>CM035817.1:3109674-3757174 GCA_020458035.1 Magallana ariakensis | reverse complement strand
AGTCCAAAACTTTGATCACCTATAACTCAAAAAGGAAAAAATATTTTGAAATGCAGTATAGAAGAAGAGATGCTCAAAATGATGTAATGAACAATATGCAATCTTCAAAATTTTGTTCAGCGGCCCCAAAAAGGAGATAAGGGACCGGCCCCTAAAACGTTCTTTCTCAGATATCTCAAGAACGATAACGAATTTCTAAACACTTGTTGAACAAAATGTCTTAAATATTAAATGGCCTTTCATTTGATACCAAGAAAAAGGGGCTGTCCCCTCAAATTAGGCGTTTTTAGGGGTCTAAAGTCTTTTATCTATAACCCTTTACTGAGGGATATTTTGTAATAAATTATAGAAGCAAATATGTTTATTTTACAGTTATGTAGCCTAACAGTATAATGATTTTCTCATGTGTTTTGTAATTAGGGGTTTTTAGGGGTCAAAAGTCCAATACTTTGATCACCTATAACTCAAAAAGGAAAAATATTCTGAAATGCAGTATAGAAGAGGAGATGCTCAAAATGATGTACTTAACAATAGACAACCTTCAAACTTTTGTTCAGCGGCCCCAATAAGGAGATAAGGGACCGGCCCCTAAAACGTTCTTGCTCAGTTATTTCAAGAACGTTAACGAATTTCTAAACACTTGTTGAACAAAATGTCTTAAATATTAAATGACCTTTCATTTGATACCAAGAAAAAGGGGCTGGTCCCTCAAATTAGGGACCTAGAGAGCTGTGAAGTCTTTTATCTATAACCATTTACTGAGGGATATTTTGTAATAGATTATAGAAGCAAATATCTGTATCTTACAGTTATGTAGCCTAGCAGTATAATGATTTTTTCATGTGTTACGTATTTAGGGGTTTTTAGGGGTCACAAGTCCAAAACTTAAATTACTTTTAACACTAAAGGGAAAAATATTTTGACAATATGCATTGATCAAAATTTCGTTAAGCATCCCCGATAAGGGGATGAGGTATTTGCCCCTAAACATTCTTTTTCCGATATCTCAAGAACTGTATCGAATTCCTTACCACTTGTTGAGCAAAATGTCTTTAAAAGTAAATGAGCTTTCATTTGATATTAAGAAAAAGGGGCTGACCCCTCAAATAAGAGACCAAGAGGGGTCTAAATGTTTTCAACTTAACACCTGAAACAAAATAGTATTTGACCCTTAAAATGTAGACCCTTTTTTCTATTTTAAATCGTGTTTAGCTGTTAAATAGCAAAATCAAGGTAGTAAATGTTTCTTAAATTTTAAAATCAGACGGAAGACCTCCTCGTTGCTCGCAACGAGATCGTGTCTAGTTATTATTTTTTTTCTTTTTCTTTTTTTTCTGACTCCTTTTCGGCTTAATAACTCAAAAAGTTTTCAACCGATTTAAATGAAACATTCAGAGATTATGTGCAACTATTATGCCTCGAAGATTTTAAAGTTTCGATGACAAAGTCATTTTCGTTTTTACGTTACGTCGTTTTTAAAATTTTTAAAAAGTCATTTTGTCCAGGGGATTTCTCAAAAACGTTTTAAGATAGAGTCTTGAAATTTTCTGTGGTTATGAATTTGTCAATTTACCTGTGCAATAAGGCTGGAAATGGAAATCCGTAACTTCCGGTTAAAACCGGAAGTGAATCAAATTTTTCAAAAAATTGAATTTTTTGATCAAATAAAAAAAGTGTACGTGTTTTGTAGAGCTTATTAAGCTGAATCAAACACTGAAACCCGTTTTAAAATCGGACGATGCATTACAGAGATATTGGGGTTCAAAAATTGATTTTTCCGGAAATTTTGCTTCTGCATTCTGGGTTAAGAAAATAGTTTTAAGTTCAAAGTAAAATTAAGTCGTACCTAAAATAATTCGAAAATTGTTAAGTTGTACTTGAACACATTCGGATTTTTTTTTGTTAAGTCGTTCAAGAAATCTTTAAGGGTTTTGTTAATTCGTACTTAAAATCATTCGGATTTTGTTAAGTCGTACCAAGAATTTTCGATTTTTAAGGTCTTCCGTTTCCAACGGAAGACCTTTATATTATTGTGCAGATTAAGATTATTCTTATTTTTCTTTTTTTTTTTTTTTCTTCCTAGACGCGAACTTTGAGGCTTCATATCTTGCTCATTTCTGAACGGTTTTTGCTCAAATTTTCAGGGCTTATAGACTTTACAAAACACTATCTAAAGCATTTCATAAATTTTAAAAATCTTCTTCCGTTAACGAGTTATTCCCCTTTTTAAAAAATTTAGGGCCTTTCGTTTCCAGACAAAGGCTCCGAGACTATGATAGCAGGGAATGGGAATCCAACGAATTTGAATAACAGAGACATTTAAGTTTTGCACATCGGTTTTTGTTTTTGGATTACTTTCTTTATTTAGAAAAAGGTAGGGGGTCAAAAAACAGGGTTCCAAAAAGTGTGAAAATTTAGACATATTTTCCTTTGTATCTTTTAAACAAAAAACATTTTGTTAAGACATGTAGAATAAAAGTTGTGCAGAATGTCAAGGACTTTCATTTGACACCAATAAAAAAGGGCTGGCCCCTTAAATTAAGGGCCAAGGGCCCTTGAAAGTTTTTGCTAAATAACTAAAAAACGGCTAGGATTTTGATATAGCTGTCGCTGGAAAAGTTGTTTGTTGGGATCCTATAAATGTCGTTACAATGTTATTTTGTTGGTGAGTTGTGTAGTATGAGTGTAAAAAGCTTCACATGTTAACATGTACCTGTGTTTATTTGGCAAGTTTGTGCGTACAACTGACATTAAGTTACGACAGACAGTATGCCTGTTTAAAAAGGAGGCTTTCATTCATAAGAAAAAAATAATTTTTTAGGATACATGCTTTTATGTGAGGAGTTTAAGTCATCTTCGTAAATTCTGCACAATCCTAAAAAACGAGAAACAGAAAATATAAACATTCTTTTTCTTTTCTAGTAAATCACACAAACTACCGGAAAAAAATAAATCTATGTGATACATTTTAGTTTTCATGCTGCGTGCATTTAAAATATATCTGGAATCAGAGCTGTGTGTGTGAACCATTACGTAAGCTATCCCTCGCTTGCGGCCGAGAAAGTCGGTCGCCATGGTCGCGGCTGGACTACCTAGCGGTCAGCGGTTATCTAATACACCGGAGTCACGTCTCTCAATTTATGAGTTCATAAACGAAAACAAGAATTGTTTTAATTTTGATCACACATAGACGTTTATTCTTCTCAAATTGAACTAAATGATAGAGTGTCAATTAAGAAAACGTTCTGTTAATTAATAAAAGAAATGTCATTCTCAATCGGAAGTAATATCAGGCATAGATCAATTGTGGGTTTTAAGTAAAAAAAAAAATAATAACTTCTATTTGGTAGATTTTAGTCATTATTATACTGCAAACATTTCAAATCTTCCTGGGTTCTGAGCTGTGTGTGTTGTAACTTTACGTAACCTATTCCTCGCCCGCGGCCGAGGAGATCGGCCGCGGGTGCACTACCATTCGGTCAGCGGTTATCTAATACACCAGATTCGCGTCTTTCATGTACTTGTTTTGAGTTTATATAGCCGCAAATACAGGAACTGTTTTAATTTAAAGTTATTAATGTTTTATTTAAAATGTAAATTAAGAAGTCATTCTGAAAATTATAAAATCCGATATTATTCCTAATCCAAAACATCGTCAGACATAAATCAATGGTGGGTTTGTAAATATAAAATGTTCTAAGAACTGTACTAATAATGTTTTAGATCAACAACAAAAAACCACAAAGATTACCCCTTTAAATGGTGATCATCCCTCGCACGCTCGCACATGGCCGAGAAGATCGCGCGCGAGGGGACATCTACATGTACCTTATCACACGTGTATGTTTATTGATATTTTGTACGAACACAAAACTATTTGTTTATTTTATTTTCATTTATATTGGCTTTAGATGAAAGATGAATTTATCTCCCTTATTCAGTTGATTTAGCGTTGATTTAAACGTAAGGGGGGAAAATCTTATAAAAACCTCTCTTTAATTGAATAAAAGTAATCTATCAAATCGATTCTAAATATGCAAGGCCGATTGTATAAATAAAAGATTAAATATAATAAAACTCCGAGATATTTACCGGCATATGTAAAATTGATATGTGTTTAACTTAAGATTAATATACTGCATCGTCGGAACCCAGGGGTTTTCAATCCGTTACACTGATTTCAATCAATGTAACGGATGGAAAACCCGTGGGGTCCGACGATGAATCGACTGTAGTTACTCATGATCATTTCCGTTAATTATTGCTTAGACTTTTTACAGACTTTAATTAACACTTTTAAGACAATATTCAAACTTTGCCTGGCCAACGAGACATATATGCACATGGATATATGTATATATACTGGTGTAAGAATCAATATTCGACCAACGCAAAAATTAAATAGTGTAGAAAGTAAAATAAGTTTTCTTAAGAGTTGTACCAAATTTTAGAAGGGTTTACATAGTAAAAAAAAAATCATTAATTTTCGAAGCGTTCTAGGAAGTTTAAAAATAAAGTCATATCTGTGCTGCTCCGCGCCCCCCCCCCCCCAAGTGCTCGAGCTGAATTTTAAAAATTGGCGAACAAAAATCGAAAATTTATATGTGTCGAAAATCAATTTCTGGTGACTCCTTATTTGTTAACGTTCTTCCTAATGTGTTTCACTTTGCAATCTGCGTGTTTATTCGGCCAGTCTGCGTGTTAATTCAATCACCCCGTGCGACCGAAAATCTCGTGTCCCTTTAAGACCGAGAAAATAAGCACCGCCTTCAAATTTACCTGGTCAGTGTAACCCTTGTTAATCAACTAAATCGAGGCCCCAGTTTGGATGTTAGGAAATGATTGGCATTTGTTTACTCGTCCTGTGTATACCATGCCTAGCGCTCGCGACGACGGTGCAATAAACGTTTTTCTTTTGATTTGATGCATACCGTGACGATAAATCGCTATCTTTTAGCACTTTAAACAAAAGAAATATTAAAAGATATGAATTAAAAATTTACTCGTACTTGGTTATGTACCACACTAAATGCGCTGATCACCTATATATAATAGTCTGTCAAAATCATGTGGTGCCGATTATGTATCCATGAAAGACGTCGTTTATCAATAAAGATGTTTGTGAATAATTGAGAATAAATAATTAAATGGTTTCAAATATTGCGTTCACGATTTATATCGTTAGTTATCACATTTCTGAGAGAAATTTCACGAGCTGAAACCGGAAGAGAAACAAGTACAGACAGCTCTGGTGCATGCGCAGCTGGTAGAATTATTGTGCACTTTAATTTCGCAGCTGATCGGAAAAGATTTACAAGCATTGGTTGCAAAGTTGCATTAGTATTTGAGTACGGTGGGGTGATTGTATAATTCACAAAACATCAGGATATATTCTCAGTTAATCCCGACAGAAACTTGTTCAATCAAACGAAAGATTTTGCACATGTCGCACGCGGTTTTTCATGCGTTTATATTCATTTCAACGAAGAACAATTTGTTTTATAAGGACATATAAATACGATATTCTTTTTAAATAAACGGAAAAACTCTTTTGAGAGCACTTTAATACTCCGTGTATATAGACAAGTATACACAAGCGAGCGTGTTTCCCTCGGGGTTTCACACCTCTTTCAATATAGGCTCCACCCCCACCTGAACTTACCTAAGGTAAACTGACCGGTTAAAAACCTCGGCACACAATCCTGGACACAGATAGCCATAGGTAATTTATGGATGCAGATCATCAATTGTTATGTAATTAAAATACACTTGGAAGTGAGCTATCACTGTAGTGGTCAATTGTTGAATATAAGTTTAAAGTTTTAAGTCAAAGATGTTAAATAATAATTATTTGTTCTCACGTTTAGAAGTTATGAAATACGTTATTCAATGCAGTCGGTCGCCATAGAAATCACCAGAGTACTGCAAGTGTTGACAGTTTCTTATTTCTTTAAAAGACCTTAGGACATAATTCATTTGACTTACAGACTAGCGACACAGTTGCCTCCCAAAAATGTATGCACTTCTCAAAGTTACAATTAAATGGTATAGATATGTGTTGTTCAACGGATTTTATTAATTGTTGTAAATGTTAAAGTTAGAGAAATCGGATTTTCTGGAGGTTGACATTATGTAGAACTCTTTTGTTTAAAAAACAAAAACAAATTGTTTTGACGTCACACCATCTCTTTTGGTTTGATTTAAATATACAATGTACACAGTGCTCTGAACAAAACGTTGGTTTATGCCTTTCTGTTACTCAAGTAAAAAACTGAACAAAATTGATTACTTTTAGGTTCACACGTCACATGTTAATACATGTATGCATAAATATATGATTTTTAGCAAATAAATGACATTGTATCTTTAAAAAAATTCCAAAATATTATAACTAAAACATGTATATGTGACATGATAGAAATAATTGTAAACCAGAGGTCTCTCTTCCTGTCACACAAAAGTGACAAAAAGGATCAGTTGGATTCTGCCCCCACCCCTGCCAACATTTTCTGAAATTTACATTTAGAAAATTAAATTTTGGGGTACTGACACCCCCACCCCCACACACTTTCTATATGAGCGCTCAAGGCAAAAAAAAAAAATATTGGGATATTTAAAACAAAATCCTATTTGAAAAAAATGAAGTTAGAGATGCCTCACAACCTCTACCACTGCCGCGGATTATGATTTTGAAGATTTGTGAATTTCTTTTACTTGCTTGTGAAGATTTCATTCAGATAAATATGTTCTTCCTTTCAAAAACAATACTGAGGCCTGTATGGCCAAACATTATACGGATAGTTATCCCTACCACTGAGCACCTCAGTCTCGTATACTAATAGCGCACCCTCAGACGGGAGAAGGCATTATTGTTTATTTACAATTGGTGTTCTTTTCAATTTCTAATTTTAACACTGCACTTTACATAAACTATTCCATGTTTTAGCGGTAGAGGTTTAAGTATGAATATAGGGAATCAAAATGTTTATGAAACATAACACCTTTTTCCATGCATCAGCGCAGTGGATTTTGTGTTTATTACACTATGATATAGGCATACCAGTAGTTTGAATCCTGTCATCAGTTGTACATACATGTAAACGTATTTATCGATTTTCTGGTTGGAATAATTAAATACATGTACATATAAGAGATGTGTTCTAAGTTATCATAAATTGATATAACCGTGAAATAAGTTAAAAGGAGAGTTTGACTGGTAGGAAAATAATACTTTGAAAGTGAGCCTCGTTTTATGAACTTACTATTATCATATTGACAATCCAGTTTAATGACAGCCCACCCCTTTCTCCTTACACTCAACGGGGTCGGATAGGTATCAATAAGAGGTCCCCATTCTATGACCTTTAAATTTGCATACAATCTAAATATATACCCCTAGCTTATCACAGACATGCCTTTATCTGTTTTATGAGAAGTGTAACTCTTCAATACTATGCAGTCTGGAGGTTGCAGTAATATATAGAAAATAGGCATGAATTAATTTTTCTGTCTCCTTTTGAAGAGTTCAAATTGATTTTCTAAAGCCCTGGTTGGTCAGAAGTTAAAGTAGTGTGGAAATGACCTCCTATCAATAACTGTCAGACCCTGACAAGTGTAAGAAGAAGAGGGGTGGTTATAATAAGACTGAATGACAATCCTTTCTTGACTTGCAATCTGATTAAAATTTCTATAGTCGATATACGATGATTTGAAGAAACCCCACTTAAGGTCACCTCCTGGTGAACTTTGCTTTGACCAATGAAATCGTCGGTTCCATTCCTCAGTTACATGATTTGGAAGTTATGCCAATACATTCTTTAGATTCCCTAAGGGCGTCTAATATCAACTTATGCTCCATCTCCTACTTGCTGATACCGAAAGATTCACGAACATGTGGCATCATTTCGTCGTACAACTCCATTTTTGTTTGTAACCCGAAATTACCGTTTCTAACACTTGCTCTGATTGCTAGAATAACTCATGTATATTTATAAACAAACGTTCAACAGGGGGTGACCTCAAGAGGTGTTTCTTCAGATCCTCTTGTAGCGAAAATAGAAAAACAAGGAGGGGATCAAGGATATGATTTTAATCAGATTGTCTCGACTTGAAGCTGTAACGGAAGACCTTCTCGTTGCTTGCAACGAGCCCGGCTCTAGTTTTTTATCTTTTTGTTTAAGTTACTTTTGTTATTAGTTTAAGAACTCTGCTTCTTAAAGAAACTTCGAACTTTACTTTCGACATTAACGGAAGACCCACTCGTTGCTTTGCAACGAGCTTTGCTCTAGTTATTATTATTATTATTCTTTTTTTTTTCTTACCGATTTTGTGCAGACGATTTCTCGGAGATGGCTCGATCGATTTCATTCCAATTTTCAAGATTAACGCGATTTTATCTGAAGTTGATTGTTTTTTATACATTTTTGAAAATACACTTCCGGTCGGAAGTTATCGTCCGTTTACGATTTTAAAAAGTCAATTTTGTCTGTCAGGTTTCTCAAAAACGAGCTAAGATATAGGGCTGAAATTTTCAGATATGATAGATCTACCGTTTTTCTGGTGCACCTCGATCAAGAGAATGTCAGCCGTTACTTGCGGTCGTCACCAGAAGGAAATTTGAAAAATTGAGTTTTTCAACTTTTTTATTTTTTAATATGTTTATTTGAAATTTTTACACTCTATAGTGACCCTTTTACTGATTCAGAATATGTAATTTTTTTTAAATCGATCAACGCGTTCCTGAGATATTAAGCGTCAAAGTCCTGAAGCGAGAGTCCGATTAGTTCAGTCGATAGGGTCGTGGACAGTGCCCAGGCGACCCGGGTTCAAGCCCCGAGTGCCGCAAATTTTTAAAACTCATTTTTCGATAAGACCTACGATTTTATATTTAAAATGATGGATTCTGTTCTTTTCCGTTTTAATTTTGTAAAGGAAGTTACAATAATAGCGTTTTACCCCGTATTTGTGTATTGAGATCCAAAGCTATGTATTCATACTGAAATAAAGTTAAAATGTTGAGAAAATAAATCGTTGCATCTTTAATACAACGCTTATACATTGTTCTAACATGTGTATTTCATTTAGTAATTTTGTAATATGTAATATTTAGAATTTAATATTCTACGTTTAATATAGAAGTTCACAAAATCATTTAGTTTTTCTGGCCTGATTTTACTTGATCTTTGATATTGGACCTTTAGTTTCAGCCTATTACCATTCTAGATTACTGTACTAATGGCCAGACCAGTTCGTTTTATTTTAACAGAGTTATGAATTTTTGGGCATTTGTGTTTCAATTAGCGTGCTTCACATGTACTGTAGAAAAAAATTCTAACTCCCGAGCCCTTCACTCAATCCTAATGCAATTTCGTGTAAATGTACCTCGGACCTCATTCTAATTGTCTGCCAAATATGCAGCGGATTGAACAATTTAGAAGAAATTCTTGAGATCAAACGGCAGGCATTGCCTGTACGGGAATTTACACAGAACACGGGATGTAAGCAGCCGTGTTATATTTCTGGTGCATGTATATTTCTTGTTTTCCGTTTAGTCTGTATCTACAATAGCGTGTGAACTACTTATGAATGTTAGAACTGTGAAAATTACTGTTATCGATTTTTTACCGAATAAATTTACATGGTACTGATTTCGTTATTTCTACATTTATCAAGATTTTATCAACCTGGGCATAATAATACAGTCAAACATAATAGTAAACGACACGAAAAAAAATTCTCAACGCTGAAATACATGTGTAAAATGCATCAGTCATTGTTTTAGGATTTCCCTATTTGTCGTTAACCGAATCCGAGATCCACACCTCAAAATTCTACTTTCGATTTATTTACGACGAAAATCAAGCTCTGGCCTTTTCACCCCCCTCCAGAAACAAACACGCATCAATATTTCAAAGGACCTCGCATTGTTACAAAACCTGAATACTCAGACATCTTACACGTTGTTTTTCATCTCATACAAAAAATCAGCTCCTGTCCCGGGCGGAAACGCCCCAAATTCAAAGAGAAATTCGGCAATTATTTTGCATCAGCCATGTTTTGACGTGAACCTTCGCTGAAATTCTGTTATGACACCTGCATAAGTTGGGTGTTCTAATCTCACCGGAGCCACAAGATTTGTTCTTTCTCTCCCTTTCTTTCTATCTTTTTTTTTTTTTTTTTTTTTTGATTTTCTAACAAAAATATTATTTACAAAAGGGGTTGTTGGAATGAAGTTCATGTTGAAAAACACTATTCCGTTTAGATTAAGACAAAAACAGACCTTAGTTATTAGGGTCTTCCGTCTTCAGCGGAAGACCCTTCTATTATTCTATTGTTTCTTTTTCACTTTTCTTATTAGGGTCTTCCGTCTCAGCGGAAGACCCTTCTATTATTCTATTGTTTCTTTTTCAGGTTTATTAGGGTCTTCCGTCTTCAGCGGAAGACCCTTCTATTATTGTATTGTTTCTTTTTCACTTTTTCCGTTTCCAACGGAAGACCCTCTTGTTATTCTATTGTTTCTTTTTATTATTATTAGGGTCTTCCGTTTCCAACGGTAGACCCTCTTGTTATTCTATTGTTTCTTTTTAGGTTCTTCCGTTTCCAACGGAAGACCCTTTTGTTTTTCTACGGTTTCTTTTTATTCTTATTCTTATTATTATTATTCTTTTTATTTTTTTTCCAACTCAAATAACTCAAAAAGGCTTGCTTCGATTGTCTTGAAATTTACAGGTCTTTTATGCCTTTAAAAGATCTCTATGATCTGAAAAAATTAGCTGATGACGTCATCAAATTCGTCACTTATTGACGTTTTTCACGTTTTAAAAAGTGATTTTGTCCCGAGCTTTTCTCATTTTTGTTTAAAGATAGAGCTCTGAAATTTTTAGACAAGCTAGAACTATCCTTTTACTTATGACATAAGGCTGGAAACTTAATTCGGACACTTCCGGTAGAAACCGGAAGTAAAACCAATTTTTTTAAAGTTTTCATGCTTTTTAATTTTAAAAATAAAAAATACGCATATGATGGCAATTTTTATGCTGAGTACGAAACTGAAATCCGTTTAAAAATCAGACGATGCGTTACAGAGTCATTAGGGTTTGAAAATTGATTTTTCCAGAAATTTTGATTCCGCGTTCTTGGTTTAAAAAATAGCGTAAAGTTTAAAGTGAAATTAACTCGTACCAAAAATAATTCGATTTTTGTTAAGTAATACTTTGACACATTCGGATTTTTTTTTGTTACGTCGTTCTTGAAATTGTAAAGGTTTTTGTTAATTCGTACTAAAAATCATTCGGATTTTGTTAAGTCGTACCACGAATTATTCGATTTTTTATCTTTTTGATTTAGTTTCTGTTGTCATTGGTTTAAGAACGTTGCTTCTTACAGGAATAACTAGCTTTACTCTCCACATTAACGGAAGACCCACTCGTTGCTTTGCAACGAGCTTTGCTCTAGTTATTATTATTAAGGTCTTCCGTTTTCAACGGAAGACCTTATAGTTTTCGTACAGTTTCTTTTTATTAAGGTCTTCCGTTTCCAACGGAAGACCTTATTGTTTTCGTACTGTTTCTTATTATTATTATTATTATTATTAAGGTCTTCCGTTTTCAACGGAAGACCTTACTATTATTGCTTTGTTTCTTTTTCACTATTATTATTATTGGTTTTTTTTTCTGTCACGTTTTCTCAAAAACGCTTTAGCCGATTTCAATGAAATTTTCAAATCTTATTCATGACTAAATTTGTAAAGAAAATTACACGAGGTTTTCTTGGTCGTCACTTCCGGTCCCGCGATATTAAAAATGTTATGTTTTTGCTTGTTCACGATTTTTCTTCAAAAGTATTAAAGATAAAACTTTCAAATTTTCAGGGATGATAGAGAGTTGTCAGCCGCAGTGCCCTTCGCATATCCGAACGTCCGCCGTCACTTCCGGTCGTCACCGGAAGGAAACAAATATAAGTCATTTTTCAACTTTTTTGTTTTGAAATTTTTTAATGTTTAAATTCGATAGAGACGCGTTCAAAACTTCAGAATATGAAATCCGTTTTAAAATCGATCCACGCATTCTCGAGATGTTAGGCTTCAAAGTCTTGAAGCGAGAGCCCGCGTAGCTCAGTCGTTAGAGTGGTGGACTTGTGCCCAGGCGACCCGGGTTCAGTCCCCGAGTGTCGAACGTTATTTCTTTCTTAAGTGTGGTTTGTTTTACGATTTTATCTTGAAAATGATGGCTTAAAATGTTTTCCGTTTAAATTTTTATCATAAATCAAATTAATATCGGGGTTTTTATTCAGTACAAATATAGAGCCCGGTTAGAAATACCGTTAATTTCCTGCTATGTGACAGTCTTTTTTTTATCAGCAGCTATCTAAATTCAGACGCTCGTAGCAACGCCGGCATCAAAATCATGCCGCCGAAACACCCCTGTAATACGACCGCATTAGAGCTCGCCGGGTCGCTTTGCCGGCATCAAAGAAATGCCGCTATCTCAATGTCTGTGTGCACACAACAATTAGCGACTGCGGGTAGGAAATAACCCGTTCTCCTAACAATATGCATATGTTTCACTTATTATACATGACTTAAAATTGAGAGTTGTTTAATGTTTCTCCACATACTTGGATACAGGCATGCATGTATATATGCGTTTATTGACAAATGTGTTTTCTCTCTCTCTCTCTCTCTCTCTCTCTCTCTCTCTCTCTCTCTCTCTCTCTCTCTCTCTCTCAGTCAAGTCATGAGCAGTGAATGTCTGAACTCCGCCTCTACGATGACAGGTGGTAATAACTCTCTCTCTCTCTCTCTCTCTCTCTCTCTCTCTCTCTCTCTCTCTCTCTCTCTCTCTCTCTCTCTCTCTCTCTACATACTATTGAAAAAAGTCATTCTAAACATAAGGATAATTTTAAATGTTAGTACATGTATAAATATGAAAAATATTTGTTTCTCGACCCGCGGTTATCTATTTTATGTATTTGTAATGCAGTTGCATCGTTGGAACCTGATTCACTGTTATTGCGGCGGAATGTCTTAGATGCCGGCGAAGTGACCGAGGATCGAAATACGTCACAATACGGATTTTACAATATTAGTTTAACTTTTACATAGCGTTTTAGATATCCGGTATTGGTTTTCCTCTATGTTAATGGTAGAAAAGAACAGCTATCTCTATAGTCTTTTTTAAGGTGTATTCAAACGGAAGACCTCTTGTTGCTCGCAACGAGCGTCTAGTTATTATTATTATTATTTTTTTTTTTTTTTCTGTCACGGTTTCTCAAAAACGCTTTAACCGATTTTGATGAAACTTTTAAATCTTATTCATGACTAAATTTGTAAGAAAATTACACGAGGTTTTTTCGGTCGTCACTTCCGGTCCCGCGATATTAAAAATTTTATGTTTTTGCTTGTTCACGATATTTCTCCAAAAGTATTTCAGATAGAACTTTCAAATTTTCAGGGATGATAGAGAGTTGTCAGCCGCAGTGCCCTTCGCATATCCGAACGTCCGCCGTCACTTCCGGAAACAAAAGGAAACAAAAAATGATCATTTTTCAACTTTTTTGACTTGAATTTTTTTATTTTATTAGTCGATAGAGACGCGTTCAAAACTTCAGAATATGAAATCCGTTTTAAAATCGATCCACGCATTCTCGAGATATTAGGCTTCAAAGTCTTGAAGCGAGAGTCCGCGTAGCTCAGTCGTTAGAGTGGTGGACTTGTGCCCAGGCGACCCGGGTTCAGTCCCCGAGTGTCGAACGTTATTTCTTTTTTAATTGTGGTTTGTTTTACGATTTTATCTTGAAAATGATGGTTTAAAATGTTTTCCGTTTAAATTTTATCATAAATCAAAATAATATCGGGGTTTTTAAACAGTACAAATATAGAGCCCGATTAGAAATACCGTTAATTTCCTGCTATGTGACAGTCTTTTTTTTTATCAGCAGCTATTTAAATTCAGACGCTCAAAGCATCGCCGGCATCAAAGTCATGCCGCCGATGCACCCCTGTTATACGACCGCATTAGAGCTCGCCGGGTCGCTTTGCCGGCATTATAGAAATGCCGCTATCTCATTGACTGTGTGCACACAACAATTAGCGACTGCGGGTAGGAAATGACCGTTCTCCTAACAATATGCTTATGTTTCGATTATTATACATGACTTTAAATTAATGTTTAATGTTTCTCGACATTCTTGGATACAGGCATGCATGTATACATGCGTTTATTGACAAATGTTTTTTTTACAGATTATATACATGTTTGAATTGTATATTTACCCCTCTCACCTCTCTCTCTCTCTCTCTCTCTCTCTCTCTCTCTCTCTCTCTCTCTCTCAAATGTCTGAACTCCGCCTCTACGATGACATGTGATGATAACGAACTCTCTCTCTCTCTCTCTCTCTCTCTCTCTCTCTCTCTCTCTCTCTCTCTCTCTCTCTCTCTCTCTCTCTCTCTTGACATACTTTGAAAAAAGTCATTCTAAACATAAGAATAATTTGAAATGTTAGAACATGTATAATATGAAAAATATTTGTTTTTCGACCCGCGGTTAGCTATTTTATGTATTTGTAATGCAGTTGCATCGTTGGAACCTGATTCACTGTTGTTGCAGCGGAATGTCTTTGATGCCGGCAAAGTGACCGAGGATCGAAATAAGTCACAATACGGATTTTGCAATATTGGTTTGACTTTTACATAGCGTTTTAGATATCCAGTATTGGTTTTGCTCTATGTTTAAAGAGTGTTAAGAAATGGTAGAAAAGAACAGTTATCTCTATAGTCTTTTTTAAGGTGTATTCAAACGGAAGACCTCTTGTTGCTCGCAACGAGCGTCTAGTTATTAAGGTCTTCCGTTTCCAACGGAAGACCTTATTGTTTTTGCTTTGTTTCTTTTCCCCTATTATTATTATTATTATTATTATTTTTTTTTTCTGTCACGGTTTCTCAAAAACGCTTTAGTCGATTTTGATAAAACTTTCAAATCTTATTCATGACTAAATTTGTAAGAAAATTACACGAGGTTTTCTTGGTCGTCACTTCCGGTCCCGCGAAATTAAAAAATTTATGTTTTCGCTTGTTCCCGGTTTTTCTTCAAAAGTTTTGTAGATAGAACTTTCAAATTTTCAGGGATGATAGAGAGTCGTCTGCCGCAGTGCCCTTTCCATATCCGAACGTCCGCCGTCACTTCCGGTCGTCACCGGAAGGAAACGAAAAATTATCATTTTTCAACTTTTTTTACTTGAATTATTTTTATTTTATTTTTCGATAGAGACGCGTTCAAAACTTCAGAATATGAAATCCATTTTAAAATCGATCCACGCATTCTCGAGATATTAGGCTTCAAAGTCTTGAAGCGAGAGTCCGCGTAGCTCAGTCGTTAGAGTGGTGGACTTGTGCCCAGGCGACCCGGGTTCAGTCCCCGAGTGTCGAACGTTATTTCTTTCTTAAGTGTGGTTTGTTTTACGATTTTATCTTGAAAATGATGGTTTAAAATGTTTTCCGTTTAAATTTTATCATAAATCAAAATAATATCGGGGTTTTTATTCAGTACAAATATAGAGCCCGGTTAGAAATACCGTTAATTTCCTGCTATGTGACAGTCTTTTTTTTTATCAGCAGCTATCTAAATTCAGACGCTCGTAGCAACGCCGGCATCAAAGTCATGCCGCCGAAACACCCCTGTAATACGACCGCATTATAGCTCGCCGGGTCGCTTTGCCGGCATCAAAGAAATGCCGCTATCTCAATGTCTGTGTGCACACAACAATTAGCGACTGCGGGTAGGAAATAACCCGTTCTCCTAACAATATACTTATGTTTCAATTATTATACATGACTTTAAATTGAGGGTTGTTTAATGTTTCTCCACATACTTGGATACAGGCATGCATGTATACATGCGTTTTTTGACAAATGTGTTCTCTCTCTCTCTCTCTCTCTCTCTCTCTCTCTCTCTCTCAGTCAAGTCATGAGCAGTGAATGTCTGAACTCCGCCTTAACGATAACAGGTGGTGATAACTCTCTCTCTCTCTCTCTCTCTCTCTCTCTCTCTCTCTCTCTCTCTCTCTCTCTCTTTTTCTCTACATACTATTGAAAAAGTCATTCTAAATATAAGGATAATTTTAAATGTTAGTACATGTATAAATATGAAAAATATTTGTTTCTCGACCCGCGGTTAGCTATTTTATGTATTTGTAATGCAGTTGCATCGTTGGAACCTGATTCACTGTTGTTGCGGCGGAATGTCTTAGATGCCGGCGAAGTGACCGAGGATCGAAATACGTCACAATACGGATTTTACAATATTGGTTTGGCTTTTACATAGCGATTTAGATATCCGGTATTGGTTTTGCTCTATGTTAATGGTAGAAAAGAACAGCTATCTCTATAGTCTTTTTAAAGGTGTATTCAAACGGAAGACCTCTTGTTGCTCGCAACGAGCGTCTAGTTAAGGTCTTCCGTTTCCAACGGAAGACCTTTATATTATTGTGCAGATTAAGATTATTCTTATTTTTCTTTTTTTTTTTTTTCTTCCTAGACGCGAACTTTGAGGCTTCATATCTTGCTCATTTCTGAACGGTTTTTGCTCAAATTTTCAGGGCTTATGGACTTTACAAAACACTATCTAATCCATTTCATAAATTTTAAAAATCCTATTTCGTTAACGAGTTATTCCCCTTTTTAAAAAATTTAGGGCCTTTCGTTTCCAGACAAAGGCTCCGAGACTATGATAGCAGGGAATGGATATCCAACGAATTTGAATAACAGAGACATTGAAGTTTTGTACATCGGTTTTTGTTTTTGGATTACTTTCTTTATTTAGAAAAAGGTAGGGGGTCAAAAAACAGGGTTCCAAAAAGTGCGAAAATTTAGACATATTTTCCTTTGTATCTTTTAAACAAAAAACATTTTGTTAAGACATGTAGAATAAAAGTTGTGCAGAATGTCAAGGACTTTCATTTGACACCAATAAAAAAGGGCTGGCCCCTTAAATTAAGGGCCAAGGGACCTTGAAAGTTTTTGCTAAATAACTAAAAAACGGCTAGGATTTTGATATAGCTGTCGCTAGAAAAGTTGTTTGTTGGGATCCTATAAATGTCTTTACAATGTTATTTTGTTGGTGAGTTGTGTAGTATGAGTGTAAAAAGCTTTACATGTTAACATGTACCTGTGTTTATTTGGCAAGTTAACGAAAGTCATTGTGCGTACAACTGACATTAAGTTACGACAGACAGTATGCCTGTTTAAAAAGGAGGCTTTAATTCATACGAAAAAAATATTTTTTTTAGGATACATGCTTTTATGTGAGGAGTTTAAGTCATCTTCGTAAATTCTGCACAATCCTAAAAAACGAGAAACAGAAAATATAAACAATCTTTTTCTTTTCTAGTAAATCACACAAACTACCGAAAAAAAAAATAAATCTATGTGATACATTTTAGTTATCATGCTGCGTGCATTTAAAATATATCTGGAATCAGAGCTGTGTGTGTGAACCATTACGTAAGCTATCCCTCGCTTGCGGCCGAGAAAGTCGGTAAGCATGGTCGCGGCTGGACTACCTAGCGGTCAGCGGTTATCTAATACACCGGAGTCACGTCTCTCAATTTATGAGTTCATTTAGCCGAAAACAAGAATTGTTTTAATTTTGATCACACATAGACGTTTATTCATCTCAAATTGAATTAACTGATAGAGTGTCAATTAAGAAAACGTTCTGTTAATTAATAAAAGAAATGTCATTCTCAATCGGAAGTAATATCAGGCATAGATTAATTGTGGGTTTTAAGTAAAGAAAAAATAATAACTTCTATTTGGTAGATTTTAGTCATTATTATACAGCAAACATTTCAAATCTTCCTGGGTTCTGAGCTGTGTGTGTTGTAACTTTACGTAACCTATTCCTCGCCCGCGGCCGAGGAGATCGGCCGCGGGTGCACTACCAAGCGGTCAGCGGTTATCTAATACACCAGATTCGCGTCTTTCATGTTTTGAGTTTATATACCCGCAAATACAGGAACTGTTTTAATTTTAAGTTATTAATGTTTTATTTAAAATGTAAATTAAGAAGTCATTCTGAAAATTATAAAATCCGATATTATTCCTAATCCAAAACATCGTCAGACATAAATCAATGGTGGGTTTGTAAGTATAAAATGTTCTAAGAACTGTACTAATAATGTTTTAGATCAACAACAAAAAATCACAAAGATTACCCCTTTAATTGATGATCATCCCTCGCACGCTCGCACATGGCCGAGAAGGGACATCTACATGTACCTTATCACACGTGTATGCTTATTGATATTTTGTACGAACACAAAACTATTTGTTTATTTAATTTTCATTTATATTGGTTTTAGATGAAAGATGAATTTATCTCCCTTATTCAGTTGATTTAGCGTTGATTTAAACGTTAGGGCGAAAAATCTTATAAAAACCTCTCATTAATTGAATAAAAGTAATCTATCAATTCGATTCTAAATATGCAAGGCCGATTGTATAAATAAAAGAACTCCGAGATATTTACCGGCATATGTAAACTTGATATGTGTTTAAGATTAATATACTGCATCGTCGGAACCCACGGGTTTTCTATCCGTTACACTGATTTAATTTCCAGCAATGTAACGGATGGAAAACCCGTGGGGTCCGACGATGAATCGACTGTAGTTACTCATGATCATTTCCGTTTAGTATTGCTCAGACTTTTTACAGACTTTAACACTTTTAAGACAATATTCAAACTTTGCCTGGCCAACGAGTCGTATGAAAAGTATGCACATGGATATATGTATATATATATATACTGGTGTAAGAATTAATATTCGACCAACACAAAAATTAAATAGTGTAGAAAGTTAAATAAGTTTTCTTAAGCGTTGTACCAAATTTTAGCAGGGTTTACATAGTAAATAAAATCATTAATTTTCGAAGCGTTCTAGGAAGTTTAAAAACAAAGTCATCTCTGTGCTGCTCCGCGCCCCCCCCCCCCCCCCCCAGTGCTCGAGCTGAATTTAAAAAATTGGCGAACAAAAATCGAAAATTTATATGTGTCGAAAATCAATTTTTGGTGACTCCTTATTTGTTAACGTTCTTCCTAATGTGTTTCACTTTGCAATCTGTGTGTTTATCCGGCCAGTCTGCGTGTTAATTCAATCACCCCGTGCGACCGAAAATCTCGTGTCCCTTTAAGACCGAGAAAATAAGCACCGCCTTCAAATTTACCTGGTCAGTGTAACCCTTGTTAATCAACTAAATCGAGGCCCCAGTTTGGATGTTAGAAAATGATTGGCATTTGTTTACTTGTCCTGTGTATACCATGCCCAGCGCTCGCGACGACGGTGCAATAAACTTTTTTCTTTTGATTTGATGCATACCGTGACGATAAATCGCTATCTTTTAGCACTTTAAACAAAAGAAATATTAAAAGATATGAATTAAAAATTTACTCGTACTTGGTTATGTACCACACTAAATGCGCTGATCACCTATAGTCTGTCAAAATCATGTGGTGCCGATCATGTATCCATGAAAGACGTCGTTTATTAATAAAGATGTTTGTGAATAATTGAGAATAAATAATTAAATGAGATCAAATATTGCGTTCACGATTTATATCGTTAGTTATCACATTTCTTTGAGAAATCTCACGAGCTGAAACCGGAAGAGAAACAAGTACAGACAGCTCTGGTGCATGCGCAGCTGGTAGAATTATTGTGCACTTAAATTTAGCAGCTGATCGGAAAAAAATTACAAGCATTGGTTGCAAAGTTGCATTAGTATTTGAGTACGGTGGGGTGATTGTATAATTCACAAAACATCAGGATATATTCTCAGTTAATCCCGACGGAAACTTGTTCAATCAAACGAAAGATTTTGCACATGTCGCACGCGGTTTTTCATGCGTTTATATTCATTTCAACGAAGAACAATTTGTTTTATAAGTACATATAAATACGATATTCTTTTTAAATAAACGGAAAAACTCTTTTGAGAGCGCTTTAATACTCCGTGTATATAGACATGTATACACAAGCGAGCGTGTTTCCCTCGGGGTTTCACACCTCATTCAATATAGGCTTCCACCCCCACCTGAACTTACCTAAGGTAAACTGACCGGTTAAAAACCTCGGCCTTTAAGTGCACACAACCCTGGACACAGATAGCAATAGGTAATTTATGGATGCAGATCATCAATTGTTATGTAATTAAAATACACTTGGAAGTGAGCTATCACTGTAGTGGTCAATTGTTGAATATAAGTTTAAAGTTTTAAGTCAAAGATGTTAAATAATAATTATTTGTTCTCACGTTTAGAAGTCACGAAAAACGTTATTCAATGCCGTCGGTCGCCATAGAAATCATCAGAGTACTGCAAGTGTTGACAGTTTCTTATTTCTATAAAAGACCTTAGGACATAATTCACTTCACTTACAGACTAGCGACACCCTTGCCTCCCAAAAATGTATGCACTTCTCAAAGTTACAATTAAATGGTATAGATATGTGTTGTTCAGCGGATTTTATTAATTGTTGTAAATGTTAGAGAAATCGTATTTTCTGGAGGTTGACATTATGTAGAACTCTTGTTTAAAAAACAAAAACAAATTGTTTTGACGTCACACCATCTCTTTTGGTTTGGTTTAAATATACAATGTACACAGTGATCTGAACAAAACGCTGGTTTATGCCTTTCTGTTACTCAAGTTAAAAACTGAACAAAATTGATTACTTTTAGGTTCACACGTCACATGTTAATACAGTGTACATGTATGCATAAATATATGATTTTTATCAAATAAATGACATTGTATCTTTAAAAAATTCCAAAATATTATAACTAAAACATGTATATGTGACATGATAGAATAATTGTAAACCAGAGGTCTCTCTTCCTGTCACACAAAAGTGACAAAAAGGATTTTTGATTCAGTTGGAGTTCTGCCCCCACCCCTGCCAACATTTTCTGAAATTTACATTTAGAAAATTAAATTTTGGGGTATTGACACCCCCACCCCCACACACTTTCTAGATGAGCGCTCAAGGCAAAAAAAAAATATTGGGATATTTAAAACAAAATCCTATTTGAAAAAAAAATGAAGTTAGAGATGCCTCACAACCCCTACCACTGCCGCGGATTATGATTTTGAAGATTTGTGAATTTCTTTTACTTGCTTGTGAATATTTCAGATAAATACGCACATCCTTTCAAAAACAATACTGAGGCCTGTATGGTCAAACATTATACGGATAGTTACCCCTACCACTGAGCACCTCAGTCTCGTATACTAATAGCGCACCCTCAGATATTGTTTATTTACAATTGGTGTTCTTTTCAATCTCTAATTTTAACACTGCACTTTACATAAACTATTCCATGTTTTAGCGGTAGAGGTTTAAGTATGAATATAGGGAATCAAAATGTTTATGAAACATAACACTTTTTTCCATGCATCAGCGCAGTGGATTTTGTGTTTATTACACTATGATATAGGCATACTAGTAGTTTGAATCCTGTCATCAGTTGTACATACATGTAAAAGTATTTATCGATTTTCTGGTTGGAATAATTTTGATACATGTACATATAAGAGATGTGTTTTAAGTTATCATCAATTGATATAACCGTGAAATAAGTTAAAAGGAGAGTTTGTCTAGTAGGAAAATAATACTTTGAAAGTGAGCCTCCTTTTCTGAACTTACTATTATCATATTGACAATCCAGTTTAATGACTGCCCACCCTTTTCTCCTTACACTCAACGGGGTCGGATAGGTATCAATAAGAGGTCACCTTTCCATGACCTTTAAATTTGCATACAATCTAAATATATACCCTAGCTTATCACAGACATGCCTTTATCTGTTTTATGAGAAGTGTAACTCTTCAATACTATGCAGTCTGGAGGTTGCAGTAATATATAGAAAATAGGGATGAATTAATTTTTCTGTCTCCTTTTGAAGAGTTCAAATTGATTTTCTAAAGCCCTGATTGGTCAGAAGTTAAGGTAGTGTGAAGATGACCTCCTATCAATAACTGTCAGACCTGACAATTGTACATGTAAGAAGAAGAGTGGTGGTTTAATTAAGACTGAATGACAATCCTTTCTTGACTTGCAATCTAATTAAAATTTATATAGTCGCTATACGATGATTTGAAGAAACCCCACTTGAGGTCACCTCCTGGTGAACTTTGCTTTGACCAATGAAATCGTCGGTTCCATTCCTCTGTTACATGATTAGGAAGTTATGCCAATACATTACTTTGATTCCCTAAGGGCGTCTAATATCAACTTATGCTCCATCTCTTACTTGCTGATACCGAAAGATTCACGAACATTTGGCATCATTTCGTCGTACAACTCCATTTTTGTTTGTAACCCGAAATTACCGTTTCTAACACTTGCTCTGATTGCTAGAATAACTCATGTATATTTATAAACAAACGTTCAACAGGGGGTGACCTAAAGAGGGGTTTCTTCAGATCCTCTTGTAGCGAAAATAGAAAAACAAGGAGGGGATCCAGGATATGATTTTAATCAGATTGTCTCGACTTGAAGCTGTAACGGAAGACCTTCTCGTTGCTTGCAACGAGCTCGGCTCTAGTTATTATTATTTTTTTTCCAAATTTTGTGCACGCGATTTCTCGAAAACTATTCAGCCGATTTCAACCATTTTTTCACAGATGATGAGTCATGATATGAATTTTATATGTTTTTGAAATTTTTGTTGTCGTCACTTCCGGTACCGATTTATCGGCCATTTTGTAGTTTTTTACGACCTATTTTGTGCAGAGCTGATCTCAGAAACTATCAGAGATATGACTTTGAAATTTTCAGGATAGGTAGTCTATAGTCTGAAGTTGTGCACTATTATTTTGTTTTACGCCAGTGGCGCCATTTCTTTGAGCTCGCTTAGGCACGAAAATTGGGTACGAATTTTTATTCAAAATTTTCATACGTTTTGATCTGTAACTTTTTATCACTTGATATTTTGTTAAGACATATATAACAAAAGTGGTATAGAATCGAAAGTTCTTTTCAACGAAATCTAGAAAAAGGGGCTGGCCCCTAAAATTAGGGGCCAAAGACTCGTAAAGTCTATTACATATAACTAAAAAACGATAAAGATTTTATTATGCATTATAGAAGCAAAGTTGTTGATCGTAACAATATCGAACAGAAAAAATCATTGCCACGCCCATTTATTACGTAATTAGGGATTTTTAGGGGCCAAAGTACTTAAACTTTGACGCAATATATCAAGAAAACGAAACATATTTTGTTAGGCATTGTAGAAGAGAAAATGCTTACAATGATGATTCTAATCGATTTCACTAATCAAAACACCAATATATGTCCCCATTAAGGATCTAGAGGGCTGGCCCCTAAAATATTTAATCATTCGTATCTCAAAAATGAACAACAATTTTAGATAGGTGTAAGAACAAAAAATGTAAGTATTCATAAGACCTTTCGTATAAAAACAAGAAAAAGGGGCTGGCCCCTAAAATTAGGGGCCAAGAGACTCGTAAACTGTATTACAAATAACTTAAAAACGATAAAGATTTTGTAATGCATTATAGAAGCAAAGTTGTTGATCGTAACAATATCGAACAGAAAAAATCATTGCCACGCCCATTTATTACGTAATTAGGGATTTTTAGGGGCCAAAGTACTTAAACTTTGACGCAATATATCAAGAAAACGAAACAGCATTGTAGAAGAGAAAATGCTTACAATGATGATTCTAATCGATTTCACTAATCAAAACACCAATATATTTCCCCATTAAGGATCTAGAGGGCTGGCCCCTAAAATATTTAATCATTCGTATCTCAAAAATGAACAACAATTTTAGATAGGTGTAAGAACAAAAAATGTAAGTATTCATAAGACCTTTCGTATAAAATCAAGAAAAAGGGGCTGGCCCCTAAAAGTAGGGGCCAAAGGACTCGTAAACTGTATTACAAATAACTTAAAAACGATAAAGATTTTGTAATGCATTATAGAAGCAAAGTTGTTGATCGTAACAATATCGAACAGAAAAAATCATTGCCAAGCCCATTTATTACGTAATTAGGGATTTTTAGGGGCCAAAGTACTTAAACTTTGACGCAATATATCAAGAAAACGAAACATATTTTGTTAGGCATTGTAGAAGAGAAAATGCTTACAATGGTGATTCTAATCGATTCCACTAATCAAAACACCAATATATGTCCCCATTAAGGATCTCGAGGGCTGGCCCCTAAAATATTTAAACAATTGTATCTCAAAAATGAACAACAATTTTAGATAGGTGTAAGAACAAAAAATGTAAGTATTCATAAGACCTTTCGTATAAAATCAAGAAAAAGGGGCTGGCCCCTTAAATAAGGGGCCAAGAGACTCGTAAACTGTATTACAAATAACTTAAAAACGATAAAGATTTTGTAATGCATTATAGAAGCAAAGTTGTTGATCGTAACAATATCTAAGAGAAAAAATCTTTGCCACGCCCATTTATTACGTAATTAGGGATTTTAGGGACCAAAGTACTTAAACTTTGACGCAATATATCTAGAGAAGGAAACATATTTTGTTAGGCATTGTAGAAGAGGAAATGCTTCCATTGAAAATTTAAATCGATTCCACTAATCAAAAAACTAATATTTGTCCCCATGAAGGATCTAGAGGGCTGGCCCCTAAAATATTCACTCATTTGTATCTCAAAAAGGACCAACAATTTAAGATAGGTGTAAGAACAAAAATTGTTAGTATTCGTGAGACCTTTCGAATGATTTCAAGAAAAAGGGGCTGGGCCCTTTAATTAGGGGCCAAGACACTCGTTAACTATATTACAGATAACTTAAAAATGATAAAGATTTTGTAATGCATTATAGAAGCAAAGTTGTTGATCGTAACAAAATCAGTTTGTAAAACTCATTGTCACACCCATTTCTGACAAAATTAGGGATTTTAAGGCCCTAAAATCTTAAATTCTTAATGTGCTGTATGTGAAAAAGCAAAACACTTTGTTAAGCATTGTACAGGATATTGACAATCGTATACATTATTTGAAAGGAAAGGGGTTGATTGGGAATTCTGAAATTTCATTAATATTTTTATCGTATCATTTAACATATTGAACGGAAGACCTACTCGTTACTCGTAACGAGATCGTATCTAGTTATTATTATTATTATTTTTTTTCCACAAATTTTGTGCAAGCGTTTTCTCGAAAACTATTTGACCGATTTTGACCATTTTTCCACAGATGATTGCAAGTGGTCTGAATTTATTTTGTTTTTAAAATTTTTGCCGTCGTCACTTCCGGTACCGATTTATTGCTAATTTTGTAAACTTTTACGACCCATTTTGTGAACAGTTGATCTCGAAGACTATAAGAGATATGAATATGAAACTTTCAGGATAGGTAGTCCATAGTTTGAAGTTGTGCCTATTGTTTTCGTTTTACACAAGTGGCGCCATTTTTTGATCTATATCTTTTTATCAGTTGATATTTTGTTGAGACATATATAACAAAAATGGTAGAGTATTAAAAGTTCTTTCCAACAAAATCAAGAAAAAGGGGCTGGCCCCTTTAATTAGGGGCCAATAGACTCGTAAACTCTGTTACAAATAACTTAAAAACGATAAAGATTTTGTAATGCATTATAGAGGCAAAGTTGTTGATCGTAACAATATGTATCAGAAAAATTGCCACGCCCATTTATGACGTAATTAGGGATTTTTAGGGGCCAAAGTTCTCAAACTTTGACACAATATATCTAGAGAACGAGACATATTTTGTTAAGCATTGTAGAAGAGAAAATGCTTGTATTGATAATTTAAATCGATTCCACTAATCAAAACACAAATGTCTGTCCCCATTAAGGATCTACAGGGCTGGCCCCTAAAATATTCAATCATTTGTATCTCAAAAATGAACAACAATTTGAGATGGGTGTAAGAACAAAAAATGTTATTATGATTGAGACCTTTCATATGAAATTAACAAAAAGGGGCTGGCCCCTTAAATTAGGGGCCAAGACACTCTTAAAGTCTTTTACACATAACTTAAAAACGATCAAGATTTTGTAATGCATTATAGATGCAAAGTTGTTGATCGTTTGTATAAGTTTGTAAAACTCATTGCCACACCCATTGATGATATAATTAGGGATTTTAAGGAACTAAAATCTTAAATCTTAAATGTGCTGAATGTGAAAAAGCAAAACACTTTGTTAAGCATTGTAAAGGATATTGACAATCGTATACATTATCTGAAAGGAAGGGGTTGAGGGGAATTTCTGAAATTTCATTAATTTTGTAATCGTGTCGTTTAAGAAATTGAACGGAAGACCTACTCGTTACTCGTAACGAGATCGTATCTAGTTATTATTATTATTCTTTTTCTTTATTTTTCTGACTTTTTTGAAGCTTCATATCTTTACAAGTTTTTAACCGATTTCAATGAAACTTTCAGAGGTTACGTGGCATTGTCGTCCCTCAAAGATATTAAAGTTTCCATTACAACGTCACCTCCGTTTTGACGTTACGTCAATTTTAAAATTTTCAAAAAGTGATTTTGTCCAGGGCGTTTTTCAAAAACGCTTTAAGATAGAGATTTGAAATTTTCTGTGTTTATACATTTATCATTTTTATTGGGACATAAGGCTGGAATTTACATTCCGTCACTTCCGGTCCAAACCGGAAGTCTTTTAAAATTTGAAATTTTTTGTGTTAATTTAAAAAAGTGATGTTTTTTGTAGAATTTATAATGCTGAATACGAAACTGAAATCCGTTTTTAAATCGGACGATGCATTGCAGAGATATTTGGGTTCAGAAATTGACTTTTCCGGAAATTTTGATTCCGCGTTCTTGGTTTAAAAAATAGCGTAATGTTCAAAGTTAAATTAACTCGTACCAAAAATAATTCGATTTTTGTTAAGTCGTACTTTGACACATTCGGATTTTTTTTGTTAAGTCGTTCTTGAAATTTCAAAGGTTTTTGTTAATTCGTACTAAAAATCATTCGGATTTTGTTAAGTCGTACCAAGAATTATTCGATTTTTTATCTTTTTGTTTTAGTTACTGTTGTTATTGGTTTAAGAACGTTGCTCCTTACAGGAACATCTAGCTTTACTCTAGACATTAACGGAAGACCCACTCGTTGCTTTGCAACGAGCTTTGCTCTAGTTTTTATTATTAGGGTCTTTCGTTTCCAACGGAAGACCCTCTTGTTATTCTATTGGTTTTTTTTATTAGGGTCTTCCGTTTCCAACGGAAGACCCTCTTGTTATTTTATTGTTTCTTTTTAAGGTCTTCCGTTTCGAACGGAAGACCTTATTGTTATTGCTTTGTTTCTTTTTCCAACGGAAGACCCTCTTGTTATTCTATTGTTTCTTTTCCTTATTAGGGTCTTCCGTTTCCAACGGAAGACCCTCTTGTTATTCTATTGATTATTTTTATTAGGGTCTTCCGTTTCCAACGGAAGACCCTATTGTTATTCTACGGTTTCTTTTTCTTTTTTTCTTTTTTTTCTTTTTCTGACTTTTTTGGAGCGTTATTTCTCAAAAACTATCCAATCGATTTACATGAAATTTTCAGGACTGATAGAGCATCATCGGCGCTACATATTATTAAATTTTCGAATGATGACGTCACTTCCGGTCTCAAATATTGACGATTTTGTAAATTTTTAAGGGTCATTTTGTCCACGCATCTCCTCCGAAACTAATCAAGATAGTAGATTAAAGTCTGAAGTTGTACCCCCCTGCTTCTAATTATTAAATATGCGCAAGGCCTCAAAGCTCGCCTGAACCTGAAAATTAGGACCAAATTTTTTCACGAAATTTTCGAACATTTTCTCTAATATCTTTTGATGTATAAATAATTTGTTAAAACATGTAATGCAAAAGTTGTTTCAATTTCCACGGGCTTTCATTTGATATCGAGAAAAAAGGGTTGGCCCCTCAAATTAGGGGCCAAGAGGGCTCTAAAGTCTTTTTGCAATAACTCTTTACTGAACAATAATTGGTTATCAATTATAGAAGCAAAAATGTTTATTGTACAACTGTTTATCTAAACAGTACCACACCTTAATCATATGTTACGTAATTAGGGGTTCCAAGGGGCCAGAAGTCCAAAAATTTGATCATTATTATCTAGAAAAGGAGAAATATTTTGAAAAGCATTGTAGAAGAAAAAATGCTTAAAATAATGTTCTCAACAATATGCTACCTAAAAAAAATTGTTGGTGGCCCCAGTAAGGAGTTTAAGGGTCGGCCCCTAAAACACATTAGTTCAGATATCTCTAGAACGGTCAACAATTCCTGAACACTTGTTGAACAAAATATTTTTGTATTTGCGAGATCTTTCATTTGATATCAAGAAAAAGGGGCTTGCCTCTTAAATTAGGGGCCAAGAGGGCTCTTAAGTCTATTAATAATAACTTTTTACTGAAAAATAATTTGGTATATATTATAGAAGCAAAAATATTCTTTGTACAGTTTTTTATCTATACAGTACCATACCTAAGTCATATGTTACGTAATTAGGGGTTTCAAGGGGCCAGAAGTCCAAAACTTTGATCAGTAATAGCTAGAAAAGGAGAACTATTTTGAAAAGCATTGTAGAAGAAAAGTTGCTCAAAATAATGTTTTTAATAATATAATACCTAAACCTTTTTTGTTGGTGGCCCCATTAAGGAGTTTAAGGGTCGGCCTCTAAAACACAGTTGTTCAGATATCTGTAGAACGGTTAACAATTCGTGAACAGTTGTTGAACAGAATATGTTTTTATTTGCAAGACCTTTCATTTGATATCAAGAAAAAGGGGCTGACCCCTCAAATTAAGGGCCAGGAGGGCTACAAAGTCTTTTAATAATAATTATTTACTGAAAAATAATTTGTTATATATTATTGAAGCAAAAATGTTCGACTTATTAAGCTTAATTTAAATCTGAAATCCGTTTTAAAATCGGACGATGCATTACAGAGATATAGGGGTTTAAAAATTGATTTTTCCGGAAATTTTGATTCCACATTCTTGGTTAAGAAAATAGTGTTATGTTCAAAGTAAAATTAACTCGTACCTAGAATGATTCGATATTTGTTAAGTCGTTCTTAAACACATTCGGATTTGTTTTGTCAAGTCGTTCTTGAAATCGTTAAGGTTTTTGTTAATTCGTACTTAAAGTCATTCGGATTTTGTTAAGTCGTACCAAGAATTATTCGATTTTTTATATCTTTTTGTTTTAAAACTCCTGGTATTGGTTTTAGAGCTCTGCTTCTTACAGGAACATCTAGCTTTTCTTTCGACATTAACGGAAGACCGACTCGTTGCTTTGCAACGAGCTTTGCTCTAGTTATTATTATTTTTTTTCTGACTTTTTTCGGACGCTATTACTCGTGAACTACTGGACCGATTCGCATGAAATTTGCAGGATTGAAAGAACATCAAAAGTACTTGATGTTAACAAATTTTATGCTGATGACGTCACTTCCGGTTTGAGATTTTGAGGATTTAGTGAATTTTTAAGGACCATTTTGTCCACCTAACTCCTCCAAAACTAATTAAGATAAAATCATGAAACTTTCAGGGATAGTAGATGAATGTCTGTATATGATTCTCTGGGTTTGATATTGTAGAAAACGCGCAAGGCGCCGAAGCTCGCGTGAGCTCGAAAATTGGCAGCAAATTTTTGCACAAAATTTTTGCACATTTTCTAAATTATTTCTGAATGTGTAAATATTTTGTTAAGACATGTAATACAAAAATTGTTCATATTTACACGCTCTTTCATTTGATATCAAGAAAAAGGGGCTGGCTCTCAAATTAGGGGCCAAGAGGGTTATAAAGAATTTTTATAATAACTCTTTAATAAAAAATAATTTGTTATCAACTAAAGAAGCAAAAATGTTCACTGTACAGCTGTTTATCTATACAGTACCATACCTAAGTCATATGTTACGTAATTAGGGGTTTAAAGGGACCAGAAGTCCAAAACTTTGATCATTTATATCTGAAAAAGGAGAAATATTTTAAAAAGCATTGTAGAAGAAAAGTTGCTCAGAATAATGTTGTCAACCTTATGCTACCTTTAATTTTTGGGTTTTTGGCCCCAGTAATGAGTTTAGGGGTCGGCCCCTAAAACACATTTGTTCAGATATCTTTAGAACGGTCAACAATTCCTTAACACTTGTTGAACAAAATGTGTTTATATTTACAAGACCTTTTATTTGATATCAAGAAAAAAGGGCTGGCCCCTCATATTAGGGGCCAAAAGGGGCTCTAAAGTTTTTTTATAATAACTCTTTACTGAAAATAATTTGTTATTAATTATAGAAGCAAAAATGTTCATTGTACAGCAGTTTATCTAAACAGTACCATAACTAAGTCATATGTTACGTAATTAGGGGTTTCAAGGGGCCAGAAGTCCAAAATTCTGATCATTAATATCTAGAAAAGGAGAAATATTTGAAAAGCATTGTAGTAAAAAAGTTGCTCAAAATAAGGTTTTAAACAATATGATACCTAAAATTTTTTTGTTGGTGGCCCCAGTAAGGAGTTTAAGGGTCGGCCCCTAAAACACAGTTGTTCAGATATCTCTAGAACGGTGAACAATTTGTGAACAGTTGTTGAACAAAATATGTTTATATTTGCGAGACCTTTCATTTGATATCAAGAAAAAGGGGCTGACCCCTCAAATTAGGGGCCAGGAGGGCTAAAAAGTCTTTTAATTATAACTTTTTACTGAAAAATAATTTGTTATTAATTATAGAAGCAAAAATGTTCAACATTTTAGGCTTAATTTAAATCTGAAATCCGTTTTAAAATCGGACAATGCATTACAGAGATATAGGGGTTTAAAAATTGATTTTTCCGGAAATTTTGAACCCACATTCTTGGTTAAGAAAATAGTGTTATGTTCAAAGTTAAATTAACTCGTACCTAAAATAATTCGATGATTGTTAAATCGTACTTAAACACATTCGGATTTTTATTTGCAAAGTCGTTTTTGATATTGATAAGGTTTGTGTCAATTCGTACTTAGAATCATTCGGATTTTGTTAACTCGTACCAAGAATTATTCGATTTTCTTTCTTTTTGTTTTAGTTACTTACATTTATTTGTTTAAGAACTCTGCTTCTTAGAGAAACTTCTAGCTTTACTTTCGACATTAACGGAAGACCCACTCGTTGCTTTGCAACGAGCTTTGCTCCAGTTATTATTATTATTCTTTTTCTTTATTTTTCTGACTTTTTTTAAGCTTCATATCTTTAAAAGTTTTCAACCGATTTCAATGAAACTTTCAGAGGTTACGTGGCATCGTCGTCCCTCAAAGATGTTAAAGTTTCCATTATAACGTCACCTCCGTTTTTACGTTACGTCAATTTTAAAATTTTCAAAAAGTGATTTTGTCCAGGGCGTTTTTCAAATACGCTTTAAGAAACAGATTTGAAATTTTCTGTGTTTATACATTTATCATTTTTATTGGGACATAAGGCTGGAATTTACATTCCGTCACTTCCGATCCAAACCGGAAGTCTTTTAAAATTTTCAAAATTTGAAATTTTTTGTTTTAATTTAAAAAATTGATGTTATTTGTAGAGTTGATAATGCTGAATACGAAACTGAAATTCGTTTTTAAATCGGACGATGCATTGCAGAGATATTGGGGTTCAAAGATTGACTTTTCCGGAAATTTTGATTCCGCGTTCTTGGTTTAAAAAATAGCGCAAAGTTCAAGGCGAAATTAATTCGTACCAAAAATAATTCGATTTTTGTTAAGTACTTTGACACATTCGGATTTTTTTTTTTTGTTAAGTCGTTCTTGAAATTTTAAAGGTTTTTGTTAATTCGTACTAAAAATCATTCGGATTTTGTTAAGTCGTACCAAGAATTATTCGATTTTTTATCTTTTTGTTTTTGTTACTGTTGTTATTAGTTTAAGAACGTTGCTCCTTACAGAAATATCTAGCTTTACTCTAGACATTAACGGAAGACCCACTCGTTGCTTTGCAACGAGCTTTGCTCTAGTTTTTTTTTTCTTTACAATTTTTGTGCAGAAGTTTTCTCGGAGATGGGTTGTCCGATTTTGGTCAAATTTTCAGTATCGATCTCTCATTATCTGAAGTTTGTACCCTATTTTGGATTTTGTAAAAATCACTTCCGGTTCGGACTTATCCGCCATTTTGTCATTTTTTAAAAAATTGTTGTCCACGTATCTCCTCAAAAACGAACAAAGATAGAAAACTGAAATTTTCAGGAATGATAGAGGACGTGAACCTCTAGCCTCACGAGGAAAATCATTGTCCGGAAATTCCGAGTACGGAAGCTAGCTGGGGTCAAAATATAGGACACGTTTTTGACGAATACTCCTTGTCCACGCATCTCCTTAAAAACGAGCAAAAATAGGAAGCGGAAATTTTATGGAATGATAGAGGACATAATAGTTTAGCCACAAGAGGAAAATCAAAATCCGGAAATTCCAAGTACGGAAGCTAGCAGGGGTCAAAATTAGGGACACGTTTTTCACGAATTCTTTTTGTCCACGCATCCCCTCAAAATCGAGTAAAGAAAGAAAGCTGAAATTTTAAAGAATGGTAGAGGATATGGAAATCAAGCCTCACAAGGAAAATCATTGTTCGGAAATTCCGAATACGGAAGCTAGCTGGGTTCAAAATAAAGGACACATTTTAGATGAGTTTTCTTTGTCCACGCATCTATTTAAAAGCGAGTAAAGATAGAAAGCTGAAATTTTCAAGAATGATAAAGGACATGATCGTCTAGCCTCACGAGAAAAATCATTGTCTGGAAATTCCGAGTAGGGAAGCTAAATTTTTAAACTCCAATCAATTGAGTTATAATGACCTCAGACTAATTTTAAAACATAATATCTAAGTTGCACTTACAATTTTGCGTCTAATGAAATCTTTTTTAAATTGATTGGATGAAAATTAAATTTTTCATTTTTTTTAACTCATTTACATCGTGTTAAAATGACCACAGACTAATTTTAAAACATGATATCTAAGTTGCGCTTACAATTCTGCGTCTAATAACATCTTTCTCTAATTGATTGGATAAAATTTAAATTTTACAAAAAATTTAAACTCATTTAAATCAAGTTTAAATGACCTCAGATTAGTTTTAAAACATGATATCTAAGTTGTGCTTATAATTCTGCGTCTAATGACATTTTTATCGAATTGATGGGATTATTTTTAAATTTTTAAAAAAAATTAAATTTAACTAAATCGCGTTTAAATGACCTCAGACTTATTTTAAAACATGATATCTAAGTTGCGCTTATAGTTCTGCGTCTAAGGACATCTTCCTCGAATTGATTGGATGAAATTTAAATTTTTCAAAAAATTTAAACTCATTTAAATCGCGTTTAAATGACCTCAGACTTATTTTAAAACATGATATCTAAGTTGCGCTTATAGTTCTGCGTCTAAGGACATCTTCCTCGAATTGATTGGATGAAATTTAAATTTTTCAAAAAATTTAAACTCATTTAAATCGCGTTTAAATGACCTCAGACTTATTTTAAAACATGATATCTAAGTTGCGCTTATAATTCTGCGTCTAATGACGTCCTTCTCGAATTGATTGGATGAAATTTAAATTTTACAAAAAATTTAAACTCATTTAAATTGTATTAAAATTACTCAGACTAATTTTAAAACATGATATCTAAGTTGCGCTTATAATTCTGCGTCTAATGACATCTTTCTTAATTTGATTGGATGATATTTAACTTTTTTCAAAATTTTAAATTTAATTAAATTGCGTTTAAATGACCTCAGACTAATTTTAAAACATGATATTTAAGTTGCGCTTATAATTCTGCGTCTAATGAGGTCTTTCTCGAATTGATTGGATGAAATTAAAATTTTTGAAAAAATTAAACTCATTTAAATTGTATTAAAACGACCTCAGACTAATTTTAAAACATGATATCTAAGTTGCGCTTATAATTCTGCGTCTAATGAGGTCTTTCGCGAATTGATTGGATGAAATTAAAATTTTTCAAAAAAATTAAACTCCTTTAAATTGTATTAAAACGACCTCAGACTAATTTTAAAACATGATATCTAAGTTGCGCTTATAATTCTGCGTCTAATGACATCTTCCTCGAATTGATTGGATGAAATTTAAATTTTTCAAAAAATTTAAACTTATTTAAATCGCGTTTAAACGACCTCATACTAATTTCAAAACATGAGATCTAAGTTGCGCTTATAATTCTGTGTCTAATGACATCTTTCTCGAATTGATTGGATAATATTTAAATTTTTCAAAATTTTTAAATTTAATTAAATCGTGTTTTAATGACCTCAGACTAATTTTAAAACATGATATCTAAGTTGCGCATATAATTCTGCGTCTAATGACATCTTTCTCGAATTGATTGGATGAAATTTAAATTTTTCAAAAAAATTTAACTCATTTTAATTGTGTTAAAATGACCTCAGACTAATTTCAAAACATGATATCTAAGTTGCGCTTATAATTCCGCGTCTAATGACATCTTCCTCGAATTGATTGGATGAAATTAAAATTTTTCAAAAAATTTAAACTCATTTAAATTGTGTTAAAATGACCTCAGACTAACTTCAAAACATGATATCTAAGTTGCGCTTATAATTCTGCGTCTAATGACATCTTTCTCGAATTGATTGGATAATATTTAAATTTTTCAAAATTTTTAAATTTAATTAAATCGTGTTTTAATGACCTCAGACTAATTTTAAAACATGATATCTAAGTTGCGCTTATAATTCTGCGTCTAATGACATTTTTCTCGAATTGATTGGATGAAATTTAAATTTTTCAAAAAATTTAAACTTATTTAAATCGCGTTTAAACGACCTCATACTAATTTCAAAACATGAGATCTAAGTTGCGCTTATAATTCTGTGTCTAATGACATCTTTCTCGAATTGATTGGATAATATTTAAATTTTTCAAAATTTTTAAATTTAATTAAATCGTGTTTTAATGACCTCAGACTAATTTTAAAACATGATATCTAAGTTGCGCATATAATTCTGCGTCTAATGACATCTTTCTCGAATTGATTGGATGAAATTTAAATTTTTCAAAAAAATTTAACTCATTTTAATTGTGTTAAAATGACCTCAGACTAATTTCAAAACATGATATCTAAGTTGCGCTTATAATTCCGCGTCTAATGACATCTTCCTCGAATTGATTGGATGAAATTTAAATTTTTCAAAAAATTTAAACTCATTTAAATTGTGTTAAAATGACCTCAGACTAACTTCAAAACATGATATCTAAGTTGCGCTTATAATTCTGCGTCTAATGACATCTTTCTCGAATTGATTGGATAATATTTAAATTTTTCAAAATTTTTAAATTTAATTAAATCGTGTTTTAATGACCTCAGACTAATTTTAAAACATGATATCTAAGTTGCGCTTATAATTCTGCGTCTAATGACATTTTTCTCGAATTGATTGGATAATATTTAAATTTTTCAGAAATTTTAAATTTAATTAAATCGTGTTTTAATGACCTCAGACTAATTTTAAAACATGATATCTAAGTTGCGCTTATAATTCTGCGTCTGATGACATCTTTCTGGAATTGATTGGATGAAATTTAAATTTTTCAAAAATTTTAAACTCTTTTAAATCGTGTTAAAATGACATCAAACTAATTTTAAACTTGATATCTAAGTTGCGGTTGCGATTCTGCGTTTGATGACATCTTTCTCGAATTGATTGGATGAAATTTAAATTTTTCAAAATTTTTAAAATTATTTAAATTGTATTAAAATGACCTCAGACTAATTTTAAAACATGATATTTAAGTTGCGCTTATAATTCTGCGTCTAATGACATCTTCTTCGAATTGATTGGATTAAATTTAATTTTTCAAAAAAATTAAACTCATTTAAATTGTGTTAAAATGACCTCAGACTAATTTCAAAACATGATATCTAAGTTGCGCTTATAATTCTGCGTCTAATGACATCTTTCTCGAATTGCTTGGATGAAATTTAATTTTTCAAAAAAATTAAACTCATTTAAATTGTGTTAAAATGACCTCAGACTAATTTCAAAACATGATATCTAAGTTGCGCTTATAATTCTGCGTCTAATGACATCTTTCTCGAATTGATTGGATAATATTTAAAGTTTTCAAAAAATTTAAATTTAATTAAATCGTGTTTTAATCACCTCAGACTAATTTTAAAACATGATATCTAAGTTGCGCTTATAATTCTGCGTCTGATGACATCTTTCTCGAATTGATTGGATGAAATTAAAATTTTTCAAAAAAATTAAACTCATTTAAATTGTGTTAAAATGACCTCAGACTAATTTCAAAACATGATATCTAAGTTGCGCTTATAATTCTGCGTCTAATGACATCTTTCTCGAATTGATTGGATAATATTTAAATTTTTCAAAATTTTTAAATTTAATTAAATCGTGTTTTAATGACCTCAGACTTATTTAAAAACATGATATCTAAGTTGCGCTTATAATTCTGCGTCTGATGACATCTTTCTGGAATTGATTGGATGAAATTTAAATTTTTCAAAATTTTTAAACTCTTTTAAATCGTGTTAAAATGACATCAAACAAATTTTAAACTTGATATCTAAATTGCGCTTGCAATTCTGCGTTTGATTGGATGACATCTTGTTCAAAATCTTTGGATGAATTATAGGATTTTCGAAATTTCAAACTCATTTATATCGAGTTAACATGACATCAAACAAATTTAAATGTCAGTCAAAAATCTCATTTCATTGCAATTGCTGAAAAATTGGACGGAAGACCCACTCGTTGCTCGCAACGAGATCGCATCTAGTTTTTTTTCTTTTTTTTTTCTTCACAATTTTTGTGCAGAAGATTTCTCGGAGATGGGTCGTCCGATTTTCGTCAAATTTTCAGCATATATCTATCATCATTTGAAGTTTATATCTGTTTTTTATTTTGTAAAAATCACTTCCGGTTCCGACTTATCCGCCATTTTGCCATTTTTTCGTGACTTTTTGTCCACGCATCTCCTCAGAAGGGAATGAAGATGGAAAGCTGAAATCTTCAGGAAATATAGAGGACATGCTAGTCCAGTCGCTCCAGAAAAAATTTTTGTCCGGACTTTCCGAGAACGGAAGCTAGCTCGGATCAAAATATAGGTCAAAAAATTTGCAATGGATTTTTTTAATCCACGGGTCTCCTAAAAAACGAGTAAAAATATAATACTGAAAATTTGAGGAATGAGAGATTCTGCGTCTGATTACATCTTACTTGAATCGATTTGATGAAATTTAATTTTTTCAAGCAATTTAAACTCATTTAAATCGTGTTTCAATTACCTTGGACTAATGTTAAAACATGATATCTAAGTTGCGCTTACAATTCTGTGTCTGATGACATCTTTCTTGAATTGATTAGATGAAATTTAATTTTTTTAAAATTTTTTAAACTCATTTCAATCGTGTTTAAATGACCTAAAACTGATTTTAAAACATGATATCTAAGTTACGCTTGCAATTCTGCGTCTGATGACATCTTTTTTGAATTGATTGGATGAAATTTAAATTTTTCAAAAAGTTTAAACTCATTTAAATCGTGTTAAAATGACCTCAAACTAATTTTAAAACATGATATCTAAGTTGGGCTTGCGATTCTGCGTCTGATGACATCTTTCTCGAATTTCTAGGATGAAATTCAATTTTTTAAAAATTTTTAAATTTATTTAAATCGTGTTAAAATGACCTCTGACTAATTTTAAAACATGATATTTAAGTTGGGCTTCCGATTCTGCGTCTGATGACATCTTTTTCGAATTTCTAGGATGAAATTTATTTTTTTCAAAATTTTTAAATTTATTTAAATCGTGTTAAAATGACCTCAGACTTATTTCAAACATGATATCTAAGTTGCGCTTGCGATTCTGCGTCTGATGACATCTTTTTCGAATTTCTAGGATGAAATTTAATTTTTCCAAAATTTTTAAACTCAATTAAATCGTGTTAAAATAACTTTAATCTAATTTAAAAACACGATATCTAAGTTGCGCTTGCAATTCTGCGTCTGATGACATCTTCCTCGAAATGATTAAAGGAAATTTAAATTTTTCAAAATTTTAAAACTCTAATTGACCTCAGACTAATTCTAAAACATGATATCTAAGTTGCGCTTGCAATTCTGCCTCTGATGACATCTTTATTGAATTGATTGGATGAAATTTATTTTTTTCAAAATTTTTAAACTCATTTAAATCGTGTTTAAATGACCTTTGACTAATTTTAAAATATGATATCTAAGTTGCACTTGCGATTCTGCGTCTGATGACATCTATCTCGATCTGATTGGATGAAATTTAAATTTTTCAAAAAGTTTAAACTCATTCAAATCGTGTTAAAATGACCTCAAACTAATTTTAAAACATGATATCTAAGTTGCGCTTATAATTCTGCGTCTGATGACATCTTTTTCGAATTTCTAGGATGAAATTTAATTTTTAAAAATTTTTTAAACTCAATTAAATCGTGTTAAAATAACTTTAATCTAATTTAAAAACACGATATCTAAGTTGCGCTTGCAATTCTGCGTCTGATGACATCTTTCTCGAATTGATTGGATAAAATTTAAATTTTAAATTTTTTCAAAAATTTTAAACATTTAAATTGTGTTAAAATGACCTCAGACTAATTCTAAAAGTCTTTTAATAATAACTATTAACTGAAAAATAATTTGTTATATATTATTGAAGCAAAAATGTTCAACTTATTAAGCTTAATTTATATCTGAAATCCGTTTTAAAATCGGACGATGGGATTTAAAAAGTGATTTTTCCGGAAATTTTGATTCCACATTCTTGGTTAAGAAAATAGTGTTATGTTCAAAGTTAAATTAACTCGTAACTAGAATGATTCGATATTTGTTAAGTCGTTCTTAAACACATTCGGATTTTTTTTTGTCAAGTCGTTCTTGAAATCGGTAAGGTTTTTGTTAATTCGTACTTAAAGTCATTCGGATTTTGTTAAGTCGTACCAAGAATTATTCGATTTTTTATATCTTTTTGTTTTAAAACTCCTGGTATTGGGTTTAGAGCTCTGCTTCTTACAGGAACATCTAGCTTTTCTTTCGACATTAACGGAAGACCCACTCGTTGCTTTGCAACGAGCTTTGCTCTAGTTATTCTTAATATTCTTTTTCTGCCTTCTTTAAAGCTTTATTTCTCGAAAACTATTCACTCGATTTGCACCAAATTTTCAGAACTTATAGAGCATCAAAGGGGATAAATGTTTTTGATGACGTCACTTCCGGTTTAAGATATTGACGATTTAATGAAATTTTAAGGGTCATTTTGTCCACGCAACTCCTCTGAAACTACTCACGATAGAAAGTTGAAATTTTCAGGTATTGTAGATGAAAGTCTATAGATGTACCGCATTGTTTTAAAACATGGATTATACGCAAGGCGTTGAAGCTCGCCTGAGGTCGAAAAATGGCACCAATTTTTTTCACAAAAATTTTGCACATTTTCTGAAATATTTTTAAACCTGTAAATATTTTGTTAAAACATGTAATGCAAAAGTTGTTTCAATTTCCACGGGCTTTCATTTGATATCAAGAAAAAGGGGCTGGCCCCTCAAATTAGGGGCCAAGAGGGCTCTAAAGTCTTTTTGCAATAACTCTTTATTGAACAATAATTTGTTATCAATTATAGAAGCAAAAATGTTTATTGTACAGCTGTTTATCTATACAGTCCCACACCTTAATCATATGTTACGTAATTAGGGGTTTTAAGAGGCCAGCAGTCCAAAATTTTGATCATTAATATCTAGAAAAGGACAAATATTTTGAAAAGCATTGTAGAACAAAAAATGCTTAGAATAATGTTCTCAACAATATGCTACTTAAAAAAAATTTGTTGGTGGCCCCAGTAAGGAGTTTAAGGGTCGGCCCCTAAAACACATTAGTTCAGATATCTCTAGAACGGTAAACAATTCCTGAACACTTGTTGAACAAAGTATGTTTATATTTGCTAGACCTTTCATTTGATATCAAGAAAAAAGGGCTGGCCCCTTAAATTAGGGGCCAAGAAGGCTCTTAAGTCTATTGATAATAACTTTTTACTGAAAAATAATTTGTTATATATTATAGAAGCAAAAATATTCTTTGTACAGCTGTTTATCTAAACAGTAACATACCTACGTCATATGTTACGTAATTAGGGGTTTCAAGGGGCCAGAAGTCCAAAACTCTGATCATTAATATCTATAAAAGGAGAAATATTTTGAAAAGCATTGTAGAAGAGAAGTTGCTCAAAATAATGTTTTTAACAATATGATACCTAAAAAAATTTTGTTTTTAAAAAAATGTGTTTTAGGGGCCGACCGTTAAACTCTTTAATGGGGCATTAAAGAGTTTAACGGTCGGCCCCTAAACACATTTGTTCAGATACATGTATCTCTAGAACGGTTAACAATTCGTGAACAGTTGTTGAACAAAATACGTTTATATCTGCGAGACCTTTCATTTGATTTCAAGAAAAAGGGGCTGGCCCCTCAAATTAGGGGCCAGATGGGCTACAAAGTCTTTTAGCAATAAATATTTACTGAAAAATAATTTGTTATATATTATTGAAGCAAAAATGTTCAACTTATTAAGCTTAATTTAAATCTGAAATCCGTTTTAAAATCGGACGATGAATTACAGAGATATAGAGGTTTAAAAATTGATTTTTCCAGAAATCTCGATTCCACATTCTTGTTTAAGAAAATAGTGTTATTTTCAAAGTTAAATTACCTCGTACCTAGAATGATTCGATATTTGTTAAGTCGTTCTTAAACACATTCGGATTTTTTTTGTCAAGTCGTTCTTGAAATCGTTAAGGTTTTTGTTAATTCGTACTTAAAGTCATTCGGATTTTGTTAAGTCGTACCAAGAATTATTCGATTTTTTATATATTTTTGTCTTTCGACATAAACGGAAGACCCACTCGTTGCTTTGCAACGAGCTTTCCTCTATTTTTTTTTTTTTTCTTTACAATTTTTGTGCAGAAGATTTCTCGGAGATGGGTCGTCCGATTTTCATCAAATTTTTAGCATCGATCTATCATCATTTGAAGTTTATATCTGTTTTTTTTATTTTGTAAAAATCACTTCCGGTTCCGACTTATCCGCCATTTTGCCATTTTTTCGTGACTTTTTGTCCACGCATCTCCTCAGAAGGGAATGAAGATAGAAAGCTGAAATCTTCAGGAATGATAGAGGACATGCTAGTCTAGTCGCTCCAGGAAAAATTTTTGTCCGGACTTTCCGAAAACGGAAGATAGCTCGGATCAAAATTAAGGTAAAAAATTTGCAATAGATTTTATTAATCCACGGTTCCCCTTAAAAACGATTAAAAATATAATGCTGAAAATTTGAGATATAATATATTCTGCGTCTGATTACATCTTAATCGAATCGATTTGATAAAATTTAATTTTTTCAAACAATTTAAACTCATTTAAATCGTGTTAAAATGACCTTAGACTAATTTTAAAACATGATATTTAAGTTGCGCTTGCAGTTCTGCGTCTGATGACATCTTTCTCGAATTGGTTAGATGAAATTTAATTTTTTAAAATTTTTTTTAAAGTCATTTAAATCGTGTTAAAATGACCTTAAACTGATTTTAAAACATAATATCTAAGTTACGCTTGCAATTCTACGTCTGATGACATCTTTCTCGAATTGATTGATTGAAATTTAAATTATTCAAAAATTTTAAACTCATTTAAATTGCGCTAAAATGATATCAGACGAATTTTAAAAACATGATATCTAAGTTGCGCTTGCAATTCTGCGTCTGATGACATCTTTTTCGAATTGATTGGATGAAATTTAAATTTTTCAAAAATTTTAACTTCATTTAAATCGTGTTAAAATGACCTCAAACTAATTTTAAAATATCATATCTTAGTTGCGCTTGCGATTCTGCGTCTGATGACATCTTTCTCGAATTGATTGGATGAAATTTAATTTTTCAAAAAATTTAAACTCATTTAAATCGTTGTAAAATGATCTCATACACATTTTAAAACATGATATCTAAGTTGCGCTTGCGATTCTGCGTCTGATGACATCTTTTTCGAATTTCTAGGATGAAATTTCATTTATTAAAAATATTTAAATTTATTTAAATCGTGTTTAAATGACCTCAGACTTATTTTAAAAAATGATATCTAAGATGCGCTTGCGATTCTGCGTGTGATGACATCTTTCTTGAATTGATTGGATGAAATTAAAATTTTACAAAAATTTTAAACTCATTTAAATTGTGTTAAAATGACCTCAGACTAATTTTAAAACATGATATCTAAGTTGCGCTTGCGAATCTACATCTGATGACATCTTTCTCAAATTGATTGGATGAAATTTAAATTTTTCAAAAAGTTTAAACTCATTTAAATCGTGTTAAAATGACCTCGGATTAATTTTGAAACATGATATCTAAGTTGCGCTTGCAATTTTGCGTCTGATGATATCTTTTTCGAATTGATTGAATGAAATTTAAATTTTTCAAAATTTTTAAACTCATTTAAATCGTGTTAAAATGACCTCAAACAAATTTTAAAACATGATATCTAAGTTTCACTAGCAATTCTGCGTCTGATGACATCTTTCTCGAATTGATTGGATGAAATTTAAATTATTCAAAAATTTTAAACTCATTTAAATCGTTGTAAAATGACTCCATACTAATTTTAAAACCTGATATTTAAGTTGCGCTTCCAATTCTGCGTCTGATGACATCTTTCTCGAATTGATTGAATGAAATTTAAATTTTTCAAAAATTTTAAACTCATTTAAATCGTGTTAAAATGACCTCAAACAAATTTTAAAACATGATATCTAAGTTGCACTTGCAATTCTGCGTCTGATGACATCTTTCTCGAATTGATTGAATGAAATTTAAATTATTCAAAAATTTTAAACTCATTTAAATCGTTGTAAAATGACTCCATACTAATTTTAAAACCCGATATTTAAGTTGCGCTTCCAATACTGCGTCTGATGACATCTTTATCGAATTAATTGGATGAAATTTAAATTTTTCAAAAATTTCAAACTCATTTAAATCGTGTTAACAGACCTCAGACTAATTTTAAAACATGACTTTTGTACTGCTCTTGCATTTCTGCGTCTATAGACATCTTTTTTTTCAAAATCATTGGATGAAATATAGGATTTTGGAAATTTAAAAACTCATTTAAATCAAGATAACATGACACCAGACATATCTAAATCTGAGCTAAAATCTCATATCATCGCTTCTTATGAGAAATCGAACGGAAGACCCACTCGTTGCTCGCAACGAGCTCGCATCTAGTTAGGGTCTTCCGTTTCCAACGGAAGACCCTCTTGTTATTCTACGGTTTCTTTTTCTTTATTAGGGTCTTCCGTTTCCAACGGAAGACCCTATTGTTATTCTACGGTTTCTTTTTCTTTATTATTAGGGTCTTCCGTTTCCAACGGAAGACCCTCTTGTTATTCTACGGTTTCTTTTTCTTTATTATTAGGGTCTTCCGTTTCCGACGGAAGACCCTCTTGTTTTTCTACTGTTTCTTTCTATTATTATTAGGGTCTTCCGTTTCCAACGGAAGACCCTATTGTTATTCTACGGTTTCTTTTTCTTTATTAAGGTCTTCCGTTTCCAACGGAAGACCTTATTGTTTTCGTTCGGTTTCTTTTTCCCTATTCTTTTTTTTTTCTTACATATTTTGTGTACGCGATTTCTCAAAAACTGCTCGGCCGATTTATATTAAAATTTCAGATCTGATAGATATTGCTCTGAACCTTATTGCAAATTTTTTTTAATGGTGACATCACTTCCGGTTTAGAGATATTTACAATTTAACGATTTTTAGAGGGTCGGCTTGTCCACGAAGGTTCTTATAAACTAAAAAAGATATTGAGTTCAAAATTTCAGGAATGATAGACAAAAGAATGTAGATATGTAATAGGGCATTTATAATTTTCTAGCGCAAAAATCACCAAAGCTCAGTAGGGCTCCAAAAATGAGTTTAAAAAAGCGTTGTGATTTTGCATGGTTTTCTTAGTTTATCTCTTTTCCCGTAAATATTTTGTTAAGACATGTAGAACAAAAAAGATGAATATTCAAAAGATCTTTTATTTGACATCAAGAAAAAGGGGCTGGCCCCTCATATCAGGGTCCTAGAACCCTTGAAAGTTTTCACTTTATAACTCAAAAGCGGTTAAGATTTCGATATGGCTGTCGCTGCAAAAGTTGTTCATTATGATCTTATTAAAGTCGTAAAAATAATATTTTGTTCGGGTATTGCGTAATATGAGTGTAAAAAGCTAGACTTGTTACCATGTATATGTGTTTTATTTGGCAAATAAATGGGGTATTTGTGCGTATAAGTGACATAAAGTGCACCAGTTTACATACGGAAGTGTTTAAACATTTTAATTCTTTTCTAGTGAAACACATTATGGATAAAAGAACTACTTCTATGCAATGGATTCCGATCTGTGTATGTGAACAATTACGTATCCGATCCCTTGCCCGCGGCCGAGGAAATAGGTCGCGGCTGGACTAGCGAGCGGTCTGCCGTTATCTAATGCACAAGATTTTCGTCTTGCTGTAATGCACACATAGGTTTTTATGTAGCTGCAAACACAAAGAAATCCGATTTTAACGATGTTAAAGAGTAATGAAAAAAAGATTATACCTTTACTTACGAAGTAATGCATTTTTAGTCTCGTAATCTATAAAAAAAAATAGATGTTTTTTGTGATCTTGTATATGTCATAAAATAGTTTTATTGTTGGAAAATAAAATTCAGTTATGAAACTGCAAACATTTTAAACACACCACGTTGAGTGTACATTTACATAAGACACCATTCGCACAGGGCCGAGCTCGAGGAGATGCCGCGCTAGTGGACAACCGATTCGCTGTAGTCTAGGACACATGCTTCTCGTGTTTATACGTACGTTATCACACATTTGAATGTTCATTGATTCTTTGTAAAATTGTTTTCATTTCAATTATATTGGTTAAAGATGCATCAAACCATTGATTTAAATTATAGTGCGTAAAATAAATATGTTATAAATGAAAATATTCCAACGTTTTACAGTCGTACGAGTTGAAATGTAAATACATTGAATTTCACCTGTGTCTATTTGTGACATTTTGCTGCTGAGAATTTAATGCGTTTCACTACCCATTTCAACAAAACAAAATATAGGCGATATTCACAAGATCATTATTCCAACACACACATCTTAAGTATCTGTAATAATTCATTTGGCTAACAAAATATTAGAATTTTTTTATGAATTATGAGAGAGAGAGAGAGAGAGAGAGAGAGAGAGAGAGAGAGAGAGAGAATTAAGCAGGGTGTAGTCAGTAAAGTGGGTTGAAATATATTTAAAAAGCGTTCGAGATAAGGCAGCTTAAGTTATACAATGTTACATGCTTGCGGTAGGTGCGGGCAGGATAAAACTAACCATTGCCCGCTAACACGGAAGGAATTGAAGGAATCAGTGATTATTTCTTAATATACCTATGAATTTTTAAACAAGTTGAAGTTTTATTTACATTCAGGCCGTAAAAGAATAATGGACACACTATTGGTTTAACCTCTTCTGAATTGTAGTCCGATTCATTAAAAAGTATACTAATTATTTTTTGTTATTGATTATGAAAGAGTATGTGAGTTTTAAAAAAGTTTATTTACATTCGGTGAGTAAAAGTTTGGATTGGATTCGGACAGTTGAAGATCGAGTAGAAGACACATGATTAAAAATACTATTAAGTAGATTAGGGAAATTTTCAAATCGAATGGACTTTGCATATGCAGGCAAACTCGATTAGTTAATACATAAAATATATATATTTCAATAAAACGTCTGTATGCTGTATTATGTATTTGCTGTCTGATCAGGACTGTTCTTCCCCAAAAGAATCGCTCGGCGATCGCGTAAAGAACGTTCTGTACAACACCTGATTGGAGTACATGCTTATATACATTTTTTTTTAAGTTAACGTTTAACTAAGCGAAATTGTAGTGGTCATGGAGTCAATAAGCAAATAAAATTTGCCAATTAGGCAATAGCAGTTATCCAGTGCCTATGATTGATAATTTGACAAGGTGAATTAAATACATGTAAATATGAATTTTAAAGCACTCTCCGCCCCCTTGTTAAGAGCTTCCATTTCCTGCATTCTTTTCTTTCAGTAACGGTTTTTGTGCACGCATTTTCTCGGAAATGGCTCAAAATTTGATAAACGGCCCCGATAAGAAGATGAATAGATGACCCCTAAAATTTCTTTACCAAATATATCAAGAACGGTCTCAAATTTCAAACACTGGTTGAATAACATATAACCTATTTTGTGCAAATATATGTGCATGAAATGACAATTTTCCTGTAACTTAACAAAAATTACACTTTGTGAAATCTAAAAATGTCTGAATTTATTATTAAAATTAATAATTTTAGACGGCCCATTCAGTAAGTTTTTCTAGCCGAGTACTAGTCTTTCGTTCAACAGCGCATCGATTTTGAATATTGCAGCGTGGTTTACAACAAGAGGGTGAAACGACCACGAATTTTGACAGATTTGGCTATAAAGAGTTAAAAAGAGATGGATACAAAACACAAGTGCGATTATATCTTTTAGGAGATAAAAAATACTAAATATACGTTTGCCATAAATACAACATTTTATCATAAGAATATTTTAACATGTAGATCCGCCGAATATTTCCATTTCCCTTCATATTGTTTGGTGTCTGATTTGAAATAACGTTTCGATGTATACCAAGTGGAGAAATTTTTTTAAGCTGCATGTTCCGATATTTCGGCCATTAGAGTATCAAATAATTTTCCATGCAAACCAAATGAATGATCTTACAAAGTTATAGACGCATTTACACGGAATTGATCTCCTTTCAACGTTAGAAATATTCAAAGTAAATAAAACTAAATTTTGGGGCATTTAACCCCCCCCCCCCCCAAAAAAAAATACATCATGGGAATATTTAGAAAAGTAACCGTTTGGTTTCGTCCTCTGAATGATTGGGTTTATTCAACTGCATGTTTTGCTTCGATTATAAACAACGTAAACTTCAAAACTATTAATGAACAAATGTACACTGCTTTATTTTTGTTTTGTTAAATAGTCATGCTGTATATTTTATTTGTTACATAGATCATGTATAAAAAGGACAGATGTCAAAGTCGTAATACAATCATACTCGCTTTGACGTAAGGGGCCAGTTTGAACACGAGGCGAAATAACGCGAAACCCTTTTATGTCGTTTATTTTGTAAATAAATTTTGTACATTGTACAGTAAAACTTGTCTAATCCGGCGGAGGGTGGTTCTAAAAAAAATTGGCCGGATTAGCCAACATCCGGTTTAGAAGATATTGTTGCAAATTAATTTTAGTATTTAATGCAGTAGGTCTTGATCGTGTATTCTTGCAAAATTCTCAATTCTTCTGAAATGTATTAGATTTCATCGATCGTAATTACGGTATTAATTTTCATTTTCATTTTTTTTTTGGAAAACAATAAATCCATAACGGAATACATACTTTTTCAATAGTCAACAGATGGCTGAATACGTAATGGCGAGAACTGTTTTGATGCAGGGAACAATAGATAAATATCAATATAAATGAGAATTTTATTTTTAAAAAAATGGAGTATTTTGACATAATAATATGCAACTCTGTAAGTGTAGCCATACAACGGGGATAACAAACGATATCTGCAGTCCTACTCCCGCAGTATCCTGAATCACGGCCTGAAAAAAATGGGGTGAACTATAATCTAATTTTGGCCAAAAAATGCGTATTTATTTATAACAAGACTTAACGGTATAAACTGAAATGAGTTGCTAGTTTGGATCTATATTCAAGTTGTTTAAATCAATAGCAACGACAAGAAAATTGGTCAATAAATGAGCATTAATTATCTCGCATAAGGCCGATCGATTGATAAGTGGCCGGACTACGGGAGATAACTCTCACTAATTATAAGCAGTCGGTTGTTTTCATCGCGGCCGGTTTACAGAATAGACAAGATCCGGATTGCACAACATTTTTTAAACAAAAATGATAGGAAATTGTCAAGGGGCTGAATAATTTCGCCGGATTGGACAGCATGACGGAATGAACAACATCCGGTTTGAACAAGTTTCAATATGTACATTATTTTTTTATTGAAATATGGCTTAATTGACCAGGAAAACTACTGCAACGTATATTAAGGTATCCGATCCACAATTCGATCGGCTAACTTCGGCTTATGTCGTACAAGATCGTAAACCTAAACATAACATGTAAATTTTATCAAATTTACAAAAACACATTATTTATATTATATTAAGTTAATGTTAAAAAGAATTGATATGAATATTAAATAAACTAAATTAAAAAATTAAAGGTAACGCGTACGAGATTTCTCGAGACTGTCAACTTCCGTAATGGCGCCTGTAAACAGAAGACGGAACAAACTCGGGCAGTTCTTCTTCTTCTTCTTCTTCTTCTTCTTCTTCTTCCAGTACAGAGTCGGACTCTTCTTGAGTTTATAGATGACTCTTGCTCGTTCAATCATGAGGCCTTCCCTCCTCACTTAATAAAAAAAAAATTACAAGAAAGTTATTTACAAATAAAACTATGAACATCTGGGGTCGAAGGAGTTCTAGGTGTGTGAAGCTCCTGTCAAGGCCTCTGGCAGGATGGTAAGGCTGGCCTTGAACTCTTCTAGTGTAGCTGCTGTTGTGGCTTTTTCCGGTAGAGTGTTCCATTCCCTGGTTGATCTTGGGAAGAAGGAGAACCTGTATTGATCTTTTCGAGTGCGCTGTTGGTATATGCGGTGGCCTCCTCTGGTCCTGGAATCTCCGGGTTTGTAATAATTAGAGGGGTCAATATCCACCAATCTATTGCGGATCTTGTATGCCATGGTGAGTCGGTCTTTGCAGCGGCGATCTTTAAGAGGCTCCCATTTTAGTCTATCCATTAAGGAGCTGACACAGCCTGGGGATACGTCTTGGTATTCATTGTACACGAATCTAGCTGCCATTCTCTATACTAGTTCTAGGTCTTTTTCAAGGTTATCTTGATAAGGGTCCCATACAGTGGAGGCGTATTCCAGGGTTGGTCTGACCATGGTGATGTAGTCGTTGGCTTTGACTTCTGGTTTACACCGTCCTAGGTTCCTTCTCAGGAAGCCTAGTGTCCTTGATGCTTTGCCTACTGTCTGGTTGATATGTGTCTTCCACTGTAGATCATGGTTTATGGTGATTCCCAGGTATTTCCCATGCTCGACTGCATCTAGTGTGTGGCCATGTAGTTGATAGTTCCTTATCAGTGGGTTTCTTTTGGAGGTGATCTGTATCACGATGCACTTCTCAGGATGGAAATTCATCTGCCATCGTGATTCCCACTCTTGGAGTTTGTTAAGGTCGTCTTGAAGTGTCTCAGTATCCTTCACATTCTTTATTTTCCTATAAACTAGGCAATCGTCTGCAAATAACCTTGCCTCAGAAGATGTTGATTGTGGCAGGTCATTAATGTAAGCCAGAAATAATAGGGGTCCGATGACTGTTCCCTGAGGCACCCCTGAGATGACGTCTAGGGGGCCGGACTTATGCCCTTCAAGCAATACGGATTCTGTTCTATTGCTTAGGAAGTCTTGTATCCATTTGAGTGTTTCTCCACGTATTCCGTAATAGTCCATTTTTTGGAGGAGTCTCTTGTGGGGCACTTTGTCAAAGGCTTTGGAGAAATCGAGCAAGATGATATCTGTCTGTTCTCCTTGGTCTAAATTCTTGCCAATTTCGTCTAGTGTTATCAGTAGTTGTGTTTCACAAGATCTTTTGGATCTGAAACCATGTTGATGGTCACAAAGGATCTGGTGGCGGTCAAAGTGATCCATGATGGTGCTGTGAACAATATGTTCCAGTAGTTTGCAGCAGATTGAAGTCAAGGAGACTGGCCGATAATTAGAAGCTTTGTGTTTTTTCCTTTTTTGAATACTGGGACAATGTTGGCAGCTCGCCAGTCGTCAGGAATGATTCCAGTGTCCAAAGATTTCTGGTAAATTATGGTCAGATATGGTGATATGTGTTCCGTATATGTGAACAGTTTAAAAGTCAGCCGAGAATTAAGGCAGGGATTAGCGAAAAAGCGAGCAACAATGTGATCGAGGAACACAATTATACTTCAGAACATATGTGTTTAGGTTTTAACGGGTGTAATGTGTGTTGTCCCGGGCTAAATAAGTTGAATGCGGCGAAGAAAATCAGCACGAATGATTCGATTTTGAAAGGTCGACGTATTGTAAAATTTAGTGTGCTCATTGAAGGTCTTTCGAACTGTGTAAAATGTTTGTGTTGCCCTTTATATCTGTCTCCACAAACTGTGAAAGCAGAAATGAAAGTGGGGCTTGCGGGATATTTATATGTACAGTGTACATACTGTGGTAATGTGAACAGAGTACCTTATGGAAAAAAACAGAAGGTGACAGGCCAGAGAGGAATGCCCAGCTTCTGCGTAAATACAAAGCTCGGTGCAGGTAGTTATTGTTATTCATTCTTATAAATAACAATCAAGTTTCTTTTGAATTTTTCATTTGCAACTGTATATATAACACAGACTTATTCAACCATGTATTTCTGATAAATTGATGATTTTCTTTTTTATAGCAATGATTGATTCAGTTGGTGGTCCACAGAGAATGAACAATTTTCTTGCAACACTCAATCTACCAACAGTTAATAATAAAAATCTTAAATTTATGGAACGCAGAACTGGTGAGATGATTGAGAAATTTGCAGATAAGAATATGACAAGTGAAAGTCAAAAAGCATTCAAAGAGGAAATGATGTAAGTGTATTTTTTATAAAATGTTGTTATTACCAAAGAAACACACTTTTTAAAAGTTTTTGGTATTTCTAAAATTGTTTTTCTTTCATTTTCATAATTGTAATCTTTAATGTGTTTGTTAAATTTCAGAGAAGTTGCAGCACAGGAGATGGATTCAAATGCAGACTCTTTTGATAAAGAACTTGGTGTGGCAATGATTGAAGATGAATATAAAGGGTAAATATTTGAAGTTTTAGCATATAATGTTTGATTATAAAATTTACTATTGTATTCTCTAGGAATCAATTCATTTTTCTAATTTTGAAAACTGATATCTTGTTTTGTTTGTAGAGATCCATCACTTATCCAAAAATGTAATTCGGGAGCATTTGGTCTACTGACTGAGAGGTAAATAAATCAATGTACTGTTTAAATTGATTTTCTATAATGAAGAAAATAATGAACCTATATATGAGTTGTAAACATGCTTTCAGTAGTAGTTCATCCCCTCAACCTCCTGCGAAAACCATGCCAGTAGTGAACATTAACAGACCTGCATCCACCAAAACAAAAAAGAAGATTATATTCCCCTCAAAGACCCGATCAGGAATGACTGTAGCAGCTGATCATGCTTGGCAGAAGAGAGGTTATGACAGCTTAACAGGTATTTTTAAAAAACTATTTTAACATTTTTATGATGCTAATGTAGATATAGTCTGTAACAATAACATGTATGTATTTGCAATAGGACATACTTTCCTGATAAGTAAAAGAAACAAAGTCTTAAAAACAGTCATCAAGCAACGCTCTTGTGCAACCTGCAAATGGTGGAAAAGAAATAGGCCAGGTCAGAAAATAAGGTCTCATAGATGTGTTTGGAACCACAAAGGACGTGCTAAAATGATGGAAAGTGAAGCTGGACTGCTTGCATTGAAAGAAATGTCAAGTCAAGGTACGCCAGTTGAGATTATAGAAGGGGATGGAGATAATACTTTGATCGCCCGTCTAAAAAGTCAGTGTGGTCTGTCAGTTGTAAAAAGACTAGACAAAAATCATTGTGTTAAAAATATTATTAAAACTTTGTATGAACTTCGAAATTCTAAAGTGGTGAAAATATTCAATCAAATAATACAGCATTTATCAAAGTGCATTAAATACATATTTTCAAAGAACCAAGGTGATGAAAAAGGAATGCGAGAAAACTTGGTAGCTTTGGTTCCACATCAGTTTGGTGATCACAGCAAATGTCAAGGGAGATTTTGTGGGTATAAACGCAAACCTTACGAAACTTACGTTCATAGAAGTTTGCCATATAAGGTACCATTGCAGGATTCATTGTTACGTCAGAGTTTCGATGACATTTTTGCACCAATCATTGCAAAAAGTGCCTCATATATAGAACTAGGGTCAAGACAGGCATGTGAACATGCCAATAGAGAGACATGTCTGAGAGTTCCCAAACATCTCCATTATGGTGAAAGTGAGAGTTTAGATTTTCGAGTAAAGGCAACCGCAGCATTTATTAATGAGGGTAGAAAGTATTTGTCAGAGGTATAATGAATGTTCAATTCTTTCTTCTCTGTTTGTTGATATTTTCGGTGGTACAAGTTGGAATTTTGGTAGGTCTGTTCTGTTCTGCTGCTGATGTTTCTTGTGGCCTTAGTTGAAATTTTGACATTGGTTAATTTTCTTTGTTTTGCCTTTCTGTGTTGTTCAGACGTACACTACAGTATTGTTGAAGCCTTGATATTATAGAATCTCTTTATTACGGTACATCAACATGTTTACAATGATATGCAATGGATATTAATTATCAAGTAATAAACATTTGATTTGACATTGTGATGAACTCAGAATATGTTGGAAAATAAAATAATAAACTTTGATAATTCATTAGAGATCCTATATGTTTAAAATTTAATTCCATAAAATGTTGTGAACTCATGCATTTTATTATTATAATACTTTCAGACATTTGTCAACAATGGCCTATCTCCAGGACACTTCTGTGAGTCGTATACAGAGAAGATGGATGCGGATAGAATGAAGAGGAAGGATCGGGCCAAATTACCAGAGAGCAAAAGAAGAAGACTATTTTTGAAGGAAGAGAGGTCTACCCCAAAGGGAGGAAATGAAGCAATTGAAGGATTTTCTTATCAATCTGGTTTGTCATTTGACAGTTACAGACATTTTTTTCACAAATTTGATTTCAGTAGGGACAAGTTTTTATCTTATTTATACAATATCTGTTTTAGAAATTGGACTTTCTGTGAATGAAGAGGATATAGAAAAGATTCCAGATCCTGTGCCAAAGCCCAGCTTTTCCTCTTCTTCAAATTTGAAAAACTGCTCAGCACCCAATATTGTTATTTTAGATCTGGAAACTACTGGCCTGAGTAAATATTTTTTCTCAAATATTAAAAAAAAGCTATACAACCAAATACGAAAAGACTAGTATCAATATTTGCATCTATATATTTTCAGTTCAGCATGGCATTATGCCCCACATCACTCAGATAGCTGCTGTGAACAGCAATACAAAGGAGCAGTTCTCAAGATATGTGGCTCCAGACCTGCCTATTACACCAATGGCTGAAAAAGTCACCAGCATCACCTGGAGTGGTGGAGTTCTTTGTTATCGTGGTGAGCCAGTTGATTTTGTGAGAATAAAGACTGCACTGGAGGATTTCTTGGAGTGGTTGGAGAAATTTCCCACCGTAGTGATTGTAGCACACAATGACCGAACATTTGATTTTCGAGTATTATGCAGAGCATTTCGTAGCTGTGGTTTGCAAGAGAGATTTTGCTCCAAAGTCTCAGCGTTTTGTGATTCACTTACTCTTTTCAGGCAGAAATTCCCAAAACTTGATAAGTATAAGCAAGAATTTCTAGCACAGCATTTTTGTGGTCAAACTTACAATGCCCATAATGCTCTCGATGATGTCATCATGCTAGATGAAATTATACAAGCTGCACTTGTGTCTGTTTCAGACTTTAAAAAACATTCTTATAATACAGAATGCCAGTTTCTTCAGGAAGAATTTAATTCTTGTAAGTCCAAAAACATTGCTTCCCTTCGCCCTCTGATCGGAGAAAAAATTATGAAATCCTGCACAACAGAAAATATTGCTGGATCTGGACTGAATCTGGGACACCTAAGACTGATATTCAAGAGAAGTGGTGAAGATGGACTAGTAGATGTGTTTTCTATGAAAAATAGTTTAGGGAAACCAAGAGTTACATCAGACAAAAAAGTGTTAGGAGAATGTATTCCAAAACTGTGTGCATATTTTAGCAAATGAATTTTATTAATCTGTGTTTTTTAATCTAAAGTTTGAAAATTGTGTATTTGTTATACAAGTACATGAACTGTGGAGACATATATTTCTATTATTATTATTAGCATAAAAATAATTGAAATACATTCAATGTAGTGACAATATATGGATCAAGTTCTTGAAAAACTATTTACGGTACTTTTTCGAAAAGTTGCCTATGGGTTATCTCTCTTTGTAAGTTGTTGTACCTGATGACCTATTTATTTTTAACTACTATAGCAGCCTTGTTGATTAAACACAAACAAAATTATAGCTTCCAGATATGTAACAGAAAAAAAATTATTCAAGTCGACCAAAAATGTTATTTTTCATAGGTCCTAAATTATGACCTTTTTTGCGTAATTTAACTTGTCGAAATTTTAAATGTTGAAAAATAATTTGTATATTTGAACTATTTATATGTCTATGATAAAATACACAAGATATTTAATTTTAGTTTTATTGTTTTTAATTCATTTTTTGTTATATAATGAATTCAATTGAGTTGGTTTTGATTTTTGAAAAACACCCAGAGTTATCTTCCCTTATGAGTTATCACCCTTGTTGACCTACTTTTTGTACACCCCACAGGGTCTTCATCAATATCCTATAAAAATTCATATGCTTTCCAGGCATCAATTTTTATTGAATTATGGATCGGATACCTTAATACACACATACTTAGCATAAACATCGTTTAGAAGCATACAAAAACTTTATTGAAAATCGGACCAAGCAGCTTTAACATTAAGAGTTACATGTGTAAGACACTTTATTTGTCATGTGCATGATCCTGTGCATGAATTATTTTCACTACCTGTTTATTTCTCGAAAATGATCTCCAATTCCATTCACAACTGTTGTCATTCAAAATCACGTAAGGTAAATAAAATTTAAAATTTTGAGTCGATTTCAACTGTTATGTATCCAAGGATTCTAATGATTTAATCATGTGTTACTTAATTAGATGTTTTAGGGGTCAAAAGTCCAAAATTTTGACCACCCATAATATCATTTAATATTTGACCTTTCATTTGATATCAAGAAAAGGGGGCTTGCCCCTCAAATTAAGGGAGGGCTCTAAAGTCTTTTATCTATAGCCTTTTACTGAGAGATATTTTGTGAAAGGTCATAAAAGCAGATGTTATCTTACAGTAATGTATCCAAGCAATGTGATGATTTTATTATGCGTTACGTAATTAGATATTTCTAGAGGTCAAATGTCCAACATTTTAATCAACCATATATCAGAATGGATAATCTTTTGAAATGCAGTATAGAAGAAAAGATGCTCAAAATGATGTACTAAACAATATGCAACCTTCAAAGTTTCGTTAAACGGCCCCTGTAAGGAGATAAGGGATCGCCCACTAAAACGTTCTTTCCATATATCTCAGGAATGGTAATGAATTTCTAAATACTTGTTGAACAAAATGTGTTTAAGATTAAACAACCTTTCATTTGATATCAAGAAAAAGGGGCTGGCCCCTCAAATTAGGGGACCAGAGGGCTCTAAAGACTTTTATATATAGCCCTTTACTGAGAGATATTTTGTGAAATGTCATAAAAGCAGATATGTTATCTCCAAACTATGTAATGATTTTATCATGTGCTACGTAATTAGGTGTTTTTAGAGGTTAAATGTCCGAAAATTTAATCACCGATATATCAGAACGTAAAAATCGTTTGAAATATAATATTTCCAAACACTAGTTGAACAAAATATAATTAAAATTAAAATACCTTCCATTTGATATAAAGAAAAAGGGACTGACCCCTCAAATTAGGGATCAAGATGGGTCTAAAGTCTTTTATCTATATACTAGTAATTTACTGAGAGATGTTTTGTAATAGGTTATAAAAGCAAAATTAGGTATAATACGTTTATATATCCTATCAATATAATGATTTTTTCATGCGTTACCTAATTAGGGTTTTTAGGGGCCAGAGGTAAAACAATTTAATCTTTTCTATCTCAATTGGAAGAAATGCAAGTATTTAAGAAATCAACGTAAGAGAATTCATAAAAAGCATTACAGGAAAGCATTAGTATTCCACTCCTTTTCCAGATCATATTTTGTTGTCGAAAATCAAAGTCGATAATGTCATATCACCTTCTAAAAATCGGACGGAAGACCTCCTCGTTGCTCGCAACGAGATCGTGTCTAGTTGTTATTCTTCTTCTAGACGTTTTTTAAACATTTATAACTTTTGTTTGTCATCCGATTGTATTCAAATTTTCAGGGTGTATTGTAAATCAAATTTTGTTTTTAAGTCAGAAAAAGATGAGAATTCGTTACTTCCGGGTTCGACTTTTTCCTCTTTTTAAAATTTTTTTAGGGGCATTCGTTTCCAGACAAAGGCTCCGAAATGGTCCGTAGCAAATAATCCAAAGTTAGAAATCTTCAAAATTGACACTTTGAATGTTGTCCTCTGATTTTTGTTTTTTATTTTTTTCCAATTGTACCACTTGAACTATATTATTGAAATCTATGTTTTAAAAATTGCTTATTTTTACTCATGTTTTTGCTTCGTAACTTTTTAGTTTGAAATATTTTCTAAATGCATATAGAACAAAAGTTGTGCCCAAATTAAAGGGCTTTCATTTGAGACCAGAAAAAAGGGACTGGCCCCTTAAATAAGGGATCTAGGTGCCCAAAAAGTCTTAGCTGTATAACTAAAAAACGATACATGCTACGATAATGATGTCGCTTGAAAAGTTGTTCTTCATTATCTTATCAATCTAATTGTAATATAGTATTGTTTGGATATTGCCTGATATGAGAGTTAAAAGCATCACATGAAGACATGCATACCCGCTTTCATTTTGCTTATAGGGAATAACTCCCTGTGCGTAATAGTGTTTTAAAGTAGCATCAATACTTTTCTTGTCTAAATATATCCCCAACTTATCACAGACATGCCTTTATTTGTTTTACGAGAGATCTAACTCTTCAATACTCTGCAGTCTAGGGGTTACATTAATACATAGAAAATAGGCATGCACTAATTTTCAAGATTTCAAATTGATTTTTTAAAGCCCTAATTGGTCAGAAGTTAAGAAAGTGTGAAAATGACCTCCTATCAATATCTGTAAGACCCTGACAAGTGTAAGGAGAAGGGGGATGGTTTTAATAAGACTGATTGACAATCCTTTCTTGACTTGAAGCTGTAACGAAATACCTCCTCGTTGCTTGCAACGAGCTCGGCTCTAGTTGTTCTTGTGTTTTGATTGATAAATTATTTAAAGAATCCTACGCAATTTAAGGAAATTGTGACAATCTGTATCTAAATGGTCACTATTCGAATATCAACGAATAGCAAAAAGCGAATAGTATTATGTGGTCGGTTCACTATTCAGATAACTGTATGCATATATAAACATAAATCTAGAATCCATATTGACTGGTTTTCCTCTCAAATAAAACAGTGAAGAAATAATAAAATGTAATAAGGTTTGACTGTAAAGTCCAAAATCGTTTTTCTCTAATTAAGAGAATGAAAATCATAAGAATACATATTTTATTTCTTATCAATAAACAAGTCTTCTAATTAATAAACAATCCTGAATTCAATTTACATGAGTTTTTTCAGGATGAAAACGTAAACGTGCGTCTTAAACAATGTAAATAAGAACATTTTTAAAGAATAAAATAAACTGCATGTATAAACATATAGTTTAAATTAATATTTCAGTTCCCATGACATTTTGAGTGCAGAGTAAATAATCGAGATATCTGATTTGAAGTGACCTAGTTTCTTTTCTTTATTTGATCATATCGTCTATCAGCTTTATCTAGGTAGAATTTTAAGCCACGTATTATTACCGGATTTTGCGGCAACAAAATCCAGTTTTGACGATTTGCCGTATCAACGAAGTACCAGTCTCTATTGTTAACCGTCAATTCAAGGTAATTCTTTAGCGATGCATTTTCTAAAAGTACTGTTTTTCGAGCTTGGGGTAGAGATAGTCGCTGCACGCTTTTACGTTATTTTTTCTTTAACCCGTTTATAATACATTCAGTAAAGTACTATTTTGCTAACACGGTTAATTTTCTATTTTAAGTCCTATTTTGACGTCAGCAAACTCGCAAGCTAAATGTACCTTGCCCCCTATACCCAACCAGGACTTCGCCCATTCTTGGGGTCTCCAGGTGTTCCCTTATCTTCCTCTCTCTTAAAATCATTTATGCATACTTGTACTTCATTCTATTCATTTTCTTCTTAACCCCTTTTCTGGATTTCTGGATCCGCGACTGAATTGGTATCTCCATGTTTTAAATAATATCCCATTATTCTGTTTTCAAAAGAACTATAGCTCTATTCTTCAAAAGAATACTATAAGTATCCCGAATGATAGGAAAAATCTCTGACTCCTCTTCCTAAAAAGAACATAGACATGAACTTTTAGTTCCTTAAAATCATGTGTACTTTGGTTTGTATTTTCAAAACTAGCGATATGACATCAAAGATAAGAGATAGTCTTTATGTGATGCATGTATGACACAGTATACGATTTAGGCATGTGGCGATTTTAATGTACATAAACGATGTTTAATGTCCGTTTTAAAATGTTACAGTTGTACAATTCTGTATTATTTCCAAGATAAAAATTGTAAAATTCCCAATCGGTTTGAAAGAAATGGAAGAAGTTGACAAAGTAACTAATTTAGCGACCTTTTTCCTAATTTTGTTTTTGAAAAAAGGCAAAGATATTGAACCAACAATAACGGGATCACCAATTTTGATACTTATTTCACTTTTTGGTTTTACTCTATTCATGACTTTCCAAAGATGTCGCTCCCTTGTCCCTTACTTCTAATTTTCTCATCAATCTCATCATTTCAAAAAAAAAAAAAAAAAAAACCAAGAATTTTCTGAAAGAATGTGCTTGTAAGGTAATAAGGAACATTATAGTAATATATGGAACGCATCGACTGCCTTATGTGGATGATTTTCATTATATGATGGTGCTTGAACATTACATGCTGATAATTTAACATTACATGCTGATACTTTAACATTACATGCTGACACTTCAACATTGCAAGCGGATACTTTAACATAACATGCTGATATTTTAACATTACAGGCTGATACTTCAACGGGTTTACTTTTGGGGTTTACTTGGGGTTTACTCTGGGTTTACTTTTTAAAAATTTGGGTCCACTCGGGGTTTACTTTGTGTTTACTCGGGGTTTACTTTGGGTTTACTTGGAAATTGCTTTTGAGGTCAACTGTACACACTGAAGTGTGAACAGACCCGTCTTTTATCTTATTATCCTACTGACTGTAATTCCTGCCCCTTGTATATTCCGAATACACAGTTAGCGTCTGCTTACAGGGGTATACGTCTGGCTGGGTTTACTTTCTGTGTCCACTCTGGGTTTACTTTGGGTTTTCTCTGGGTTTACTTTGGGTCCACTCTAGTAAACCCGGAGTAAACTCGGAGAAAACCCAGAAAGTAAACCCAGGATTTAGTTGGGGTTTACTTTCTGTTAGGTTGGGTCTGATCGGTACTGTACTTCAACATTACATGATGATACTTTAACATTACATGCTGATACTTTTTCATTATATGATGGGACTTCACTATGCGGTGGTTCTAAAAATAGGGAAGCGTCGCCTCGGGATCGAAATACGCTAAAACTCAGAACACGTGAATGCCTGTAAAGTTTTTAACACTGGGCTGTTTCTCTGTTTCGGAGATTGATCAAATAGGACTATGGTCCACTGAGACTAGTTTAGATCAAGATACTCAACAAATACTACTATTTGATTACGTGTTGTCTTTTAAATGGGTCGTTTTAGACTTAAAGAACGCCTGATTATGATCCAGTGGCCTCTCATTGAAACCTGATGTCTTCTAGAACTTTATATTTATTAAGTTGGACTCTCTATGAATGCATATTTCTTACCACAAGCATCGAGTAGCCTTAAATTCAAATTATTTTCTCAGTGTGTCAATCCCACTGTAACTATTTTAGACAGCATTTGCAATCACATAACATTTAAAATTTAGACGTCCACAACAACTCGGTTTGTTTACATGTGCAATTTCCGAATGAGTTTTAATGACTTGTAAACCAAACGTCAATGATTTATGAATCGTGAAACCTTCCGTATGATGAAATTTTGTATATTTCTTCTTATTTCCGTTGTCATTATTAAAATGTAAAACATCTATTTTGAGTCATTGTGTCACTTTAAAAAAGTAGTTGAAGCATATTAAGTGCGAAAACTTTAGGGCCAATAAAAAACTTTTGCAATTTTTTTTCCTTATACGGGCATGGTCATGATTTTGGTCAAAAATTAGTTTTCTGTTTTTATTGTTAACAAGGCAATACTAATAGTCAACCAAAATTTGACAGTCGTTGAGTTATAAGTGAGATACAGAGCTCAAAATTCTTTGTTTTGTTAACATAGCTTAGGTCATGCTTTTGTTTACCTTTTGAATTTTCAAGGTTTATACCTAAAATGAATATGACAAATGCTAGGAACTGTTTATTTATGTTCAAAACTAATCGGCAGAAAGAAAATCAGATTGAAAAAGAACTTTGTTTTCGGTATATTAAAACCAATGTAAACAGAAACATGGCATGAACCTTATTTACATGACAAAGAATTGTAAGCTCTGTATCTTGCTTTTAACTCTACAACTGACACTCAAATTTTGGTTGATCATTAGAAATGCCTTACTAAAGCATTGTAAACAAAAAAAAATAGAAAAAACCAAATTTGACCAAAATCGTGACCATACCCCTTTAAGGATGACGTTTACTCAGAAACATTTTGATTTAATACTTTTTAGAAATAAAAAAATCCCTTAAATTTTTGCGCTTTGATTGACATTTTTTTACTGTGAAAATATAGCAAAAACTGAACCCTTTAAAAAACCTACAGTTTATGAATGATAGTATAGCTAAATAGAAATACAGCATTAGATTTTCGTTTCAGTTTTTTTTAATATTTTAGCTCGAATTTCCTTTATCGATTTTCAAATATCTATCCATTTTTGATTCAATGAAAAACAGAATGAAGATAACACTAAAAGATTAATAGTTCTTAACTTCATTTTTGGTCTAAAATTTATATGAGGTCAATGATCAAAATTTTGTGATCAGGCTCCAGTATCATGAAGCAATCTTAGACTTAAGTCAAAAGTTGTACACTGTCTAAATGTCTCTTAATTAAAACACTGAAAAAAAATAAATGGTATTAGAGTGTCATGATATAACATTGTTAATTAAAATAATTTAATTGTTTTAATATGATACACAATCGTTTTATGACTGACTGAAAATTTGACTTAAGTCCAAAATGCTTTATGATCCTGAGGCATGGTGTCCTCTTAATTATAAGCATTTTCCAATATTTTTTCATTTAATGCCATACGATTATCTTGCAGAATAAGTGAAACAAAACCATTTAAAAATGTGCAAAATTAGATTGATTTACAAATAAAGTCTTAACTTTTATTATTATTATTATTATTATTATTATTATTATAGTGCTGCTCAAAATTTTATAATGGAAATTAGATTTGAAAAAATTAGTCCGAATTTCTTCTGTTAAGCTGAAAGTCTATTTTTGTTTGAGCATAATTCCATAATATAGTAAAACATCGAATGTTGGTCAATTATATTAATCTTATAATTCTTATTACTTTTTGTGATTAGAACAAATTTTACTCATGACATTGAACTTTATAACAATCCAACTTTGACAGCTTAAACCCTGAGTAAACAACATCTGTAACGTCATATTATCCTTAAATTTGGTAAACATCACTTACCAATAATTTCAATTAATATGAATTTAAAAAATTAAATTTATTCCTAGATTTCTAAAACAATTTTAAAACAGCAAAAAGGAGGTCAATGCGCACGGCACAATTTTGTGTTTTGAAAACAATACACCATATTATATCCCAATTAGTATTTCTATGACTTGTAGCTAAAACCAAATAACATTGAAACCTCAAAATGACAATTGTCATGTTATTCTATAAAGGAAAACGGTTCATTCGTTAAACAAAATTCAATTATTAAAGACAAGTAGTTCTCATTTAAGTAAAATCGTCATGGAACAACGAGAAGTAATACATGTAGCAGCATGAATTCAACTCAGAAAACAGAAGCAAACTGTGATAATGCACATTAATACAAATAATATGTCAATAGTTATTCCCGTTTTTGTGTTTAAATATTTTACATTTTTAGGGTGGTGAAGATTATGTTTTGGACATCAAAAAGCATTTTAAAAAGTAGAATATCAGTAGGTATTTGGTCGAAAGAATAATTTACGTCATCTGACGTACTATGTTTTCCCTATTGTGAACGAAGAGGTACACGGTTATTATGATTCCCGAACAATTGTGATAAATAAGATGTTAAGTGGCATTGATCCGTTTTAAAATGCAAGATGAAAAACACGAGGGACTAAGTGTGATGCATGTATATAGATAGGGTATATGAATAAACTGTGCATACCTTATATTGACGTCTTTTTTTGGCCGTTACCATGCTCCATGGTGACAAAACATTTGGTTTTTAAAATTGGATAATAAAGGTAATTGAAAAAAGAATGAAACTTTACCAATTAATGAAATAAATGTTGGTGTATAAACTATTGTTTTAGTGTTGACTTTTATGAACAATATATGATAGACAGCGACAATGTCTATATACTTTTCAATTAACCCTCATAGTGAAACTGTTATCGATCACAGAAAGTTAAGATACTTGTTTGGAATTTCTATTTACATCTCTCTTTGTCAATTCTAAATACAAAAATAAACGTATTCATAAAAATCATTTAAAACCCAATAATTCTCTATTTGCATTTTCTTTTTCTTTTTTTTTTTAACATCGAGAAAATGACAAACATAAAAATTATGACTTTTTTAAATTGCCGTAGGCTTAAAAACATTTAAGTTTCATTATCAAACATTATTATCTAATGGTAACCGCATTCTTAAAATTATGTAGTATACTTTACATGTTTACTTTTAAAGACCAGTTTTTAAGAAAATATCGTGTGATTTATTTTAATTATAAGTAATTATTATTAAAGCCCTATATCTTGATTAATCGAATAATTAGGCAAATTGTGAAGCGAAAACAAATTGAAACAGAGTACAGCTTATGATACTTTTTTTTTGTTTACAGATGGACGAATCTAACAAGACAAAGTCTTCTGTTGATTCTACAAAAATAAAACTTGAGGAAATAGATATCCTTTGTGCCCCCTTCGGCAACACTGCAAAAGATATTATCAAGAAAATCACAGACAGGTTGGATGATTTATCAGACGAATGTACGTTACTTATAGATGCCTTATGGAAATCTATAAAAGGCCTAAAAAGTGGCGTTGACAAAAATATTATTCAAGAAGCTATGAAAATATTGAGCTGTATATTAGCATTGTTCGGATTTGCATTTCCCATGTGTGGTGTTGCTTCGTATGCTGTACTTTTGGTGGCTTATTTCTTGAAAGTCATTTTTCACATCATTAATTTGAAAAATACGCTGGATCCTAAAGTCACGTCGTCGCATGATACTCTTCGACATGATTTGGCAGGTTTTGCTGCAAAATTAGAAAAAACCGTGATTTTCATCGATGCAGTAGATGATGAAGAACATGTCGATGAATCCACGTTACAATGCCTGCTGTCTAACGTAGACATACATATTGGAGTAAGTGAATTAGGAAATCTCAAAAGCCGCATTAAGATTCTCATGTCAGGTGGAGAAGAGGATTGGCGTACATGTCTAGAATTTTTGAAAATGTTCGTGAGAATTTCTACCTTGCGGCATGCTGTACTCTTTAGAATGCTGACATGTTTGCGAGCAAAAGATTACAGTCGAGGTACTGTCAGTGCATTGCAGAAGTATATCATGATAGAAAGAAAAGATAACCAAACATTTTTAGCTTTTTTCTCTGCGCCATCAATAGAAAGTGTGGTCGTCTTGACGATTTTCAACCCGACGGAGGAAGAGGAACTTATAACATACCTAGAGCAACTACGTCTGTCTTTCCAAAATTTACGTTCAGCCTTACATGACCAAATATTCCTTGTTTCGCCAATGACGAATCCTCATATCGTTTTTGGAAGACCATTTACTTCTATCCATTCTGTAAGATCAATGAAAAGTTCGACAGATGTTCAGAACGTCAGAATCAGATTTAAATTTACGGCCATTGCAAATGAAGTCAATCTTTTTCACATCCAGTCCCCAGATTTGGGTGAATATGTCTTTATGAAAGAAAACAGCTACTGCAAATACAGCAAATCGGTTAAAGATCCAAACACTGCCAAGTGGCGAGTACTTCTCGTTCAGAGCACAGAAGAGAAAGATGAAACTCCATCTTGTTTTATAATTTGTACCAGAAAATGGCCAGAGAAATTTCTTATCATGGAAAAATCATTTTACGAATCTGTCAGAGGGCTAGAGACCAATACAAAGCCCAGTGTTGAATGTTTGTTTACGGTACGTTTTTATGGTTATTTTTTTCTTACATTTTTTTCCTAACCAGCAAGTTTGATAAGTGATCTAAAAATAAAATTTGATAGGTGAAAATCAGTTTACTCTGTGATGTGCACAGTAGTTGGTAATGAGCGAGTATGAAAATTGGCTTACGTTTATGTCGGTCATTACATGAAACAGTTTCAAAATTCTTTGAGCCCGTTAATCAACACTTTACTAACATATTAATGATATTTGTGTCTGAACTTCATGCATGCTAAGGTATTTCTTGCTACTTTTTTCCTGCTGTGTTTTTTTAGTCAAAGAATTTGTACTAAAACTATCCACAGTATATTAAGTTTCGAAAATGAACTAGCGAGAGGCAGTCTTAAATTACTCTGGACTTTTAGTAAATCATTTATTCTTATTAAGGTCTTCCGTTTCCAACGGAAGACCTTATAGTGATTGTAATGTTTCTTTTTAAGGTCTTCCGTTTCCAACGGAAGACCTTATAGTGATTGTAATGTTTTATTATTTTATTTTTATTTATTTATTTATTGTTATTCTTCGGTTTCTTTTTCCCTATTATTATTATTATTATTAAGGTCTTCCGTTTCCAACGGAAGACCTTATTGTTTTCGTTCGGTTTCTTTTTCCCTATTATTATTATTAAGGTCTTCCGTTTCCAACGGAAGACCTTATTGTTATTGCTTTGTTTCTTTTTCCCTATTATTAAGGTCTTCCGTTTCCAACGGAAGACCTTATTGTTTTCGTACGGTTTCTTTTTCCCTATTATTATTAGGGTCTTCCGTTTCCGACGGAAGACCCTCTTGTTTTTCTACTGTTTCTTTCTATTATTATTATTATTCTTAATATTCTTTTTCTGCCTTCTTTAAAGCTTTATTTCTCGAAAACTATTCAATCGATTTGCACCATATTTTCAGGACTTATAGAACATTGGAGGGGATAAATGTTTTCAGTTAATTTTTTTGATGACGTCACTTCCGGTTTAAGATATTGATGATTTAATGAAATTTTAAGGGTCATTTTGTCCATGCAACTCCTCTGAAACTATTCACGATAGAAAGTTGAAATTTTCAGGGATTGTAGATGAAAGTCTGTAGATGTACCGCATTGGTTTAAAATATAGATAATACGCAAGGCGTCGAAGCTCGCCTGAGGTCGAAAATTGGCACCAATTTTTTTCACAAAAATTTTGCACATTTTCTTAAATATTTTTAAACCTGTAAATATTTTGTTGAAACATGTAATGCAAAAGTTGTTTTAATTTTCACGGGCTTTCATTTGATATAGATAAAAAGGGGCTGGCCCCTCAAATTAGGGGCCAAAAGGGCTCTAAAGGCTTTTTGCAATAACTCCTTACTGAACAATTATTTGTTATCAATTATAGAAGCAAAAATGTTCATTGTACAGCTGTTTATCTATACAGTATCATACCTAAGTCATATGTTACGTAATTAGGGGTTTCAAGGGGCCAGAAGTCCAAAACTTTGATGATTAATATCTAGAAAAGGAGAAATATTTTGAAAAGCATTGTAGAACCAAAAATGCTTAGAAAAATGTTCTCAACAATATGCTACCTAAAAAAATTTGTTTGTGGCCCCAGTAAGGAGTTTAAGGGTCGGCCCCTAAAACACATTAGTTCAGATATCTCTAGAACGGTAAACAATTCCTGAACACTTGTTGAACAAAATATGTTTATATTTGCGAGATCTTTCATTTGATACCAAGAAAAAAGGACTGGCCCCTTTTATTAGGGGCCAAGAGGGCTCTTAAGTATATTGGTAATAACTTTTTACTGAAAAATAATTTGTTATATATTATAGAAGCAAAAATATTCTTTGTACAGCTGTTTATCTAAACAGTACCATACCTAAGTCATATGTTACGTAATTAGGGGTTTCAAGGGGCCAGAAGTCCAAAACACTGATCATTAATATCTATAAAAGGAGAAATATTTTGAAAAGCATTGTAGAAGGAAAGTTGCTCAAAATAATGTTTTTAACAATATGATACCTAAAAAAATTTTGTTGGTGGTCCCATTAAGGAGTTTAACGGTCGGCCCCTAAAACACAGTTGTTCAGATATCTCTAGAACGGTTAACAATTCGTGAACAGTTATTGAACAAAATATGTTTATATTTGCAAGACCTTTCATATGATATCAAGGAAAAGGGGCTGGCCCCTCATATTAGGGGCCAGGAGGGCTACAAAGTCTTTTAATAATAACTATTTACTGAAAAATAATTTGTTATATATTATTGAAGCAAAAATGTTCAACTCATTTAGCTTAATTTAAATCTGAAATCCGTGTTAAAATCGGACGATGCATTACAGAGATATAGCGGTTTAAAAATTGATTTTTCCGGAAATTTTGATTCCACATTCTTGGTTAAGAAAATAGTGTTATGTTCAAAGTTAAATTAACTCGTACCTAGAATGATTCGATATTTGTTAAGGCGTTCTTAAACACATTCGGATTTTTTTTGTTAAGTCGTTTTTTGAATCGTTAAGGTTTTTGTTAATTCGTACTTAAAGTCAATCGGATTTTATTAAGTCGTACCAGGAATTATTCGATTTTTTAAATATCTTTTTGTTTTAATTACTCCTGGTATTGGTTTTAGAGCTCTGCTTCTTACAGGAACATCTAGCTTTGTTTTCGACATTAACGGAAGACCCACTCGTTGCTTTGCAACGAGCTTTGCTCTAGTTATTTTTCTTTTTTTTTCTTACAAATTTTGTGCTCGCGATTTCTCAAAAATGGCTCGGCCGATTTTCATGAAACTTTCAGATCTGCTAAATATTGATCTTAACTTAATATACATTTTTTTATTTTGATGACGTCATTTCCGTTCTTGAGATAATGACGTTTTAGCGATTTTCAGAGGGTCGGCTTGTCCAGGGATCTACTCCTAAACGGTAAAAGATATGGAGTTCAAACTTTCAGGGATTGTAAACAAGAGATTGTAGATGTGTCATTTGGCATTCATATTTGTCATGCTCAAAAAGCGTTAAAGCTCGCCTGGTCCCGAAAATTGAGACTAAAAAACGTCGTAAAATTTTCTGGTTTTCTTCGTTTATCTCTTTTCTGAAAAATATTTTGTTAAGACATATAATGTAAAAAAAGTTTATATTTACAAGAGCTTTCATTCGATATCAAGAAAAAGGGGCTGGCCCCTCAAATTAGGGAACCAAAGGGCTCTAAAGTCTTTTAACTGTAGCCCTTTACTGAGAGATATTTTGTGAAAGATTATAGAAGCAAATATGTTTATCTTACAGTTATGTATCCAAGCAATGTAATGATTTTATCATGCATTACGTAATTAGGGGTTTTTAGGGGTCAAAAGTCCAAATTTTTGATCACCTATATCTCAGAAAGGAAAAATATTTTGAAATGCAGTACAGAAGAAAAGATGTTCAAAATGATCTCCTTAACAATATGCAACATTCAAAATTTCGTTTAATGGCCCCTATAAGGAGATTAGGGATCGGCCCCTAAAACGTTCTTTTCCAAATATCTCAAGAACGGTAACGATTTTCTATACACTTGTTGAACAAAATGTTTTTAGAATTAAACGGCCTTTCATTTGATATTAAGAAAAAGGGGCTGGCCCCTTAAATTAGGGGACCAGAGGGCTCTAAAGTCTTTTATCTGTAGCACTTTACTGAGATATATTTTGTGAAAAGTTAAAGAAGCAAATATGTTTATCTCACAGTTATTTATCCAAGCAATGTAATGATTTTATCATGTGTTACGTAATTAAGGGTTTTTAGGGGCCAAAAGTCCAAAATTTTGATCACCCATATCTCAGGTAGGAAAAATATTTTGAAATGCAGTATAGAAGAAAAGTTGCTCAAAATGATGTACTTAACAAAATGCAACCTTCAAAATTTCGTTAAACGGCCCCTATAAGGAGATAAGGGGTCGGCCCCTTAAATATTTTTTCCCATATAACTGAAGAACGGTAACGAATTTCTAAACACTTGTTGAACAAAATGTTTTTAGAATTAAAGGACCTCGAGTTTGATATTAAGAAAAAGGGGCTGGCCCCTTAAATTAGGGGACCAGAGGGCTCTAAAGTATTTTATCTCTAGCACTTTACTGAGATATCTTTTGTGAAAGGTTATAGAAGCAAATATGTTTATCTCACAGTTATTTATCCAACCAATGTAATGATTTTATCATGTGTTATGTAATTAGGGGTTTTTAGGGGCCAAAAGTCCAAAATTTTGATCACCCATACCTTAGAAAGGAAAAATATTTTGATATGCAGTATAGAAGGAAAGTTGCTCAAAATGATGCACTTAACAATATGCAACCATCAAAATTTCGTTAAACGGCCCCTGTAAGGAGATAAGGGGTCAGCCCCTAAAATGTTTTCTCTCATATATTCAAGAACGGTAACGAATTTCTAAACATTTGTTGAACAAAATGTGTTTAGAATTAAAGGACCTTTCATTTGATATCAAGAAAAAGGGACGGGCCCCTTAAATTAGGTGACCAGAGGGCTCTAAAGTCTTTTATTTATAGCCCTTTACTGAGGGATATTTTGTCAAAGGTTATAGAAGCAAATATATTTGTCTTACAGTTATTTATCAAAGCAATGTAATGATTTAATCATGTGCTTCGAAAGTAGAGGTTTTTAGGGGTCAAAAATCCAAAATTTTGATCTCCCATATCTTAGAAAGGAAATATATTTTGAAATGCATATAAAAGGAAAGATGTTCAAAATGATGTACTAAACAATATGCAATGTTTAAAATTTCGTTAAACGGCCCTCTAAGGAGATAAGGGATCGGCCCTTAAAACGATCTTTGTCGTATATCTTTAAAACGGTAACGGATTTCTAAACACTTGCGGAACAAAATGTGTTTAGAGTTAAATGACCTTTGATTTGATATCAAGAAAAAGGGGCTGGTCCCTCAAATTAGGGAACCAGAGGGCCCTAAAGTCTTTTATCTGTAGCTGTTTACTGAGAGATATTTTGTAAGGGTTTTAAAAGAAAAATTAGGTATAATACGTTTATATATCCTAACATCATGATTTACTCATGCGCTACCTAACTAGGTGTTTTAGGAGCCAGAAGTAAAAACTTAAATCGGGTCTATCTCAATTGGAAGAAATGCTAGTATTTAAAAAAGCAGCGTAAGAGACCTTAAAAAAAGCGATGCAGAAAAGCATTAGTACTCCACTCCTTTTTACAGATCATGTTTTCTTGTTGAAAATCTAAGTCGATGATGTCATATCACCTTCTTAAAATCGGACGGAAGACCTCCTCGTTGCTCGCAACGAGATCGTGTCTAGTTATTTTTCTTTTTTTTTCTTACAAATTTTGTCCGCGCGATTTCTCGGAAATGGCTCGATCGATTTTCGTGAAACTTTCAGATCTGATAAATATTGGTCTGAACCTTATTGGAAATTTTTTATATTGATGACGTCATTTCCGTTTCAGAGATATTAACGTTTTAGCGATTTTTTAAGGGTTGTTTTGTCCATGTAACTCCTCCTAAACTATTAAAGATATTGAGTTCAAATTTTCAGGGATGGTAGACAAAAGATTGTAGATGTGTATAATGTCAATCATATATGCCTAATTAAAAAGGCGCCGAAGCTCGCCTGGACCTGAAAATTGAGAGTAAAAAAACGCCGTATTTTTTCCTGGTTTTCTTTGTTTATCTTTTTTCTTAAAAACATTTTGTTAAAACATGTAAAGCAAAAAAAGTTTATATTCACAAGAGCTTTCATTTGATACCAAGAAAAAGGGGCTGGCCCCTTAAATTAGGGGACCAGAGGTCTCTAAAGTTTTTTATCTGTAGCCCTTTACTGAGGGATATTTTGTGAAAGGTTATAGAAGCAAACATGTTTATCTCACAGTTATTTATCTAAGCAATGTAATGATTTTATCATGTGTTACGTAATAAGGGGTTTTTAGGGGTCAAAAGTCCAAAATTTTGATTACCCATATCTCAGAAAGGAAAAATATTTTGAAATGCAGTATAGAAGGAAAGTTGCTCAAAATGATGTACTTAACAATATGCAACCTTCAAAATTTCGTTAAACGGCCCCTATAAGGAGATAAGGGGTCGGCCCCTAAAATGTTTTCCCCATATATCTCAAGAACGGTAACGAATGTCTAAACACTTGTTGAACAAAATATGTTTAGAACTAAAGGGCTTAAGAATTGATATCAAGAAAAAGGGGCTAGCCCCTTAAATAAGGAGACCAGAGGGCTCTAAAGTCTTTAATCTGTAGCCCTTTACTGAGGGATATTTTGTGAAAGGTTATAGAAGCAAATATGTTTATCTCACAGTTGTTTATCCAAGCAATGTAATGATTTTATCATGTGTTACGTAATAAGGGGTTTTCAGGGGCCACAAGTCCAAAAATTTGATCACCCATATCTCAGAAAGGAAAAGTAAAATGCAGTATAAAAGGAAAGATGCTCAAAATGATGTACTTAACAATATGCAACCTTCAAAATTTCGTTAAACGGCCCCTATAAGGAGATAAGGGATCGGCCCCTAAAACGATCTTAGCCGTATATCTTAAAAACGGTAACGAATTTCTTAACAGTTGCTGAACAAAAGGTGTTTCGAGTTAAATGACCTTTTATTTGATATCAAGAAAAAGGGGCTGGCCCCTCAATTAGGGGACCAGAGGGCCCTAAAGTCTTTTATCTGTAGCTGTTTACTGAGGGATATTTAATGAGGGTTTTTAAAGCAAAATTAGGTATAATACGTTTATATATCCTAAGAATATAATGATGTACTTATGCTTTACCTAATTAGGGGTTTTAGGGGCCAGAAGTAAAAAGTTTAATCGTGTCTATCTCAATTGGAAGAATTGCAAGTATTTAAAAAAGCAACGTAATTGAACTTATAAAAAGCGATGCAGAAAAGCAGTAGTACTCCACTTCTTTTTACAGATCATGTTTTCTTGACGAGAATCAAAGTCGATGATGTCGTATCACCTTCTTAAAATCGGACGGAAGACCTCCTCGTTGCTCGCAACGAGATCGTGTCTAGTTATTTTTCTTTTTTTCTTACAAATTTTGTGCACGCGATTTCTCAGAAACGGCTCGACCGATTTTCATGAAACTTTCAGATCTGATAGATAGTGATCTGAACCTTATAGGTTTTTGATTTTATTGATGACGTCACTTCCGTTTTTGAGAAATGGACGTTTTAGCTATTTTCAGAGGGGTGGCTTGTCCCTCTAAGATCTCCTAAACTATAAAAGATATTGAGTTCAAACTTTCAGGGATAGTAGACGAAAGATTGTAGATTTGTAATTTTATTTTCATTTTGATCTAGCTTCAAAGGCGCCGAAGCTCGCCTGGACCCGAAAATTGAGATTAAAAAAACGTCGTAATTTTTTCTGGTTTTCTTTGTTTATCTTTTCTGAAAAATATTTTGTTAAAACAAGTAATGTAAAAAAAGTTTTTATTTACAAGACCTTTCATTTGATATCAAGAAAAAGGGGCTGGCCCCTTAAATAAGGGGACCAAAGGGCTCTAAAGTCTTTAATCTGTATTTCTTTACTGAGAGATATTTTGTGAAATGTTATAGAAGCAAATATGTTTATCTCACAGTTATGTATCAAAGCAATGTAATGATTTTATCATATGTTACGTAATTAAGGGTTTTTAGGGGCCGAAAGTCCAAAATTTCGATCACCCATATCTCAGAAAGGAAAAATATTTTGAAATGCAGTACAGAAGAAAAGTTGTTCAAAATGATGTTCTTAACAATATGCAACCTTCAAAATTTCGCTAAACGGCCCCTTAAAGGAGATTAGGGATCGGCCCCTAAAACCTTCTTTCTCATATATCTCCAGAACGGTAACAAATTTCTAAACACTTGTTGAACAAAATGTGTTTAAAATTAAGTGACCTTTTATTTGATTTCAAGAAAAAGGGGCTGGCCCCTTAAATAAGGGGACCAGAGGACTCTAAAGTCTTATATCTATAGCCCTTTACTGGGGGATATTTTGTGAAATGTTATAGAAGCAAAAATGTTTATCTCACAGTTCAGTTATGTATCCAAGCAATGTAATGATTTTATCATGTGTTACGTAATTAGGGGTTTTTAGGGGCTGAAAGTTGAAAATTTTGATAAGCCATATCTCAGAAAGGAAAACTATTTTGAAATGCAGTACAGAAGAAAAGTTGTTCAAAACGATGTGCTTAACAATATGCAACCTTTAAAATTTCGTTAAATGGCCCCTAAAAGGAGATAAGGGACCGGCCCCTAAAATGTTTTTTCCCATATATCTCAAGAACGGTAACGATTTTCTAAACAATTGTTGACGAAAATGTGTTTAGAATGAAAGGACCTTTCATTTGATATCAAGAAAAAGAGGTTGGCCCCTAAAATTAGGGGACCAAAGGGCTCTAAAGTTTTTTATATGTAGCCCTTTACTGATAGATATTTTGTGAAAGGTTATATAAGCAAATATGTTTATCTCATAGTTATTTATCCAAGCAATGTAATGATCTTATCATGTGTTACGTAATTAGGGGTTTTTAGGGACCAAAGGTCCAAAATTTTGATCACCCATATCTCAGAAAGAAAAAATATTTTGAAATGCAGTATAGAAGGAAAGATACTCAAAATGATGTACTTAACAATATGCAACCTTTAAAATTTCGTTAAACGGCCCCTTTAAGGAGATAAGGGATCGGCCCCTAAATCGTTCTTTCCCATATATCTCAAGAACGGTAACAAATTTCTAAACACTTGTTGAACAAAATGTGTTTAGAATTAAATGACCTTTCATTTAATATCAAGAAAAAGGGGCTCCCAGATAGCAGGACGTCATTGGACCTTTGTTGGGCCAACAATGCTCCTTATGTTGGGCCACCGTATGCATTTAACATTGGGCCAGCGGCAATTTGCTCATCGGCCCTTAATCAGACCAACTTGTTGGCTTATTGTTGGGCCAACGTAACAGACAATATTGGGCCATTGTTGGGCCACTGTATTCTTTTAATATTGGGCAAACGTCACTTTTGTACGGTTGGGCCATTGTAAGCGATTAACATTGGGCCAACGGCAATTTGCTCATCGGCCCTTAATCGGACCAACTTGTTGTCTTATCGTTGGGCCAATGAAACGAACAATATTGGGCCATTGTTGGGCCACTGTATTCTTTCAATATAAGACAAAAAATACCTGAGCAAAAAGAAAAGAGTGAAATATTTTTAAATTTTAACATATTTTATTGCTCATGAGTGCACTTCATGAAGAAAACATTTATTAAAAAAAACACATGTAGTAATACATGTATGGTTTTATCCCTGCTCTGTTGTGAATGCACAAGTTCAGTAAACCTAAGATATCAATAAGCAAGTCTAAAAAAACAAAGAGGGTAACACCACAGGTATGCCATAGTATTTTTCAAAAAATTAAAAATTATGCACTGCCACTTTCCATCTGCTCCCTCTCCCGAGTCTCATTCTCCCTTCTTCTCTTCTCTGCGGTAGTGCCCGTTACTTCCTTCCCCCTTTTCCCATTGATATTGTTCTCAATGTCCTTTGTTTATAGAATCAGCCGTTGCTATGTTTTTTCGAACAATTTCTAAAACTGTAGTATTTAGTATTTAAAAACATTTGTTACTTTTCTCAGTAAAGAGTAAACATACATTATGATTAAATTTATAAGTACATGTACATCACTATATGTTTAATAAGCTTTCAAATAAGAATTTAACAAGAATAACAAGTCATTGAGTTTACATCATTCTTACTAAAGTAAAGATGTTTATACTAAAATAACAGGTAAATGACCTTTTAAATTCTACTTACTTTCAATTACTGTCCTTTAAGACAATCCTTGGAAGAAAAGTTTTTCCCTTTCCCATACATACTTGCGATTTGGATGCAGATATGCAAAGTATCGGTCTCAATATTCTCATGTCAAATGAAAAATGGCGCAGGTATATTACCACTAGTAGCCCGGATGTTGTTTACCCATGATGCTTAGCCAGATTCATGACATTGGGCCAACCCAGGGCCGATGTCAGCCCCGCAACAAATACTCTCTCTAACTACAATAGTTTTATGATATTATGCCAACAGTTAGCCCAACATTGGCCCCATAATACATAACCAATTATCAATATTTCATGTTGGACCATCATTGGCCCAATAAAGATAACCCAACGGCGATAATACAACCATATTGTGAGATTGGGCCAACGATGTGCTGCTATCTGGGCTGGCCCCTCACATCAGGGCACCAGAGGGCCCTAAAGTCTTTTATCTGTATCCGTTTACTGAGAGATATTTTGTGAGGGTTATAAAAGCAAAATAAGGTATAATACTTTTATATATCCTAACAATATAATGATTTACTTATCTAATTAGGGCTTTTAGGGGCCAGATGTAAAAAGTTTAATCGTTTCTATCTCAATTGGAAGAAATGCTAGTATTGAAAAAAGCAGCGTAAGAGAACTTATAAAAAGCGATGCAGAAAAGCATCAGTACTCCATTCCTTTTTACAGATCATGAATATTTTCTTATCGATGATGTCATATCACCTTCTTAAAATCGGACGGAAGACCTCCTCGTTGCTCGCAACGAGATCGTGTCTAGTTATTAGGGTCTTCCGTTTCCAACGGAAGACCCTTTTGTTATTCTTCGGTTTCTTTTTTAGGGTCTTCCGTTTCCAACGGAAGACCCCCTTGTATTCTACGGTTTCTTTTTCTTTATTATTAGGGTCTTCCGTTTCCAACGGAAGACCCTATTGTTATTCTACGGTTTCTTTTTCTTTATTAGGGTCTTCCGTCTTCAGCGGAAGACCCTTCTATTATTCTATTGTTTCTTTTTCACTTTTCTTATTATTATTAGGGTCTTCCGTCTTCAGCGGAAGACCCTTCTATTATTCTATTGTTTCTTTTTCACTTTTCTTATTATTATTATTCTTTTTTGTCTTACAAATTTTGTGCAGGCGATTTCTCAGAGATGGCTTGATCGATTTCGTTCAAATTTTCAGGGATAATGCCTTGTCAACTGAAGTTTATACCGCTACGACCGTTTTTGAAAATTGACTTCCGGTCGGAAGTTATTGTCGTTAAACGATTTTTAAAATTCAATTTTGTCTGCAACGTTTCTAAAAAACGAGTAAAGATTTAGAGCTGAAATTTTCAGATATGATAGATCTAGATATTTTCTGGTGCACCTCGGTCAAGAGAATGTCCGCCGTCACTTCCGGTCGGCACCGGAAAAAAATTCGAAAAATCGAATTTTTCAACTTTTTTATTTGAAAATAATTTTCTATAGGTTTGATAGTGACCCTTTTACTGAATCCGAATATGTAATTTGTTTCAAAATCGGTTAACGCATTCTCGAGATATTAGGCGTCAAAGTCCTGAAGCGAGAGCCCGAGTAGCTCAGTCGTTATGGTCGTGGACAGTGCCCAGGCGACCCGGGTTCAAGCCCCGAGTGCCGAAAATTTTTTTTTCGTTTTTTTTGGCGTAGACTCACAATTTTATCTTTAAAACGATGAGTTTTATCTCATTTATTCAAAAATCGGACGGAAGACCCACTCGTTGCTCGCAACGAGAACGATCTAGTTATTATTCTTTTTTTGTCTTACAAATTTTGTGCAGGCGATTTCTCGAAGATGGCTCTTTCGATTTTCTTCAAATTTTCAGGGACAATGCCTTGTCAACTGAAGTTTATACCGCTGCGACAGTTTTTAGAAATTCACTTCCGGTCGGAAGTTATCGTCGTTAAACGATTTTTAAAAGTCAATTTTGTCTGCGACGTTTCTTAAAACCGAGTAAAGATTTAGAGCTGAAATTTTCAGATATGATAGATCTACCATTTTTTTAGTACACCTCGGTCAAAAGAATGTCCGCCGTCACTTCTGGTCGTCACTGGAAGCAAATTTTAAAAATCGAATTTTTCAACTTTTTTGTTTTAAAATATTTTTCTGTAGGTTTGATAGTGACCCTTTTTCTGATTCAGAATATGTAATTTGTTTTAAAATCGATCAACGCATTCTCGAGATATTAAGGGCCAAAGTCCTGAAGCGAGAGTCCGAGTAGCTCAGTCGTTAGAGTCGTGGACACGTGCTCAGGCGACCCGGGTTCAAGCCTCAAGTGCCGCAAAATTTTTCAACTCATTTTTCGCTTAGACCTACGATTTTACCTTTAAAATGATGAATTCTGTTCTTTTCCGTTTTAATTTTGTAAAAGAAGTTACAATAATAGCGTTTTTCCCCGTATTTGTGTATCGAGATCCAAAGCTATGTATTCATACTGAAATAAAGTTAAAATGTTGAGAAAAATAAATAAGTTGCATCTTTAATACAACGCTTATGCATTGTTCTTACATATGTATTTCATTTAGTAATTGTGTAATATGTAATATTTAGATATTAATATTCTACGTTTAATATAGAAGTCACCGACTCTCCCCCCCCCTCCCGATTCATAAAATCATATAGTTTTTCTGGTCTGCTTTTTCTTGATCTTTGATCTTTGACCTTTACTTTCAGCCTAGTACCATTTTAGATTACTGTACTAATAACCAGACCAATTCGTTCATTTTTAACAGAGTTATGAATTTTTGGGCATTTGCGTTTTAACTGGCGTGCTTCACATGTACTGTAGAAAAAAATTCTAACTTCCGAGCCCTTCACTCAATCCTTATGAAAATTCGTGTAAATATACTTCGGACCCAATTCTTATTGTCTGCCAAATATGCACCGGATTAAGCAATTTAGAAGAAATACCTGAGATCAAACGGCGAGTATTGCCTGTACGTGGAGTTAAAATTTACACAGTACACGCACCGACCCCCCCCCCCCCTTCCGATTCACAAAATCATTTAGTTTTTCTGGCCTGATTTTACTTGATCTTTGATATTGGACCTTTACTTTCAGCCTATTACCATTCTAGATTACTGTACTAATGGCCAGACCAGTTCGTTTTATTTTAACAGAGTTATGAATTTTTGGGCATTTGAGTTTCGATTAGCGTGCTTCACATGTACTGTAGAAAAAAATTCTAACTCCCGAGCCCTTCGCTCAATCCTAATGAAATTTGGTGTAAATGTACCTCGGACCACATTCTAATTGTCTGCTAAATATGCAGCGGATTGAGCAATTAAGAAGAAATTCCTGAGATCAAACGGCAGGCATTGCCTGTACCGGGAATTAAAATGTACACAGTACACGGGATGTAAGCAGCCGTGTAATATTTCTGATGCATGTATATTTCTTGTTTTCCGTTTAGTCTGTATCTACGATAGCCTGTGAACTACTTATGAATGTTAGAACTGTGAAAATTACCGTTATCGATTTTTTACCGAATAAATTTACATGTTACTGATTTCGTTATTTCTACATTTATCAAGATTTTATCAATCCTGGCATAATAAAACAGTCAAACATAATAGTAAACGACACGAAAAAAAATTCTCAACGCTGAAATACATGTGTAAAATGCATCACTCATTGTTTTATCATTCCCCTATTTGTTGTTAACCGAATCCGAGATCCACACCTCAAAATTCTACTTTCGATTTATTTACGACGAAAATCTTTTCACCCCCCTCCAGAAACAAACACGCATCAATAATTCAAATGACCTCGCATTGTTACAAAACCTGAATACTCAGACATCTTACACGTTGTTTTTCATCTCATACAAAAAATCAGCTCCTGTCCCGGGCGGAAACACCCCAAATTCAAAGAGAAATTCGAGAATTATTTTGCGTCAGCCATGTTTTGACGTGAACCTTCGATGAAATCCTGTTATGACACCTGCAAAAGTTGGGTGTTCCAACGGAAGACCTTATTGTTATTCTTCGGTTTCTTTTTCCCTATTATTAAGGTCTTCCGTTTCCAACGGAAGACCTTATTGTTATTCTTCGGTTTCTTTTTCTTCATTATTTTTCTTTTTTTTCCATCAAATTTTGTGCAGGCGATTTCTCAAAAACGACTCGACCGATTTTCATCAAATTTTCAGATATTATAGATACTGATCTGAACTTTATACGCATTTTTTTATTTTGATGACGTCATTTCCGTTTTTGAGATATTGACGTTTTAACGATTTTCAGAGGGTCGTCTTGTCCTGGGATCTTCTCCTTAACGATTCAAGATATTGAGTTCAAACTTTCAGGGATTGTAGATGAAAGATTGAAGATGTGTCTTTAGGCATTCATTTTTGTCCGACTCAAAAGGCGCTGAAGCTCGCCTGGACCCGAAAATTGAGATTAAAAAAACGTCATCATTTTTCGAGGTTTTCTTTGTTTATCTCTTTTCTTGAAAATATTTTGTTAAAACATGTAATGCCAAAAATGTTTACAATTACAAGACCTTTCATTTGATACCAAGAAAAAGGGGCTGGCCCCTCAAAGTAGGGACCTAGGGGGCTCTAAAGTCTTTTATCTATAACCATTTACTGAGGGATATTTTGTAATAAATTATAGAAGCAAATATGTTTATCTTACAGTTATGTAGCCTAACAGTATTATGATTTTCTTATGTGTTACGTAATTAGGGGTTTTTAGGGGTCAAAAGTCCAAAGTTTTGATCACCTATAACTCAAAAACGAAAAATATTTTGAAATGCAGTATATAAAAAGATATGCTAAAAATGATGTAATGAACAATATGCAATCTTCAAAATTTTGTTTAGCGGCCCCAAAAAGGATATAAGGGACCGGCCCCTAAAACGTTCTTTCTCAGATAACTCAAGAACGATAACGAATTTCTAAACACTTGTTGAACAAAATGTCTTAAATATTAAATGACCTTTCATTTGATACCAAGAAAAAGGGGCTGGCCCCTCAAATTAGGGACCAAGGGGGCTCTAAAGTCTTTTATATATAACCCTTTATTGAGGGATATTTTGTAATAAATTATAGAAGCAAATATGTTTATCTTACAGTTATGTAGCCTAACAGTATTATGATTTTCTCATGTGTTACGTAATTAGGGGTTTTTAGGGGTCAAAAGTCCAAAACTTTGATCACCTATAACTCAAAAACGAAAAATATTTTGAAATGCAGTATAGAAGAAGAGATGCTCAAAATGATGAACTTAACAATATGCAACCTTCAAAATTTTGTTCAACGGCCCCAATAAGGAGATAAGGGACCGGCCCCTAAAACGTTCTTTCTCAGATAACTCAAGAACGATAACGAATTTCTAAACACTTGTTAAACAAAATGTCTTAAATATTAAATGACCTTTCATTTGATACCAAGAAAAAGGGGCTGGCCCCTCAAACTAGGGACCTAGAGGGCTTTAAAGTCTTTTATTTATAACCCTTTATTGAGGGATATTTTGTAATTAATTATAGAAGCAAATATGTTTATCTTACAGTTATGTAGCCTAGCAGTATTATGATTTTCTCATGTGTGACGTAATTAGAGGTTTTTAGGGGTCAAAAGTCCAAAACTTTGATCATCAATAACTCAAAAAGGAAAAATATTTTCAAATGCAGTAAAGAAGAAGAGATGCTCAAAATGATGTACTTAACAATATGTAACCTTCAAAATTTTGTTCAGCGGCCCCAATAAGGAGATAAGGGACCGGCCCCTAAAACGTTCTTTCTCAGATATCTCAAGAACGGAATCGAATTTTTAAACACTTGTTGAACAAAATGTCTTAAATATTAAATGACCTTTCATTTGATACCAAGAAAAAGGGGCTGGCCCCTCAAATTAGGGACCTAGGGGGCTCTAAAGTCTTTTATATATAACCCTTTACTTAGGGATATTTTGTAATAAATTATAGAAGTAAATATGTTTATCTTACAGTTATGTAGCCTAGCAGTATTATGATTTTCTCATGTGTTACGTAATTAGGGGTTTTTAGGGGTCAAAATCCAAAACTTTGATCACCTATAACTCAAAAACGAAAAATATTTTGAAATGCAGTATAGAAGAAGAGATGCTCAAAATGATGTACTTAACAATATGCAACCATTCAAAATTTTGTTCAGCGGCCCCAATAAGGAGATAAGGGACCGGCCCCTAAAACGTTCTTTCTCAGATATCTGAAGAACGGAATCGAATTTTTAAACACATGTTGAACAAAATGTCTTAAATATTAAATGACCTTTCATTTGATACCAAGAAAAAGGGGCTGGCCCCTCAAACAAGGGACCTAAAGGGCTCTAAAGTCTTTTATCTATAACCCTTTACTGGGGGATATTTTGTAATAAATTATAGAACCAAATATGTTTATCTTACAGTTATGTAGCCTAACAGTATAATGATTTTCTCATGTGTTACGTAATTTGGGGTTTTTATGGGTCAAAAGTCCAAAGTTTTGAACACCTATAACTCAAAAAGGAAAAATATTTTTTTGCAATATGCAACCTTCAAAATTTTGTACAGCGGCCCCAATAAGGAGATAAGGGACCGGCCCCTAAAATGTTTTTTCTCGGATATCTCAAGAACGGTATCGAATTTCTTAACACTTGTTGAGCAAAATGTCTAAAAGTAAATGACCTTTCATTTGATATTAATAAAAAGGGGCTGACCCCTCAAATAAGAGACCAAGAGGGGTATAAATGTTTTCAACTAAACACCTGAAAAAGATTATTATGCGGCCCGTAGAATGTAGACCATTTTCTTCTATTTTAAATCATGTTTAGCTGTTAAATAGCAAAATCAAGGTAGTACATGTGTCTCAAATTCTAAAATCAGACGGAAGACCTCCTCGTTGCTCGCAACGAGATCGTGTCTAGTTATTCTTTTTTTTCTTTTTCTGACTTTTTTGGAGCGTTATTTCTCAAAAACTATCCAACCGATTTACATGAAATTTTCAGGACTGATAGAGAATCATCGGCGCTACATATTATTAAATTTCCTAATGATGACGTCACTTCCGGTCTCAGATATTGACGATTTTGTAATATTTTAAGGGTCATTTTGTCCACGCATCTCCTCCGAAACCAATCAAGATAGAAGCTTCAAATTTTTACAGGATTGTAGATAAATGTTTGAAGATGTACCCACTTGCTTCCAATTATTAAAATTGCGCAAGGCCTCGAAGCTCGTCTGAACCTGAAAATTAGCACCAAATTTTTTCACGAAATTTTCAAACATTTTCTCTAATATCTTTTGATGCATAAATATTTTGTTAAAACATGTAATGCAAAAGTTGTTTCAATTTCCATGGGCTTTTATTTGATATCAAGAAAAAAGGGCTGGCCCCTCAAATTAGGGGCCAAGAGGGCTCTAAAGTCTTTTTGCAATAACTCTTTACTGAACAATAATTTGTTATCAATTATAGAAGCAAAAATGTTTATTGTACAGCTGTTTATCTATACAGTACCACACCTTAATCATATGTTACGTAATTAGGGGTTTCAAGGGGCCAGAAGTCCAAAACTTTGATCATTAATATCTACAAAAGGAGAAATATTTTGAAAAGCATTGTAGAAGAAAAAATGCTTAAAATAATGTTCTCAACAATATGCTAGCTAAAAAAAATTGTTGGTGGCCCCAGTAAGTAGTTTAAGGGTCGGCCCCTAAAACATATTAGTTCAGATATCTCTAAAACGGTCAACAATTCCTGAACACTTGTTGAACAAAATATGTTTATATTTGCGAGATCTTTCATTTGATATCAAGAAAAAAGGGCTGGCCCCTTAAATTAGGGGCCAAGAGGGCTCTTAAGTCTTTTAATTATAACTTTTTACTGAAAAATAATTTGTTATATATTATAGAAGCAAAAATATTCTGTGTACAGTTATTTATCTATACAGTACCATACCTAAGTCATATGTTACGTAATTAGGGGTTTCAAGGGGCCAGAAGTCCAAAACTCTGATCAGTAATAGCTAGAAAAGGAGAAATATTTTAAAAAGCATTGTAGAAGAAAAGTTGCTCAAAATAATGCTTTTAATAATATAATACCTAAATCTTTTTTGTTGGTGGCCCCATTAAGGAGTTTAAGGGTCGGCCCCTAAAACACAGTTGTTCAGATATCTCTAGAACGGTTAACAATTCGTGAACAGTTGTTGAACAAAATATGTTTATATTTGCAAGACCTTTCATTTGATATCAAGAAAAAGGGGCTGGCCCCTCAAATTAGGGGCCAGGAGGGCTACAAAGTATTTTAATAATAACTATTTACTGAAAAATAATTTGTTATATATTATTGAAGCGAAAATGTTCAACTTATTAAGCTTAATTTAAATCTGAAATCCGATTTAAAATCGGACGATGCATTACAGAGATATAGGGCTTTAAAAATTGATTTTTCCGGAAATTTTGATTCCACATTCTTGGTTAAGGAAATAGTGTTATGTTCAAAGTTAAATTAACTCGTACCTAGAATGATTCAATATTTGTTAAGTCGTTCTTAAACACATTCGGATTTTTTTTGTCAAGTCGTTCTTGAAATCGTTAAGGTTTTTGTTAATTCGTACTTAAAGTCATTCGGATTTTGTTAAGTCGTACCAAGAATTATTCGATTTTTTATATCTTTTCGTTTTAAAACTCCTGGTATTGGTTTTAGAGCTCTGCATCTAGCTTTTCTTTCGACATTAACGGAAGATCCACTCGTTGCTTTGCAACGAGCTTTGCTCTAGTTATTATTCTTTTTTTCTTTTTCTGACTTTTTTGGAGCGTTATTTCTCAAAAACTATTTGACCGATTTGCACGAAATTTTCAGGACTGATTAGGCATCATCAGCGCTACATATCGTCAAATTTTCAAATGATGACGTCACTTCCGGTTTCAGATATTGACGTATTTGTAAATTTTTAAGGGTCATTTTGTCCACGCATCTCCTCTGAAACTAATCAAGATAGAAGCTTGAAATTTTTCCAGGATTGTAGATTAAAGTCTGAAGTTGTACCCCTCTGCTTCCAATTATTAAAATTGCGCAAGGCCTCGAAGCTCGCCTGAACCTGAAAATTAGGACCAAATTTTTTCACAAAATTTTCGAACATTTTCTCAAATATCTTTTGATGTATAAATATTTTGTTAAAACATCTAACGCAAAAGTTGTTTCAATTTTCACGGGCTTTCATTTGATATCAAGAAAAAAGGGCTGGCCCCTCAAATTAGGGGCCAAGAGGGCTTTAAAGTCTTTTTGCAATAACTCTTTACTGAACAATAATTTGTTATCAATTATAGAAGCAAAAATGTTTATTGTACAGCTGTTTATCTATACAGTACCACACCTTAATCATATGTTACGTAATTAGGGGTTTCAAGGGGCCAGAAGTCCAAAACTTTGATCATTAATATCTAGAAAAGGAGAAATATTTTGAAAAGCATTGTAGAACAAAAAATGCTTACAATAATGTTCTCAACAATATGCTACCTAAAAAAAATTTGTTGGTGGCCCCAGTAAGGAGTTTAAGGGTCGGCCCCTAAAACACATTAGTTCAGATATCTCTAGAACGGTCAATAATTGGTGAACACTTGTTGAACAAAATATGTTTATATTTGCGAGATCTTTCATTTGATATCAAGAAAAAAGGGCTGGCCCCTTAAATTAGGGGCCAAGAGGGCTCTTAAGTCTATTAATAATAACTTTTTACTGAAAAATAATTTGTTATATATTATAGAATCAAAAATATTCTTTGTACAGTTATTTATCTATACAGTACCATACCTAAGTCATATATTACGTAATTAGGGGTTTCCAGGGGCCAGAAGTCCAAAACTCTGATCAGTAATAGCTAGAAAAGGAGAAATATTTTGAAAAGCATTGTAGAAGAAAAGTTGCTGAAAATAATGTTTTTAATAATATAATACCTAAAACTTTTTTGTTGGTGGCCCCATTAAGGAGTTTAAGGGTCGGCCCCTAAAACACAGTTGTTCAGATATCTCTAGAACGGTTAACAATTCGTGAACAGTTGTTGAACAAAATATGTTTATATTTGCAAGACCTTTCATTTGTTATCAAGAAAAAGGGGCTGGCCCCTCAAATTAGGGGCCAGAAGGGCTACAAAGTCTTTTAATAATAACTATTTACTGAAAAATAATTTGTTATATATTATTGAAGCAAAACTGTTCAACTTATTAAGCTTAATTTAAATCTGAAATCCGTTTTAAAATCGGACGATGCATTACAGGGATATAGGGGTTTAAAAATTGATTTTTCCGGAAATTTTGATTCCACATTCTTGGTTAAGAAAGTAGTGTTATGTTCAAAGTTAAATTAACTCGTACCTAGAATGATTCGATATTTATTAAGTCGTTCTTAAATACATTCGGATTTTTTTTTGTCAAGTCGTTCTTGAAATCGGTAAGAGTTTTGTTAATTCGTACTTAAAGTCATTCGGATTTTGTTAAGTCGTACCAAGAATTATTCGATTTTTTTATATCTTTTTGTTTTAAAACTCCTGGTATTGGTTTTAGAGCTCTGCTTCTTACAGGATCATCTAGCTTTTCTTTCGACATTAACGGAAGACCCACTCGTTGCTTTGCAACGAGCTTTGCTCTAGTATTATTATTATACTTTTTCTTTTTTTTCTGACTCCTTTTCGGCTTCATAACTCAAAAAGTCTTTAACCAATTTCAATGAAACTTTCAGCGATTGTTGCAAGTTAGCGTCCCTCAAAGATGTTAAAGTTTCATTGACAACGTCACTTCCGTTTTGACGTTACGTCATTTTAAAAAATTTTAAAAAGTCATTTTGTCCGGGGCATTTCTCAAAAACGCTCAAAGAGAGAGGCTTGAAATTTTCCATGGTTATGAATTTATCAATTTACATGTGCAATAAGGCTGGAAATGGAAATCCGTTACTTCCAGTCGAAACCGGAAGTGAATCAAATTTTTCGAAAAAAATGAATTTTTTGATGAAATCCAAAAAGTATATGTATTTTGTAGAGCACAATCGGTTGAATCTAACAGTGAAATCCGTTTTAAAATCGGACCACGCATTTCAGAGATATTTGTGTTCAAAAATTGATTTTTCCGGAAATTTTGATTCCTCAGTCAAGATTAAGAAAATAGTGCAAGATTCACACTGAAAGTAACTTCTACTGAAAACAATTCGTACTGGTCATAAAATTATATATGAAAACATAAATTTATATGCATATTGTAGAGTTTGCAAAGTTAAATTCAAAACTGAAATTGGTTTTAAAATCGGATGATGCATTGCAGAGATATCGGGGTTTAAATATTGATTTTTCCGGAAATTTTGATTTCGCAGTCAAGATTTAGAAAATAGTGCAAAATTCACACTGAAAGTAACTCCTGCTGAAAACAATTCGTACAGGTCATAAAACCGAACTCTGTTTTTTAAATAGTTAATATCTGAGTGTTTATTGAAACAATTTCGTTTGATAATTACGTTGAATGTGTAAACTTCGTTTGGAAAAAAAAAAATTTTTGTCAACACGAATCATAACAAAAACTAAGCAGCTGGAATTGAAGACACAGATCCCGATTCTAACAGCAATAAGCGATCGAAAGTCTTTTCTAAAATTTGGTAAAAGTGTTATTTAAATCGCAATATTAAGCCTAGCTTAATCGTCGCAACACGTACAATTAATGTAGATTGGATCACAGAATATTGAGTTTGTAAAACTTTCAAATATGAATATATATTTATTGTAATTATTTACTTGAAAAATAAATGCATTAATGTAATGCATGCTAATTTGTGTTCTGCATATTAAACACAAATTTATTAGCTTTAATCGAAATAATAATCGTACGATTCACCATGTCAACTCGCCGTGTTTTGACTGCGAACAACAGCTGATAGCGGTGTGTCAACATTTTTAAAAGAAGCATGGCCCGCAAGACGTCGATAGTGGGAAATTCAGCTCAACTATCGTATGAGAGATTATAAAGGTATGTTTCAATACAGGATATGTCGTGTTGACTTTTTCTTTTCAGTATTTGTATTTTCAATCTAATCCGAGATTCCTCTGACCCTAAACTTCGCTTTTGACGTGCGTCCCAATATTAAAGCGGATGTTAGAGTCAGAGGAATCTCGGAATATTTTCTGTCCCGTATATTTTCACGTGTATGTTTTGCACATCACTCTTTCGAATTTCTATTTATTATTTTCCTATGTATGTGTATGTCTTATTGTTTATTGACCAACACACCATATACACTGTAAAACAGAGCAATTAAAATGGGTGGGGGTCCCAAGGTACACAAGAGTAGAATGCTGTAATTAGAGTGCATGTTTGCATGATAACTTTACCTTAAATATTTGAATATAGCAGAACTTTACCATATCGCCTTTCACTTAATTTATAAATTAAAAAACTCAGACAGCTAGCCAAGGGTTTTCGGTCCACTCCGTTCCCCATAAACGGGGAGCGATGTGGACCAAAAACCCTTGGCTAGCGAAGATGGACAGGCTTTTGCTTAATTAATTAAAGATATTTGACATGGTAAACATTCAAACTAACTAAAATTAGACCTTTCGTCTGGGTCTGTTATATATTGTTATAGCTGGGGAAAGAGCATGTAAAACAGAGTGCAATCACATTATATCAAGCTCAGATTTTAGGTTAATGTAACGATAATGTTCCCTGATATCTATAAAATATTCTTCTCAAGATTTAATTATTTCACTTTAAAAATTGTTTACATACAATGCATATCAAATCTACATTGTATGTAAACAATTTTTAAAGTAAGACAAATGTAATAATTTTTACTGCATGTGCCTCAGATCTCTCTCTCTCTCTCTCTCTCTCTCTCTCTCTCTCTCTCTCTCTCTCTCGTGCTTTTCGTCTTGGCAAAGCATCATAGAGCAACTAAATTTTCTAACAAAAATATCTCTGTCTAGTAAAAGAAATCAACAGTGCATTGAATTTTAAAATGAGCATGTTATCAATCCCTTATTTTTTGAATGTGCAACCAAAATGCAAAGCTTTGTAAAATTGTTCATGGATTTTTATTCGCATTATGCATAGTATTGTGTTTAAAACATGAAATTAATAAGAAAAAAAACCTCACTAAATTTATTCGCAAAAAACAAAACCCAGTAGAATTGATAAAACATGGTATAGCAGAATCTTATACTTTGACGCTGTTCGGCTGGGTATAATATTCCTTTGTAGTTTACAAATAGAAATATTGACTGTCGCACGAGTAAAACTCTCTCTCTCTCTCCCTCTCTCTCTGTTGATTTGATATGTGTCTATACCTGAAAAAAAGGATTAAAAATTTTAATGTTATATTATGAATTAATATGCAAATTTTTGTTTTTGTACTGCCTAAATGTTAATGTCATGTACATGTATTGGGATATCTCATACTTATTAAACTGCATGGTCAGTGTATTTTTTCCAGAAATACTATGCATATGTTAATGTAAACACAGCTATTATTAGTACATATATGTTAACACAGCTAATTGATTTTTTTTTTTTATTTCAGCTCAAAACGGACTCTTGTTACAACATGGCAGTCACAAGGCACCTGTTGATTCTTGTGGTTTCAGCTCTTAAGGTTAACCTGTCACCTCTACCCACATGCATATTCCCTGTGTTCTACAGACTATTTACTGGTAATTCAAATTAAATCGGATAATGCATGAACAATAATGGAACTTTAAGAAAGCATCATGCCTTGTTGTGGTTTGTGTTTGATAAGAAATTATGACAAACAAAATTAAGGCTGTTTAAAGAAATCTACAATTTTTAGTTGTGAAAATTTTTTTTTCAATAAAAGTATGCAATTATGTTTCATTTATTTTGTATTTTATGATAATATTTAGATGTGTTTACATAATTGAAAAATCACCCCCCCCCCCCTCCTTTTCAATTGTTACCATTAAGATTACATGTAGGATATGTAATTATACATTTGACCTTAAAATAATATCTGCTAATGCCTATGATAATTACTTTTGAAATGAACAAGAAACAACATATATATTTTTACCTTTTTAATGTATATATGCATAAAAAAAATGTAGGAAAACATGTCAAATTTGAACATTTTTCATGGAATTCTCCTCCGTCTCCAGCTACCTGGATGTGTTTAAATTTAATTTTAATTTAAGGCAGATGTCTAACTTGTAGGTCTTACTGTTTTAGCATGGTTAGAAGGAGACTAGAAACCTGAATAGATTAGATATTAAATATGATTGTTAGCTTACTCTTTTTCATGGAAACAATTAAGAAATCACATGCAGGACGGCATGTCTATTTATTAATTAAAATGCTACAAATCATTCAATAAACAAAAAAAAAATCATCAAATTTTATTAGCATTGATACAGTGATTGATGATTGCTTCCAAATATGTGTGAGAAATGACTCAAAGAAATAGCCACAAGTTTCATAAAATTAGGTAAAAGATTTCAAACCATGACTGTTTATGAAAATCAAAAGATAGTGGGAGGGTATACATTTAAGGGCATTTCTAAGTGATATGATGCTTTTATCATGATATAATATCATGTAGATGTATGTTATATTAAATAAGGTTTCTTATTAAAGGAGGTTGACCAACAATTGACCTCTAAAATGTTAGGTAAAGATGTTTTACTATGGAGAACCCTATGAATCTGTTTTAAATAGAGGAAAGTGGAAATGGTGGGTTCACTTAAATGGCCATATTTTTATTAAACCTCAATGGAATTGGCAATAATTATGTGGTATACTTTTTCTAAGAATTGTATTAGCTTTCTAATTCTAAGACAAAACATCTTTTCATAAAATGTTAGTGTACTAAGGTAAAGTAGCAAGGAACAGTTTCAGATAAAGTACCCGTTAATATTTTTGTAAAATTGAGTTGCTGTATTTGAAGGATTATGAGTGTTGCTAAGATTCATGAAATGAATTTTGATGATTATCATTAGTTAGAGGGATGTCTCTTGTTGGAATTGGTATGCGATATGAAGGCTCCTAATGTTAAGTACATGAGAAGCAGAAGTAAATTGTGAAACTTGCGACTATGACTGTTGTGTTGACTGTACATTTTGAAATTACAGGTTACAAACGGGACATTATATAACTCGAAATTTATGTGGATGGGACATTATATACCTATTTACTGGCTTTGAGTAAATAGGTATTTTATTATACCAAAGAAAACTTTATTTGTCGGCGATGCAGAATTTCTTGATGATAAACAAATAAGAGTTATTAGACTTTGAATTTAATGCAGCGATTGGATTACGTCAGAGGTGTTCCGAGTTTAAAAAGGAGGGAAATCAAATGTCGCCGGTGAATAGTTTTGATTACTATTCACCATGGGCAGATAGCACAGAAACAATTTCACGGTTAGATAGAATAGCATGTTTATTCATTGTAATTTTACATAGAAAATATTCACAGAGGTGTAATAAAGTAATTTATACATCAGTAAGTTTCTGACATGTGATGGTGCAACAAGCACACAGTAGGAAGGTAAACCCTTTGAAAAGCAGTGTAGAGGAAAAGTTGCTCAGAATAATGTTTTAAACAAAATGCTAAATAATAGGTTTTAGGTCACCTGAGTCACTCAGGTGACCTATTGCAATTGGTCTTCATCCATCGTCATGCGTCGTGCATCGCTATTACTTGTGAACTTCCGGTTTGAGATCTTGAGGATTTAGTGAATTTTTAAGGACTATTTTGTCCACTTTATCTTTACTCCTCCAAAACTAATTAAGATAAAAACCGTGAAACTTTCAGGGATAGTAGATAAATGTCTGTAGATGATCCTTTTTATTTGATAATTTGAAAAATGCGCAAAGCGCCGAAGCTTGTTTTGCAGCAAATTTTTTTACGAAATTTTTGCCCATTTTCTTAAATAGTTTAGAATGTGTAAATTTTTTTTTAAACATGTAACGCACAAGTTGTTAAGATTTACATGCTCTTTCATTTGATAGCAGCCAAAAGGGTGTGGCCCCTCAAATATGAGGCTAAGAGGGCTCTAAAGTCTTTTTATAACTCTTTACTGAGCAATAATTTGTTATTACCAGGTAATTATAAAAGCAAAAATGTTCATTGTACAGCTGTTTAGGCCTAAACAGTACCATACTGAAATCACATGTTATGTAATTAGGGGTTTTAAGGGGCCAGAAGTTCAAAACTTTGATCATTTATATCTGAAAAAGGAGAAATATTTTGAAAATCAGTGTAGAAGAAAAGTTGCTCAGAATAATGTTGTCAACAACACGCTACCTTTAAACTATTGGTTTTTGGCCCCAGTAAGGAGTTTAAGGGTTTGCCCCTAAAACACAGTTGTTCAGATATCTCAAGAACAATCAACAATTCTTGAGCACTTGTTGAATATGTTAATATGTTTATATTTACAAGACCTTTCATTTGATATCAAGAAAAAGGGACTTTTTATTGAACAATAATTTGTTATTCATTATAGAAGCAAAAATGTTCATTGTACAGCTGTTTATCTATACAGTACCATTCTTAAATCATATGTTACGTAATTAGGAGTTTCAAGGGGCCATAAATCCGAAACTTTGATCAGTAATATCTAGAAAAGGAAAAATATTTTGAAAACCAGTGTAGAACAAAAGTTGCTCAGAAAAATGTTCTAAAAGATATCCTACCAAAGAATTTTTAGTTGGTGGCCCCGGTTAGGGGTTTAAGGGTCGGCTCCTAAAACACAGTTGTTCAGATATCTCTAGAACGGTAAACAAATCTTGAACAATTGTTTAACAAAATATGTTTATATTTAAGAGTTCTTCTATTTGATATGATAAAAGGGGCCAGGAAAGCTTCAAAGTCTTTTTTATAATATCTCTTTACTGAGCGATAATTTTTTATTAATCAAAGAAGCAAAAAATGAGCTTATTTAGCTGAACCTAACACTGAAATCCGTTTTAATATCGGACGATGCATTACATAGATTTTGGGGTTAAAAAATTGATTTTTCAGGAAATTTTGATTCCGCGTTCTTGGTTCAAAAAGTAGTGTTAAGTTAAAAGATAAAGTAACTCGTACCTCAACTGATTCGGTAATTGCTAAGTCGTATTTGAACACATTCGGATTTTTTGGGGCTAGGTCGTTCTAGAAATCCTTAAGGTTTTTGTTAATTCGTACTTGAATTATTCGGATTTTGTTTACTCGTACCGAGAAGTATTCAATTTTTTTTTATCTTTTTGATTTAGTTACTCCAGTTATTGGTTTAAGAACGCTGCTTCTTACAGGAACTTCTAGCTTTACTCCCGACATTAACGGAAGACCCACTCGTTGCTTTGCAACGAGCTTTGCTCTAGTTATTATTCTTTTTTTTCTTTTTCTGACTTTTTTGGAGCGTTATTTCTCAAAAACTATTCAACCGATTTGCACGAAATTTTCAGGACTGATGAAGCATCATCAACGCTACAAAGTATCAAATTTTCAAATGATGACGTCACTTCCGGTTTCAGATATTGACGATTTTGTAAATTTTTAAGGGTCATTTTGTCCACGCATCTCCTCCAAAACTAATTAAGATAGAAGCTTGAAATTTTTCCAGGATTGTAGATAAAAGTCTGAAGGTGTACCCCCCTGCATCCAATTATTAAAATTGCGCAAGGCATCGAAGCTCGCCTGTACCTGAAAATTAGGACCAAATTTTTTCACGAAATTTTCGAACATTTTCTCTAATATCTTTTGATGTATAAATATTTTGTTAAAACATGTAATGCAAAAGTTGTTTCAATTTCCACGGGCTTTCATTTGATATCAAGAAAAAAGGGCTGGCCCCTCAAATTAGGGGCCAAGAGGGCTCTAAAGTCTTTTTGCAATAACTCTTTACAGAACAATAATTTGTTATCCATTAAAGAAGCAAAAATGTTTATTGTACAATTGTTCATCTATACAGTACCATACCTAAGTCATATGTTACGTAATTAGGGGTTTCAAGGGGCCATAAGTCCAAAACTTTGATCATTTATATCTAGAAAAGGAGAAATATTTTGAAAAGCATTGTAGAACAAAAAATGCTTAAAATAATGTTCTCAACAAAATGCTACTTAAAAAAATTTGTTGGTGGCCCCAGTAAGGAGTTTAAGGGTCGGCCCCTAAAACACATTAGTTCAGATATCTCTAGAACGGTCAACAATTCCTGAACACTTGTTGAACAAAATATGTTTATATTTGCGAGATCTTTCATTTGATATCAAGAAAAAAGGGCTGGCCCCTTAAATCAGGGGCCAAGAGGACTCTTAAGTCTATTGATAATAACTTTTTACTGAAAAATAATTTGTTATATATTATAGAAGCAAAAATATTCTTTGCACAGCTGTTTATCTAAACAGTACCATACCTAAGTCATATGTTACGTAATTAGGGGTTTCCAGGGGCCAGAAGTCCAAAACTCTGATCATTAATAGCTAGAAAAGGAGAAATATTTTGAAAAGCATTGTAGAAGAAAAGTTGCTCAAAATAATGTTTTAAACAATATGATACCTAAATAATTTTTGTTGGTGGCCCCATTAAGGAGTTTAAGGGTCGGCCCCTAAAACACAGTTGCTCAGATATCTCTAGAACGGCTAACAATTCGTGAACAGTTGTTGAACAAAATATGTTTATATTTGCGAGACCTTTCATTTGATATCAAGAAAAAGGGGCCGGTCCCTCAAATTAGGGGCCAGGAGGGCTACAAAGTCTTTTAATAATAACTGTTTACTGAAAAAAAATTTGTTATGTATTATTGAAGCAAAAATTTTCAACTTATTAAGCTTAATTTAAATCTGAAATCCGTTTTAAAATCGGACGATGCATTACAGAAATATAGGGGTTTAAAAATTGATTTTTCCGGAAATTTTGATTCCACATTCTTGGTTAAGAAAATAGTGTTATGTTCAAAGTTAAATGAACTCGTACCTAGAATGATTCGATATTTGTTAAGTCGTTCTTAAACACAATCGGATTTTTTTGTCAAGTCGTTCTTGAAATCGTTAAGTTTTTTGATAATTCGTACTTAAAGTCATTCGGATTTTGTTAAGTCGTACCAACAATTATTCGATTTTTTATATATCTTTTAGTTAAAATTACTACTGGTATTGGTTTTAGAGCTCTGCTTCTTACAGGAACATCTAGCTTTTCTTTCGACATTAACGGAAGACCCACTCGTTGCTTTGCAACGAGCTTTGCTCTAGTTATTCTTAATATTCTTTTTCTGCCTTCTTTAAAGCTTTATTTCTCGAAAACTATTCACTCGATTTGCACCAAATTTTCAGGACTTATAGAGCATCGAAAGGGACAAATGTTTTCAGTTAAATTTTTTGATGACGTCACTTCCGGTTTAAGATATTGACGATTTAATGAAATTTTAAGGGTCATTTTGTCCACGCAACTCCTCTGAAACTATTCACGACAGGAAGTTGAAATTTTCAGGGATTGTAGATGAAAGTCTGTAGATGTACCGCATTGTTTTAAAATATGGATAATACGCAAGGCGTTGAAGCTCGCCTGAGGTCGAAAATTGGCACCAATTTTTTTCACAAAAATTTTGAACATTTTCTGAAATATTTTTAAAACTGTAACTATTTTGTTAAAACATGTAATGCAAAAGATGTTTAAATTTCCACGCGCTTTCATTTGATATCAAGAAAAAGGGTCTGGCCCCTTAAATAAGGGGCCAAGAGGTCTCTAAAGTCTTTTTGCAATAACTCTTTTCAGAACAATAATTTGTTATCAATTATAAAGGGAAAAATGTTTATTGTACAGCTGTTTATCTATACAGTATCATACCTAGGTCATATGTTACATAATTAGGGGTTTCAAGGGGCCAGAAGTCCAAAACTTTGATCATTAATATCTAGAAAAGGAGAAATATTTTGAAAAGCATTGTAGAACAAAAAATGCTTAAAATAATGTTCTCAACAATATGCTTCCTAAAAAAAATTTGTTGGTGGCCCCAGTAAGGAGTTTAAGGGTCGGCCCCTAAAACACATTAGTTCAGATATCTCTAGAACGGTCAACAATTCCTGAACACTTGTTGAACAAAATATGTTTATATTTGCGAGATCTTTCATTTTATATCAGAAAAAAGGGCTGGCCCCTTAAATTAGGGGCCAAGAGGGCTCTTAAGTCTATTAATAATAACTTTTTACTGAAAAATAATTTGTTATATATTATAGAAGCAAAAATATTCTTTGTACAGTTATTTATCTATACAGTACCATACCTAAGTCATATGTTACGTAATTAGGGGTTTCAAGGGGCCAGAAGTCCAAAACTCTGATCAGTAATAGCTAGAAAAGGAGAAATATTTTGAAAAGCATTGTAGAAGAAAAGTTGCTCAAAATAATGTTTTTAATAATATAATACCTAAACCTTTTTTGTTGGTGGCCCCAGTAAGGAGTTTAAGGGTCGACCCCTAAAACACAGTTGTTCAGATATCTCTAGAACGGTTAACAATTCGTGAACAGTTGTTGAACAAAATATGTTTATATTTGCAAGACCTTTCATTTGATAAAAAGGGGCTGGTCCCTCAAATTAGGGGCCAGGAGGGCTACAAAGTCTTTTAATAATAACTATTTACTGAAAAATAATTTGTTATATATTATTGAAGCAAAAATGTTCAACTTATTAAGCTTAATTTAAATCTGAAATCCGTTTTAAAATCGGACGATGCATTACAGAGATATAGGGGTTTAAAAATTGATTTTCCGGAAATTTTGATTCCACATTCTTGGTTAAGAAAGTAGTGTAATGTTCAAAGTTAAATGAACTCGTACCTAGAATGATTCGATATTTGTTAAGTCGTTCTTAAACACATTCGGATTTTTTTTGTCAAGTCGTTCTTGAAATTGGTAAGAGTTTTGTTAATTCGTACTTAAAGTCATTCGGATTTTGTTAAGTCGTACCAAGAATTATTCGATTTTTTATGTCTTTTTGTTTTAAAACTCCTGGTATTAGTTTTAGAGCTCTGCTTCTTACAGGAACATCTAGCTTTTCTTTCGACATTAACGGAAGACCCACTCGTTGCTTTGCAACGAGCTTTGCTCTAGTTATTATTATTTTTTTTCTTACCGATTTCGTGCAGACGATTTCTCGGAGATGGCTCGGTCGATTTCCTTCCAATTTTCAAGATTAACGCGATTTTATCTGAAGTTGATTGTTTTTTATCCATTTTTGAAAATACACTTCCGGTGGGAAGTTATCGTCCGTTTACGATTTTAAAAAGTCAGTTTTGTCTGTCAGGTTTCTCAAAAACGAGCTAAGATATAGGGCTGAAATTTTCAGATATGATAGATCTACGGTTTTTCTGGTGCACCTCGGTCAAGAGAATGTCCGCCGTTTCTTGCGGTCGTCGCCGGAAGGAAATTTGAAAAATTGAATTTTTCAACTTTTTTATTTTTTAAGATTTTTATTTGAAATTTTTACACTCTATAGTGACCTTTATACTGATTCAGAATATGTAATTTGTTTTAAAATCGATCAACGCAGTCTCGAGATATTAAGCGTCAAAGTCCTGAAGCGATATTCCGAGTAGCTCAGTCGATATGGTCGTGGACAGTGCCCAGGCGAACCGGGTTCAAGCCCCGAGTGCCGCAAAATTTTTTAAACTCATTTTTCGATAAGACCTACGACTCTATCTTTAATATGATGGATTCTGTTCTTTTCCGTTTTAATTTTGTAAAAGAAGTTACAATAATAGCGTTTTTCCCCGTATTTGTGTTCTAAGATTCAAAGCTATGTATTCATACTGAAATAAAGTTAAACTTCCGAGCCCTTCACTCAATCCTTATGAAAATTCGTGTAAATATACTTCGGACCCAATTCTTATTGTCTGCCAAATATGCACCGGATCAGGCAATTTAGAAGAAATACCTGAGATCAAACGGCGAGTATTGCCTGTACGTGGAGTTAAAATTTACACAGTACACGCACCGACCCCCCCCCCCCCCACCCCTTCCGATTCACAAAATCATTTAGTTTTTCTGGCCTGATTTTACTTGATCTTTGATATTGGACCTTTACTTTCAGCCTATTACCATTCTAGATTACTGTACTAATGGCCAGACCAGTTCGTTTTATTTTAACAAAGTTATGAATTTTTGGGCATTTGAGTTTCGATTAGCGTGCTTCACATGTACTGTAGAAAAAAATTCTAACTCCCGAGCCCTTCACTCAATCCTAATGAAATTTCGTGTAAATGTACCTCGGACCCCATTCTAATTGTCTGCCAACTATGCAGCGAATTGAACAATTTAGAAGAAATTCCTGAGATCAAACGGCAGGCATTGCCTGTACTGGGAATTAAAATTTACACAGTACACGGGATGTAAGCAGCCGTGTAATATTTCTGGTGCATGTATATTTCTTGTTTTCCGTTTAGTTTGTATCTACGATAGCGTGCGAACTACTTATATATGTTAGAACTGTGAAAATTACCGTTATCGATTTTTTACCGAATAAATTTACATGTTACTGATTTCGTTATTTCTACATTTATCAAGATTTTATCAATCCTGGCATAATAAAACAGTCAAACATAATAGTATACGACACGAAAAAAATTCTCAACGCTGAAATACATGTGTAAAATGCATCAGTCATTGTTTTATCATTCCCCTATTTGTCGTTAACCGAATCCGAGATCCACACCTCAAAATTCTACTTTCGATTTATTTACGACGAAAATCAAGCTCTGGCCTTTTCACCCCCCTCCAGAAACAAACACGCATCAATAATTCAAATGACCTCGCATTGTTACAAAACCTGAATACTCAGACATCTTACACGTTGTTTTTCATCTCATACAAAAAATCAGCTCCTGTCCCGGGCGGAAACGCCCCAAATTCAAAGAGAAATTCGGGAATTATTTTGCATCAGCCATGTTTTGACGTGAAACTTCGCTGAAATTCTGTTATGACACCTGCATAAGTTGGGTGTTCTAATCTCGCCGAAGCCACAAGATTTGTTCTTTCTCTCCTTTTCTTTCTCTCCATATTTTTTTTTTTTTTTTTTTTTTTTTTTTTTTTTTGATTTTCTAACAACAATATTATTCACAAAGGGGTTGTTGGAATGAAGTACACGTTGAAAAACACTATTCCATTTAGATTAAGACAAAAACAGACCTTATTTATTAGGGTCTTCCGTCTTCAGCAGAAGACCCTTCTATTATTCTATTGTTTCTTTTTCACTTTTCTTATTGTTATTAAGGTCTTCCGTTTCCAACGGAAGACCTTATTGTTTTCGTACTGTTTCCTATTATTAAGGTCTTCCGTTTCCAACGGAAGACCTTATTGTTATTCTTCGGTTTCTTTTTCCTCATTATTTTTATTCTTTTTTTTCTTCCCATTTTTGTGCACGCGATTTCTCAAAAACGGCTTGGCCGATCTCCATCAAATTTTCAGATGTGATATATATTGGTCTGAACCTGATAGCAAATTTTTTGCATTGATGACGTCACATCCGTTTTTGAGATATTGAGATATCTCCAATTTTTATATGGATATTTTGTCTGCGGTCGTTCTCCTAAACTCTAAGAGATATTGAGCTAAAATTTTTACGGTTTGTAGAGGAAAGATCGAAGTTTTGCATGGTTGTTGTTTTATATGTCTAGCACTAAATGCGCCAAAGCTCGGTAGGGCTCGAAAATTGGGATATCAAAAGCGCCTTGAATTTTCGTGCTTTTCTTTGTTTATCTTTTTTCTGAAAAATATTTTGTTAAATCATGTAAAGCAACAAAAGTTTATTTTTACAAGAGCTTTCATTTGATACCAAGAAAAAGGGGCTGGCCCCTAAAATAAGGGGACCACAGAGCTCTAAAGTCTTTTATCTCTAGCCCTTTACTGAGATATTTTGTGAAAGGTTATAGAAGCAAATATGTTTATCTCACAGTTATTTATCCAAGCAATGTAATGATGTTATCATGTGTTACGTAATTAGGGGTTTTAAGGGGTCAAAAATCCAAAAATTTGATCACCCATATCTTAGAAAGGAAAAATATTTTGAAATGCATTATAGAAGGAAAGTTGCTCAAAATGATGTACTTAACAAAATGCAACCTTCAAAGTTCCGTTAAACGGCCCCTATAAGGAGTTAAGGGGTCGGCCCCTAATATGTTTTTTCCCATATATCTCAAGAACGGTAACGAATTTCTAAACACTTGTTGAACAAAATGTGTTTAGAATTAAAGGACCTTTTAATTGATATCAAGAAAAAGGGGCTGGCCCCTTTTAGGGGACCACAGGGCTCTAAAGTCTTTTATCTGTAGCCCTTTACTGAGCGATATTTTGTGAAAGGTTATAGAAGCAAATATGTTTATCTCACAGTTATTTATGCAAGCAATGTAATGATTTTATCATGTGTTACGTAATTAGGGGTTTTTAGGGGTCAAAAATCCAAAATTTTGATCATACATATCTTAGAAAGGAAAAATATTTTGAAATGCATTATAGAAGGAAAGTTGCTCAAAATGATGTACTTAACGAAATGCAACCTTCAAAGTTCCGTTAAACGGCCCCTATAAGGAGATAAGGGGTCGGCCCCTAAAATGTTTTTCCCCATATTCTCAAGAACGGTAACGAATTTCTTAACACTTGTTGAACAAAATGTGTTTAGAAATAAAGGACCTTTTAATTGATATCAAGAAAAAGGGACTGGTCCCTTAAATTAGGGGACCAGAGGGCTCTAAAAAATTTTTTATCTGTAGCCCTTTACTGAGAGATATTTTGTGAAAGGTTATTGAAACAAATATGTTTATCTCACAGTTATTTATGCAAGCAATGTAATGATTTTATCATGTGTTACGTAATTAGGGGTTTTAGGGGCCAAAAAAATCCAAAATTTTGATCACCCATATCTAAGAAAGGAAAATATTTTGAAATGCATTATAGAAGGAAAGTTGCTCAAAATGATGTACTAAACAAAATGCAACCTTTAAAGTTCCGTTAAACGGCCCCTATAAGGAGATAAGGGGTCAGCCCCTAAAATGTTTCTCCCCATATATCTCAAGAACGGAAACAAATTTCTAAACACTTGTTGAACAAAATGTGTTTAGAATTAAAGGACCTTTCATTTGATATAAAAAAAAAGGGGCTGGCCCCTTAAAGAAGGGGACCAGAGGGCTCTAAAAAATTTTTATCTGTAGCCCTTTACTGAGAGATATTTTGTGAAAGGTTATTGAAACAAATATGTTTATCTCACAGTTATTTATCCAAGCAATGTAATGATTTTATCATGTGTTACGTAATTAGGGGTTTTTAGGGGCCAAAAATCCAAAATTTTGATCACCCATATCTCAGAGAGGAAAAATATTTTGAAATGCAGTATAGAAGTTAAGATGCTCAAAATGATGTACTAAACAATATGCAGTGGTCAACATTTCGTTAAACGGCCCTATAAGGAGATAAGGGGTCGGCCCCTAATACGTTCTTTGCCGTATATCTTACAAACGGTAACGAATTTCTAAACACTTGCTGAACAAAATATGTTTAGAGGTGAATGACCTTTCATTTGATATCAAGAAAAAGGGATGGCCCCTCAAATAAGGAGACCAGAGGGCCCTAAAGTCTTTTATATGTAGCCGATTACTGAGAGATATTTTGTGAGGGTTACAAAAGCAAAATTAGGTATAATACGTTTATATATCCTAACAATATAATGATTTACTTATGCGTTACCTAATTGGGGGTTTTAGGGGCCAGAAGTAAAAAGTTTAATCGTGTCTATCTCAATTGGAAGAAATGCTAGTATTTACAAAAGCAACGTAAGAGAACTTCTAAAAAGCGATGCAGAAAAGCAGCAGTATTCCATTCCTGTTTACAGATCATGTTTTCTTGTCGAAAATCAAAGTCGATAATGTCATATCACCTTCTTAAAATCGGACGGAAGACCTCCTCGTTGCTCGCAACGAGATCGTGTCTAGTTAAGGTCTTCCGTTTCCAACGGAAGACCTTATTGTTTTCGTACTGTTTATTATTATTTTTTTTTCCAAATTTTGTGCACGCGATTTCTCGAAAACCACTGCACCGATCTCGACAATTTTTTCACAGATAATGGGACATTATCTGAATTTTATATGTTTTTGAATTTTTTGTCGTCGTCACTTCCGGTCCGGATTTACGGCCGATTTTGTAATTTTTTACGACCTATTTTGTGCAGAGCTGATCTCAGAAACTATTAGAGATATGACTTTCAAATTTTCAGGATAGGTAAACCATAGTTTGAAGTTGTGCACTATATAGTTGTTTTGCACCAGTGGCGCCATTCCGTGGATCTCGCTAAGGCACGAAAATGGGGTACAAATTTTGAATCAAAATGTTCATACGTTTTGATCTATATCTTTTTATCAGTTGATATTTTGTTAAAACATGAAGAACAAAAAAAAAAGTAGAAAATCGAAAGTTTTATTCAACAAAATCAAGAAAAGGGGCTGGCCCCTTTAATTAAGGGCCAAGAGACTCGTAAAGTCTATTACAAATAATTGAAAACGATAAACATTTTGCTATGCATTATAGAATCAAAGGTGTTGATCGCTACAATATCTGTTTGAAAAAGTCATCGTCAGGCCTATGTCTGACGTAATTAGGGATTTTTATTCATTATCTTAAAATTGGGGGGGGGGGGGGGTTAATTCTGAAATTGTATCGATATGTCATGGTATTATTTAAAATAAAAAAAAAATCCGACGGAAGACCTACTCGTTACTCGTAACGAGATCGTATCTAGTTATTATTATTATTATTTTTTTTTTTTTTCAAATTTTGTGCACGCGATTTCTCGAAAACTATTCAGCCGATTTCAACCATTTTTTTCCAGATGATGAGTCATGATATGAATTTTATATGTCTTTGAAATTTTTGTTGTCGTCACTTCCGGTACCGATTTATCGGCCATTTTGTAGTTTTTTACGACCTATTTTGTGCAGAGCTGATCTCAGAAACTATCAGAGATATGACTTTGAAATTTTCAGGATAGGTAGTCTATAGTCTGAAGTTGTGCACTATTATTTTGTTTTACGCCAGTGGAGCCATTTCTTGGAGCTCGCTTAGGCACGAAAATTGGGTACGAATTTTTATTCAAAATTTTCATACGTTTTGATCTGTATCTTTTTATCAGGTGATATTTTGTTAAGACATATATAACAAAAGTGGTAGAGAATCAGAAGTTCTTTTCAACGAAATCTAGAAAAAGGGGCTGGCCCCTTAAATTAGGGGCCAAAAGACTCGTAAAGTCTATTACATATAACTAAAAAACGATAAAGATTTTGTAATGCATTATAGAAGCAAAGTTGTTGATCGTAACAATATCTAACAGAAAAAATCATTGCCACGCCCATTTATTACGTAATTAGGGATTTTTAGGGGCCAAAGTACTTAAACTTTGACGCAATATATCAAGAAAACGAAACATATTTTGTTAGGCATTGTAGAAGAGAAAATGCTTGCATTGATGATTCTAATCGATTCCACTAATCAAAACACCAATGTATGTCCCCATTAAGGATCTAGAGGGCTGGCCCCTAAAATATTTAATCATTTGTATCTCAAAAATGAACAACAATTTTAGATAGGTGTAAAAACAAAAATTGTAAGTATTCATAAGACCTTTCGTATAAAATCAAGAAAAAGGGGCTGGCCCCTTAAATTAGGGGCCAAGAGACTCGTAAACTGTATTACAAATAACTTAAAAACGATAAAGATTTTGTAATGCATTATAGAAGCAAAGTTGTTGATCGTAGCAATATCTAACAGAAAAAATCATTGCCACGCCCATTTATTACGTAATTAGGGATTTTTAGGGGCCAAAGTACTTAAACTTTGACGCAATATATCAAGAAAACGAAACATATTTTGTTAGGCATTGTAGAAGAGAAAATGCTTACAATCGTGATTCTAATCGATTTCACTAATCAAAACACCAATATATGTCCCCATTAAGGATCTAGAGGGCTGTACCCATATTTACTAAAGTTCGTAGACGTAGACGTAGACGTAACCTTAGACGTAGCGTACGTTTACGTCTAAAACGGTATTCACAAAATGACGTAGACGTAAAATTACGTCATAATCGGACGTAAATCTACGTCTGCTCTATAGGTAGCGTATCTTATCAGACATGGCGGCGATTTTGTTTACACTTGCGAGAGAGAAGAGTCTGAGACGTCAGAGAGTTTTCCGGGACCGGACTAACGCCTTAGACGTCTTCTGCGACCGAGAACTGATTTGCCGTTATCGATTCCCGAGGCGGACCATCGTTGATTTCATTCAGCAGGTGGACAGAAGACTTTCACGACCTACTAACAGGTCTCATCCTTTGCCTGTTTCATCTATGGTAAGTAATTTCGCTGATATTGAACCCGATGTATTTCTAGTTGCAGTATAATTTTCACCCAAGCATTTCACCCCCCCCCCAAAAAAAAAAAATCCGAATATATACATTCATCACCATGATATTGATATGATAAAACACAATGTTAAACATGCTGTCTGGTTGATTAATTACTGACAAACAATGATTAGTGTCTTGTACAATTATCAATCATGACCCTTCTTCATCCAACAATTTACCAGGAATCCAAAGCATTTCACCCCCCCCCCCTTTTACAAAAATATATATATAATCATCAGAATGACATTTATGTGATAAAACACAATCTTGATGTTACACATACTTTTACTGATGAACAATGATCAGTGTCTTTTATGAATACCCATTATAACCCCCCCCCCCTTTTGGGCATCAATTTTTTCACAACAGTATGCACAGACCCTCAAACGGAGGGATATTCTTGTTTTACGGGTGAAACTGTGTTAGGGGTTTTGAAACCTATTTTAAAAATATTATTTGAGATATTTCACATTAATTTTTCAACGAGAATATATTTGCAGATAAAGGATATTGGATGAATATATGAAATTTCATTGTTATTATCTGTAACATGTTGTAATGCATTATTATAGAGGACAAGGTTCAGTATAAAGGGGTACACAGTAGTTCCACATACGTGAACTTATTAACAGTTCACAGTTTTACTTCCTAACTTTTAGCGATATGCGTGAAGTCTTGAATACTTCTATCTGGACAATGTTGTGTAATTACATATAACAGGTATATTCAGTCCAACCTGAGCATATGCGACTGCATACAAATGACAATGAAATTCCACCTACACGTATAATTCTTTCATTTATAAACACACAGAAAATTAATTTATAATAAGATGTTTGTTATTTGGACCACAATGCAAAATTCAGGACTTTTGATAATTGTTATTCCTTTGTGTCCTCATTAAAATTACACGGGGTATAGAAATTTACAGTACAAGAGGCCCATGGGCCACATCGCTCACCTGAGCAACACTAGGCAGGATAAAATCGGCTTCGTTGAGTCACAATACAAAATATCTGGACGTGGTATAATACATGTAGATTCTATACAAAAAAATCTGTTTCCCCCTGGATATTCTTATATTTACCAGTATAATCAAGTCCCTTTTCTAACACGATTTTATAGTCGTGTCACATTCAGCATACATGTACATCAAATTCTGAACCCAATAATCATCCAGGGGCCAAAGTTTAAACAATTTTAAAATATATAAAAATGCTATATAAATAAGTAAAAGCATATATAATAACATTTCAGTTTTTGTGAATAATTAATTTGTTTTCCTTTGTACAACTGAATCCCCTTTGTGGCCCCACACTACTCCTAAAGATTGTGATTTGAACAAATTTGAATCTACACTATCTAATATTCTTTCACAAAATTTACAGCTTTTCTAGGCAAATCTTTTTTAAGAAAAAGATTTAAAGATATTCTCTGTATTCCTATGAAAAAAATTGTCCACCCCCCTTCCCCCCCAATAACCCAATCTTACCCCATGGTAATCATTAATTGTCCAAACAACTATTCTATTGTAGACATTCTGTACCAAAGAAAATTCAAAAACATGTATCTATATTCATTGAAACTTTAATTTAAATTTGAATAAGCAATAACATTAACACACGAGAATTAATTTTTACAGGTTTTGGCAACTCTTCGAGTTCTGTCCAAAGGAGACTTTCAGTCTGAGGCTGCTGACATACATGGTATTTCTCAACCCTCATTCAGCAGAATGTTTATGGGAGTCGTTGATGCCCTGAATGCCAGCCTTGACAACATCATTTTTCCGATGGGGCAAGAGGAAATTCTTCGGACAAAGGAGGACTTTTTGAGGGTGGCAAACTTCCCCAACGTAGTTGGTGCCATTGATGGAACTCTGATTCCAATCATGGGAATGACTGGAGACGATGAGCATGTTTTTGTGTGCAGGAAAGGGTTTCATGCCATAAACATGCAGGGAATCGTGACCGCTGACCTGAGGTAAATAAAAAATTCTATTTTTAAGTGGACAATCAGTGAAATTACTATGTTGGGTCTATAAAACTATCAACATTTTTTAAATTGTTTCCTTATGACTGCATTTATATACCAACATCTCATTTCAGATTTACTAACATCGTTTGCAAGTATGGGGGTGCCACACATGATGCATACATACTTGCAAACTCGAGCATTCCCGAGATAATGGACCAGCTGCCAGGTGGAGGATGGCTTTTAGGGGACAGTGGCTACCCCCTTCGTCCATGGCTAATGACTCCTTTCCTCACGCCCCAAGCAGGACAACAGGAGAAGTACAATGCCAGTCACATCAAGACAAGAAACTGCGTTGAGAGGGCTTTTGGTGTCCTTAAGTCCAGATTTCGGCAAGTATAAAAAAAATAGATTTCATTCAAATATTAGACTTGCAGAACAGACTCCAAACATAAAGCATATAAGCAAAATTTCTTACCTGGGTAACACTTCTCTTTTATCTTCTCTTTATTTCTTTAATTTAACTTTTTCCCGAGACTGCACTTCCAATGGGACAACATCGCTCCCCCATCTGATAATGAGCTTACAATACAGAAAAAGGAGAATTAGATACAGAACACCCAAATCATAAAATTATTTCAAATTCATTTTTTTTATAAAATTATTTTTAAAACATCACTAACCCATTTACAAATGGGCCATACAAATAGTTGCAAAAACATGCAAAATTCTTTGAAAAAATACAAAATAATGTTTGGGACTTGACAATGCATAAATTTATACTTTCAAACAAACGCATGACTAGGTGACGGATCATAATTCATATCCATGTTATTCAACAATAATATTCTGTTACAGATGTCTGCACAAAACAGGAGGAGCTTTGGCCTACACCCCTTCAAAATGTGTAAGGATCATCGAATGTTGCTGTCGCCTCCACAACAGGGCCATCGAAGACCGCATTCCAGCACCAGCAACAGGACAAGTACCCATTTTCTCCGATAATGACACTTTCAATGCTGAAACTATTGTCAATGCAAACGCAGTTAACACCAGAAACATCATTGTTAGAAGATTTTAATTATTTAGTGGAATTGTCTGTTTATTTGATATATTTGCCTGTCCAATAGTTAGTAATTTTTGATAAGTAATGTGCAACACCCTGTTAAATGTAGTTTGATATTTTAATTATTCAAATAAGTGATAATTTTTTTTCTGCTTACAGGTCATTATCTTTGAATTGTACAAAAGTTAGTACGTTAAATGTGTTCTAAGATTGATGTTTTCCAATTTGTTATCTAAAAAATCATGTTCTACATTGTCAACTCAATTATGGTAAACGATTTGGTTATTGTTTTAGATTTGTTTTATTTGATATTTTTAAAGAGAGATATCATTTAAAGCTGCCATCTTACTGTAGAATTGTAATATTCCATTTTTGAATTCTCCATCTAACTGGAACACATACAAAGAAACATTTTTTTGTTAATCCACAGTGTCATTTTCAAGTTTTTTTTTTTTGTAAATCAAAAAATTAATACTGTTCAACACATCAAGATAATGCCAGAGTATGACTTACTGTACTTTTTAATTTACATTTTATATGCATGTATTATTGTTAAAGTTGTCTTCAGATGGTACTCTTAAAATACATTTATGAAATATATTGAGTCCCTTGAAATTTAGCATGTGTTTATTTGTTATTTGATAAATTTAAAAATGATAAAGTCTATTTTCCAAGACAATTCATTCATGTACTTAATGTTTTCACATTCTTTAAAATATAAACAAAAATATTGTAGTCCATATGGTGGATAATTATAATAAAATTTTAATATAACCAGCAAATTAAAAATGCTGCTTCCATACAAGTAATTGTAATTGTAATAATGGTCAGAAAAGGCAGAACAAGATATCTGTGAGCTTAATTTTCACTAGTAATACCCCGCTCTGATGTGAATATGCAAAATGAGCAAAGTTGACAGAGAGCTGATTGGTACAAAAATAAATCCTAACTTCTGGCATGCCTAAACAAATAGTGTGATACAATTTCAAGCATCTGTGATGAATAGTTGCTGAAAAACTGTGACAGAAATTACCGTTACTGACAGACAGATGAACAAAAGGACAGTCATGAGACAGACAGACACACAAGGGTAAAACAGTATAACCCCTTCTCCTTTGGAGCGGAGGTATAAAAAAACATTGGTCTCACAGAGTGTGGAAGTTTCAAGCAAGTATAAATGAAATTACTAATTAAAACTCAGACAAAAGATTACAAACAGATTGAACATTTGAAGAAGAAAACAAAGCATAAAAGTTCTTCAAAATCTCAAGCCTCTCTTTTTCAATTTCCAGTCTCTGCTTTTTGATTGAAAGCTTCTCCTCCTCAATTTCAATGAGGCGCCGAGATCCATAGCTGTACTCATTAAATGTCTGAGCTTTCCGTTTTCCTTATAAACGGAGAATAAATCTTATCTTGATATAGAGTAATGCCAGAACAGAATGTTTCTGTTTTGTGTTTTTCTTGTTTTCATACCTTTAGAAGTAGACGGTTCTGACAAAGAAGATTCTTCTGTGAAGTTAAAGGTAATTTTAAAGAAAACTAGCAAGAGGTACCTTGAGTTTGCAAACTTACAAATGATACACCCCGTTAAGAAAATATCATAATTCAAGTAAATTAAGAAATAAACATCATTGAGAAAAGTTCATTGATGATTTTTTCACATTGCTGTATATTACTTATATTAACATTTGAGAATGGCAAATCCATCAGAATCATTAACATAATGATGATCTTACATTTTCAATATTGCAACCATCATGTGTGTGCAATACATGCAATCATTGACATGATTGCACAGACAGGGGACACAGGGAAAGACAGACGGACAAGGTAATTCCTATATACCCCAATCATTGTTTGCAAAGGGTATAATCATATTTGCAGTGGGTTACCAGGGTATAATTATATCAATCTGATTAAAATCAGATCTCTGATCCGCTATGACAAATATAATGTCGCTACACAAGAGATCTTTGTAGCGACATTGAATTTGTTGGAGCAGATCACATATCTGATTTTAATCAGATTGATAATCTTATTTGCTTAAACCAACAATTATAAGCATTTTGATAAAGTTTGAACTTTCCTTGGGGAGAAGGATCCATATCAATTTAATACCGGTAGTTCAAAATGTAGAATTGTTTGAAGAATACTAAACATACGATATATACTAACCTTCCGACTGAGAGACAACTGGGACATCACTATTAGTGTCTACATCATTCTCGAGTTCTTCAGCTGGAACTACAACAAATGTTGTTCTTTATTTACATGTATTTTTTCAACCATACTTTTAACCAGAGGCATCTGGGTTATATTAATGATATTTTTTTCATTTGCAATGGAGAAAAATAACCACACAGTGACAATAACCCTAACCTTTGCAGTTAATGAAAATAACCATGCAAAGCTCTTTGGTGGATAAAGCCTTGAATAAATCTAAGTCTTGACAGATGTAATTAGTCGTTTACTCCTTTTATTTTTAATCACCTACTCATATGGTATAATAATGCAACTCCATATCTCATAAGACTAATCATGTAGAACAGACAGACAAACACATGGACAAAGTGATTCCGAAAAGATTCCCCCTCCCCTTCCTTAAACTTCATATATGGGAATATAAATACCATAACCATTCATAGTGATAAACCAACATGATCAATGAATGGTAAAAAAAAAAACCAACAGATAGCGAAGTATCGAACAACTTAAAATCTTACCCTCAGTGACAATAAATGACGGTACCTCCAGGCAACTTGGTTTTTGTGACATCAGAGGGGAAGACCTGACTTGACTGGTGTCCACCCCATCCTCAATTCCAGATATGGCCGACTGAGGAATCAACTGCAATATCTAAAATTGTCATGTAGTTGAAAGTACATATTTCCTTACTATAGTCTGACAATTTACATTTCATTCCATAAAGAAGAAGGAGTTGAAAATAAAGCATCTTGTCAGAAGCATTTGAAAAAAAATCATTTTCATTTGATCTTCATTTTCTTGTAAAACAAATTATTTAGATTTTAATTTAATGTTAAGAGAAAAAAACAAGGAAGAAATAAAACAGCATGCAAACATAACAGTTATATATTAGTTGATACTTGGAGACCTACCTTTACACTACTTGAAAACACATTATGCAGTAGTGATGGGATTTGAACCCATTATCTCCTAAGACAGTTATATACATTTAGGGTACATATAAGGACAGACAAGGACTGACAGGGATCAATACTTGTTCACAGAAAAGCATCAATTCTGGTTAGTTCATACTTACCCACAATGATCTCTCTTCACGGACATTTACAAATTTAAACCCATTATCTTCCAAGACAGTTATATACATTTAGGGTACATATAAGGACAGACAAGGACTGACAGGGAACAACACAATGAACACTTGTTCACAGAAAAGCATCAATACTGGTTAGTTCATACTTACCCACAATGATCTCTCTTCACGGACATTTACAAATTTAAACCCATTATCTTCCAAGACAGTTATATACATTTAGGGTACATATAAGGACAGACAAGGACTGACAGGGAACAACACAATGAACACTTGTTCACAGAAAAGCATCAATACTGGTTAGTTCATACTTACACAAAATGATCTGTCTTCTCGGACATTTACAAATTTCAAGTATTCATTCACTACATGACAAAACCTTAGCATGTATCTAAATATTAATTCATATCATATTGTCAATTATACCCCCAAAACAATACCATTTGGGCTTTTTGTATGCTAAATCAATGGACCAGTACACACAATAACAGCTTGTTTTCGTATGTAACACCATGGATATCTTCCAACTTGAAGTTTATCATTTCATTGTTATGGACCTACCTTTCCATGTAATGATCACATGTAACAATTTAACATATAATACAACAGTATAAAATACTTCTTGAAGGTTGGCATGCCTTTTAACACTGTAAAGATTGAAATAGAATAATGGCATGATTAACAAACTTTCTCCTCCCAAGGCTTCAACATGGGGAGTTGCGAAGGCCCTCCTCCAGTTTGTGTCAAGTGTTTCCGCCTTTGGGCCTCCTTCTTCTTGACAGCAGACTGCATGTCCTGCCACTTTTTTTTGATTTCCATAACCCCTCTTGTGCATTGCAGACTTACGGCATTTACTCTACATATGTGCACAAGTGCATATGAAAAGAGCATAAACAATAGCATTGCTACACTTAGTGTACTTGTACAGGTATTTAGATTAAAAGTTGTTAAAGTATCATGGGAATATACACTGTAAGAATTAAATTTCTAAACTTGAAAATTAATTATCGGAAAGAAACGATAGCCATCAATCTCTACCTGTTTTTACTCTGACCAATACATGTGAAGAGGAACATTTCTAATTGGAAAAAGAAAACATACTTTCCGAAATTCCCCAATTCGCAACACAATTGCATGTAAACAGTCTACCAAATTTAGCCACTTGAAATGGGTGTATCTGTCAACATATCTACATATACACCTATGAACTGCATGATTTTATTATTATAATCATTAATGTAATATGTATGTGACCACAGTCAGGTTGTCTTTTTAGATATAAATTTTTTAGATACAATTTTTCTATATTGAGAAATATAATGTGTATATTGTCAGGATTGTCAGGTGATATTCTGACTTGTGATAACAGAAAACGCATTATGCACAAATCTATCCAAAAAAAAAAAAAAAAATTGAATGATAAATAATCAAATGAAAATCCATAAATGATGGACTAACACATTACAACGTATAACGTTAACGTTACAGTTAAATTATATTTTTGATCTATATTAATCAAGATTATATTCATGATCTTAGTTTATAAAATCGACCTACTTCTCCGTCACTGACTCCCATGCCATCGTCTTCATGTTATTTGTCAGACACGGCGAGAACTTTCCATACAAAGTCTTATAGCTAGTTCCCACCGCGTCGACTAGTACCTCCACCTCCACATCACTAAAATTGGCCTTCCTCTGCTTCTTCGCGTCCATCTTTCTTTAATTTTAGTCCGGCAGACGATAAACAAAAAATTCGCGCACTTCATATGAAGTGAAACTAATTAATGCGCATGCCTAAGAATAAATCGTACCTCTAAGAATTCGTAACCTACGTCTACGGCTAAGAGTAGCTTAGTAAATACCATTTCACGTGTTCGTAACTTTAATCTTACGTCATTCGTAACTTCTAAGTCTACGTCTACGTCTACGAACTTTAGTAAATATGGGTACTGGCCCCTAAAATATTTAAACAATTGTATCTCAAAAATGAACAACAATTTTAGATAGGTGTAAGAACAAAAAATGTAAGTATTCATAAGATCTTTCGTATAAATTCAAGAAAAAGGGGCTGGCCCCTTAAATAAGGGGTCAAGAGACTCGTAAACTGTATTACAAATAACTTAAAAACGATAAAGATTTTGTAATGCATTATAGAAGCAAAGTTGTTGATCGTAACAATATCTAATAGAAAAAATCATTGCCACGCCCATTTAATACGTAATTAGGGATTTTAGGGGCCAAAGTACTTAAACTTTGACGCTATATATCTAGAGAAGGAAACATATTTTGTTAGGCATTGTAGAAGAGGAAATGCTTCCATTGATAATTTAAATCGATTCCACTAATCAAAATACTAATATTTGTCCCCATGAAGGATCTAGAGGGCTGGCCCCTAAAATATTCAATCATTTGTATCTCAAAAAGGAACAACAATTTAAGATAGGTGTAAGAACAAAAATTGTTAGTATTCGTGAGACCTTTCGAATGAATTCAAGAAAAAGGGGCTAGGCCCTTTAATTAGGGGCCAAGACACTCGTTAACTATATTACAGATAACTTAAAAATTATAAAGATTTTGTAATGCATTATAGAAGCAAAGTTGTTGATCGTAACAAAATCAGTTTGTAAAACTCATTGTCACACCCATTTCTGACATAAATAGGGATTTTAAGGCACTAAAATCTTAAATTCTTAATGTGCTGTATGTGAAAAAGCAAAACACTTTGTTAAGCATTGTACAGGATATTGACAATCGTATACATTACTTGAAAGGAAAGGGGTTGATTGGGAATTCTGAAATTTCATTAATATTTTTATCGTATCATTTAACATATTGAACGGAAGACCTACTCGTTACTCGTAACGAGATCGTATCTAGTTATTATTCTTTTTTTTTCTTACCGATTTTGTGCAGACGATTTCTCGGAGATGGCTCGATCGATTTCCTTCCAATTTTCAAGATTAACGCGATTTTATCTGAAGTTGATTGTTTTTTATCCATTTTTGAAAATACACTTCCGGTGGGAAGTTATCGTCCGTTTACGATTTTAAAAAGTCAATTTTGTCTGTCAGGTTTCTCAAAAACGAGTAAAGATAAAGGGCTGACATTTTCAGAGATGATAGATCTACCTATTTTCTGGTGCACCTCGGTCAAGAGAATGTCCGCCGTCACTTCCGGTCGTCACCGGAAGGAAATTTGAAAAATTTAATTTTTGAATTTTTTTATTTTTTAATATTTTTCTTTAAAATTTTTACATTTTATAGTGACCCTTTTTTTGATTCAGAATATGTAATTCGTTTTAAAATCGATCAACGCATTCTCGAGATATTAAGGCTCAAAGTCCTGAAGCAAGAGTCCGAGTAGCTCAGTCGTTATGGTCGTGGACATTGCCCAGGCGACCCAGGTTCAAGCCCCGAGTGCCGCAAAAATTTTTTTTCGTATTTTTTGCGTAGACTTACGATTTTATCTTTAAAATGATGGGATTTATCTTATTTATTCAAAAATCGGACGGAAGACCCACTCGTTGAGATCGCATCTAGTCCTTTTTTTTAATTTACAAATTTTGTGCACGCGAGTTTTCGGAAATGGCTCGGCCGATTTTCATGAAACTTTCAGATCTAATAGATATTGATCTGAACCTTATTGGAAATTTTTTATTTTGATGACGTCATTTCCGTTTCAGAGATATTGACGTTTTAGCGATTTTTAGAGAGTCAGCTTGTTCGTCGAACTCCTCCTAAACGATAAAAGATATCAAATTCAAATTTTCAGGAATTGTAGACGAATGATTGTAGTTTTGTCTAAAGTCAGCCATTAATGTATGGCGCATAAGGCACCGAAGCTCGCCTGGACCCGAAAATTGAGATATAAAAAATTTAGTGATTTTTCTTGGTTTTCTTTATGTATCTCTTTTCTCGAAAATATTTTGTTAAGACATGTAAAGCAATTAATATTTATTTTTACAAGAGCTTTCATTCGACATCAAGAAAAAGGGGATGGCCCCTCAAATTAGGGGCCAAAACGTCTCTGAAGTCTTTCTTCCATAGCACTTTACTGAGAAATTATTTGTAATATGTTAAAGAAGCAAAAATGTTTATCTTAAAGTTATCTAACTGTTCATTATAGAAACAATTTCATGCGTTACGTAATTAAGGGTTTTAAGGGGCCAGAAGTCCAAAATTTCGATCACTTATATCACAAAAAGGACAAATATTTTGAAAAGCAATATAGAATAAAAGATGCTTAGAATGTTGTTCTTAACAATAATAACCATCAAAATTTTGTTCTGTGGCCCCAATAAGGATATAAGGGGTCGGCCCCTAAAACGTTTTTTTCCAGCCCAAAAACGGTACCGAATTTCAAAACACTTGTTAAACTAAATATGTGTAATATCAAAAGACCTTTCATTTGACATCAAGAAAAAGGGGCTGGCCCCTCAAATTAGGGGCCAAAAGGGCTCTGAAGTCTTTCCTCATATCACTTTAGTGAGAAGTAATTTGTAATATGTTTAAGAAGCAAAAATGTTCATCTTACACTAATGGAACTATACATTATAAAAAAATATCAGGTGTTACGTAATTAGGGGTTTTAAGGGGCCAGAAGTCCAAAATTTCGATCACTTATATCACAAAAAGGACAAATACTTTGAAAAGCAATATAGAATAAAAGTTGCTTAGAAAGTTGTTCTAAACAATATTCAACCATCAAAATTTCGTTCTTGGGCCCCAATAAGGAGAAAAGGGGTCGGCCCCTAAACCGCTTTTTCCCAGATAGCTCAAGAACGGTAACAAATTTCTAAGCACGTGTTGAACAATATATGTTTAATATCAAAAGACCTTTCATTTGACATCAAGAAAAAGGGGCTGGCCCCTCAAATTAGGGGCCAAAAGGGCTCTGAAGTCTTTCTTCCATATCACTTACTGAGAATTAATTTGTAATATGTTTCAAAAGCAAAAATGTTAATCTTACAGTTATGCATCCATATATAATAAAAAAAATTGTCATATATTACGTAATTAGGGGATTTAAGGGACTAAAAGTCTTTTGATAATAACTTTTAATTGTGAAATATTTTGTAATACATTATAGAAGCAATTATATTCATCGAAACACTGTACACCTATAAAGGCAATTGTTTACTCCTTTGTTACGTAATTATAGGGTTTAAGGGGCCAGAAGTCCGAAAGTTTGATTTTCAATATATTAAAATGGAGAAAAATTTCGAAAAGTAATATTGAACAAAAGATGCTCAAAATAATGTGCTTAACAATATGCAACCATCGTTGTTTTGTTACCCGGTCCCTAAAAAGAATTATAGGGCCGGCCCCTAAAATGATCTCTTCCAGATATCTCGAGAACGGTATATAATTTCTAAACATTTGTTGAACAAAATCTGTTTGACATAACATGAGCTTTATTTTGATATTAAGAAAAAGGGGCTGGGTCTTCAAATTCAAGATCCAGTGTGTATATAAGGGGTATATAATCCTTCATCCATCGCTTATTTAGATCCACCTGCATTTCCTGATATGTTTCGTTAATGAAGATCAAAGGCAATTTCATTTCCTTTTCTAAAAATCGGACGGAAGACCTCCTCGTTGCTCGCAACGAGATCATGTCTAGTTATTATTATTATTATAAACTGTAAGCCCTCATCGGCCTTTAAAACCTCACCAACAGAAAAGTTCATATAACTTAAAGCCCTCAGCGGCCTTTTAGCGGCCTTTTAAAATTTCATGCATTAACTTAAAGCTCTGTCTTCAGCGACAGAAAGCCCTCAGCGGTTGTTAAAATTTCATGCATTAACTTAAAGCTCTGTCCTCAGCGACAGAAAAGCCCTCAGCGGCCTTATAAAATTAATTTCATGCATTAACTTAAAGATCTGTCCTCAGCGACAGAAAAGCTCCAGCGGCCTTTTAAAATTTCATCCATTAACTGAAAACTCTGTCCTCAGCGACAGAAAAGCCCTCAGCGGCCTTATAAAATTAATTTCAGGCATTTACTTAAAGATCTGTCCTCAGCGACAGAAAAGCCCTCAGCGGCCTTTTAAAATTTCATGCATTAACTTAAAGCTCTGTCCTCAGCGACAGAAAAGCCCTCAGCGGCCTTTTAAAATTCCATGCATTAACTTTAAGCTCTGTCCTCAGCGACAGAAAAGCCCTCAGCTGCTTTTTTTTTTTTAAATAGATTTTTCTATTTACCTCTCCTTTAATGAATTGGCGAAGCGTAATTCTCGTCTTTTATGCACACTGGAAAAGTACCTGTTGTCTATCGCTCTGCAAATCGTCAAGTGATGGTGCTTCTTGTTATCAGCTATTCTCAGTGGGGATCTGCCCCTCAATGTAATTCACCCAATACAAAACCGAAAGTCATTCTCAACCATGTACCCGGAAGTTGGCTTTCACGCGAATTCTCGCTAGTCACGTGACGAGATTTACAGACCATTTTACTTTCTTCATGATTTGTTTTAGAATGTCAAGAAACTGTTTCATTTTCTACATAAATTCCTTTAAAATCGAAAAGTACGGGAAAAAATTTCATCAAATCAATTATGACGTCATAATGGTTCTAGCATCAAAAAGACACTTTGGAATCATTTACTAGATCTTGACCTTAAGCATTTTCTCTACAAGTGGAACTGTGGATATAACCGTTCATGAAGTAAAAAAAATAGAGACATTAAAGAGCTTGATCGATTGACTGATGGGGAATGGGGCTGAAGCAGTGTAGACACTGCCTTTAAGAACGTACTGGCGGAAATGGCCACGGAGGAAATGATTGAAAACTACAGCCAAAAGTACCCATACGACTACCTCCGCCTGTTCGAGGATTTTAAAATCATAAAACGCAGCTGTCGAAAAGGAAAAGTTTGCACATTGAAAATCCCCGTCTCTTTCAACGAGGAATGCTTGAAAACTTTAGGCACAGACGCAAACATTCGAGTAACAATTCTAAATATAAAAGAAACTTTTATTTGGAGACATGACAAAATGAGAATAAAGTCATTTGAAACATTTTTTCAGTCGGCTTGCGACGAAGTTATTAAACTTCTGAAGAAGTTGTTCCAATCTCCCAAACTCATATTTCAAGAAGCGCTTCGGGATGCTTTCCCAACCTGTCAGCTTGTTGTAACAGGAGAACCGGGTTTAGCTGTTCTACGTGGGGCAGTTGTATTTGGTTTTTATTCACAAACCGAATCCCGTCGCGTTTTAAAGCACGCATATGGTGTGGACATGGATGCTAGATTTGACCCAGCATTACACGAAAAGTCTAAAAAGGAAGTTATAGATGGAGTTGAATATTGTACTGGTTTATTCGACAAGCTCGTAGAAAAAGGAGAAAAAATATTTGCCGGCAAACAATCTACCTTAAAATATTACATTCCAATGACCCCGCAGCAGAATTTTGTATCATTCTATATTTTCTCGTCAGATGAAAGTGATCCGTTATACACAGACCAGTGTGCCTGCCTTGGAAAGATAATAGTACATGTATCAGCATGTTACGTGTGATGATGAGTTTTAATTTGACTGAGTTAACAGTCGAAGCAATTGTGTTGGAAACAGGGGAAAGTGCCGCCAATATAATCGATATACTAGGAATTGAATCTTAGTGGCAAAACACATCAAGTGATAGTTTTTATAGTTTAGTAATTTAGTTGTATCGTATACCCTTTTCCACCCTGCGCAATATAAAACTAAACATTTCCACCACCCTTATGAATAAACCCTAGGGATGTATAACAAAATTTATTACACACCCCTTTCCGGCAATCTTCAGTTGTCAGTACACACCCCTAGGGTTTATTACACATGGGTAGGCGAATTTTCGGTTTATATCGCACATGGCAGAAAAGGGTATATTTTCTTTTAGTTTCTATTCTGAGCCTTGGCGAGGGAATAGAAAACACACAACAGAGGGCGGTTGGTTATACTTGAATGGTATGAAAACTTTAATAAGCCGCGGGGTTATTACACATGGGTAGGCGAATTTTCGGTTTATATCGCACATGGCAGAAAAGGGTATATTTTCTTGTAGTTTCTATTCTGAGCCTTGGCGAGGGAATAGAAAACACACAACAGAGGGCGGTTGGTTATACTTGAATGTTATGAAAACTTTAATAAGCCGTGAGCTTCTGCCGAAATATTATCAAATTGTTAAATTACTTTAAAAAAACCCAAATACAGTGCATTGGTATTACTTATAGTATTAGTGTAATAAATCATTTAAGGTAGCTCACGGGTTTACTGCTTTTAAGAAAACCTATTCTGAAAAATTGTCTGCCTAATTCATAGATTTGAAAGTTTTATCTCTGAAATGTATTTGAGATTCGTCTGCGTTATTATTATGTTTTCATGTTTCAAACACAGCAATGCTTATCAAATCAAGCAATTTCAATGAAAGGACTAGTAACATGCATATTTTAATCGGTAAATTTGGCATCGTTTTAAAGACAAGATCTAGTAAATGAAAAGTGTCTACAGACTTATGAAATTTAAGATATAAATTCATTGAATGATGCTTCATAGCAAAGAAATGTTTGATACGGTATACCTAGATTTAAATTTTTGAGAAACACAATGAAAAATCATGTTTTAAATGTCATCCTTAATGAAATATGAAGGAATAAGTAACCAATTTGGTGTTAACCCGGGTAGTTCTAGCTCACCTTAACCGAGGTTCAAGTGAGCTTTTCTAATTACCTGTTGTCCGTCGTCTGTTCGTTCGTCTATCTGTAAACATTTTTGGCTTCTTCTTTAAAAAAAACTGTAATATATATATGAGTACAAATTATCCTTATGGGGGAAAATTATAAATTGTTCAAATAGACCCTCTATAAAAGGAAGATAATCATGAAACACAAATAGGGTGGGTGTCTTAAAAACCCCTTTTCTCAAAAACCACTGCACAAAAAATATGTCAACATTTACACCATAGCTTTTAAATTGTATATAGAGTTAAGATTTTAAGTTGTTAAAAATCATGACCCACGGATTATTGCGTGGGAACAAACTTTAACATAAAAATATATAGGGGAAATGTTTAAAAATCTTCCCAAGAACTACAAAGCTTCAGTTGGTGACATTATTATGCAAGCACCCTTAGATAGTGTAAATTGGAAGTTGTTATAGAAGAAGAATTATATTGAAAATGTTTTAAAATCTTCTCAAGAACTACAATTATACAATTTGTAATATACATTCTAACTATCCAAGCATCCTAAGATATTGTAGATTCCAAATTGTCAAAATCTTGATCCCTAGGCCAATACTTGGGGTCACAGAGGGGCCCTGACCCTGACGAGTGTATGGAGAATGGGGTGGTCTTAATCAGATTGTTATCCTGATAGCCATGTATATTGAATTTTTAAACACTTTTTGACACAAAATGATTTTAATAATTTTTCATCCCAAGTTTATGATATTTCCCTATTTTCATGCACGTGTATAATACATCTATATGCGTATGTATTTAAATTTTTGGCTCATCCTAAGTGTATATGTCAGTTGGAAGATTTATCATATACTGTAATGGCACGAATTGTTATATGGCACATTATGCATCTCTATTTTGTTTCGAATTTTTAATACACCCGGGTTGTAGGCTCATGTAAGCTTTTCTGATCACCCTAGTCGACGTGCGTCCGATCGGTCCGTCCGTCTGTCTGTCCTTCCATAAAATTTTGCATAGTTGTTTACTTTTTCTTCAGAACCACAGGACCAAATTTAACCAAACTTGGCACAAAACATCATTTGGTAAAGGCAATCAAAGTTTATTAAAATGCTGGTCCAGATAAACTGTAACTTGTCTGGCACAACCCTTAGGTAGTATGGATTGAAGTTTGTTTAAATTATGATCCCACGGTAGGATGGGGTTACAATGGAGGTTGAATTTTTACATTGGAATAAATAGAGGAAAATCTTTTTAAATCCTTTCCATAATCATTTGGCCTGATAAACTGAAGCTTGTGTTGAAGCATCCTCCGGTTGTGTAAATAAAAGTTTGTTACAATCATGAACACAAAGTGTTAGGATGGGGTTATGCGGAGGGTGAAATTAAAACTTATTTGAAAGCATCCTTAGGTAGTGTAGATTTAAGTTTGTTTTCAAATCATCAACCTCAAAAGGTAGGGCGGGGCCACAATGGGGGATCATATGTAACATAGGGAAAAGAACGTGAGGGAATAAGCCGAGGCATAACACCACTTGAGTTCATTTGAAAAACCCACAATTTTTTTACTTTAAAAATATCACTTTTGTTACATTTATTAAGCATATGTACTCATTTGCACTCAGTATTGCCAAAACCCTCAAAAATTGACTTCAAATTTAATTGATATTAAGACATCAAAATATGTTTATGCTAACTGCTATACAATCTGCTAATGAAATCGAATGTTCAGAGTGTAGTTTTTTTATAGAGCGGGTCATCATACCATTTTTTAAGGACGTATACTGTAAAATATGTAAATGTCTATCTTTTTCAATTTTCAAAAAAAACAAATGGTACCAAGACCCACTCTATAGTAAAAAGCAAGTTCTCTTTCTTCAATTTTCAAGATGATCATCAAATGGCAAAGACCGAGTTATGTTTGTGCAATACTAAATTGAGTTTGTTATTTAAATGAACTAAAACATGTGATTCCATGGTGTAGCGGTTAGCGAGGACTTCTTGGAACATAAACTATGTTGAAGTGAGTGTTCGATTCCAATGAATCGTGTTGTAAATATTTTTTTATGTCTTTGTTTACTGTTAAAATTCGAAAAACTCATTTGACGTAAAGAAAGTAAAAATTTCAAGTTAATACACATATTATACAAAATACGTGATTGTCATTTGAAACATGCTAGTGATAGGGTTGTGGCCACTTGTGGTGTGGGCATATGCCTCTGCTTATTTCCCCAGGTTCTTTAAAAATATTTTGAAGAACGTTGATGCTATAATTAATTATATTATTTATATGCAAACATCCTGACATATCCTTCATTGTTCAAACGTGTGACCCATTGACAATCATTGGGCTCTAGAATCAGTTTAGAGTTTTATGAAGTCATATATATATATATAAAACAATTGTTTAAAATCTTCTTGAGAACTGCTACAAAATATGATATAGGAATATATATGAAAGATTGTTAGAGATTTTTTCTTGAGAACTGCAATGCTATAATATTTGATACAACTATACACTCATCCTGTTAAAGTGTAGAGAGTCTGGACAATGACTGGGCCCAAAGAAGTTCAATATTGTATTTTAGCTAGATTGTTCAAATGATGACTATCAAACTAATATTTGGGTCCCCGAAGAAGTTAAAATATCAACATAGGAATATTCAGTTATGTAAAATCTGTAAAAAAAGTATTTGTTTTTCAAGAAATGCAATGCTACAGTTTGTTATATTATAATGTATTAAAGCATAATAATGCAGTTTTTTCATTCTAAAATGTTAATAGAACGATCATTGAAACAACAAATGGGTCACAATATTCAACATAAGGATATATGGAGAATAATTTTAATTAATATATATTTTATTAAATTGTTCAGATATTTATATTTTGTATTTGATTCTATAAATCTTATTTGATCAGAGTAATGGCTATTGTTGCCTAGGTGTGGCCCGTAGGCCTCTTGCTTTATTGAACACCATTAAATTATCATGCTGCTTCATCATGTTTAATTTTACAAAACCGATCAACCTTGATGCATTTATTTGATTTTTTAGAATGATTAACCATTCAGTTGTCTAGACTTAAATATGAATAATTATTAAGGTGGTAGGGGGACACTTCCATGTTGTGACGTATTGTTAATCGAAATAAACAATAAAAAATAGAATAAAGTGTAATTATATTAGTATTTTCTTTCCCAATATGGTGATCTAACAGCGTAGCGCAGTGGGATAGATGGTTTACTACGAACCTGTAAGTCATGAGTTCGAATGCCGCTGTGGGGGTTTCACAATTATTACCTTTTCAAATATTTTTAAAAGCTATTTTTGGTTATAGGGAATTGGACACGATTTGACTTAAAATTTTTAAATTTTATTTTTCCATTTTCAATGTTTATTATGATAAATCTAGAAGTTTATAATGCTGTGTCAAAATTTGAAAGTCAAATATCAAGTTATAAGCAAGATACAGAGTTCATAATTCTTTGTTTTGTAAACAGAGCTCGAATATTGTCATTGTTTACATATATATTGCATTGGTGTAAGTTTCAATCAAATGTAACTTTCTTTTGTTGATAATAGTATTTATGAAGATATTGAATTAGTTTGAATTGTTTTTTACAAGTCATTTGTCTGAGAAGTGATAATTCTCTACGTTACATTTTTTGTAAACAACCATAAGACTCGAGCTTTGTTTACATAACAATCAATTCTTACCTCTGTATCTCGCTTGTAACTTGACTTTAAAGGGGCATGGTCACGATTTTGGTCAAAAATTATTTTCCCGATTTTAATGTTTAGAATGCTTCAGTAAGGCATTTTTAATATGCAACTACAATTTGAGCGTCATTTGTTGAGTTATAAGCGAGTTTCAGAGCTTACAATTCTCTGCTATGTAAACGAAGCTTTTGTTTACATTTTGAACGTTGACGTGAAAACTCCAGTTTTAGACCGAAAATGAATGTAGTAAACGTTATAATCTGTTTATTTATGCTTAAAATGAATAAAAAGATGGAAAAACAGCTTGAAAAAAAACTGTTACCGGTATATTGAAATAATGTAAACAAAAACAGGGCACGAGCCTTGTTTACATGACAAAGAATTGTGATCCCTGTATCTTGCTTATAACTTCACTACTGACTCTCTAATTTCATTTGATCATTGAAAATGTATTCCTAAAGCATTGTAAATAATAAAAACAGAAAAATAGAATTTGACCAAAATCGTGACCATGCCCCTTTAACATTCAATACTTTGGTCAATCATTTAAAATGTACAAGTAAACCATTTTATACATGGAAAATAAAAATAAAATTTTTGATCTCAAATCGTGTCTAAGTCCCTTTAAATATTGTAAAATTTGAAAATTCTAAACCGGTGAAAATATTTCAATTATAAAATACTTGAATCCACATTAATATCTACAGATGTCCCATACCACCTTAAACAGGTATATTCACGCAAAGATTTATGTTTAAACGTTAAAAAGATATTTTTGATTTCATCATTATTTAATCATTCTTGAGATTGATTGGATCATGGCAAGGAATAATTATAATATAATTATATACAGATCGGCAGTAATAAAATGTGCACAATAAGACTCCATGTTTGTTTTATATTCACTCGGTCCTTCTGAAATATACAAGGACTAGTTTTCATAAAAATAGTTTAGCATCAAATGAAATGTACGCAAACGTATTGCTGCCAGTTAAAATAATTTTTAACTAAGGCGTACGAACAAAATACTAAGTCGTACATACAAGAAACTAAGTCGTTATAACGTGATAATATGTCGTACGAACGAGAAAATTAGGTGTGCCAACGACATAAACTAATAAATACTAAGTCATTAATTACAATCGACATTAATTAAATCGTACGTGCACAATACTAAGTCGTTATAACGAGATACTTAGTCATAAAAACGACATTAACAAGTCGTACATACGAGATAATAAGTCGTAATAACGAATGAGATAATAAGTCGCACTTATAAGATACTAAGTCGTAATAACGAGATACTAAGTCGTAATAACGAGATACTAAGTCGTTATAGCCTGTGTCACACTGTCATGATTTATACTACGATTGCCCACGATTTACTAAAAGTTAAAAATCGCCATTATTTGTCAAGCCAGTCTTGCGATAATTCTACATACGGTGCTTTTTTGGGAGTTGATTTTAATCAACTCTCGTATGTAGTTACTCTGGCAAACCGGAAGTGAAACAGTGTTTGGACCTAAGCACAAATCGCCACCGCTGACAAGACATAGTTCTTGAAAATAATAGATAAATTCAATGCAATGTATGCTGAAGCAGTGGGTTTTTTTTTCAAGGAAACTTATTTATAATTACGTTGATAAAATAGTCAGATTTTAAATAGTACGAACAATTAAGATACTTTTTGTAGTCGTATGTATTCCTACGTTTCTGATCACATTTTGTCTGTCGTCCGTCTTTCTTTCCGTCTGTCAGTCTGTCTGTCTGTCCGTATGTAAACTTTTAACATTTTCAACACCTTCTCCAGAACCACTGGGCCAATTTCAACCAAACTTGGAACAAAGCACCCCTAGTCAAATGGGATTCAAAGTTGTTAAAATTAGGACCACGCCCTTTTACAAAGGGTGATAATTAGAAATAATTGAAAATTTTTATGAAATTTCCAAAAATCTTCTTCTCAAGAACCATTTTGCCAGGAAAGCTGAAACTTATGTGGAAGCATCCTTAGGTAGTGTAGATTCAAAGTTGTGAAAATCATGACCCCCGGGGGTAGGGCTGGGCCACAATGGGGTCATATTTTTACATAGGAATATATAGAGAAAATCTTGAAAAATCTTCTTCTCACAAGCCAATCAGCCAGGAAAGCTGAAACGTACTTTGAAGCATCCTTAGGTAGTGTAGATTCAAAGTTGGGAAAATCATGACCCCCGGGGTGGGTGAGGCCAATGGGGGTCGATTTTATACATAGAAATATATAGATTAAAGTCTTTAAAAAAAACTTCTCAGAAACTTATCAGCCAGAAAAACTGAAACTTGTCTGGACGCATCCTTATATAGGGTACATTTAAATGTGTTCAAATCATGATCCCTTGGGGTGGGATGGGGTCAAAACGGGGGGGGGGATTTTTACATAGGAATCTTTAAAAATCTTCTTCTAAAAACCGTTTGCTTAAAAAAGATGTAACTTTAGTGGAAACAACTTCAGATAATGTAGATTAAAATTCGTTGAAATCAAAATGTTGAGGAGTAGGGTGGGGCCACATTGGGGATCCAATTGTTCAAAGGGAAACATTTTAATTATTCACAAAAACTGAAATGTTATCACTTATGGTTTTACTTATATGCAAGCATTTTGATATATTGCTGATTTTTTTTTTTAAACGTTTAGACTTTGGCCCTTGGGCGATTTAACGACCTCACAAGGGATTCAGAGTTTGATATAGGTTTTATATCCCATATATAACCAATTGTTTAGGATCTTTTTTAGAACTGCAATGCTCAACATGTGATATATGACCATAAAATCATCCTGTTAGAAAGGACTTGATTATAAACATCAGAATATCCAGGGGGAAATTGGGTTTTTACTTATACAGGATTGACATGTATTATACCACATTGTCCAGATATGTTGTATTATGACTCCAATAAGCTGATTCATGCCTATTGTTGCTCAGGTGAGCGATGGGCCCATGGGCCTCTTGTTCCTGAATAAGATTATCAATAAAGAACAAAATGAATCTTTTTAATAGTAGAGAAAGTATATGTAAAATTTCGAAAGACAGAATTTTGTAAATAACTTACGAGTTTACTGAACGATGTAGTTAGTAATCAAAAGAAACACTTACCATTCTCGTATTTTTATAGTAACTCGTAGGTGTTTTGAATATGCTCAAAACAATCGCTGTGTTTAGCATGATTCAATGAAGGAAGATATATAGCCTAAGACTATCTCTACGATGAATCCCGAATAAGTGCGATTATTGAATTCGCAATCGTAGCTCAAAATCGTAACAGGAGCTTAAATGCCGAGGTTTTTAAACGTTCGGTTTACCTCAGGTAAGTTCAGGTGGGGTGGAACCTATATTGAAAGAGGTGTGAAGCCCCGAGGGAATCACGCACGCTTGTGTAAACATGTCTACATGCACAGGTCTAGGTGCTCTCAACAGAGTTTTTCCAATGATCTAAAACAAATATCGTATTTATATGTACACTACTTATAAAACAAATTGTCGATCGTTGAAATGAATATAAATGCATGAATAACCTCGTGCGACATGGGCAAAATCTTTCCTTTGATTGAACAAATTTCTGACGGGATTTACTGAGAATATATCGCGATGTTTTGTGCATTATACAATCATCCCACCGTACTCAAATACTAATGTAACATTGCAACATACGCTTGTAAAACTTCAACTGCTAAATTAAAGTGCACAATAATTCTACCAGCTGCGCATGTACCAGAGTTGTCTGTAATTGTTTCTCTTCCGGTTTCAGCTCGTGAAATTTCTCAAAAAGATTAATAACTAACGATATAAATAATCGTGAACGCAATATTTGATCTAATCTAAATATTATTTTCAATTATTCACAAACATCTTTTTTAATAAAGGACGTTTTCATGGATGCATGATCGGCGCCACGTGATTTTGACAGACTATAGGTGATCACCGCGTTTGGTGTGGTACATAAACCAAGTACGAGTAAATTTTTACTTCATATCTTTTAATGTTTCTTGTGATTATATTGCTAATAGATGGCGATTTATCGTCACGGTATGCGTCAAAAAACAAAACTTTATTGCACCTTCGTCGCGAGCGCTAGACATGATATACACAGAACGAGTAAACGAATGTCAATCATTTTCTAACATCCAATCTGGGGCCTCAGTTTAGTTGATTGATAGGGGTACACTGACCAGGTGAAGGCGGTGCTTATTTTCTCGGTCTTTAATGAAATAATAAGTCGTTATATCGAGATAATATGTACGTACGAAATAATATTTACGGAAACGTATAACCGTATCGTGTCGTGGTGCTAGAACGCAATATATTTTCAAATATATCATCAATTATGATTGTTTCAAAGTTTGGCAATTTAATTTTACAACAATCTCTATTCAAAGACACGTAGCATTATGGGGGTTTGGGCTCGTTTGCAGCAAATTTTTAAGTTTTTTCTTCCTTGTCAAGATAAGGATAAGTCTGCACCCCCGTCCCATACACACACACGCGCACTTTCATAAACGATGCTACGCCTCTGCTTACGAAGGCGACTTATGGGAATCAGAGAGAAAAAATCACCCAAATTTGAACAGAAGAATAATTAGCTTAGAATTCTGATTCTGTATATCTTGATCATACCCGTCATCTGGAGCCACTATAACGTTCATACAATAGAACCAAGATTAGGGACATGTGTGCATGTGGTAAGGGAAAGGGGTAAAGCCCCCAGATGCATTTGGTTTAAGTGAACAATCAAACATTCAAAGATCTGGTTAAGACCATTGTTACCGACTGAAATTAATTAAAAATGCATATATTCACCCTTTCATTATTGCAGTTACAATATGCCTTTTTCTCAGAGGTTTAGATGAATGTAACTGCATTCGTTGTGAATTCTAATACGCTGTTTCGTTTGCCAACAAATTATGCAAGCACAGATGGTACCTCACCCAGAGGTCCCTCTCCCTCTCCCCCTTTCCCTCATCAAAGTTTTACATAGTCTGAAAATTGAAGTTTAATAGATGCAATGTGTAATGAGAGGAAAATACTGAAACGACTCCATCAAAAATGAGGGTGAACAACAGGAAATCCGAAAATTTTATGTTGAAGAAGATAAAAAACATAAAAAAGGAACAAGAGACGACAAGAAAAATCACATAAAAAATAGTAAAGGTGACATATCAGCACTCTACATAAAATCACAAAACAATTATGTGGAATTTTTACTGAGGAAACATCTTGCATAATGAATAAAATCAAATCAAGAGATGGAAGGAACTCTTCTGTTCAGTACTCAATAGATAAAATTCTAAAAACACAGATTTTGAAATGGAAAAACCCCAACAGATATAGAAATTCAAAAATAACAGAGGAAGTGATCAGAAGATCTGTTAGAAAACTGAAGAACAATAAAACAACGAGGTCAGATAACATCAAGGCAGAAATTAGAAAAGAAAGTAAAGACATAAGTGCTAGACTTTTACACACTCTTTTTAACAAGGTTTGGGAAGAAGAGAAAGTGTCTGAACAATGAAAGATTGTGAAATTCCCAAGGAAAGGGGGTCTAACTCAATGTATCAATTGGAGAGGTATCACATTACTTTCAGTAGCCGGAAAGATTCGGCTTGATAAAATGAAGCCTTCATTACTGTATTTGAATGCAAAGACTTTGCAAGTGATATAAGTGAACTAACCCACACACAACAACATAGGCAGGAAAAGAAAGGCAAGCTTAAAGAAGGCAATAAACGTGGTCTTAAGATCAACCAAAATAAGTAAAAGATTAAAAGAATAAATAATAAAAGCAATTAAATCCTAAAAACACAAAACAAAAGGACGGCAACAACATCATCAGAAATGATAGAAGCGGATGTTGCCGCCTTATGTGCAGAAATGCATTAAGATGATTAAGTAAGTAATATCATGATAAAAAGAAACAATACAGTCCAGTTTACTGAAGATTTCGCTACAAGCGTCGAATAATAAAACTACAAAGTTTTAGCACAGAACATTTTGGTTTGAAAATGCACACAGAGAACTGTGTATGTTAGGCTACCATATTTGAAATACAGACATTTTCAAATAAACCAGTTATTGAAAAATTTATATACCTTTTTTAAAATGAGGTAAAATGTCTATGAAAATTTTTTTCATGAAATGCTAATCTTAATACTTTTTTCATCGTCAGTTAGAAATATCGTACCATTGTTATAACGGATAATAAATCACATGTTAATAGTCAAATTTAATTTACCAATAGTCAAGTTTAATTTTCCAATTTTGGGTACCCATTTGGCTGAGAAATGAAGTTGTTAAGTGAACAAATCCACATGAATATTGCATGATAAATATTTTACCCCTAGTAGGCCCTTAAGTCGGGATTATGATAATTTCTATGCAATGATTCCAGTTATAATTATTGAATATCCCGTATAAACTAACACAGAATCTTAATCTCCGTAACATATACCCAAACAGATATATCACAGCAATTAGATAAAAACATACCGTTCAGAATATTTTTTCTAATCCAGCGGTATATCATATAATTGATTGGTGAATAAACACACGCATATATATAATATCATATCATTCCTAAATATTGTTTCTTCTTATTAAATGAAATCTTTGTATAAATTTCCACAAAGTTAAAGGGACTCAGACACGATTTGAGCTCAAAATTTTTTTAATATTGTTTTTCCATTTTTAATGTATAGAATGGTTAATATGGGTATTGTTAATGCTTCCTCAAAATTTATAAGTCAAATATCAAGTTACAAGCAAGAGTTCGAAAATCTTTTTTTAATTGCAAACTAAGCTCAAGTCTTGTTATTGTTTACATATGTGTTGTATTGGTATAAGTTGCTCTCTTTTGTTTATAATATTATTTATGAACACTTTAAATCAGTTTACCTATTTTGTCCGAGTCATTTTGTCAAAGAAATGGTAATTTCCTTACTTTACATTATCTGTAAACAAGTATAAGACTCGAGCTTTGTTTACTTAACAATGATTTCTTACCTCTGTATCTTGCATGTAATTTGATTTCTAACATTCACATTTTGGTCAATCATTCAAAATGCACAAGTTAACCTTTTTATACATAAAAATTTTAAAAAAATCTCAAATCGTGTCTAAGTCCCTTTAGTGTGTAAGTACATTTTTCTCATCACGTCAAAAACTTTTTTTCCGACGGACCAATCCGATTAGTAAAACTAGTCGTTTTAAATTGCAATTCATTACTTTATTAACTGTTATCAATCTAATTTAAACATTTTCTCTCACGTTATTCACAATGAAGCTATACAACAGCTGAGCATGTTTCAAATCAATTCTCCAAACTATAAAAAAAAAATCAAAGTATACCAACCTGGGACTGTATAACTGAAAAATAAACAGAACGATAGATGATTAATATACCCCCCCCCCCCCCCAGTTCTAGTAAATCCGATTATGATTTTGTATAAAATAAATTAATTAACAAGTATATACTTGATGATAAATTCACTTTATTCTCAATAAAAAATTTTGTGCCAGAAAAAGATCTCTCTAAAAACTCTAGTTATAAAATGAAAGTACAAAATAAATTTTAAACGAAAATTACCAAGTCTTAAAATAGCATCAAAAATTTCCACAGGTAATAAGGGGACCTTCAAAATGGAGTCGCTTTCCGAAGAAATGTAAGTAGAAATCAATTTCTTAATGTAACTAAATCAAAGTCAATCTTTATTTGTATTTATGTTTACTGATAACGCTGATTAAGGAAAAATATACTAGCAATATAATAGATTTATATATGTTTTCAAAATGACACACAAATATTCCTTATAGATATTTTTTTTCATAAATCAAAGCCTAAATTAACACATCTTAGTATCAATCATTCTTTGTTGTAATTCGTTCAATTTTAATTGCCCAAACTTTTATTAAATATTTATTTATTCTTTTTAATTTCTTATTGTTCATAGAAATTGAATTGATTACAAAGTTGTTGGGTTTTTTTTTTCAATCTAAATCTCCTCACTTCAGTGCCTTACACCCTTATCTCAGTTGGTTTAGGTATAAGGGAATGATCTGTAAGTCATAGGTAATTTTTTTTTTCATACATAACACTAAAATATAAACTATTCATTTGAAAAATGTGTAAACTATTCATTTTAAAAACGGAGATTTTTCAAATGAATAGTTTATATTTTAGTGTTATAAGTTAAGAAAATCATGTACTGTGGAATCATTTAATTTCGTGGTGGTCAATTTTCGTGGATTGTGGGTTTTTTGCTTATTTGTGGGGATGTAATTTCGTGGATGCGTCGGTTTTCAGTTTAAGTAACAAAGATAACTCTTTCTAAATCTGTTTTCGTTGAGGATGTTAATTCGTGGGGAAGGGCTACCCACGAATACCACGAAAATTGAGCCACCACGAATTTTAATGATTCCACAGTATGTGATACGTAAATTGTGGCTCTTTAAACTATTTGTCAGTCTTTTGTATTATTACAAACCTTTTAATTAACATGCATAATATGTTCAATTTAAACAAACGTTGTCTTAATGATGATAGGTGTGAAGGCATGCAGCACATGTCAGAGTCGGTGTTTGTGGGACTGTGCAAGATAGTTGGGACCTCAACACAGGTGGCCATGAGGAGAGAGACAGTGGATATTAAGGAGATGTTGGAAAGAAGAGTAACAGCTAGTTATGCGTATATCGAAATGATGAGTGGAAGTAACAGAGAAGGTTTCAGACTGAAGGGATCAGATGTGGACGTTATGTTATGGCCAAACAATCATCGAGTGATCCTGGAAATGTCTCAGTTTCAGTATTACAACACGGCCAATACAACCTTGATTCTCTCTGACAGTTCTGAGAGTCCACCAGGATTCACTTTACTTCAGTTACTGACACAAACCACATACAGAGAGGTCAAATCAGCATGTGTCAGAATGAATGACAGAACCTATATATTTAGCTCTAAATACAGAGAGTTAACTTGTTTAGCTACACTACCTAATTCTGTTGTACATGGACCCTGTGGTAGCGGCGATATTGGAGAGGAAGTGGAGTATGACACTGCGTTTTGTTTTGTTAGTGACGTTTGGCCCCCATCTGCCTCCTCGTGGAAAGATAGATGTCACTCGTGGCCTGATCCTGAAGTCGTTGATGACATTGTCAGAAGTGGATGCCACTTTGTAGCAATAGGACACCCATTAGGACCCCATGGAAATGAAGAATGGAGAATTTCTTTTTCTCAGGCAGAGAACAGGTGTGTGTATGCAATGAACCATTGTCAGTTTTTGACTTATGGATTGCTAAAACTGTTTTTAAAAGAAGTTGTAAATCAACAATCAGAAGAAACCAAAAGACTATTATGTTCCTATCACATGAAGACAACAATTTTCTGGGCAATTCAACAAAACACACTGTCCCACTGGCGTCCACAAAATCTACTGGCCGGTTTCTGGGTCTGCTTTAAACTTCTCCTTAAATGGGTGTATAAGGGGATCTGTCCTAACTTTTTTATCCCGCAAAATAACCTGTTTCTAACGAAGGTCCATGGCTCAGCACAAAACAGATTGTTCCTACAGTTACATGAATTGTACAAGAAAGGTCTGGCCTGTCTGTTACAGAGTTCCTCTATCAGGTCCTACATCATTGATGTCCTGTACAATCCAAGACTTTCTATCATAACAGATGAGAGCGTATTGAGATGTGAAATTGATTATGATTTGGAATTTTTCCTTGAGATGAGTTGTAATGATAACGTGAAATCAAACAGTCTTTACAGCTGTGTGAAACACCTAGCTGAATTAGAACATCGAATTTGTTCACCCCTCACAGAATATAAAGTTCTCATGTTACAAAAACTTAAAGCTACCATCCTTCAGAGAACTGCTTTTATATTACACATTAACAAAGGTGTCAACAAGCAAATATATATAACTGACAAATTGTCCTGTCATATGATAACATTAGCAGCCAAGTTAGGGTGTGTTTCTGATATGTTGTACATAGCCATGTATTATTACAAGACTCTCAGATACAGGGAAGCTTTATCTGTTATAAAGATGACAGAAACCAAGTTAGTACATCCATGTCTTATATACAGGAGACATGTAGACACAGAGAGTTATACTGAGGCTGTAGGGGGAAAGTCCTGGGCCACCAAAATGAGACAGGCTATGGCAGGAGATATCAAACTTTACAGCACAACATCTTATATAAGTGAGCTTATACCAGAACAACAGTCTGCTCTACAGAACAGAGTGCCTGCATTATATATCCCAGTGTTTGTAATGTTATTATTCCTAGAGTTCTTGTGTTACAGGCACATTGATACAACATTATCACAAGCAACTCTAGATAAGTTACATCTCCTAGTCCACCTTGATCAGGGACTGTATGTACGTGATATATTTAGAGACATCTCCTGGGAGATCCTGGGGATCTGTCAACAGATCACAGGAAACGCCAAGACTGCTCTATACTCATACCAACAGTCACTGTCCACTCGGTATCCAATTCATCAAATTCAAAATGCTACACAAAAGAGAATACAGGAGTTACGTTAGTCAATCTCACACCAGCAAATAAATTATGACATGTAATTCCAGAACCATTAAAATTTTAAGGGCATAGGAGTAAATAAATGATTGACCAGTTTCATAGTGCAGAAATCTCTTCACACTTTAGTCAGTTTATAAGGAGGCTTCTTTTCTATCATGATATTTCTTTTTTTGCGATGTGATTTTGAGGGAAAGATGTTTTAAAAAAATTTTAATGTAGAATTCTACAATATCATCGGGCACCAATATTGATTTGAAGTTTGTGGTTTATTTTAAATTAACATCCTCTGACAAGAGAACCATCCCTATGTACCTGATCCCACCTCTGTCTTTTTAGAAGTCCATGTGCTTTGCTTTATATTCGTATTTAGCTGTATGGATTTTTGAGATGGTTGACAGTTTGTTATTGTCATATGCATTTTTCACGGTTTAAATGGTTGGTATAAATATGTATAATTTAAAAGGGTGCGTTATGATTTGAGATCAAAATTTCAAATATTTTTTTCATGTTAAGAATGATTTATATTTTTGAACACCATTTAAATGTCAGAGGTCGAATTACGTATTTATATGAGACACTAAATCAACTGTCATTGTTTTATAAGCAAATCCTGATCTTAATTTTTGTTAACCTAGCTGATATAATTTTAAGTAATAGTTATTATCATAATCTTTTTTCAACTTATTTTTTAAAAGTTATTTATTTTAACCGGCCGCCAGAAGACTTTTTTGTAATGTAATTGAGAATTGTCATTGGTATTTGGAATCATCATAAACAAAGTATATGTATCTAACCCGAGTGTGATATCTCTGTGTTTTTAGAATTGAATTATTTACTATTTCAATCAATATTTTTGTCCTTTTTACAGACTTTATCTTTCCAAAATAATATATTTAATTCGACTCAACAAGCAAATAAGGAAAATACTTGATACTTGATGCCATGCATTTTTTCAATGGCGGCACTGCAATTGCACTGTAATATTTGTTGTTATGAGCAGCTTATGATACAAGGAAGATACTTGTATTTCTTTATCGAACACTTTTATCGGAATTTAGTCTATCATATATAGTAAAAATGTTGTTCTCTGTTGTGTGGAGGTGTTTTCAATTCATATAAATTTCATTTTTTGTAAACATAAGCATAAAAATTAAGTGATTTCAAAGTATGTTTCTAATTTTTGTTTCATGTTATGATACGTGTTTTTAGATAAAATAGTTCAATATTTCAAGGTGATTTTATAATTGAAATAAAGAGAAATCCAAGTCAAGTGCTGGACTTTTTAATACGGATAGACTCATTGCTCCATGACAAAGGGGCATCAATACTTTGTGCCCTAAAAAATACTAACATTTAGAAGGAGATAACTGCAGCTAGAAGTTGCTGTAGCCATTTGTAATTGTGCGCAAGTTTAGTTTATTGCTAGCGCTCTCGAGCGCTAGCAACTACGTTAGTCCTTTTTACTGGAATGCGCATGCTCAACCTCACGGTAGGGCATTCTGGGAATTCTACTGTAGATAACTATGTCAATTTTGTTTTATCGTCTACAACAGTAGTTTAGGATTTATATGCCAAGTTATTTCTAAATTATAATATATAGTTTGTTTTCTTAACTACCTTCAAGCTCGTAAAATAACATCGGACATGTTTTCCGAGCTTGCCGGAAAGTCCCGAGAAGATCCGAATTTTGAGTACCATTGGTTCTACTTGTCTCTTATTTTTCACGTCAAAATTGAAATAACAATGAATACAGAATGCATGATTTAAGCGCAGTTAATGGACTAGCTCATTACTGATGTGAAGCCAACTCTAGATTCGCCATTCTGAATAGAGACCCCCTCCCTCTCCATCCCAATACAATTCTAGTGTACCACTGTGCCTTCCTATTAATAATAAATCGATTCAGAAAATTAAACCAATGGTTTAGAAATCTACTTTTATTTTATATAATGGCTATAGCGCTAGCTCACCAATCTTTTTAAAAGATTAGCTTGTGTATATTTTAATATAATTATGTAAAGTTTGTGTATTAATATAAAATAATTATGTATATTTTAAGTAACTACAAACATATTTTGGTCATGCAAAGTCACCGACTTTCTTCACACTTTCATAGTTTATGAACTTATGCATGCATTCAATCAATCTAAATATTATTCATCTTATCCATCAATCAACAATAAATAAGAAGGTAACATACACTTGTGTTGTGTTTATTAACGTTATATCAGCTACATATTGTTTATTTACAGTGGTATATATACACGGCTGGGCGCTGACCGCCCGGGGCCTCAGGAGAGGGTCGGGGGGATGGGGTTGGAGGGCTGCATCACCTGGCGCTTGTAGTGGGTGTTGGCGTACACCCCGCTCTCGTCCTGCCACGTGTTCCGGCCCGGGCGACGGTAATCGGCCGTGTCCGTGAACTGAGAGTTACACTTCCGGTAGGCGGGCGACAGGTCCGGGAAATCGGCCGGTTTCTCCTGTAATATAGTATACACGTTATTGGGAGAACGTCTATAGGGGTAAAAAATAATTGTTTATGGACAGCAATTTGCAGAAAGCTTTTTTTAAAAGGAATGTGATAAATAAATATGGTTTCAATATCATTGTAGAAAAACGATACAGTTAAGTTTACTGAAAATTTTTGGCTACAAACATATTGATTTACCAAAGTACAAAGTTTTTGGTTAATTTTTTTCTTAAATGCAGACAGAGATTCATGCATACTTTGGCTACCATGTTTGAAATAAAGTTTCAAACTTTCACATAAATCAATGAATAGAGGTATAATAACAGTTTAATAATAAAAAATAGTTCTAATTGAAATTTTGTGCCATTTTATGAGAGGATTTTTATCCCAGTAATATAATACAAACGGTCATTTTTATGTTCCAATTTTGAGTATCAATTTGGCGGAGTAATAAAGTTGGTATGCACATGTACTCAAATCCACATGCAATTCGTTGAGATAGGGTTACCAGTGTTCTCACCCACTATTGTTTATCTTGAAGACAGTTCAAAGCAAATGTAAATAGAAAATATACTCTCCTCTTTTAGAGGGGAAATAAGTTGGGAACAAATGCTAATGAAACCAAGAGTTAGTTTTTGCTTACAATCATAATAAATTTGTAAGAGCTTTTTCTTTTTCATCCATTGGTTTTTGGTCCTATCAATTTGAAGATAGACATTTTATGCTTCATTATTTTATTCAGCATGACTGAACAAAATTATTTGTTTTCAATCCAAATCGGACCGTACAGCTTTCAGAGAGAAAATATGCAGTGTAAGAAAATTAAATATATTCTGATGAATGCCCAAAACTAGAGTCCAGCTCTGGCAGATATATACATAGGCAGATCATGTGATCTTTAACCAGACAGTGACCACCTACAGGGACGGGTGTGTACTCGGGGTCCGGGGGTGTATAGTCTGCCCGGTGAGTCGACTCTAAATGGAATTTGTTGTAATCAGGATTGTGTCTGGGTAACACAGATCCAAATCCTCTTTGTGGTGTGCCTAAATCTCTGTAACATAGACCCAAATTTTAACAGATTTTAATAAGATATTCATGCAAAAAAATGTCCAAATCTAGCGATGAATCATATCGTATCATATTATTGCTTCATATAATGTTGTTGATAATCTAGGAGGATATCATATGATATCATGCTTTTACTTAATATTTTGTTATGATAATTAGATGTAATCTTTATATGAATTTGTACTCATTTGTACTATTTTCTTAATATGAAAACAGTTATATTCCCTGAAAGATTTACTAATGTTTCCTGTTTAATAGAAATGTACATGTATTTATATGCAGAATGATTACACATGTGTATTGTAGACACCATGTTTAATTAATCTTGTGTAATTATATATAGGAAATCATGAAAACAAACCAATCTTTTACTTACAGCAAAATAAATTCATGAAAATGGAAGTGTATAATTGATATTTTCATTAATGTTGTGTTCACTATGATATTGTGTTTATATGGTTTAGGATACAATTATGCCAGACCATCAGTCAAGAGTTTTACCTGTCCAGGTGAGCATTTTCCAATGTGTTCATGTTCATCATTGGTTTTCTTGGAATTTGTTCCTCAAAATCTTTTTTCAGGAAGGTTTGCTCAGCATGGTCTTGATAAGTTGTTTTATTCAAGGACTACAAAAGGAAAAATCTGATGTAACACACAGTACATCTACATTGTATAATTCTACTGTTAGCACATAATACATCTTGTTTTATTATTATTAAAGAAAATAAATATATTCTTACTCATTTTTTTTTCTTGTATAGAACAGTTGATATCAGAGATTTATCAACTCCTAAAAATTCAATATGAACTCACTTGAAAAAAAAAACAACTTATTTTTCTACAAAACTGACTCACCACTTATGTTTTCCTTTTGTTTTGTGGATGTCGCCCAATCATCAACATTTTATCGTCCTTTTTCTTTTCATAATAATTAAGACCTTTTCCCTATTATTAGTAATATTTCACCGGCTAATTCTTATCTACTCACCCCATCAGTAATGTTTCCTATTCTTTCATATGTGGCTTTGCAGAGATTTCTCTCATCCCCTCGACTGATGTCATAATCCTTAGGTTCTGCCTCTCGTGCTTGATGCCTGCAATCATTTTACAATCGCAATTTGAATAAGTTGTTTTTGTCCTCAGACCACATGGACTAGTATGGTTTTTGATTCTTTATACAAAGATGAATAAATTCAGAAATGTATACATTATTTTTTAAACTTTTCGTCATTTAAAAGCATCGATATATTTTCTTATTTACATCGAGGAAATTCGAAATTATTAGAATTACAGTGTTCATCTTTTTTATTTAGATAAACTGTTTACAGATTTATGGTTACACATACCAATTTGAGTTTAAAGTTGCTCTCCCATAGTTCATATGATTTGATCTCAGGAAAAGAGATCCTTTTCGTTCAATGTAGTCGGGTATTCCAGCCATATTCTTCTATTTACATTGACAGCGGAAGTTGACAAGGTATATGCTTGGTTACGGTCCAGCTAAAATCAGGAAGTAGGGAAGAGCAACTCTGATAGTTTAAAAGCAAAATTGGATATTCAGACATAGTAAAGGTAGTAAACAAATATTTCTTATAACATCAACGCTAAATCAGAATATAATCTGATATTACATTTTCTGTTTGAACTACGACTGAAGTCTAATTTTTGACTGTACGCGTATAAACTTTGGGTAGGTCTAATGTCAGTAATTTTATGCACTCCTAATCTAATCACAACCTCTAATGATTGAAGAGTAGTTGGACCTTTTTAATTTAGATTTAAATATCGTAGAAGGTGTCTATTTTATTTTAAACGTTTTATAGTTTAATACTTTCGAGTCACTGCTGGTTTTCTAGTCCGAGCGAAATATCTGACGTTTCCTGGCTTTTTTTTTTAACGATTTTGTTATTTAAAAAGGCCAGGAAAACGTAAGATATTTAGGACTGCTGGTTTTCGTGGCATGTGCTGTTATATTTGATATTTTTCGAAAAGAGTTAGTCAATAATAAAAGATATATTATAAAATTATCTTCATTCTAACATTTAATATCTCTCTCTCTCTCTCTCTCTCTCTCTCTCTCTCTCTCTCTCTCTCTCTCTCTGCTGTTGGCTTTTCTGTGATCAGGTTTATAAATATTTCAATGTGAATGGTATAACGATATCACGATATAGAATGTGCGTAATGAAAAATATAATATCATTATAGGTAGCATATTATTTGGTCAAGAATTATCTTACGTCCAAATGAATCTGAGTTATTTACCCTCGTAATGGGAAAAAAAGCCTTTATCCCTTGCCTATAACATATTAATAAGGTAGGAGGCATTTTCTCATTGCGAGATTTTAAGTAAATAACACAGGATGCCTGTGCTTACAATGTATATTACGTTTAGTAATATGAATCAGGAGAAAACAATTTATGAAAATCTAATATTAAATCTAATTATGCTACAAAATGTTGAAATTTTACTGTAAATACGATACTTTTTTAGGTGACCCATCGCCATTATTCTTTGTCCGTCGTCGTGCCTCGTCCGTCGTGTGAAATGCCTAACAATCTTACATTTTTCACTTCTTCTTGAAAACTATAAGGCCAATTGTTGTTTTGAAGCATCTCTAGGATAGGAGGAATCAAAATTGCGAAATTACCTTACCACCCCGGGGTCAAATATGCAAAAATGGCCATTTTCACAAATCTTTTCCGAAACATGTGACAAAAAATTAAAAGCAATATCATGATATCTATAAAGCTTTCTACCAAAATTGTGAAATTCATGACCCCTGAGTCAAATTTTCAGACCTTAGGGCGGGGTCAATATGTCCAGATAGTGAATCTCCTTCTCCACTCCCAAATACATTTGAGAAAACTAAATGCATTTTTCTAATGTCCATGACGCCTTCTGCCTAAATTGTGAAAATCATGGCCCCTGGGTCAAGGTTCAGACCCTTTGGCGGACTCCCTGACGAATCCATTTAGGGGCCATGTTACTCAAGTGATCGTCAAGGCCGGTGAGTTTCTTGTTATAAGGTATACTACGGCTACATGTATAACAATAGGGGTATTTCAGTAGACTTAGTTAATAGATCAGGGATGTTTGTTTTCGTTTCATGACGTCATCAGTCATACGTTTTCTCTGTATTACAGTGATGGGGAATCAGCAAGCTATCCTGAGTGACATTGACATTCACGAGTTGAAGGACACCACTCCTTTCTCGGACAGTGACCTCAAAAAACTCGAACAGCGCTATCATGCACTGGATACGTCACCGGAAGCCACTGACGGAATCCCGTACGACAAAATGATTCTGCTTCCGGAGTTACGAGGCAATGAGTTGTGTCCCCTTGTCGTAGCGGCAAATTTAGACGGACGGTCAGGACGAGTGTATGCCAAGCAGTTCGTTCAGATCTTTGGAATTCTTAGTCCGAAAGCAAACCCCGAGGAAAAGAAAGAGTTTTTGTTTGAGCTTTTCAACATTTACGGGGCAAACATTCTAACACACGACGAGATGTACCGTTTTTTTAAGACGCTGTTTGACAGGGCCTTTAGTGACGACCACATCTTGGCACTGACATACCGAGCTCTCAACAACAACTCGCTGAAGAAAAAGGGGGAGATAACCAAGGCTGAGTTTGTAAAACTGATTCCTGATCACGAAGTCATCAATAGGATGTCCATAGAGTTGCTATGAATATGACTGAGCAAAATCACAAGGGACTTGTCCGGTTGTGTGCTTACAAACAAACATTCGCTTAAGATTGTTTCTATCTGAATGGAAGACTCAAGAGACAAATACTTTGAAGCCATTAGATGATTGTCATAGAGCAGTCAACAAAGCGTCAAACAATGTTCAAGCTCTGAATGACACAAGCGTCAAATTATCCAAAATCACGACGCAAGTCACAACGCGTCGTGATCATATAAGCGTCAAACAATTGTTTCATCGAGTCACATATGATGTAATGACACAATCCACGAGACGTAAGTGGTCATCTAAGCGTCAAATTATTAATCTACCTCCAAGTGATACACCAAGCGTCACCAAAATTTTGTTAAGCGTCTCTATGCGTCATGTATCAAATATCTATCGAGCGTCACAATTGGAAATCAACTGAGGAAGTCATTGACTCTAGAGAGACTGTAAAAGCGTCTTTTTTGTGATACGTTTAAAATGACAAATAAAAGTATCTTTTGCATCGCTCACATCAAAGTTACTTTCATATTTAATAATTAAACAAAACAGAACATTTTAATCACACTGTGCTCATAGACTCCTTATGAATTATAGAAAAAGTTACATGAGTTGATTAAGAGTGATCTTTCTTGATTAGGAATAAAGACAGGTAACTGATGACTGTTCACTTAAAAAGTGCCATCTAAAGTGTCATCAATTGAGACAATTGATTTTTTTAAATGTATGGTGTGCATGTCTTTCAGACAGAGAGAGAGAGAGAGAGAGAGAGAGATTTGAAATTTTCAAATTGTTTCAAGAAATATTTTTCGTTAAACAGATTCAGAAACATCTTTTAGAAGAAATGATACAATAAATAATTTTGTTTGGGTTTTTTTTTTTACATTCAATATGGGTTCTTTCAATGTTAATTGTAATGCGATATCTATTAATATTGGTAAAATAATTTGTTTCTTAATTAAAGAAAATTTACGGTTAATTTGAAGTAAAATTACGGGATGGAGAAAGTAGTACTCAATACATGTTTATTATATAAGTAATTTAATCTAATACAAAAGTGGAAGTACTTGGGACAAACTACCAAAACTCCAATAATTTGGAAACTGATAAAATCGATGTCTTGTTTATTTAAAGACATAAATATAAGTCTACTTATTCTGTCGACTATCGTGACAATCTATATATAGAGTCGTCAGAGACAGACCACCTACCTACATAGCTAGGACAACTCAACGCTCCATGGAGTTACTCCTATATGTTACAATTACCGATAACTTTGGAGATAAAACTTTACGAGGGTCCAGTCACATCAATGAACCAATCAGACGTGGAGTCATCTGTGCTGTTGGATCACCAGCAAAGATTTACTGGTTCTTGTCCTACCTGACTCCGCCATCTATTGTAATTAACCTCGTCTTTTCCAATTGACACAGTATGGAGGGTAATCGTGTTCAAAAATCCAGACCTGTAAACTTGTAAATTCAAATATGCAATCGTGTTGGTGTGTAATTCTGAGTATGAATGTATGTGATTCTGATCGTGTAACCTATAAAAACCCGAGCATAAACACTTTAAGATTTGACTCACTTCCTTTGTATGATGCACATTTTGCTGCTTAATTGTTTTTGTTAGTTAATTGAACCTTCAACTTTGCACATTTTAAATCCATAGTTTCTGCATTTGTATCTTCACCCTCGGATATAGCACAGTTGACATGTTACAAATTGACAAATGTAAAGTCTACAAGCTTATCTTTTAAAAAGATTGGTGAGCTAGCGCTATAGCCATTATATAACACAAAAGTAGATTTTTAAACCATTGGTTTAATTTTCTGAATCGATTTATTATTAATAGGAAGGCACAGTGGTGCACTGGAATTGTGTTGGGATGGAGAGGGGGCATCTCAATTCAGAATGGCGAATCTATAGAGTTGGCTTCACATCAGTAATGACATAGCCCATTAACTTCGCTTAAATTATGCATTCTGTATTTACTGTAATTTCAATTTTGACGTGACAAATCAGAGACCAGTAGAACCAATGGTACTCAAGATTCGGATCTTCTCGGGACTTTCCGGCAAGCTCGGATAACATATCTGATGTTATTTTACGAGCTTGAGGGTAGTTAAGAAAACTGACTATTTATTATAATATTAGATAAGCTTTGCATATAAATCCTAAACTACTGTTGAAGATGATAAAACAAAATTCACATAGTTTATCTACAGTAGAATTCCCAGAATGCCCTACCGTGAAGTTGAGCATGCGTATTCCAGTAAAAAGGACTAACGTAGTTGCTAGCGCTCGAGAGCGCTAGCAACAAGTTTGTCGAATTTTGACATGACATGACCTTATATGGCAAATACTCGCTGCGGGAAAAGGCATGCCGTAATCGCCGGAATGGACTAAAATAAACTTAAAATTCAGTTAAACTGTTTTGATGAACGATACTATTTTCTTTGGATCAAAAATATATTTTTTTTTGTTTTTTATAAAAGAAGATTTTGAGGTATGATTGAAACTGGACCAAACAAGAAGAGGTGAATGTTTGTAAAAATCGGTGCCGGTGTGACGAATGCGCTGGTTTCTGTAATATAATTCCCATGGACACTGGTACATGTAATATACAATAAGGGTTAACTTTTACTAAAAAAAATTGCCTAAAATCTATTCCAATATTGCTTAAATAATTTGACATGTAATTTAAACTGAAAAATATAAAGTTGAATACGTGCTCTTTTCTAGAAATGAGACGGATCAAGAAATTTCCTAGGGGGTGAGTATCTTTTGTGCAGCATGGGGTTTGGAGACCGCCGTGAAGCCCATATAGCTTCATTGCTTACCTACATGTAAATGCTAAGAATTTTGAGAGTGAATTTTATATTACTTATTTCTTTAAAATTAAACGACTTGCAAAAAAATTTGGTAATTTTTCGCGGAAAAATGTATGTATCTATATATTTTTTTCAAATATCAAAATGACTTTGTTTTGAGTGCAAGATAGATAATAAAAAAAATATCTGAAACTGTTATGAAAGAAGTTTTATAATCATTAATTAAAGTACAAAATGTTGTCAGAAATTGAAAGGTTCTGAAGAAATAAATAAGGGATACTAGTATGTTTTTATAATAATTTTTTTTTTTGAAAATCGAATTTCTGAAATTAAGGAACAGGTGGGTTAAACAGATTTGATTCTATATGAAATGGTAGAGTTAATTTTAAAATCTTATAAATATATACTGTAATGACAGTAATTTTAAAAAACCAAGTAGCTTCTTTATGGTAATCAGTACATGTTCACAAGTGGCTGTAAAGCACAGGTACCTGACGTTATATATTTTTCTCATAATAAAAATAAATATCCTATATCTAATAAAACACAAGGTACCCATCCCCGCCATCTTGGATTTATTTCAAACTGTCACATCAGCTGGAAGTTTTGCGTGAAACTCATCGGTAAAATTATTTTGCGATCCTCTCCGTCTCCCGATCGGTCATTCAACATCTAAGCTTACAACCAATTCAACCAAAACGGTGCATTACAACTGTCATGAATAAAAATCACCCCTCGATTTGCATCTACTGCCTAAAATATGCGACAAAAGGCTAAAATGTACAAATCATGATTGATATTGTGATTTTTTCTTCTTCGTGGAGGGGGGGGTGGCTTTTGTCTCAACGTTGTGGTAGCGATAAGGATGCTTTTGGTGATATTTTCTTTATTCAGCCGAACTCTAAGTATACTTACACGATTTGTTAAGGTTTCTCCACCCTTGATGTTTTTATGGTTTAATCCGTGTAATTTTTGTAAAAATTGGAAGATTAATATGTAAACATTCAAATTGAACTTAAATATTGGTATGTTGCAAATATTTAGTTCATGCTGTAGGAGCTTACACAGGTACACTATCAGGACAATTATAGCGACGACTGCGCCAATCAAACATCACATTTTTTTTTACTGATTTCTGTATATAATATAGCAATTTTTTAAAAAAATTAATCGGAATCCTTTATTTTATGTATTTTAACATTTTAAGGCCATTTAAGCTTGCCAGTATGAAAGCTATCACATTTACAGTGCATTTTGAAACACTTTTTTAACCATGAATAAGTACATTTTTGCAGCATAATACGTCTATAACTTTTGAAATAATGGTTCAAACTCACTGAAAATTGGTACATTTGTAATTCATTATATATCCTATCGAAATCTGCAAAGAAATGTTTACCTTGCCAGGAAAAAAATATGAATTGTTGTCTCTGTCAAGTTTGCCTATGTACGGTTTTATCAGTTTTTCATTGAATTCAGCGATTTCAACTCAAACTACTCTCTATAATTGTTAAACATTAGTGTCATTTCACTTTTCGTAGCTTAAAATGTGTAAAACACACATACAAAATCAAGAAATATTGGCAAAACCATGCATCACATAACACTAATATTATAACCGATAACGGTAAAATATTCCGGAATGCTCACAATGACGTCACGCGACAATCGAAAGACCTTAAATGTACTTTAAGACAATAGAAATGCGTGATTACATTTAAACAGAGCATGATATTTAAAATATTCCAGATCTAAGACATCCGATGGCGATTGAATTCTTCGCTCGCATCTTTTTTGGATTCTCTTGATATAATGGACACCGAGCCTATAATCTATTGTTTGAAAATCGTACTTCCTAAAAAAATGTTGTTATCCAGAAATAATATGATATGTAATATTTTTTTATTCATTCTGTGCCCATTCCGGCGATTACGGCAGGCCTTTTCCTGCAACTATCTGTGACGTCACTGTTTCCATATATGGTCATGTCAAAATTCGACAAACTTGTAGACTTCACATTTGTCGATTTGTAACATGTCAACTGTGCTATTTCCGGAAAACGGAGATATAAATGCAGAGACTGCCGATGGAAAATGTGTAGTATAGTGACACGTTACATGTAAATGACAAACAGCATTTAAAAGTTGCAAATGTACATCTGTTGCAAGAATTACATTGAAGGTCTGCGGAGTCAATTTATAGATTACACGATCAGAATTGCACACATTCATACTCAGGCTCACACACCAACACGATTGCATACTCGAATTTACAAGTTAACATGACTGGATTTTTGAACACGATTACCCTCCATAACACAGAACCTTTCATCATGAGAGACGAAAATTATTGCTAACTTTATCTAGCTGCTGTTTATTAATTCCTGCTGTGTGCTGTTACCTGTTTTCCGGATTCTTGTTATGATCTGTGATAACTGTTCCTTTGATGATCCGATTTAACTGCTAGTTTCGTTGTTGTGGTTGTTGATTTTCTGCTGTTCCTCTGATTCGTCTTATCTGTTGTTATACTAACTGTTCCACTGGTACAGTTTGTAGTTGATTGTCTGTCTGTTATATTGTTCTCCTGTAGTAAACAGTTCCCTTGATACCAGTTAGCTATTCATCTGATTCCTTTTGTTTGTTGTTAATTATTCCCCCGATTTCTTGTCTTGTTGTCAATAATTCCTATGATTATTTCTGTAATGCTATATCCCTGATAATTCCTACTGATTCTTTCTATTCCCCTCCAGCCCTGCAGAAATAACAACGATTTGCTCAAATAATAATGTATTTTATTATACTTCACAGCGATTTTCCATTAACAATTTAATGTATCAATTCTTTCGCCATAGAGTAAAAAATGAACCTGAAGTAAACCTTGGTGAGCCACCCAGCCCGTGGGCCTCTTCGAAGAAATTCACCAGCAAGATCAAAAACCAAAAGAGCTCGTTAGTTTTGCATTAATTCAATTATTTATTAGTTTTCCATAAATGTAATTAATCTTATCGCCATAAAGTATTCCCCGGTTTACCGTATAGTATGTAACCTCTATTAAGGCTGGCATTGTTTGTAAATTAATTGTTTGCGTATTAATTAATCATTACTTAACGTAAAGAATTATTTATGGATATGCAAACGAATTTGGAACAACTAGCTGCTAGTTGTTCCTGAACAATAAGAGGTCTTTTCACTCTAATTGATTTTTATTTTGGAAATCATTCATTAAGAAATGCAAGTAATACATGTACATATAATTTTAATTGTAAATTTGAACGTGGGGGGGGGGGGGGGGGGATAAGCCGAGGCATAAAACCCAAAAGTCCATTTGAAAAACCCACAATTTTTTTTCTTACAAATATTACTTTTGTTACATTTATTAAACATACGTAATCATTTGCATTCAGTATTGTCAGAACCTTCAAAAATTGACTTCAAATTTAATTGATATGAAGACATCAAACTATGTATATGCTAATTGAGCAGCAAAATGCTAATGAAATCGGATGTTCAGAGTATAGTTTTTTATCGAGTGGGTCATCATACCATTTTTTTAAGAACGGTTATTGATAAAACATGTAAATGTCTACCTTTTTCAATTTTCAAAAAAATGGTACCAAGACCCACTCTATGGTAAAAAGCAAGTTTTCTTCTTGCAATTTTCAAGATGATCATCAAATGGTCAGGCCAAATTATGTTTGCGCAATACTAAATTGAGTTTGTTATTTAAATGGATACAAACATGTGATTCCGTGGTGTAGCGGTTAGCGAGGAGTTCTTGGAACATAAGTATGTTGAAGTAGGTGTTCGAGTCTAATGAATCGTGTTGTAAATATTTTTTATATCTTTGTTTACTTTTGTTTGAATTCGAAAAACTCATTTGATGTAAAGAAAGTAAAAAATGCGTTATTATGAATTAAACACATGCACTTAATCATTTTGTAGATTTTTAGTTAACTGCTAAATTAGTTATCTTAAGTTTTTTTTAAATTAACATTTTACTTTGTAGAGGGAGTACAAATCATGGACTTTAAGACAAAAGATTGGAATTCTTTATTCTATGTACACGCACATAATAAATTCTCTGGAGATATGTACATATAAGCACAGGAATAAAAATATTTGAAGTTAATATATATATTATACTAAATGCGTGATTGTCATTTAAAACATACTAGTGATAGGGTTGTGGCCACTTGTGGGCATATGCCTCGGCTTATTCCCCCAGGTTCTTTGTCTCTCTGTCCTTCATTAAAAAGTATAAACTGAACTTCAAAGATGGTTTTGTCACTTTTAACTTCAAAAACTTTTTAAGATCAAAGTCATCAATAAAGTGTATAGTGTATAACTGTTATGAACATTGTGAAGAAGATGCAGAAGAGGTTTTCCTTCAAATTGTGGTAACCTGGTATTACCAAAAGGGTTCATAGTTCAGAGTTGTGAGGCAACCAATGTTTTAAGTAACATATCTAATCCTTAACATTAATTATTAACAGTTGGAGTGACCTTGATCATCGACTTCATTTAGCGGTCGTAAAATTGGCGTAATATTATTGAACAGTAGAAATACTCAATTTTTACTAGATTTTTTTAATCTAAAGTCTGAGTGATCCCCAAAGACGATTTAACTAAAACAATCAGAGAGTTTAAAGAAGGTATATTTGGGAACAGTATAACAGTACATGTTATCGTTTTTAAATGGCAACAACTTGTTAATACAACAGATTCTCATTCACATGAGCCAATGTTCATCCGTTCTAATCTGTGTTAGTTTTTTTCTTACCATAACAAAATTTGAAATTGAAAGAAAAACTATATACTGATAAAAAGGGAAGAAACTGTTTAACTCTAAAGGTTGTTTCAAAGAAAAGTGTCAATAACAATCAATTTTTGCTATCTTTTTAATATATATACACTGTATTTAAGTCAATTATAATTTGACAGTCATATTGCAAGCAAAGACGAAAATGAAATTCTAATGACTAAAACCATTTCAGGAAAATGTCTAAAATTAAAACGTGTTAAGGTTTCTCCACCCTTGATGTTTTTATGGTTTAATCCGTGTAATTTTTGTAAAAATTGGAAGATTAATATGTAAACATTCAAATTGAACTTAAATATTGGTATGTTGCAAATATTTAGTTCATGCTGTAGGAGCTTACACAGGTACACTATCAGGACAATTATAGCGACGACTGCGCCAATCAAACATCACATTTTTTTTTTTACTGATTTCTGTATATAATATAGCAATTTTTTAAAAAAATTAATCGGAATCCTTTATTTTATGTATTTTAACATTTTAAGGCCATTTAAGCTTGCCAGTATGAAAGCTATCACATTTACAGTGCATTTTGAAACACTTTTTCAACCATGAATAAGTACATTTTTGCAGCATAATACGTCTATAACTTTTGAAATAATGGTTCAAACTCACTGAAAATTGGTACATTTGTAATTCATTATATATCCTATCGAAATCTGCAAAGAAATGTTTACCTTGCCAGGAAAAAAATATGAATTGTTGTCTCTGTCAAGTTTGCCTATGTACGGTTTTATCAGTTTTTCATTGAATTCAGCGATTTCAACTCAAACTACTCTCTATAATTGTTAAACATTAGTGTCATTTCACTTTTCGTAGCTTAAAATGTGTAAAACACACATACAAAATCAAGAAATATTGGCAAAACCATGCATCACATAACACTAATATTATAACCGATAACGGTAAAATATTCCGGAATGCTCACAATGACGTCACGCGACAATCGAAAGACCTTAAACTTGTAAACATAGACGGTAAAATGTGATGCTGCTTAAGGTCAGACGACACGTTCCTCAATTTTATATAACTTTTTCCAGGAATTTGTTATTGATTTACTACTACTTTGACAAGCTTTCTTGCAAAAAATTAGAGTACCTCACCAGGCAATTGTGCAAGATACTAGAGTATGCCATTTCCTATATAATCTTATTGAAAATACACTTGAATTGCTGATATAAAAATGTTTGGTGTATATATATATATATAATTGGTATATTATCAGGCCGTTGAAAATTTGAAAAATAATTATCATTTTTCGAGGAACGTGTCGTCTGACATTAAACTGAACCGATTCATATATTTTTTACTTTCTTTTTACATGAAACCCAATTCAAATTCATATCATAATGTTAGTTTTTTGGAATCAATTATAGTAAACTCCATGTTGCTGGCACAATATGAATTACCAGAGTTATTTTAGATATGATCTAAACTCGGTAATTAATTGTCTCTTTGCACGGCGAATCTTCCAGAGAATGAGACAATATTCATATTGTATTGATGTGATGAAACATTATGTCCTGTGGCTCTTAATAATCATAATCTGATGAAAATGTCCGCCGACCTAACATGTGAGACGGCCGAGCGTGGTCAGCATCTATAACAAGGACCATCAGCCGCTTTAATCGGGCTAGATTATCGCGCCTTTCTTGGGTGATAATAGGCCGCGATTACAAGCTTGTGACGAATCCTGTGTACAATTTACGGCACGACAAGCGGGTTTAGGGGAAGATACCTGCCATCATTCCCGTTCTAACCCCAAGCTACCTTCTCTCTCCGTCTCCGCGAGCTGTAGTCCCGCGAGATTCCCGCGAGATTTTGTAGCAGAAGAAGAAGCTCTGCAGCTCTGGCATGTAATGATTTTTAATTCGTCAGATTGATGTAATTTTTATAGCAGTCAGTAAAGGATGTAGAATTTCTTTGCATCGATCAGACATCGAGAGAAAGGAGAGGTGGGCGATCGATACGACCGTCACGGCCGACGCTCAACTGACAAGAAACAAAAGTTCCGGAGAGAGAACCGCTCCGTGCGGAAACCATCCAATTTCATTGATTTCTATTTTAGCTCTGACTTTCATTCGCAAACCGGTAAGTTGATCTCATTATCCATATATTCATTATTGAAGAGAGTAATGAACAGAGGTGCTTATTATGACACAAATCCGAACGGTTCCGAATTGGCAGCTAAAGCCTCCCCGAGTGCGGCGTCTGGTGACGTAGATAGTCCCCCGCGCGATAGAAAATGTCGTCTGCTTCCATTGAAAAAGTAAGTCTAAGATGTGTGAAAATCTGATATTTTGTCTTTTCTTGTAGTTGACATTTATAGATTATTGAAAGGTTAAATCCACAATTCCTCTCGCTCTGTATTGTGTTTCCGCTGCGACCAGAAAGAGGAACCAAAAGCAGACCATCTTGTAAACCTGTGTTAAGACTCCATCACACAAGATATACGTATCGGGGATATGTTGTGAAGTGTAACATTAAAGAAAACTGATAATTAGCTAAATAATCACAATGTGGTATTGATCGCAGCCCAATGGCAGATTCTCACAAATTTAATGAAGCAGTGATCCCCCCTGACACGGTTCGTCGTCTGCTCGGTGCTCCGCACTGGAATTGAGGACTTTTACTTTCAGTGGAATTGAGGACTGTGTGTGGCATTTAAATTGAGAACTGTGTGGTGCCATTGGAACTGAGGCCTTTTGGCATTAGTGCAATTGAGGATCTGTGTAGTGCAATTGGAACTGAGGCCTTTTGGCGTCAGTGGTATTGAGGAACTGTGTGGTGCCATTGGAACTAAGGCCTTTTGGCGTCAGTGGAATTGAGGAACTGTGTGGTGCCATTGATACTGAGGCCTTGTGGCATCGTCGAATTGAGCCCTTGTGGGTGCTTGAGGTCTTGTGGTGTCATTTGAATTTAGGCCTCGTGGAGCCCTTGTGAGGTGCTTGAGGTATTGCGGTGTTAGTTCATGATGATGTCATGGATTGCGTGACAAAATTCGACATTGAGTTGGACAAGGATATCTTCTACGCTGGAGAGACCTTGACCGGACACATTATTGTACAGAATACAGAGAACATCAAAGTACAAGGTGGGTGCTCTCCCCATAGAACGTCATGTACAGGTCTGATACAAGAAAGGGGTTCACACACAAACTAATAAAAGGTCTGATACAAGAAAGGGGTTCACACACTAACTAATGAAAGGTCTGATACAAGAAAGGGGTTCACACACACTAACTAATGAAAGGTCTGATACAAGAAAGGGGTTCACACACTAACTAATGAAAGTAAAAGGTAGATACAAGAAGGGGTTCATGATTTTCTCATAAACGTAAAGATGCCAAATTTTTGATGATATTTTGTTTTGAACATTTGTGCCATGTGTACTAAACCATTGTCAGGTAACCGCTGTCAACACCTCCCTCCCGACCACTCGCCTGGTGACAGAGCTGACTGATCGATACTAGCGCGTGAAAATATCTCCCATGCTCTTTGATGATGCACAGTATAAACGTTATTAAATGTTATAGATTTTATAACGTAGAAAACATGGAACTTTCGGGGGGGGGGGGTGAATTAAGTCTTATATATACTTCTTTCGAGCTTCGAGGGAAACTAATTTGTTTACCCCCACCCCCACGGACAGTTCAATCTCTCAACAACAACTGTGGGACAACATGTACATAAAGAAACGTGGTATTGACCCAATATAAGATAAAACAACCGTGCATGTATATACATATCTGGTTAACATAACATACATTTGCGTGATAGAGGTATCTATTATATTTGATTGAACCTGGAAAAGTATGTAATACAATTACCAAGAGACCAAGAGGTTAAAATGCTGGGTGGTACAATGTAGGTTTTGTTCTTTCATGAAAACAGATAGACGTAGTTCTAGTCGCCAAAAGCTTGTAAAGAAGTCAATAATGTTCATGTGTTACAGGCATCATAAATACCACGTGTCACATACAATATTGACTCTTTATCATTAGAAGTACTTTAATCCTGTACATATACCTCACCCCAAAATGACCGAAATAATTTACCCAACAGTCTGTCAAACAAGACATATGAGGCTGTCCAGAAGTGTCATAAATGGATCAAATACATTGTTATCCCCAATCTCTTAGGACGCTTGGATTGGTCATTTGGTTTATATAGCTCTCCTCTCCCGATCTTTTACAGGGATAAGGCTTCTTCTGCGCGGCAAATCCCACGTGGAATGGAAGATCACCAAGGCGGGGGAGAGGCGGACGGTGAAGGATGACGAATACTACATCGACGAGAAGAAGGTGGTGTGGGGGAAAGGTAAGGTGTCTGTACAGAACCAACGATAAACAGCGAGAGTTCCACATAGGGTGATAAAAACCATAATTGAACACACCAGATACTCGAACAGGTGTTTAGTCATAATAACTGCAATAATACTTCTCCGCCGACTCTCTGCTATATCCACAATGGGGAAAATCAATGTCGTGTTGGCTTGTTTTGTACATGTTGTCACTATAGATTACGGTCATTATCTGCCGGGGAGCACGGACCATTAAATGTCGAATGCCCATTGTGCAATACCTATACATGTTTTTATTTGATGACTGAACTGATACACTGTGGAATCATTAGAACTCGCGGTGGCTCAGTTTTCGTGGATTTCGTATGTACCACTCACCAACAAATAAACATATAACCAACTTTGAAAAACAGTGTTCATTTAAGGAATAAGGAATCATTCTTTGAGTATTATGACGTGATAATTTCGGTCGGGGCGTGGTCAAATCCAATAAAGACCGAAGGACTTTATGATAGATTTGACCACGCTCCGACCGAAATTATCACCTCATAATATTCAAAGAATGATTCCTTATTACTTATATTTATATTATTTCCAGTTTGTACACTTTAAAACAACATTATTTTAATTAAAAGATTTTTTTATGTAGCACATGCTATGTATTACTACGCGGCGCAGCCAATACCGTTTTTCGGTTATGCTATAAGACACGCCCATTTTGTGTCACTCATGTTTTATGAAGTTAATGGGTTTTAGGGTTCAAAATTGATTCTTAATGTTATCACAGACAAAGACAATTGAAAATGTAAATATATATTATTCATGTACATACAAAAATGCATCTCAAAGAAACCCTTCAGAACTCCATGAAAGTTGGCCTCTATCAATTTGATTACACAGCAGAGTATTTTATGTATTATGATATAATTATGCAAACTATTGTCAACAGATAAAAAGGAAGTCGAAGGAGGTGTTCCCATCATGCCACGCGGCAACCATAGATATAACTTCCAATTTAAACTTCCAGAGAGCACTCTGCCGTGCTCGTTTGAGAGTAAAGTGGGCACCATTCGGTACTATCTACGGGCAACCATGGACATGCCAGTTTCTTCCTCTCCCCAAAGCAAGAAGTACTTCTCAATCATTGGTCCCCACATCGACTGTATGGACGAGCGCTACCTAGTGAGTGACCTGTATCTTCTAACGTTTATCTTTTTGTCACATTAAAGAAATCGTCATCAACGTTTTACATGCACAAGTAAAAAAAATCAAAAATTGCATGATAAATTTTCTCAGTGTCGTCATTTTATTTAAATCGCAGTTAAGTCTATTTCTATTTTATGTTACATATACATAGTAACGATCGTCAAGCTATTCTTACACCCATCCGCTGGTTTTGCAGACCCCGTCCCGGGCCAGTGACAAGCGCTACTCTTGTTGCTTCTGCTGCTCACAGGGCCCTGTAGCTTTGGAGGCAGTGCTAGAAAGAAGTGCCTACTGCGCAGGCGAAAATATCAAGCTCCGCGCAGAAATACAAAACGGAAGTGACCAAGATGTGTGGCTTGTGTGTAAACTAGTGCAGGTAATGAGATCATTGGAATACGATGCAAATGAGAGATATTACTTATGTCATAACAGGAAACTAAAGAAGTTTTATTTTTTCAGCATGTGGAGTTTTTTATTAACAAAGGAGTTCTAGGTTTATGCAAAGAGGCCTCGCACAAAGTTTGGCAGTACCGCGGGGACACTGTGCGCGCCCATGCAACGGAGAAGTTTGACGATCTCCAGCAGTACCTTCAACTTCCGGTGGTTCCACCTTCCATGGTGGATGTTTGTAGTCTAGTTCAAATTTATTATACACTAAAGGTCAGTATACCTTTATGGCATGGCACCAAGGTCAGACATCAAAGTCTATGTACAACACAGTCAGACGCCATTCATTGATATACTTAGTGGATTTACATATACTGCAGAATCAGACATAATGCTTTAATATATAATGTAGAAATGCACCAATGTCTTATGATATTTTAAAGTAGACGCACAACTGACGGACGCGACTCTATCATAGAATGATAAGTGGATATGCCATATCATCCTCTGAATACTACATGTAGGTACTATCAGTAAAATGTCTTACATGTCCAGCAACAGAAAAGTTGTTAAATAAGTATAGTAATTTCAACAAGATTGTTGGAAACGTTTACACACAAAATACTTTGCGAATGCGACATGATTATGCCATTTTTTGCACTCAACAACCAAAAACTCGGTCTATATTTGAAAACTGCAAGTTAAACGGGTTGAATTTGTCACCTTTGCATGTTGACAAGATCCTAATTATTTGGCGGTGTGTTGTAAGGTTGTGACGATCGCGCACCTTGCTCTGTTTAGGTCTGCCTGGTGATGGAGGAGTCGGGGGAGGTGCTGGACCTCCACTTCCCGGTCACTGTGGCCACGACACCCTACAGGATCCCTAACGCACCTTATCCAATACTACAGTATGGTAAGACGCCATGTTTAAACTCATAATGATAGATGAAGAACCGGTCTTCTCTACAAATGGCTTATTGTAATTTTCATTTCCGATCAAAATGTGTAAAGAATATTTTTAATCAAATGTTAGGAAATTTGCTTCGAAGTCGTTTCTAAACTAGTCAAATTAGCGCCATATCAAGCCTTGTCGTCAATAATTAGCAACAAAAAGCCGCCGTTTTTAACCAATGACAAAAACAAGTGAAGATCTCAATAGGCTGGTTTTGTTATGTTACAGATCACTGTGTTCCTAACGTGGAGGGCGGGATGTACGTGAGTTCCGAGTTCCAGCTGGGTCAGGTGTACATGGGAGACGGGGAGGAGGAGACGGACGAGGTCATTCTGTTCCGACCCCTCTACGTCTGCGTGCCCCACGAGCGCCTCCAGATCAACAGCCTGGAAAAGGAAGGCGGGGTCAGTCGCGCGGCCTCCCGGATGTCGATGACACGGTTGAGTGACCGACTCAAGTTCAAGGAGCCCCGGGTCATGGTCATATCGTCGGAGAAAGACTCCGCCATGACAAACAGTGAGGAGGCTTCTCCCTCGCACGTGACTTCTCACGCAGACGGACTTTCACCACTGTTTGCACAAGTTGACCTTGAGTCGCAGTTTAATCAGAAACCATCAGACGACCTCACCAAGGGGCAGCTAGAGGACGTCTGTGAACAGGACACGGACCCTCACTGTTCCGTCAAAAAGACGGACATCACAAACTCCGAGGTCAAGGTCTGTCTCGATGTGACCGATAGTCACCTTGAGCTTCCCAAACAGACTTGAATGTTGGATAGGAAACGTCTGTGACAAAGTATTAGACAACATGGCTTGTTCACATTTTTTGTGGACAACCGTGACCTTCGATAATTTTTCTTTTCTTTAAAATTTATAAAGTTTCAAATCAAAAGGTACGTATATAGCAAACATATTTGTATATAATATATACTTTCTTGCACATTTTTACTACGAACTAACAGATTTGTCATTCGAGCACCTTTTGACGTTGTGTAGACCAAGCGTTGTGTTGTATGAGTGAGGCTCTAAGCAGTATGATTCCGTTTGTTTTATGGCGGATGGTTGTGGTTTTAACCTACTTGTGACATCTTTTGATAAATATTTGAAGAACTATGGTGAAATACCTAATAAAAAGAATGTAAGTAGTCTCTAACAATCAAATCAATAAACAATTATCAGGAGTTATTTTACTTCTATGCAACGTATCATGTGGTGTCTTTATAGTTCATAAATCAGAGCGTGTGTGTGTGGTTTATTTACAAAAATGCAATATAGATTTAGAGCTAACAACCCGAAAAATTGCGCACTATATATATATATGTAGTTTGTTTTGAAGCATCTCGGTAAAATCTTAAATGAACTACGATTTGTTTGGGTTTTTTAATTTAGGATATGAAATGCGTAAAAAATTATGTTGGCTTTTAACTTCAAACCATAAATTTGAATTTTAAAACAATATAGTGTGAGAAATCCATTACTCTAATGCAATTTTAAAAAACCCATCAACATAAAATTCAACAAGCATGATTTGGCAAGAATTATTGTAACATTCAATTCTCTCTCTCTCTCTCTCTCTCTCTCTCTCTCTCTCTCTCTCTCTCCAGTTTTTGGTAACACAAAGTGATCGTTTCGACAGATAGTTACCCGGATACACAAACAGAACACATCGTGTCCTTCTAATACGCAATTCTTTTGACTGTGTCAGGTTGAAACTTCATTAAATCGTGATCTTCTTTCAGAGCAAACAAAATCTTGAATAACGCCATTAATGTACAATTTCGAAATGAAAGTGTGGTTTTCACTGTTTGAACCAGTTCTATTAGATTTCCTGATTGATGTTCACGTCGCCTCGCTGATACAATATGTATACAACTTAAATTGGGTAACGGGATAATAAATTATCTTTTTTAAAGATCTCTTTAATCTTAGAACAATTGTTACCACCTTTAAAACTTTTGTTTACTCCCCCCCGACCAATGGCCGTCAGTAGAAGAGCGACAGAGTGTTTGATCGTATCACTGGCGTCTTGGTTAAAGATAGCAGTTGTACTCTGTCCGCCTTACAGAAAATGTTCCATCCAATGTTGTCTCTCAGAAAATCTGGACAGTTCGGAATAAAAGTTGCTATGAGATTGTAGAGGCTGTGGGGCGCATCAGCCATTCTATCCATTCAGCTGCTATTGACAAAACTCTTGGGTAATATTTACATGTGGTATTTGCCAGCGCCTCCAAATGACGGTCTAGGAATGCATCTTCAATGACATCTCTATCCAAGGCTACTTAAAACCGAGGCAATTTAAATCTACCAACACCGTTAAAGTGCAGAGGCTCGAAACAAGAGGTTTAAAGATCAAAATTTGCAATAAGCCTTTGTAGAAATAATTACATATTTTTCTCTTTCAATAGCGCTATTTGTATCGGTTGACAGCACCGATCACAAACCAGGAGGTTCTATTGGCCGGATATATTTATACCATAGATTAGTTCATATTAAAATACACTGTAGTATACATTTGAAAGTGTATAAACGGTGGAATACCCTGTGTTCGCGTAAAAACAGCGTTTGTGGACAAATACATACGAGTGTCTGCTTAAAAGGTAGTCAAGCAGGTATCGACCCCGGCTACTTGTTCCGTAAACGGCTAATTACCGACTTCGTGAAATTGAAATGTAGGGATCAACAGTGAAAACGAAATATTATTCGTTGGATAAACATCGGAGAGTTTATTATTCAAAGGGGGATTGTGAAATGTATTTTGTCGGACTTAATATTACAAAGCTAAAGTGACCTAATCAAATGATATTAAAAGAAAAGGAACATAGCTTGATGAGCTCGAAAGAATCCCGTGAAAATGACCGCACCACACTGTCCCCGACGGGACGGTCTTTGTCGTCTGCTATGGGAAGACAGTCGTCTGCCACGGGAAGACTGTCGTCTGCTGGACGCAGGGGTGAAATGAACGCTTCCGTGGCTTCTGTGACTGACGATGAGCTCTCGTTCTCGGAATCGGACGATGAAGGGGCGTCACAAAACCAGAATGTGAACGAGAAGTTCTGGAACAATTTCGGTGACTCCCTAAAGATGATCAACGACGATAGCGGGAAATTCCGCATCCGACCAAAACCCAACTTCAAGAGCAGTCAGATTTTTAAAGGAGCGATGACGGAGACTTGTGGAAACACGGAGTATGGAAACAGCAAGGGGTACACTAAACTGAAGGAAACTCTCAGCAGGCTGTCGGATGTGTCCGGGGCGGCCCTCCGTGTGTTCACCAAGGCTTCCCAACCGAAGGAGGACGACAGCCCTCCACCACCAACTGAAGAAACAGAGGAGAATGAAAAGGAAGAAAAGCCCGACGATATCAAAACAATGTCCTCGGTGCTAGGTGGTGCAAAACGCAGCTGGAAGTTAATAAAACGTAGTGTGAATGAAACTGCTATGGAGAAAAATACAGAAAAGACTAAACTAAACTGGGACATGTTGGCTCATCATGCGAAAGGGCTGACTGATCTAGAACGCGCAAGACAGGATTTGTACCAAAGGTACGGCCTGCTCCCGATGCTACACACCGACGGTTCGTACGAATGTCGTAACATTATGTGGAGTGAGAGAGCCATTCGGTTGAACATGACCAACCCCGTACAGTACAATATCATCCCATATGACAAACGGCGCGCGCAGAGCGCCAAACCCCGCAGCAAAACCCCCGCCCCTAAGGTCACCTTTTCCCGCCCTTCCTCGGAGAAACCGCGTCACCTTAGAACCGCCTCAGCAACGAAGCAGGTCCCCGATAGAGTGGCGTCAGCGGGACGCTCCCCCAGGACAAAGACTGAGCTACCCCCCTCACATAGACAAAATGATCGCCTGTTATCCCCAGTTACAGCATTACGGAACAATTTTATGCAGAATACATAGGATAGCTAATTAATTAATGACTTATGACCATGTTTCCTCGTTATATCCCCCAGTATCTAACACATGTCTTCAAAGAGAGTGGACGTTAATGGTGAATAGTTGGTATTGTATCATTATATGCTGACATGTATATATGTATTGTTTGAGGTCTAACCCCTACATATAAGTTCCTAAAGGTAGTTGGTGTATTGATGTATAGACCTCGGTATTGTACTGGACATATAAAGTTGATTATTAAATCATTCCTGTTTTGAATTCTTTGAGTAAATATGGATGTATTAAATGGACTCCTTTCTATGCCGTCGATGTTTGATTAGGTCTGTTTGCTTACAGATATTTATTTCCTATTTGATATGAATTTGACGTCTCTCTGCACGCAATGAATCAATAGAGGGTAGTCATACAGACAGTAGCATAATGCTCAAAGCTTTGCCGCTTGCAAACTTCACAAATATCGTACTAATTTGAGTTTTATCTTGAACACTTGTACCTCAATTATAATATGTAAAAGAAAAATCTGACTGTTTGATTATAGAATTTTTCCCCGGTGCTTTCTCTGGGTAGCACTGTGTACCCACAGAAACAGGTGCCCTGTAGCCTTGTATACCCACATAAACAGGTGCACAAAGGACACAATTTCTGTCTGCAGGTCAAGCGCCTCACTCCTAAACAGCAGTTTTCTAATTGTATAATTCTAGTGTCCCATTTTAATACCAAATCAGTACTACGCGCCGGTTTTTTTAAATGAGGAAGGAGGAGGGGAGTGGGGAATTAACAGGTTCTGTACTCGGTACAAGTCCTTCGATCTACACAGTATGATTTTTATTACACTGTCATGTAAGAAAAGGTCCGCCCCGGTATACAGGGGCCCTGGGCCCACTCTCGGTCGTGGGACAAACATTAGTTGTAAGTGGACATCATACTTCTCTACTACGGAGGAACAACCTTTTAAATACGAGTATAAGCATTTAATTTCTAAATAAATCAATGAGACGGGCATCGCCCTTTGGTAGATATGTAGATATACATGTATATAGATATTGGCATCCCAAACGGGCCGATGTTCTGCCTCAAAATGCGGTGGTCCGAGGACGACCAGACCTGGCCAGCGAATCTCCACCAAGCCCGGATTGCTTGGCAACAAGCATGACAGAAACCGCGTAAATTTGATTTAATGCCCGTTCTATAGCCATTAATTATATATCGACCCACCCTTTAATTAATGGAAGTTTATATATTTCATGCTCTAATTTATAAATCAACAAATTAATAAAAAGTGATTAAGTTAAGAGGAGAAAGTAATCAGACTCAATGTATTACATGTATTTTAAAAGACGAGGAGTTAAACCCACAGGATATGTGCCAATAGTGCGGATCTGCAGAAAGAAAGTGTTACACTGGAGGTGTTCAAAGATCTGCTAAAACTGTGACCCATAGGTACGGGTATAGGTAGCTCGCGATCGCCTGTTAAACAAACTTAGAGGATATTGCAGATAATCAGCTTTTATTCTTTTTGTATTATTATTTATTACCTACAATTTAACACTGCTAAACCTCTTTGGTATGACTGTGTGTTTTGAACTGTATCAAGAAATAAATATTCAGACGTCAGTTATTTAACGAAACACTTCAAAATCAAGATACACCATGTTAACTAATGAATGGACCCGTAACATCTTAAAAAAACGGGTCATAATCTCCTTAAACTAATGAATGGACCCGTAACATCTTACAAAAATCATAATCTCCTTAAATAAAACTAATTTGGCTGACCAGAATAGTTCTGAAGAAAATATTTATATTACGATATTAATCAAATGTCTTGACAATGGTTATGTGGTTAGGGGTATATAGACGACAAACAGTTCCTGCATCGGACTGTATGGGTGATGCTTTTACAGAGGGTGATCCCGAACTTCTAACAGACAAACCAATGTGTCCTCTTCTCGAAAATTAACAACAGAAAAAAAAACATTGTGGAATGCACGAACACCTCGATATTCTATTCATTCTATAAATTGTTGCAAAATTACGACAAGGAAATGAACAACAAGCCACAGGAGTACAACAAAATTTATATAAAACACAACAAGATTTATATAAAACACAACAAGATTTATATAAAATACAACAAGATTTATATGAAATACAACAAGATTTTATAAAATACAACAAGATTTATATAAAATACAACAAGATTTATATAAAATACAAGATTTATATAAAATCAGAAGAAGAATACATTGACATTTGTTATTCATGTTTTAAACTTTGTATGCAATATTTGAACAGCAACTAGAACGGAAGCTTGCATATCACACATATAGTGGATGGACCATGTGGTGGTCATAAATATTACCGATACACCCAATCCATACACCATACACCCACCCCATGTGGGTTTTTTTAAAAGCTTTTCCTGCTTCCTTCGTCGGGTAATGCAACCCCCATTTCCTCTCTTTTAATTATGCGCGCGACATTTTAGCGATTATAATACTAGTTACTGTATGGTTTTCTTTGAATATCTGTATCTTAAAGTTATATTTCCATCGGTTCCCCCGCTACCCCCCCCCCCCCCACCTTTCCTCTCCCAGGGTGATCTTGTACAGAGATGTGATCAAAATGTGTTCATTACATTAATGTTTTATCCAAATATTTCATTGCTCGTCAATCAACTGACAAATTGAGAAAGTCAATTACATTAATAAACCGTACTGAGAGTTACTGAATGAACGAGAGGAGACACTTTGACAGAATACACAAAAGTAATTTATATCTGATAATCGAATCACATCGACCAATGACAGGCCGGTATGTAAAGGAAAACTGGGCCCCGGTGTTCACACAAATAATTATATTGCCGCCACACTGAGTAAAGTGATAGAAATTTGAGCGATCTTTCAAGTTTTTTTTTGTTTTGTTCTTTTGCTCAAATTAATCCAGATCTGCTATATTTGGATGTCAATAATTTTTTGATTACTCAATGAACATTTTCATTAAACGTTGCTCATTTTTTGCATCACTGGTTTGAGAAAAGGGTGGTTACGAAATATATAATGGTAGAAATAGAAATATTCTGCTGATATTATTCATGGGGTTTTTCTGGATGTAAAACGACAAAGGTTTAGTTCATTATGTCAGTAAAACAACAATCGGGTCTTGGTTCTGAAAATTGTTTCACTATTTCCCTCCTAGGTGTCAGTTTTCTACATCAAGACGACTTGACAATAGTTGTACATATTCACACACCTGAATTGAATTAGAACATATTTTCAATGTAATGAAATTTAGAAGCGGTAGCGGATTCGGAACATCTAACTTAATTAGATTGAACATTTTTTCAATGTAATTCAAATGTTCCGCTAAATTTCCGTTTACCGCAAATCAAATATATTTGAATTCTCTTAAAAGTTTCATTTCATGCTGCGACGGTCCAATTAAATTATAAATTAACCTCACATCACTCTGTCTTTATATTACGTAATGGAATTTATATTAAATTCTGACGACGCCAAAGTTTTGTTTAATCCCGCATTCCTTCCCCTGCACTGCCGATAATCCCGCCGATAATCCCGCCGCGTCTTAGTGGTGCCCCCTGGTGTCGATTCTGCTGAATAACACAGACTGACTTTGTAGCGATGTTTTAACAAAATTATACAAACATTGGGGAAATTATATGCTGCTTTAGACTGCTACAATAGTACAAAATAATGTTCACTTTATGGAATGGCTCAAATGGCGGTCAAATTTCAAATTGCAGCCTTCGTGTGTACTTGTGTTCTTTGGAGTTGTCAAACGAAATAATGTGTAAAAATTAGTATTTTAACAGCAGGAGTCTGTGATCCTGCATCGTTTTTTCAGGGGGGGGGGGGGATAACAACCTGACAATAAAATTTTTATGTTATACTTTAACTTTCGCGTTTAAATAAAATACTTCTGTTTATACAATACATAGTTAGGGAGCATATTGTTAAAGAGATCTTATTAACAATGGTGGAAAACGAGAAAACGAGAAGGACTAATGCAGGACACGCGATGATTATCGGGAAAACACAATCAAAATGACGGCATTGAGGTACCTAAGGAATAGGTTTAAATTAAAGTACTGAACAAACAAACAAAGAGAAACTCTGTTCCTAAACCAATTAAAGTCGGACAAAACCAAACAACAATTGCTTCCAGTTTTCCCGGGGACGAAAGTCTTTATTTAAAAGGATTTTAACAGTGTTCCAAATACACAATTAGACAATGCCTTAATTAGTCGAACGTATGGAAATATTTACTAATTCAGCTTGAACTATTTAACAGTTCAGAGTATACTGTTTGCTGTATAGTTGATTTTGTGGCTGAAATTCCTGGAACGCGCACAAAAACAACACAAAAACCGACGCCTACACCCCTACAATAATGACAACGCCCGCAGGTTTACACTTTATAGTAACTAAAGAAAATTAACTATTTCCATCGAGTTTATATGAACACCTTTTAATCTACAAGATTTATCAATATTTCTAATTTTAAATCCAAAAAACTTGTCAAAATGATTGATTAATGTTTCATAGATTTAATCGTACAATAAAGCGACACGACCTTGACCCAGTGTCAAACTAAGTTCTCCCGAAATTACTCTTTTACCAGCGGAAATCAGAAAGTAAATACTCAAGCTATAGTTTTGCATTTTCATGTCATATTCAATGTCATACGTAAAGCCCATGGGCCACATTGCTCACCTGAGAAACAATACCCACATCCGACCTTACATGTACTTTGACCGCAAAAGCCAACTATTTATAGCTTTACAATATCAAATACATAAAAAAGTATAAATGCAAACAAAGTTTATCAGAGAATTGTATATTGAGCATCTTAACAAAAATCCTTCAAATTCTCCAAACTAATTGAAATTCAATGTTTTGGAATAGCAATATAGCTGGTCTTAAAAACAAAAGATTTATCCTAACTTGCTTAAGAACTAATTTCAAAATTCACTGCATTGACCATACTCACCAGCAGAACTTTTATCGTAAAATTAAAATACTGACCGCTTTTTCTCTCGTGAGAACGACATAATATCGTGTGAAAACGACTTACTATTTCGAGTTTAGTGGGCCATTGATTGATAGCTAATACACTGTATCTGATATACCTCAAGAAAATAACACAGAATTATTTAATTAAATGACTTGTTTATTTCTATTCGGAGAATCTAGCGTGTAAAATTGCTGAATTGTTATTCCTATCAATGTTGCAAATGTTGAATAAAACAAAATATAAATATACTGCAAAATGGTAACAAAATTAGATCCATCATGATATATAAACATTTACGCAAGTTTTCAGAGATTTCCTATCGGTAGATATCGGTCTTCTCTGATGGGGAATGTTGTAATGTAATACTGTGTACAAAGAACGTTACAATCTAACTGTTGTAAATCCTATTGAGCATATTTCCTAATGATCTATCTGCACTCTTTGTGGCCTCCATATGATCCTTAAGCATTAGGATTTGGTCAAAATTCAAATTCTCTACACAACTTGCTTCTATATTAATTTCACAAATCTGTTTTCCCATGTCTGGGGAAGAACGGATTTGGTAAAAATTTTATGAATAGACAAGAGGACGGAGACAGGGGGATGAGAAATCTACACTGGACAAAGTCAACAGAAAAGCCTTCTTGAGCTTTTAGTTCGGGTGAGTTAAAATCCAAATATGCTCCCAGCAAAGGAATGAATTAAATATTGTAGACTTAAACTCATTTCATATGTGGTATTTAACTTTTATTGGCTTCCATTTCACTCCTCCAGTGAAAACTTAGATAAATAACAATGATACCAGCTCTGTCTCACAATGAAATGAACTAATACACAGTGTTATACAGGTGCTTGTATGTGGACATCATGTGGATATCAATTTATCTGAATGCAGCTGTGATGACATAGTTGAAATTAAGTTTTGGGTCAAAAGTTCTTATGCGATTGACATAATATATAAGCAACAAATGATTTGCTATTGTCTGATGTATGGTAAACATTGTAACAGGGTTAAGGATTTCTGTTTGTATCATTTTCAAACATAAAGTTTCATCAAATTTTGTTATAAAGTGGACATAACAATTTGCTAAAGATATCTCTGCATACTACCAGTATTTCATAATACATTCTACTAACACAAATGCTGTGGCAATATAATTATATAACCATGTCAATCATGAAATGAAGTACCAGGCTCTATTCACTACACACTGATTTCAGGGTATTTTGGAGTTTTTCAGAGGGATCTGCCATCTAACAGAAACAATCTACAATGTTTGTCAATATTTATTTTTTATTTTAGAACTCTGGACTTTAGATTACACTAAGGGTAATTGGTATACATTTTCCCCACTTCTGAAAGGAAAGGCAATTTTCATTGATTTGTCCTTTTTGTCTTTGAGAATTATTCTGGATAAAAATGGCAAGTGCCATATATTGAAATTGAGCTAGATAAACTCAAAATGCAAACTTTCATGTGATGCAATTACATGTATCTCCAATTTAATTTTTATTTTGTTATAGAGAGCCTTTAGTCAAAACATATGACTTCAGATGTCATTCATATTGATACTGAATCATAAGATAGCTTGCTTTAAAATGCTTTAAGGTCAAGATCCAGTAAATGAAAGGTGCCTACAGGTTTATAAAATTTAAGATATAAATTCTTTCAATGATGCTTCATAACAATTTCTTTGTTTGATAGGGTGTACCGGGGCTTAAATGTTTGGTAAACGCAATGAAAAATCATGTCTTAAACTGTCATTTTCAATGAAATATGAAGGAAATGAGGAACAATTTTCGGAGTTTTCTCCATTTTTGACTAATGAAATATGTCTAGAATGCCTACAGTCTCTCCAAAAATGAAATTAAACAAGCTCTTGGCCTGCTTTTTATAATGATGTCAAATTGAATATAGGTATCAGGATTACTTTTCCCATGATTTAATATAGAATGTCAAGAAATTGTTTAATTTTCTACATAATTCCTTTAAAGCCGTAAAGTACAGGAAAAAGATTCTATATATCAATTATGATGTCATAATGGTTCTAGCACCAAAAAGACACTCTGGGATCATTTACCAGATCTTGACCTTAATGTATGCCAAAACCTCAGAGAGTGAGACTTTGAACTCAGACTTTTTAAAACTATGGGGAAAAAACCAGCATTGAATATGGCCCATTTCATTAAGTTTCCTTATACTGATAAAATTTTAAGACATATATTTGTACAATATTTCAGCTTTGAGCAACACGAAGAAAATTTAGAATCATGGAAATCCTTAATTAAACAATGTTGTTAAAAAGATGTGCAGACATGAAATTATGCTGAATTATAAAACAAGATTTTTTAAAGGGATCTAATCCAGCATACTAAAAACATTAACAGAAAACTTTTACAGTTGGTTTTTGCAGGTTTAACACATGATACTAAGGTACTTAAAACTATTAGTGCATTCATATATGTCACAGGAAAAAAACCTAAAATGCTTTCGTAGCAAAAAAAATGCAGACAGTGGGAAGGGGGGGTGTGTTTATGGGGGGTAGCCCTGAAGATGTAAATGCTGGAAATAAATTCCCTGACCAGCCTAAACCTCTGTTTGCATTCAATCAAATGGTTAGAAGATATTCCATTGTGGGGATGTTAGTAACAACAGGATCAGGTTCTTAAAACAATTTCAATTATTTCAAGCAATTAAAAATCTTATCAGATAATAACTTACAGAATATAATACAATATATAAACTTACAAAATGTAAACATCCCATTTTTGTACCATTTATTTCTGGGGAAGGAATCAGATGATTGACAGACAGAATGGAATCACAACCTCTAGATGGTGGTTATAAATGTAAAAAAGACCCACACTCTGATGCTAACCACCTTTTCTACCATACACAATACACATTGTATAACTTATCTTCAAATATTTGAAAAATGTCAAGCAAACAAAGAGAGTAAGCTGAACCCCCTACCCAAATGAATTTCAGATTATGTGCTGCATTGATGTCATTTTCAATCAAAATGAAGAAACTATGCAGGAAATTTTAATTATTCCATTATTTTTGTCCATTTCATTATATTTGCAAGTTGCCCCTGCATGTATAGAGAATATCATTCATACACAATATAATACATATATATATATATTATACAGTATACTATTGCAACATAGAGAAAAATATTCCTTTTCTCAATAAAATAATCTGAATAAATACTAAATATATAACCATAACTGTTCCTTAGTATCTCAATCTATAAACAGGATTTGTTTAACACATTTATCTAACATCATGAAATAACATCAATCTATTTGTGTCAACATCACAACAGAACATATCCTGGCATGTTTGATGGAGAGAGCTACTCCAGGATGTGAAAGATGAGTTCCAAGACGACCAACCCCCCGCGACAGAGGGGGACGGCACTGTGAATGACGGGGATTAACTCGTTGTCTAGATCATTCATGTACAGGTCCGGTAATTTCTCCTCATTGCCTCCGATATCATAGCCCACCTATAAGTAGGGAGAGAGGGATTCAGAGATCTTCACAGAATATTTCAACAAATAAGAACCATTTTAATAAGACCTTGGACTTTCCGTAGGATGTGACTATCTATTTCTTGTGTCAAAACAAGTTAAAAATGACGCTGGTTTCAAGCGAAATATGCACTGATTGCGTAGTCTTAGCTAAAAAAGACAAATCTTGTTGATTTCAAAGCGCCATGGCTGAGTGGCCAGCAATGAAATAGACAGGCCTACGCCACATTGCACACAACTACCCAAAGTCTAAGCTCTTGTTAAAATGGTTCTAATATGAACAAAACATTTAGTGTGCTCTTGATTATCATTATTAAGGTATCCGACCCATATTAGGACCTAATTTTTCTAACCCTGAATACCAATCATGTATTAAATACTCTGATATTAATTTAAAGCATTTTAGAGTAGAAAAAGATTTACCGAGAGAAATTTTCAAAAATATTATAAACTAAGCCGTAATTAATTAATGAAAATTGCATTAATGTCTATGGGGACATGCACATTTTTTAAAATAAAAAAATTAGATATTAAGAATAACAATAAATGCTTCGGTGGAAAGATGCATTTCAAAATTAGGAATACAAAAACTATTAAATATAAATTTTATACCGTATATATTTTTTTAGAATTAATTTTTATAAATTAAAAGCAAAGGGGAACAACTCTTCAAAAAAAGGAAAAGGTCAATTATTAGGACACATTCTGCTCTTACATACTGACTTAAACATGAAAATTATGTCCAAGTATACTAAGTATGAAGCCCATATATATCTGTTATGCATCCAGATTCAATGAATCTGGGGCTATTATGGATCGGATACCTTAAATGCTCTGAACACTAGACCAGAAACAGACATCAATTTTCAAGTAACTAACTAATTGTAGTTCAAGCTCAATAGCACTGCCTTCAGCTAGTGCTATGAATTTAGAACCAAACACAGTAAAATGTTGAATCCATAACCAACAATTCATAAGAAATGCTTTTCAAAGTATTTAAAGAAAATCAAGAATACCTTGTCTGTCTCAAGGGTGACACGTAGCCCGATTTTGACCAGGTTTGCCTCTTTCAGTCTGTCCAGGTGAGGGGTGAGTGCAATGCAGGCAGCATTGGCGAGCGTCTCCGCCATCCGACTAACATCCACCGGCTCACGTGAGCCACCATCTTTGTTCTCAATAAAGAATACATCCGTCCAGCGGATGACCCGGTGTTCCCCCGCGTAGTCCGTGGCGTGGGGAATGTGAACACTAGTGATGCCGTCCATAGCCTTACCATCTATTGGACTCTTTACTCTGTAAACAATCAATAAATACTAGTTTCAATCTATTGGACTCTATCCCTTGTGATCAAGTAATAAACCTTATACATTTTTTTAACTATGTAGTCAATTTATAAACATTCTTAAGATTACATGTTTCATTTCTATTCACTACTAAAATTAAACATTTATGATTGTAATTAACAATTAATTTTTGGTTCAATTTTGAAATACATTGATCACAATAATGAAGTTTCAGTAAACACTCAAGGAAAACCAAGCATGACATTTATTTTATGTCTTAATGAAGTTCAAAGCTAAGAGAGCCAGTCTCCTTCTCCACCTCCTTACCCTATGTTGATGTGTTTGTCCTCACGGACCCACTGAATGAGGACCACTTCGTCGGGTGACTGTGAGGACAGAGGACCGCAGGCTATGGTGAAGTCCCTCATGTCCTTGATGGACTGTTTGAGGGCAGCCATGGACTCCGGTGTAATCTGGACCATCAGTCCGTCCTCCACAATGCTTGACTTGGCCTTCAGTCCAGAACTCGGCTTCAACGCTCCATTGAACACAACAAAACTTGCCCCAGTCACTTAAAAGATGAAAACATGCACATTTAAAAGAAATTTCTACTCCATGTACATGTACATAATAACATATGGAATGTAAATATCTTAGCAAACTTAGTGTCTCTTCCTTGAAGGAATCCAAATGGTTTTTTTGTTTTTTCTTTCATATAAGCCTATGGAATCCAACTATAAATTAACAAACTAAGATGTTGAAAAATTCTCATGCAAAAAGTTGTCCTTAAATATAAATGAACATCTTAAAACTTTGCCTGAGAAATTTTTATAATTTTTCAACGATTCTTCTGATTGACTATACTCAGACGAACCTGTCCTGATTTACCTGTCTTATTTCATAGTCTTACCTTTACGTGGCTTGTTCTGTATGTTGATGGCCTGTGTCTGATAATTTCCGTCGTCGTTTTGAATACACACCAAATGTGAGTCGGCCTCTGTACTGAAGCAAGCTCCAATAGCCATTACATGCTCATTGCTGTTTTCAACTACTTTCATCAACTGTGTAAATGAGTATTGTATATCCTTAAATCACATTATCAAATATTCATTCTTTGTGAATGCACTACACTGTATCTTAATCACTGAACTCCTGCAATGGGAGGATTATTGGACACTAAAAAGTTTTGTTGACTTGTATAACAATATTTAATATGCTTATCTAGAGTTTTTTTATATACATGAACAGTGTATATACATGAATGTTACTAGCATATACAAATTCACCAAATAAGTATCTTACATGTATCTCAGATTTCAATGAAGATTACTCTTGTCTTATCCATCTATTCAAATTGAAACATGTACTTTTATATACTTGTATATGTATTTTTTATCACACAGGTAAATAATTATATGTTCTAATGTTCTAAAACAATTCTGATTTATAATTGCTTACTCTGCTTGCTAGCAACAGATTCCTCAGGTAATACAGAATACTCAGAAGTACCTTACATCTTAGTATTAAGTAACATATGTCTCTGTATGGAGTAACTAACCTCTTAGTATTAAGTAACATTTGTCTCTGTATGGAGTAACTTACCTCTTAGCATTAAGTAACATATGTCTCTGTATGAAGTAACTTACATCTTAGTATTAAGTAACATTTGTCTCTGTATGGAGTAACTTACCTCTTAGTATTAAGTAACATTTGTCTCTGTATGGAGTAACTTACATCTTAGTATTAAGTAACATATGTCTCTGTATAGAGTAACTTACATCTTAGTATTAAGTAACATATGTCTCTGTATGGAGTAACTTACCTCTTAGTATTAAGTAACATTTGTCTCTGTATGGAGTAACTTACCTCTTAGTATTAAGTAACATTTGTCTCTGTATGGAGTAACTTACATCTTAGTATTAAGTAACATACATGTATGTCTCTGTATGGAGTAACTTACATCTTAGTATTAAGTAACATATGTCTCTGTATGGAGTAACTTACATCTTAGTATTAAGTAACATTTGTCTCTGTATGGAGTAACTTACATCTTAGTATTAAGTAACATTTGTCTCTGTATGGAGTAACTTACCTCTTAGTATTAAGTAACATTTGTCTCTGTATGGAGTAACTTACATCTTAATATTAAGTAACATATGTCTCTGTATGGAGTAACTTACATCTTAGTATTAAGTAACATATGTCTCTGTATGGAGTAACTTACATCTTAGTATTAAGTAACATATGTCTCTGTATGGAGTAACTTACATCTTAGTATTAAGTAACATATGTCTCTGTATGAAGTACAATGTAACTTACGTCTTCATATCGATTGCGGGGGAAGTTGATGGTGGTTCGTTTATCCTGCATGTGGATTGTGATCCCGCGGATCTGAGGCAGCATATACTGGAAATTCCTGAAGTCCGCCAGGAGATTCATTATGGTGTGTCCAATCTCAAAGAACACTGGTTTACGATTCCGAATGCTGATCAATGGACAAGGGTAGTCTACAAAGATCAAATATAAAATACAAATGTCTTCTTTTTCTTATGTCTCTTTTATCTTATTTGTATCCAAGATCTCTTCATTGACTTAATTTATCAACTGAAAACAGATTTTACCCACTAGGTAATTAACAGGTTTAACTTTTTTGTGTATGACTAGTTTGTTTATATTTTTAAAGGACACATAGTATGACTATTCCAACATAAAGTCACATGGACTCTCCGTCAAAGTCTTTCCTAATAAAAATAAATGCATTACAGTAACCACAGTAACTTAGTGGTGAAATCCATGAAGTAAGTGTTCAGCAAATAAAGATGAAGCCACAGTACACAAGAAATAGATCTTACATCTGTACTCTGCTCCCAGCCTCAACAGGAGGCGGATAGGAAAGACTTTGGCCCAGGGCATTTCCCACTTTTGTAGGAGAATCCCAAACAGGTAGGGGGGTGTGGGTAACACCAGTTTGTGTAGACACTGGAAGGTCGGCTTGATGTAGAGGAACCCCCCGTGGTCACGGTCATCGAGGAATGTCTGGGTGAAGATGGAGTGACCCATGTCTGACACTGTGATACCTGTAGTGTAAAACAGTCAGATGTACTAACACACTAAAATCAACACCTAAATATCTGTACATACATGTATAACAGAAAGGTAACATAACATTACTTTCTTGCAAGTTCATAACTGATAAAGATCCCTCCATACAATTAAATCATAAACAGAGATAAATAGGATTTGAACTAGTCTTCGGATTTAAAATGAGAATAAATAGACATTAATATTGCCAAAAGTTAGGCATTATGTGATTCTATCTTTACCTTTGCCTGCCTCCTCATAGACGTGATACAGGTGTCGGAATATGTCCAGAGGAATCATGTCCTCCTCCGGGAGACTCTCCAGAATGATCACGATTTCATCCTGACCGACCGTACACATTCCCTGAGTGGTGAAGCTCCAACACACTCTGTTCACACAACAGTCCACTGCAAGTATCACACAGTCATAGTGTACCAACACATAACGCTAGTCACACTCAAAAAATTCAACACTATATTATCACTTCTGTCATTTTTTGTGTTTCAATATACAATGTACCTTAACAATGTATATCATTTCATGGCATGAATTAATGCAAATGAATAATTTGTAAACAGGGTCACAGTGTATAAAAACATAACACACAAAAACTCTTATTTAAAAACTCTAATTTATCACTTTCACTATTGAGAGTTAATGCAAAAGTGTGAACACTATTAAATTATTCTTTGTAAACAGAGAATTAAGCTGAGGACTTATAAAAAAACATAGTAATGTTCCCTTGCTATCAGTTCATTAAATACTCAAAGTTCTGATTGGAGTAGTAGTACTTACATGACAGAATCTTGATCAAAACATGAAGGTTAGAGCAAAGGGCAAATGTCACAGGTTCAGCATCTTCATCTATAATTGAATAAAATCTCTGTTCAATCATTTTATAAATCAAATACCTGATACATGCCTTTGTCATAAGCTATAACTGGTCCATGTACTGTTCTCTCTTTTTTATCTGAATTACAATTACCGGGTAAAAATAAACAAAAAATGCATATGATATGTAAATTGAATAAGTATATGACAAATGAAATCTATTAACAAAGATTTCAGATTTTTCTTTAGGGCTACTTTGTTACAGAATACATGCGTCATCACTGAAAGTAAATTGTAGCTTAGTTAGAAATCATTCAATTCTATTTGTAACGACTCATTAGCTAAACAAATTCATCTATATTGTATAACTTGGCTACATCACAATACGACCTCGTGCAAATCGTATTAATCCACTTGACATTACATTTAAATTTTGTATATATTAATGTCATTTTTCAAAATACATGTAATTGGCCTTTTTTTCTATCTTAGTTGTAGAAATTCATATACATGTAATAAAGAATAAATTTAATTTCTACCTATTTTATAACATACATGTAACATAACATAACAGTTTACACTTTTTTTTAAACTGCTTCAGTTTATAAAACATAACCTGCCCCAAGTTACATGTATGTAATATTGTATAAAATAGGTAGAAATTATTCCTTAAAAAAAAATAGAAATGGACATAGACATTGCTACCTTTTATTTGTGGTAAGTACTTCTCCATGGCAGGCTGATCATCCAGAATTACATCTGATTAAAAAGAGACAAATACAAGTGTTACACACAAGGCAGGATTGAAGAGTATATTAAGCACCAAATCCTGATCAATCTTGTGAGACCTACCTTCGTTTGGTTTGACTGAGAGAACCACGGGAGGTAGCCCGGTTTCTGGAATCAGGCACTGAGTCCTGGACATCTCACCCGAGCGCACTCGTCTTCCACCTCCATCTACATAAATTTACATGGAATTTTGTAAACCTCATGGTTTGGAGGAAACGTATATGTTATTTGGACAATGGCTCCTTCATACAATTTTTAGTCTCAAACCTACTGACCCTTTTGACTAAGCCTTAATAAAAATAACTCCATCACAATAGAAAATCTCGTAACCAGAACTAATAAAGGTCGTGATAATCCTTTGTAAAGTTTGAAGAATATTAATGAAATAGTTTACGAGAAATAGGTCTAATACCAATGGGTTTACTACCTGATGAGCAAGGCAATGTGAGCTCTTCATTAAAAAGTGAGGGAGGGGGTAGGAGCGGTACAAAAAGATCGAGACTCACCTGCACTAGATTTTTCAACTCGTTTCTGACTGCGCGTGGATCGTCGCAGTGGTAGGCGGGACGAGGCCTTGTTTGAACCGTCTAGCTCTGTGAGGTCACCACCAGGCCGGATACCATCAGAAAATATCACTTGTTTGGGCTCATGGCGTCTATGGCTTCCTATAAATAGATTGAGAGACATAGCAGACAACCTCACTCAAAACAAACATTAAATCAATCATAAAAGGCAGATACCTCCTCTGAATCAAATCCTACATCTCATGTCATGTCAACATTTATAACAACTTTCTAATAGTAATCTAAATTGTTTTAGCAAGATTGAAATGACCTCAAATGCTGTTGTGCTTATAAAGTCAGAATGAAATTTTAGTTAGAGATTGTGACAAGACCTCATCTGTATTAAAGGCTGTACTACTTTCCTTTGAGTTAATGTATAACTGTGTATGTTTTCTGTTTTAACCTAGACATGTCCAAGTACATGTGTACTCACCGTCCCGCTTCAGAACACCTGCTGGGGTGGTGGCAGCAGGTGCTTCACCTGAGACCGCCGCACCCTGCACCCCGCCACTGTACACCGCTGCTGTAGAAAAGCAAAGCAAAGCTGGTCAACAAAAGATACTGCTGACAGAGAAGCAATTAAGCCTGATGCACATAACTAATAACACAGTCAAATCAACTATATGTATATCCATGACTTACAACAGCAAAGCATTACAGCACAACAGCATTAAGTATAAAATATGCTTCAGAGGAGTTCACTGACCATTTTATAGCTTATGCAGAATTTAATAAATACAGTCCTATCACCCATCCCTAAGGAATCAAAATGCTGAACACATTACTGTAAAATTGATGTTTTGAGACTGGTGTAGGGTTGTAGCGTTTACCTTCCAGGATCTGGTGACATGGAACACACACCCGGGCCTCCTTGTTATCCATGTAGGGGAGGCGACTCTTTAAGTTACAGCAAGAAGAACACAGAACCTGTCAATGTAAAGTGATGTTAAGATAGAAGAGATGCTCAGAACACAACAAACTCACGGTTCATTAGTATGTAATAGTTTAACATCAGAATAGTTACTTTTTATTTTCAGATGTGCATTTTTTTTTCAATTGCAACAAATAATCAATGAGCAGATGTTGCTTGCAATCAAATGGAAATATATCACACCACTAAAACACTTGATTTACAAAATCAAGATTTGTAATCACGATTTTTTAAACAGAAGAATCCACTACCTTTCCGCAGCCTCTACAGTGATGTCTCCTCTTCGTAAAGGTAAACCTGAGGTCACAGCTCATACAGGTGGGTGCCTGACTGTCCGGGATCCACACCGGGGCCACATGCCCCACCCCCAAGGGATTAAACCCTGCTCCCTGGGGCTCTTCTGTTGGTGCATTGGTTTCGGATGCAGAATTAGGATCTACAGTACAAGTCATTGAAACTACATACCAATACACATGTGTATCTCAAAGCCATGCTTCACTATAACATGTACATCTTTGGCTTTGTATGTGGAGAAATCACTGAAACTCAACTATCATAAACTGACAAAAAATGTATTTATCCTACCATCACAGATTTACATTCATAAATTGTATAGCCACTGTGACGCGAATCAAAGGCTCAATGACTGAACAACTAAACGGCTGATAACAAGACAGATAAACATATGACTACTGGGCACCCACAATTTACAATACCTTCAGTTGGAATCACTAATAAAATTTTAAAGAATGAATATCTCCTCTACATCTGTTTAGAGACACATCATTCATCAACAAAAATCAAGAAACTAATTTCATATGACATTATAGATATAAAACAAATGAGAACAAAAACAAATTCTTAAAGATGAAATTTGAGATACTCCATCTACTATTTGAACAGACATGCTGAACAAAACAGCATGCTTCTGAAGGAAATAGTTTAGTAAAGCACAGGTATATTACTTTCTTTATCTGTTAAAATGATATTTTCTAGCATTTACAGAGTTAAATAGAGAGTGTTTACCCTGATCTTCCTGTGACGTCCTCCCCTCCGGTGTTCTGTCGACGTCCGAGCCGGGCTGCGCGTCACTGGGGTATGGGAATGTATAGGGAGCTGAGGACCTCTCCAGGCCTCCGTCACCCCGAGGGGGGAGCTTCAGACTGTTGGGTCTCCTCTGCTGGTGGGGAATCCCATCCCCAGGGCCCCAGGAGTGGGGACGGCCCGGTAATTGACCACCGTCCCCTGGAGGCCTCATCACAGCTTCTTCCAAACCACTTTCTTGCAGAGACAGAGCAATGGCCATTGCTAGGTCTGGATCCATCTCCTCCTCCTGGGAATGACTGTTCTGAACACAAGAGTCGGTACTAACAACAGCTTGATTACTGGGGTCCTGTCCAGCACTCTGTTCAATGGGAGTGGCTTCTTGTTCTACTGCTTCATTTGGCAAAATGTCTTGAACCTGCGGTGGTTGGTCAGAGACACCAGTCACAGGTTGGGAGGGCTTTTTGGGTCGAGCTCCCACACCCATGTTGGGGGGTAGTGGCCCTGGAGCCTTGAGATCCTCTGAGCTGTCAGGAGGCTCACTTTGTCTAACAGTAAAGTCTTGATCCTGAGAGATTTTTTCATGTTCCACTTCTTGACCCAGTTTCTCTGACTTGTCACTGGTGACATCACAATGCTGATTCTCTGTGTTTGTCTCAGTGAAATTACTTCCTTTTGCATTTTCAATTTTCTGACTTCCCATTTGAGATGAGTCTGTAAAGTCTTTGGAGTGAATCACAGGTTCCTCTGGGTCAACGTTTTTCTGTCCGTCTGCTCCTACATCGTCAATCACATCACAAAGGTAACTTTCCATATCAGATATATCCACCTCTGAATCTGTGAATCCCACGGCTGTTGGGGTGACCAGAGCAGGAGATTCACCGACATTTCCTGTAGCATTAGAGGTCTCTCTGTTCACAATCCTGGCATCACTAGAAGAGTGTCCATTATCACCAGGAGCACTTGCCTTTTCCTCTGATACTGCAACAGAATCCTTTAAAGCTTCAGATTCAGAAACAAAGTCATGTGACTTGGACCGTGCTTCGTCATCCTCTGACTTAGCTGGAATTGTCTCTTTTGTCATTGAAGAATCCTGTTCTTTCACAAAACTGTCACATACCTTGACACATGTGTCTTCACTCTGAAGACTGAGTCCTTTACTGGCTGTGCCCACATCATGTGTGTTACTACTGTCCAGACTTGACTGCAGGCCTTCTTGACTATCCAATGAATTTGTCTCCTTTGAACTGGTCTCGGTGTTGTTTACAATAGACCTCTGCACTCCAAACGCAGAACCAGAGAGGTCCATGTTCTCCACACTACTGGCTTTGTTTTCTTTTAAACTGTTATTCAGAGATGTATTTGTAATCTTTGGACTCAGAGAGCTGCTGATATCATGGTCCATAGGTCCTGCATGTGAATTTGTATGAAGGGTAGCGCTGCCAGCTTCCTGACGTTGCATGAAGTTGCCAGCAGGAAGTGGCACTGGTTGCAGTTCTTGATTTGTTGGTGAGAGGGTGGTGTTGCTGTCTATACTGTTCACCCCTGAGTCCACAGAATTGTAAATGGAGGGGTAGGTCTGAGGAGCAACCTGCTGATGGGATCCTGTCTTCTGTGGGGTGTATGTATTTCTGTCTTTTGCTTGTGAATGATAAGCTAAAGATGACCTGAGGTCATCTGTTTTCTCCCCAACCTCTTGTATGTAGGTCAAATTGGACTTGTTGACCCCATTAGAGATGGCATGGGCGAGGTCTGGAGGAAAGGGCTGGTTCTCATACACGGGGGTGAACTCGTCCCGAGCCTGAACAGGATACTTGTAGTCCTGTGAACCATTGGTGATCACGTGACCCAGGTCTAGCTTATGATCACCGTTAATGACCAGGTGAGCTGGCTTAGTGATGATCTTCTCCCCCACGGAACAGTTGTCAGTGATGCTGGACTTGAAGTCTGTGGAGGGCGCAAAGTCAGCCTCAGACAGGTCAAACTGATCAGTCGGGCTGTACGGGATGTCGTACGCCATCATCTGATTCGCATGGTTGGTGCTTGCCGCAGACCAGGACGTTTCGGAGGAGACAGCGACATTGGACAGGTCCTCCCAAGGTCGTTCGTCCTTCAGGGCCACATAGCTGGAGTAGTCCGAGGGCCGGGTCTCCTGCCCGGGACAGCTTTTCTTCCCTGTCTCTGTCAACAACAACATTATCAATCAAATGCAATAAATTGAATTGTTCATCATACATATTCCATTGTGTCATTCTACAGAACCTTATTTGGGGAGTGGGGTAGGGTTATTGTTCTGTACAACAGACATTAAAACATTACTATAGCTAATAAACTTCAATGAAGAAAGTTTTCAGAAGGTATAAATTTAAGTGAAGTATATATATATAAAAAAAACCCTTGAAAATAGGTTAACTTAATGCATGTAATACCATAATCACATCATACAAGAAGTGAAGAGGAGAGTATACTTTACCCTAAGTTCAAGGATAAAATTACATATTTTCCAAATAATAATTCAGTCTATGACCTAAGGTAATATTTATAAGCAGCTTTTGAAAAAAGAAGGATAATTAATATGTGTATCATATATAAACAAGAAGGCACAGTTTCTTTCAATATTTGCCCTAAAATTCAAAACTTGTTTAAATCTTTTAAAAATACACAGTCATATATCATCTTGAACCTGTGTGTATATAAAGTACCAAGTTATACACTTTTATCTTGTTTCCAAAAATAATTATGACTTCAACATTTTGGCATATTTCTAAAATTTGGTCAAAAATGATAAAAAATTGCCAATTTTCTCATAGTTTTTTGAAGAGAAAAATGTGTCTGCAGCCGTCGCTCACAACAAAATTAATATATTTTATGTGATATCAAATGATAAAGTTATTATGTTAGTTTCAATGTGGGGGACAGCTGCGGACATATTTTTCTATTCAAAAAGCTACTAAGGAACTGGTGTCTTCTGCTCAGTTTTATGAAAATTACGGGAAAATGCACTGTTTGTGACGTCACAATTAATCTTGTGAAAGTCTAATCAGGTAGGGGCCTAATTATTTATAGATTCTTAATTTATGGGTATTTTTGTGTAAATAAACGTTACATTTCAGTTTCTTGTGATATTTTAAAAAATCACTCTAAAACAGGGCCAAATATGACTGAAACTGTAATTAGTTCTTTGTTTTGTAAAATACTAACTTTTATGAGTCAAAATCTTTTTCTTTTATCTTAGCAAAAGGTCTTTCTCATATCAATGCTCGTAGAAATCAATTTTAATCTTTTCCTCCATTAAAGAAAGTGTTAGCAAATGAGGGATTCAGCAAAAATAAAATTTCCTAGCTTCCTTATAGTTGTACAAGATTTCTCTATACCGTAGTTCCTTATAAGTGAGTTATAATCCTCTAAAAATAGACATGTACAGTGATTAACACCCATGGTGGTGGGTAGGGGGAGGGTGGTAGATAAAAGTGGGAGCGGCTGGGGGATGCTGGTCATAAGATTCATGTGATTATTCTGTACATGTATTTTGACTTTCCTTAGACTTTGCCATTACTTTTATTCCAGTTGTTAATTTTCATAGTCACTACATGGTCATGATACAAAAATCAAATTTCAAACTCTTACCCTCTGCCTCAAAGTCATCTAAAACTTTATCCAAATCCACAATCAAACTGTCCATATCTGCGAGAAAGGTCACACTGCCGAGGAAAACAACCAACTATAGAACAATTTTTCCCTTGTGTGACTTCTTGTTTCTGTATTGAATGATCATTTTGCAATAGATGTCATTCTTATCACATCAGGTAAATTTGGACTTTTTTGAGATTTGAGATTACTGCATGTGTAACATGAAAAGTATTAAATGTTACCATTTTTCATGTTAATGTAATGGATCATCAAAATTTATCATAATGGTTGTTTATATTTTTCATAAACGATTAAGACCTTCGACAATCTTAGTAAGATCTAAAATAAAGATTATATGGCATGAAGTACATAAAAGCATTATGGTAGACTTGAAATTACTCAAACTCCAAGACTGCTTCTAACTTTGAAATTGACTTTATTAGTGACCTGGATAAAATGTCTGACCAATCACAGGTGCTGAGGTCATCTTGTGGGCCCCTTTACAGCAACACAGGTACAGAGATTGGTCTTTGTAGGAGACTCATCCAAACTAACAAAGATAAATAATAATCCCAATATTTGATAATTTACAATATCATTAAAGTCTCAGGTAAGAGAATGTAAGAAAGAGTGAGAAATCTTAAACTGTTTGTAAATGAAGGGAACCAAGGCTTGATACAGAAAAGATACTGCCCTTCCCAGTTGAGAAAGAATCCAAGAAAATGAATTCAGATATCAACCATTACTGTTAAACAATAAGCAACTTGTTAATATCCTGAACTTCATAGGTGCATTTTCTACTCTAACACGCAATTTAAAAATCAATTGTTTTCTCTTATTGAACAATGTTCAAATATTTACCTTTGCAAGTGTTTTCCTCTACAACTTACAAACCATCATGGCGACTTGTATCTGCCTCTCTACACAACACTACAGTCATTATGTATGATTACATGCTATCATATGATATAATCGTACTGAACATTAACAACAAATCCTTTCAGTAAGTAAGATATTTGTTTCAGTAGATCATATTTTCTGATTAACTGTGAATAACTGTACCCCCTTTCCAAAGATCAAAGTTCAAACACATGTTAAAATAAATATCTGACACTCAAAATAACTCAACAAATATATAAGAAACAGGATAAACATTGTTTTCTGTCATCAGTTCTCAAACACAGAATATTCAGATTTTCTCTTGAATATATAAAGCCACAGACCATTAATCACACCCTAAAAATTGATTCAAGGGAAACTTTATGAATTCATGACACATGGTCACAATCCTTCATCATCCAGTGTAATTAACTGTGTTCTTTATACACAGGGTAAGTTTCAAAAGAGGAAAAAATCTGGACATCTCTGTCCAAAAGCAAAGGAAAAGGAAACACTGAACTTACTGCAAATAATAAATCAATACATCTCTAGAATGGGCAAACATTGAAAACATTACATGAGAGAAATGATTTATATTACATATCTATAAATAAATACAAATACTGTCTGTTCAGAATTTCATTTCACTGACCTTCTTCCCTCCCTCTCCCAATAAAAAATAATTTAAAATTCATAAGGTCATAAAGTATATTAAAAAGTCATTTACTTTCTCACACAAATGAAATCCATTCAGGGATTCGCTACTTGGGATGATTAATCTGTGGTGCATTCAAAGGAAGGGTCTGGCCAAGTGCAATCAACACCTGCCAAAACATTACAGTTGTGTACAGTTGTATTGTAAATTGATCAGATAAAGAAGAGTTTACCTTTATTTGGGCGATAACTCGGTGGTTGTTGAGCTGTACAGTGCATCAATCGTCTTCTTCATGGCAATCTTTAGCTGTCACTGTCAGTGATCTCACAGATTATTTTCATGGAAGGTCAAGGTCGGACTAAAGTCACGTGATTTTATATTGACTTTCTGAGAGATGCGTTTGCGCAAAATTGAAAAAAAGATACAAAAATTCACGGACAAAATAAGCCTATATATAACCAGAGACATAAATATAACTGTTGGTAAAGATTTCATGAAAACCAGACAATTCTTTTAAGCTTGAGGCAATGCTGTATGTTACAGAAACAAACAACAATTTTGCCATTTAAAATTTAATGCGTCATTTGCTTTGCGCAATGATGCCATTTATAAAACTTTGCGGCTTTGGAAACTTCCCTTTGCGAGACTTTCGTGGTAAGATAAAATGAAAGTACAATTTCAGATTGCACGACAGTGTTGTAAGATACACAGCAGAAAGGTGTTGGGTCTTTACAATAGAGAGATGGCGAACAAAAAACAGCTTTTCAAGTATTTGCTGATTTTGGATTTTGAGGCTACTTGTGATGATAAACAACGGCCCGTCCCACAGGTATGAATGATTTTGTATCACCAGCAGCATGCACAAAATATTGTAATAGTTTATCAGAATTTCAGTGTGTCTGTAGTCTGTTGAATGGTTATGACGCATAATGTTGATTTGGTTTGATTATTTTTTAACACAACTTTTTTTTTTGAGGAATTGGTAAAGTTTCATGTACTGTACTTTCTTTTTTTTTATATCGAATTTACATGATTTAAGAGATGTTGTTAGTTTTTCTATAAAAAGGAGATTTCGGAAATATTATACAATACACAAGCATTCTATATAATTACAATGCATCATGGTTTTATGTGATTGATTATGCTGCTATTGTAACGTGTATACGTTACAATATGAGCATATAAGGTTTCCAAAACAGGGCAGGCTGGGTTTTTTATATTATAATATTTTACTTCCGTATAAATTCAAGGTTAACACGTATCATAAGGTACAGAAAGTCTTGTGATATTGATTTTGTGATAAGGTGATTCAACACAATTATATTGACTTAGTCATAATTTCAGAATTCAGTTAAACTTTTCAGACAGGATCTTGATAACATCAATGCTAGCTCTTACTTATATTCACTATCAGTTTTACTTGAGTCCTCACTGGTAAAACATGTTGCAAATAATGAAAACCTATGCACAGTTTTGTATCAATAAAAATTGCAAATTTAATGTGCACAAAAATTTGCACTGTAGTTTTGAAATTATTTCCCTAATTTCCTTGCTAACATATAACCTTTTAGAAATAAATTCACGGCACTCTACAACTGATGTTGTCACTTTACCAGTACTTGCCTCAGAATTCATTTTGACACATACTCTTGTAAACTTCAGAAGTTGAAGTGTGTGATGTCCATGACGTACCTAAGAATTTTAGTTGTAATTTTTACCTGACAGTAATCAAATTCACTCTGCTCCAATTTATGAGGTTTTGTACATTGAATAGAATTTTTGAGGCATAAATAATAAGGAAAATGAGAGAGAGAGAGAGAGAGAGAGAGAGAGAGAGAGAGAGAGAGAGAGAGAGGGAGAGAGAGAGGATGTACATTATTGACTCCCCTCATCACTGATAATATTGTTTTGTATTTATGGGATCCATCATTATGTGTACACTTTAAGATTGTGTTTGTATGAAGAATGAGTGAAATGTCACAGACATGTCACAGACATAAAGACTTGCATGACGCAAATAACTTTAACACCTTGCATGTCAAGCATATACAGTTACTGTAGAACTTTAATAACTCAAACATTGGTATCTTAAATGTCATGGTTTGTGGAAACAAATTGGAAGTCCCAAATACCGGTAATGTCTCTATATGAATTTAACTTGATCTTTAATATATCAAATCTTAGGATATGGAAAATTTCTTATCAATCCTCTTGAGTTCAAAATAAAGGTTTGACTCTATATTAAAAGTGGAATTGTGATCCCCTTGCTAAACAATATCAAGTTCTGGAAGGGATATTTAAACAATAAAATGCTTTCTTTGATTCATGTGGGATATGAAGAAAAAATACATAACCTGCATTAGCGGGTTATGTAATTTTTTTCTGCAATGATTGTGACCTTCATAACCCGCATGAATCATCAAAGAAAGCATTTTATTGTTTATATTTACATCTTTCTTTTAACAAATTAATAAATTGATTGTAAAAAGTTAGTAAAATTCACTAAATTACTGTTAATGTACATCAGTACGTTAGCAAAAAGAAACAGCCAAATCGTCTCCTATGGGAATTTGAGTCTGACATCATCATGATTATTTTTCATGCAGTCCGTGATTTTTCTTAGGTCGCTGTAAATTTCGACCAATTGATAAACGGGGCGTGTTGATTTCAGTTTGGCTGTTTCTTTAGACCTATGAGTTAACTAAATTTCCCTAAGAAATAGAGGGAATCATACTCGGTAGATGTAAATATAATATTATAACATCACAAATGTGTGACAGCAATCCTTTTGAAAGGTAATGTTTTGTTTTGCCATGTTCTTCTGTGTGTAAATGTCTTTGCTGGATTGTTTTTGTAGGAAATCATTGAGTTTCCCGTCATCAAAATAAACACAACTACTCTTGAATCAGAGGCCATTTTCCATACATATGTTGAACCCGATGTCAACCCCAAACTATCTCCGTTCTGTACAGAGGTAACTATAAAAACACTGACTTCTTTGACAGGCTGTAAAAGGAAGTTGACTTAGTGACTTAGAAGGTCTAATAATAACATTAAAGTCAGTCAGAACAACAGGGTGATTGGACTCTCCATCATTGATTCCCATTGAAAGATAATTACATCCTCCAAAAGTTGACTTGAGTCATTTTATGATCTGATATGAAGATATTTTATTAACCAGATGGTTTACTTTTAAATCTGATCTCTATGTTTTCCCACTACCCCATCTTATCATAAGACGACTGTTATTTATTACATGTATCAGTGATACAGGAAGTACATGTACACTCTATGTGAAAGTGTGATCAATGCCTTGTATAAATTATGTAAGATGATAGTCGGTGTCAGTATGTAGTTTATTACATCTACCAGTACTGTTTTTTCATGATCATGAACAGGAGATGCAGAAAAGACCAAGTAGAGAATTTTTAAAATTGAAACCTAAAATAACCCAGCTAAACAGTCATTCTGAAAAATATTGGTGTCTGAAGAAAATATTTAAAGGGCTACCATCTCAATCCACCCTCAATCCGCCGATTTGATCCACCACATGTGATCTTTCAGTTATTGTTCTTTGAAGTGCTCCTGATGTTTGTGCTGTACTTATAAGTGTGTGTTGTACTTATAGTTGCGTATTGTTTTCCCCTCAGCTGACAGGAATCAGGCAGTCTCAGATTGATGGTCGGCCTCACCTGACCGAGGTTCTAGACAAGGTATGGTTAGCACAGAGTCAGATTGCCTCCATTGTATAGATTGTTACAAGGTTTCCTGGTATTTTAATTTAAGCAACTTGCAATTCCTAACAACTTTATTTCAACATTAACCAGTAATAAACTGGTTTGCTGCAACTGATTTCAAGACCAAGCCCTTTTCAGTAAAAAAACCATGTATAAAATCAAATGCAGGTTATAGAGACTTCATATATTTTGTGGGGAGTAATATTCAGACAAGTTTCATGGAAACCTCACACACATTATCTTGCACAAAAATAAAAAATTATAAGTTTGTTAACAGAATCTTTATGATTCCTGATATTTAAAGATAAATTCTCTCATCCACTCAAAGGAGAGCTGTAATGGAATCATCAGGTGTGTCTTTGTTCAGTCTATTTCTATACAATTCTCACTGACTGCTTGTTGTTTGACAGATGTTTCCTGCATGGATGGAACAACATGGACTGCTGGATCCAGAGAACAGTAGTTTATTTGTCACCTGTGGAGACTGGGACCTCAAGACAATGTGAGTATTTGTTAGATGTAACATGTATGTACAGAGTATGGCCTTGATATATGTGTTTGTTTGTTGGAGGTAACATATATGTACAGAGAGGGGCCTCTTAACATGCTTGTATTTGTTGGAGATGACATGTACATGTATGTACAGTGTAGGGCCTCTGAAATATGTGTGCGTTTGTTGGAGGTAACATGTATGTGCAGAGAGGGACCTCTGTGAGTCTTTGTGAGGGGTAACTTGTATGTACAGAGTACGGCCTCAAGTAGATGTGAGTCTTTGTTGGACATACAGTACCGATCAGACCCGACCTAATGCCAACTTAACCCTGGGTTTGCTTTCGGGGTTTACTTGGGGTTTACTTTTTGTCAGCAGCATATCTTCTTCAGTTTGTTTCTTTGCAAAATGAATTGTTAATATTTTGAATTGTTTATATTTTTATCAGGGGAAGGATAAATCAAATTGTGAGTAAACATTAAGGAATGTTATCAAGAAATAGTTTGTAGATTAAACACATTGTTATGTGTTCAACAGGTTACCTTCACAGTGTTCATATCTAAAGAAACAACCAGCAGATTATTTCCATAAATGGTGCAACATTAAAAAGGTATGGTACTCCAGATTACATGCAGCATGACTTCAAACCACAGAACTACATCGACCATTTGTATCAGAATCACAGTAATTGTTTTATTACACAGCATGGAATTCTATAACCTTGTATGTAATATAGCACATTGTAATGTCACACCTCATAGGAAAAAATTATCTTTGAAAAAATTTTATTTTCATAAACTTGAAATTTAAAAAGTAAAATAAAAATTATTCTTTGTTTAAGTTCTTTCATATACGTGAACTAATGCACTGGTACTATCAAAATTAATCAGAAGCTTTATATTGACAGGCTTTTTGTGATGTCACCTCAAAATATCCTAGGGGAATGATGGAAATGTTGACGGTTCTAGGAATTCCCCACACAGGACGGCATCACAGCGGAATAGGTAATGAATCAACACAATCCAAAGAAGGAACAATCTCTTCATAGGGTACCACAACTATACAATCCAACATAGGGTACCACAACTGTACAACCCCATCATAGGGTACCACCACTGTACAATCCCGTCATAGGGTACCACCACTGTACAATCCCGTCATAGGGTACCACCACTATGCAACCCCATCATAGGGTACCACCACTATACATTACCATCATAGGATACCACCACTATATAATTACTTTATAGGGTACCACCATTATACAGCCCCATCATAGGGTACCACCACTATACAATTACTTTATAGGGTACCACCACTATGCAACCCCATCATAGGGTACCACCATTATACAATCCTATCATAGAGTACCATCACTATACAATCCCATCATAGGGTACCACCACTGTTCAATCCCATCATAGGGTACCACCACTGTACAATAAAAAAGAAGGAACAATCTCATCACGGGGACCACCAATATACAGTCCTGTCATAGGGTATTATAACAATAGAATTCCATCATAGGGTACCACCATTATATAATCCCATCATAGGGTACAACCATTATACAATCCCATCTTAGGGTCCCATCATTATACAATCCCATTATAGGGTACCAGCACTATACAATTCCAACACACGGTACCACCACTGTACTATTTCAACTTACAGTACCACCACTGTATTATTCCATCATAGGGTACCATTGGTATATAATCCCATCATAGGTTACCACAACTGTACAATCCAAAGAAGGAACAATCTCATCACGGGGACCACCAAATGAATATACAGTCCCATCAGAAGGTACCACCACTATATAATTCCATCATAGGGTATCATCACTATATACAAATCATCAAAAGGTACCACAATTATATAATCCCATGATAGGGTATCTCCACTATACAATCCCGTTATAAGGTACCACCACTATACAATCCCATCATAGGGTACCATGGGGTATCTTTGGGGAGAGGAGTAACATAGGCATAGCCTGATGTCCAATCCCATTATGTACTTATTTGCATATTAAAATATTTGTTGAATAAATAATCATAGGGTACCACCACTAAACAACCCCATCATAGGGTACCACCATTACACAATCCAATTATAGGGTACCACCACTATACAATCCCATCATAGGGTACCACTACTAAACAACTCCATCATAGGGTACCACCACTAACAACCCCATCATAGGATACCATCATTACACAATCCCATTTAGGGGTACCACCACTAAACAACCCCATTATAGGGTACCATCACTATACAACCCCATCATAGGGTACCACCATTATACAATCCCATCATAGGGTACCACCATTATACAATCCCATCATGGGGTATAGCCATTATACAATCCCATCATAGGGTACCACCACTATACAATCCATCATAGGGTACCACCATTATACAGTCCCATCACAGGGTACCACCACTATACAATTCCAACAAACAGTACCACCACTGTACTATTCCATCATATGGTACTACCATTATACAATCCCTTTAATTGGTACAACTAGTAAACAATCACATCTATGGGTAATAAACAACCCCATCACAGGGTACCACAATACAATCCCAATAAGGGTACCACCACTGTACAATCCAATCATAGAATACCACCACTGTACAATCCAAAGAAGGAACAATCTCATCACAGTGTACCACCAATATACAGTCCCATCAGAAGGTACCACCACTATAAAACCCCATTATAGGGTACCACCACTATACAGTTTTATCATACGGTACTACCACTATACAATCCATCATAGGGTACCACCACTATACAAACCTATCGTATGGAACCACCACTATACAACCCAATCATAGGGTACCACCACTATACAACCCAATCATAGAGTACCACCACTATACAATCCATCATAGGGTACCACCACTATACAACCCAATCATAGGGTACCACCACTATACAACCCCATCATAGGGTACCACCACCCACTTTACAACCCCATCATAGGGTACCACCACCGAGTATACACTCCCATCATAGAGTACCACCACAGTAAAATCACATCATACAGTAACACCACTATACAACCCCATCATAGGGAACCATCACTACACAACCCCATCATAGGGTACCACAATTATACAATCCCATCATAGGGTACCACCATTACAAATCTAATCATAGGGTACCACCACTATACAATCTCATCATAGGGTACCACAACTATACAATCCATCATAGGGTACCACCACTATACAACCCCATCATAGGGTACCACCACTATTTGATCCTATCATATGGTACCCAAACTATAATTACAGTAATAGATAACCCCACAATAAAATCCCATCATAAGGTTACACCAATATACAATTACTTCAGTAGCCTGTAGGTACCACCATTATACAATCCCATCCATAGGTACTTCCACTATACAGTCCCATCATAGGGTACCCCCACTATGCAATTTCATTAAAATGTACCACAGTGGAATAGTTAGTGAATCTAAACATCCAATAAAAGGATACCACCACAGTGAAATATAGGTGATACGCATACATCTACATTGTCCCATCAAAGGGTACTGCCATAGTGATATGTGTAGCTAATACATATACAAATGTACTTATACATGTGTATGCAAGCCATTTAAAGATACCACAGAAGTGGAATACCGGTAGATAAAACATCTATAAAATTCTACCAAAAAGACAGAGTAAATTGAAATTTGCATGGTGGTACATGAGAATAGCAAGGAAAATTTTTCATTTTAAAACATTGTTTATAGAAATAAAAATCAGGTTTGTTTGTCATAATTTTACATAGAAAAATATAAGTGAATCTATTGGTGTTTATATGAAATGAAGGTGTGACACTGGCATCTTTCTGGCATGCATTTGCTTAACTTTAAGCCATTGAAAACTTCACAGAAATAGGTCATATATCTTGTATGACCTCAAAGCATGTCAAGGTCATTGTGGTCCATATAATTCAAACCTCTTTATTGTCAAAAGCCTATTTTAAGGTGGCAGTACAATGCTGTCAATCTCTCAAGATGATGATATTTCTCTTGTCGATAAATGGGATCAAAACATTAGAGAATATAAACATAGCTACTTAAGATTTTTGCCATTTTGGGATGGTATAAATTTCTTAAAAGGACATGGAGATTAACGATATTCTTCAAGCTTAGACAGGAGTTCTAAATCTAAATGATGTTAATTTCCTGATACATGTACATATCACAATACAATTCAGGAATGAGGAAGACATGAGTTTAATAAAGTAAAAAACCTTCAGTTTTACATTGCAATTCAATGACCTGTGAAGACAACAAATAAAATACTCATTTTGCTTTAATCTTTATTTTATGTTTTGCGTCATAATGTAATTTATTGTTGTTTCCACACAGATGATTGTACAAACATAGGAAACATTGCAAAGGAGCTGATAAGAAGAGGCCATGTTTTCAAGCAGACATACTATTTTTGACGTCAGGCAGAGAACAAGAAATTAACCTCTGAAGGAATGGCTGAACATGCTCGGGGCCCAGACTGTCTAGATTCACCTCAGTAGCGCCTGATTTAAAGTGTTTACGTTGTGACCGACTGTATAACGGATCGTAATGTTCCGTTAGGAGAGCCTCCACAAATTCTGGCCACTGCTGTCTCTCCCCCAGAGCTATCCAGTCACTGACTCTAGAATCACTGTGATGTTTTTGAAGTTTTAATAACTGTTCTTTTGTAAATTGAAAATTTTTGATGTAATCTGGATAAATCTGTATGATGTGTTGTATTCTTTCTTCCAAAGGTAGAGTTATCTGAAAATGCTGTGATTTTCCCATTTTTGTGTGTAATACACTAGGTACATGTAATTTTCCGATCTTAATACTCTCTGATTCCAACCAGACCACTTTATCTGGATTAAATCTCCGCAGTCTTTCCACAATCAAGGAGTCAAACCATTTCTGTGATGGCTGCGATCCATTTATGTCCCATCCCAGAACGGAACCCTTATGATTAGCTAGACCCTCCAGGTCTAGAACTTGTTCACCAAGGGCAGATAACTGAGACAAAAGATGGGTCTTCCCCGAGCCTGTTGGACCTAAAGAAACACAGAAAAGAAAGTCGTAATCAGAAAGCTAAATCAGATACCAGTATAATAGATCATCAAATAATTTACTTCAAGTATTTTATTTATCAATAGTATCTGATTCATATTTGTGTCTGACATTAACTATTTCTTAGTTCCCTGGTGATTTTAAATTTTGAAGTAAAACTCAAAACTACAATTTATAAATAAGAGGATAAATTGGCTGGCTATGAAGTTTACCTGATAAGACCTTGAAGGTGAACTGTGTAGGTAGCTTTTCTAAACATTCCTTAACTTTGGCTCTGTAAGTTTTGTATCCTTTTTCTAAAGCAAACACATTAAATCCAATCTGTGCCATCACTATGGCAACACTTTGTGATCTTTGACCTCCCCGCCAACAGTAAATCAAGGGGGAGTACTCTTTTGGTTTTTCTGTTACATGGTCGTGAATTATTTGACTAATATTTTTTGTCACCAATTGAGCTCCATAAATCCGTCCTTTAAATGAATCCTCAGAATACAGTTTCCCGACCTCGTGTCTCTCTGTGTTACTCAGAACAGGAAGATTTATGGCCCCTGGAATGTGATCTTCTTTGTATTCATCGGGTGAACGGACATCGATCACTTCATTGACATTTGGGTTGAATGGATCTGCAATTATCACAGGCAATCGAGACTTGGAGAAATGACGAAAAAACTGAGAGAATACAAGGCATCGGAAACGACTGCATGGAAGAGAAGGCATCTGTAAAAGTACACAAAACAGTATAGTTAACATATCTTAATTGCTGGTATTACCTCCAGTTCTTATAAACTAACACAGAAGTCAAAATTAAGGGATATGTTGAATGTTGATTCATAATTTCTAGCCTTTAACAAATAAACTCTTTGGCTGAAACTACATGTAAAATAAAATGAGGCACACATTCTTATTGATAAAAACATCAGTAGGCTTAAAAATGTTGGTAAAAATATCAGTTTAAATATTACAAATATAGGATTTTATGCTGTGTTGCCTGTCTTGAAACATCGTCAGAAATCCACGACTAATGTAGCATGCATAGACTTGCTGCGTATTAAGTGCATGCGTTGTTGTGGGTCTCTGACGATATGCATTGAACCTATTATTGTTTGTGTATCGGAACCGCTATTGAATAAACTGGTTGGGACCAATACCAGTACATGCGATATCCTAATAAGATAAATAAAATTACAGTCCATAAAATAGAATTTGTTTTATTTTGCCAAAAAAATTGTAAATCCCAGTAAAAGACATTAAGGCAACACCTTCTGGTTTTTTCTAACCCCATTGGCAGATCCAGAAGGGGGTTCTTTCTCTGGGACATGTGAAGTTTTGAAAAACTTTTAATGCTCATTTAAAGGCAAATTTTCCCATCTATAATCTAAGTACTACATGTACAGCTTACTCCACTTATATTGAAATCGCTTATTTTGAAATTCCGCTTATTTTGAAATAGAAATAATTCCCCAGTTCTAGCCTCTCATTTTCTTTGCATTAAATTAACGGTTATAATGAAATCGGCTATTTTGAAAAATCGCTTATATTGAAGCCACTGATCGGTCCCAAGAGGTGATAATGAGTTGTTTTCATAACGGTTATATTGAAGTACTCCCTGGCGGCTGTCGTCACGATTAGTGACTAATTATGCCTGACCGACCGATTGATATACAAAGGCGTGAATTGATAAGTTCTCACCTTATGAGTTTTTATACTTCTTTTTAAAAATAAAATTTATTCACTGTTGAAATCTTTGTTTTACTTATACGGACGTATTGAGGCTAGACGTAATATGGAAACCCCACAGAAAAGAAAAACATTATCTTTGGACACTAAATACGAACTAGTTATGGCTATTGATAAAAGGACAACGCCTAAATTCGAAATAGCTAAGGATTTTGAGATTAACCCGCGTACACTTACGATGATATACACGCAGCGTACAGCAGTAATTGAAGCATTTGGGTCCGTTAATTTTTCTCCAAAACGTAAAAGAATGCAATCGGGGATTATGATGAGGTTAAAGATTGTAACAACATGAAACTAACTAATATTTCAATTAAACTTTCAAGTACTTATATTACATGTAATCTGTTCACTGTAATAGATAAACGATGACCAAATAATTTGTTCGGGTTTGTTTTTCTATATTTTAGTTCGGGATTGAACTTTAAAAAATGGCGGCCTCATGTCAGTCGATTTCGCTTATATTGAATTACGGTTACATTGAAATAATTTGCATGGTCCCCTGAATTTCAATATATCCGGAGTAGGCTGTATAATCATCTCAAATAAATACTTTAAAATCACTTATTCAAAAAGTTTCGTACAATGGACTGTAATTTATATCTCATGAAAAAAAAACCCCTATCAATATTTTATCAAAGTAAAGTACTCCCCTTCAGCATCCTATGTTTATTTCACTAAGTAAACATGCGGAAAATAAAAAAATTCACAAGGCAATCGATAGCATATCAAAATTGAAAAATAGTTAAGAATTAAAACTTCAAAGAGATTCAAAAAATACCAAAAAAATTCATTATTATATTAGCTTCTCACAATTAGTCTGAATCATTTTTTTGTTTCTTGGGTGACCTTTTCTAGCATAGACGCAAGTTCTCATTGCTGGAGACTTGTTTATTATGGTTAGAAATTATGCAAATCTTCCTTACATGTACCACTTGAAATAGATAGCGACAAGATAAATGTTTGTTAAATTTGATCCATGGAAAACGCTCGAAAAGACCTTTCGTTTGGGTTTTTTTTTTTAAAGAATACTGGATTTTACACGTATTGATTTTCTATATTGCTGGATCCACCTCTGAGCCCTACTGAACGAACCTCAATCAAAAACTTCTTGAAGGTTAATGCTCAGCAAACTGTTGGAAAAACATTTTTACCAGAAATTGTTGAATTTATTGTTTATTTATGCGGATTTGAAACAAAATTTACTCATACTTTAAACAAACTTCAATTTGTGACTTTATTTTACAATATACCAGATGTAAACTGGTTTGTGGCAAATAATTATCTGAAAAATCATATAAATAAACATATAACGAGCCATTTGACTGGTTTGCGACGAAAAATATCCGCGACGACGAATTCGAAGCTCTCGCAAAAATTGCGAAAAATTATTGCACGCGAATTAAAGTTGATTTACAGTAAACCATATTACAAAACAGGATCAAAATGGATTGACAGTGTGAAGACAGAGTAAAATGACATCTGTAGCTTTTTGCCCATAACTCTATGATATCAAAAGTATTTTCCTTTGAATAAAACTAGCTAACATCATCAGGAGCTGATCATTCATAAGAATCAACTGATTACCGGTAGGTCAGAAACAATTTTAGAAATAGCAGAGATAAAAATAACATTACATATTATTTATGTCTCTGGAAATAGGTAATCACTATGGGTATCATGATTGAGACAGTCTGTCGCCAACACTAGCATAAATGTTTTTAGGCGGATAATTATTAGTACAATATACCTCAGTGTAAAAATTCCACGCTTGACATTAGTTCCGAGTTTTCTCAAATTCCCACCGGATATATCAAAATTACGTCTAAAAACAAAATAATTCACTGATGAATCAGTTTCGGAATCACCAAATAAGTATTTATCTACAGATATTTTTCTTATATTTTGTATTTTCGTTACCGAATATAAACATTAATTTTTTTTTTAAACAAATGAAACATTAAGTAAATTGTTATTCTGTTTCACGTTTAATTAATGTCGAGTCAATTGTGGTAAGAGTTATCTCCCTCCCTTGCCACGAATGAACATCCGGGAAATTTTATGAAAAGCAGACAGACCTAGGAGCTGAAAACACTCATCCCAAGTAAAATCGTCTGAGTTAACTGAGGTAGTTCAAAGTTTTATATGTTTGTATGTTCTCTGTAAAGTCAAAAAGCATGCATTTCCTTAAAAATAGAAGTATGAAGTGACCAATGCGTCAATGCCTTTTCTCCTGTAAGGTTATTGATTATTTTTTGTTCCAGAATAATAATTAGATGTAGCAAAGCCTCTAAATATTGGCATTTATTTACACTGATGTAATTGATCACGATTTTGAAATCACGTCTGGTATAGGATTTAATTTCTTGATTATTAAGTGAACTATAAAATAGATTTCATCAGATACTGAAGTCCAATGACAGCTGACTGTACTACGGATGATGAGTTTATTGAGTATTTCTTCATCTACTGGCGTGGGACCAGTTCTCACCGAATACCATTTCTCGCCAGTGCATTGTTACGTCATTTTATCAACACATAAAATTATATACGAAAAATGACGTAACAATGTACTGGCGAGATATGGTACTCGGCGAGAACTGGTACGTTGCACACCAGTATAGCTTCAGAACTGTAGCTATACAAAAATATTAAGGGTTGAAGGCCTTAAATTAACGACACTTGCCTGCAAAAAAAATGCAGTTTATGAGCACAAAATTAGGATCTGTTTTAGATATATAATTATAGTATTATCTGTAATGTATAACTTACTAAACTTCAGACAGTAAAGTGTCACTTTACTTACCTCTGAATTTTTTTAATCACCCTCATCAGCCCCACAAAGTCAAGTAGTGTGATTTATTTACAAGTGATATTGCAATACATAGTGACTCTCAATCAGCTCATAAATTTTCACAGTTGTAAATTTTCTACAAGAGAATCATTTTTACATGTATTTAATTTATTTCTACAGTATGTATTAGAAAGTAAGGTTTTTAAGTCCAAGATTTGATACAGTTTTGTGTGATGTAAATTGTAGTCTTTTTAGTATGTGAGAAACTGATGCTCTACAGCTTGTCAATTAAAAAATATATGTATACAGCTATAGTTCTGCAGCCTCATCCTAATACATTTCCACTATTAAAATGCAAGCAAAGTCATTATATTAATTGAAAAACCCTTCTCCAGTGCTTATCCCCAGTGCTAAGAAGATGAGAGTCATTGACTCCCCCTGGATGGGACAAGAGTCCATTGCAGGTTAACTCCCAGCGTAAGCTGGTACCCAATTTCAGCTGGATGGACTGAGACAATGTAGAGAAAGTCCCTTGTCTAAGTACAAAACACACAAGATCAAGTGACCACAGCATGGTTTGAACCAGCAACCTTTTGAATACCATACCATACTTGCCACTGAGCCATGTACTCCACAAAGTCATTATATGTCATATTGCACCTTTACACCAAAATCTAGTTTTGCTAGGGAGAACCAGAAATTTACTTGAGTGACATTATGAGACAGTTTTTCTTCATTTATATTTCCTAAAATGTTAACATGTACATTCAAACTGGACAACACATGTAACAGTAAGAATAATTTTGTATTGAGTTAATTCATTTCATTATTGAGTACAAGATGAACAGACTGTACTATTGTAACAATTAAAAAGATGAGGACTATTGAAAGTTAATGATGACTGGGAACTATGTTTTTGAGTTCATCTTGGTCCAAAAAGTATGATCAGATATGATGAACAGATGTACATTGCTCTTAATAATTTGAATAAGTCTCCTTTTCTCATAGTCAATTTTAACTAGATAAAGAAAGTAACCCTTATAATATATTAGCATAAAATTTGATAAATGATGTACTTGAATTTCCTTGGTTTTTTTTTAGAGAACTGTATAGATTACATGTTTAAAAGGGTCCTCTTATTTAATTCTTAAAACACAACAGATGTTCTGAATGGTATTATGATACCAACTTCACTCTGTCAATATTGCATGTCTACTGATTGTCAGTTGTCAGTTGATATATTGCCTACTTTGACATGCAACAGCCAAAAGTGAATGTCATAGTTCAGATCTTGCTTTATGGTTGAACAGAAGTATTTTCCAATGAGGAAAAATTGCATGGCTGCATATATAAAACATCCAAGAAAAAACAAAAGCAGCATTTGTTGAAAACTTTTATTTAAAAGGAAGTACTCTTTAATATTTAGATGGATGTAGACATCTGTTGAAAATTTTGATTTTAGCATTTTTTCCCCTCAAATTACAGTATACAACATTTTATGAAGAATTTATGGTACATTGTAAAATATATTTATTTTGGAACATTTTTGTAAAGAATAAACACATACAAATAAGAGTATGTTGTGGACAACATCATGGAGTGAATATTTGGTTTGAATCTGATGAATATTTGATGGATATTTTGTCAGATTTGAATCAAAAAGTAGTAAACCCTCCTCAAATAGATAACTACTGTGGGACAAATGTACATCTTCACAAATCTGCTGCTTTATGTGGTTTGGAAAATTAGACATTTAGTTGTTGCAGATGGGTTTTTTTTTTTTGCTCTTTTCCCTGGTGCCATACAAACTGTGGATCTAAGAACCTTGACCATTATAACACTACCCGAAGATCAAAGAACCCACACAAAAGAGCCTGTAAATGCAAGAACTCGCTCCTACACATGTATATACACACACACTTTGATCATACACACACTGGATATGAGAACCTTGAGCATACATGACCTGCATACAAAACTCCTTGGTGCCACACAAACTGTGGATCTAAGAACCATCCTGGATCCCTGATAAGGCCATCCATAAAAAAAAATGTTTGTGTGGAATTGCCGTCTGGAGGTTTCTAGACCCGGGGGGGGGGGGGGGGGGGGGGGGGGGGGAGCTTTTATTTTTTTTTAGACTTAAAGTTTAACTAATTAAAAGTTGGTAAAAAATAAAAATCTCCATTTAAAAAAAATTCTTTATTTTTAGCTAATAAAATTTTATCAGCAGAGGAAACCAATATCTACTCCATTAGTTAAAAAACTCAGTCATGTAAAGTTCACATGATGGCCAGTGCTGACCTAGGTAAAGGAGAGTCTTTGTAGGATTTTGGCTGTGATTTTTTTTAATGCATGCATTATAAGAAATGCTGGTACATCTAGAAAGAGTCTTGTGTACCATGTTCTGTTTTTTGCTTCCATTATGTTGTAAGTTTCTTTGTCAGCTTCAGCTTAATGTACATTGGAGATATAAACAGCTAGACACAGACTGTAACTTCATACAGGGTTGTTGTCTTTATTCAGAAGTAACAATCATTCCCCAGGAAACTGTGGGTGGAAGCTCTCCTGACAGCCCGGTAAATGCATACACAATCAGTCGGAACCTAATCTCCACCTAGACAGACTTGATCAATGAATCCATGACCAGGGACTTGGTTACATTTCTGACATGTTTCCTTTGCTTAATATATCACTGAGTGTCTCCTTAGTTTGGTGAAATATAGGTCATGATGATATATATATCTCTTAGTTCATGGTTCAAGGTCTATGGACTACAATCATGAATGGTTCAAGGTCTTTGGGTTATGTATTACAATGATCATAAATAGTTCAAGGTCTTAATGAGATGCTGCTCATGAATTTTTAGAAACAAGAAGGATAGCTATGATCCAAATTTTTAGTGCTCTGTTCCAATATTAGAAAGTGATCTTAGATTATTATACCCCTCGCAAACAAAGTTTGGGGTGGTATATAGGAACCACCTTGTTCGTCCGTCTGTTTGTGCAAAATTTGTGTCTGGTCCATATCTTTTTTATGAAGAAACATTGGACGTTCTTACTTCACACAAACATTGTTTATGACCTGAGAGTGTGTCATGACCTTGACCCAAGGTCATTTGGGCAATGTCAAGGTAACTGGCAGGAAAAGTGCAAAATTTGTGTCCGGTCCATATCTTTTTTATGGAGAAACATTGGAAGTTCAACATTGGTCAGTTGTGCAAGTTCAAGATTATTGTTTAAAAAATGCTTAATTCCTGTCTGGGCCGTTTCTTGCAATGGATTAGAAGCTAAAATTTGACACAAAGATTGCTTGTGACCTGTAAATATGTCCTGACTTGAGCTGTGGTCATTTGTGCTAGTTCAATGTCACTATAAGAAAAAGAAGCATCCCTTATTTTTGAATAGAGAAATACTTCAGTTTTGATATTTTCTTAGCAGGGATATCATTTGTGAGCTTGCTCACAGTACCTCTAGTTTTTCCAGTATATTTCACATCTGTGACATTTATTTGAATGTGAAACATGTGTTGATCTATCCATACTTAATACAGTGGATGCAATAGTCAGATACCTACCTGTAGGACCTAGTCCTAGTTGAATTTAACTTGAAGTTGGCTTGAACACAGTCCTACATAGAGGTTGTGTTTTACAACAGAACTGCCAGCAATGTCTAAACATTATCCACCTCATGGAAGGATCCTTAGCGTACAAAGTTAACACAAGTCGTCGTGAAGTAATTTTTTACCCTTCAGTTATCCTGTAAGTCCTAAAATAACTTCTGGAAGAATAGATTTGTTCATGTAATTTTCCTCATTTAGATTGTTCAAGGAGTCTATTCTATTTAAGACTGAAATATTTTTTAAGGTCACTGAGAATATAATTCAATATAAACGTACAGGAGGATTACGTATAAACTATTCTATTGTCAATGGAAGTTTGTTTTAAACATTTTCAAATGGCCAAAGTTTTTCCATTCTTCCTTCTGGGTAATCTTATACTATCAATACTTTTGATTTTATATTTTTAAAACACAGAGTCAGTTTTTATAACAATGTAAACCAATGAAGATGATGGAGGTATTATCTGGATGAATGGCTTGCTGTTGTTGATTAATATATTACTGTAAAGGTGTTAATTTACCTGTGGTCACCCACTGACAACTATTGAATGTGTCACCTATTGATGTCACTGTTTACACTGGCCCTGACAGATCAAGTAAACCGTTATAACCATTACCTCCCCCTAACGGCAGCAGTAGAGTCAGAAGAGTTCTGTACACAGAGGCTGAGAGACTCCTCCGCCATTAAACGCTCCGATAGAATGGCTTATTGATCTGTCTACTGCTGGTGGTGTTGTAACACGGCACAAAGTTTGACCCATGAGGCAAGAAGGACTGGTACAGGTAGGGCTACTCTCACTTAACCTTGCTGCTCTGCCATAATGACGGTAATTGTTTTAAAGTCATTGGACAGTTTTTGTGTGCTATTTATATGTCGTGAATTGGGAATAATTGGCTTCACTTTTGTATTTTTTTTTGCTGCAGTGTCAGCAGCGTGTTAAGTGGTGTATAACTTCTGGCGGAATAGGAAACCAGATTTGTCATGCTCTAAATTTGATTTTGCTTCATGTTGATGGAATTGATTAATGTTTATTTTTGGGGAAATAAGAACTATATAGAGCTATAGTTCACATAATTACTATTCAAATTTATTGAAATTTTGAGGAATTGCATTATTTTATTTAACACAGAATAGAATAGAGAGCACCAGTTTATATGGTTGTAATATAACATATGATTATGAAAAGCAGTTTGATGTACATGTTTAAATTAATCCTATTGTCCAGTTTTAGGATATAGATGTTTGCTCTGTAGTTGTTTGTCATTGAGCTGGGTCTTGACTTAAGATTTGTATGATGTGTGTATTAAATTAGGAATTATTATGCATGGTCTTGTGTCTGGACAGGAACTCGGATGTTTTTAAATGAGTGAATTAGCCAGGATTGTAACCTCCTAGAGAGCAGTCCAACTCTCCGGCCCATTTAAAGGCTAATTATTATTGGTACGGGGGATCTCTTTAAAACGTTGAGATAGCTGGATCTTTATTAATGAAATGTTTGTATTTTATACTATACTTCTACAGAAAGGGCTGACCAAAATCTACAGGAATATTGACTGTGAATTAAAGATAGTAATGAGAATATTTAGCAGGAAGGTGAAAGCATGTTAAGAGAATCCCAATAGGGCATTATTAGCTCTCTCATTATTGATTGGGTAAATATTTTTTGTGATATTAGTTTACAGTTGAACTGTATTTGGAAAAGTTTACATTAAACACCTGATCTATTCATTGACAAATGAATCATGGTTCATCAATAAAACAGAAGTTTAAATAAAACAAGGTTATATAAATCCAATAAGTGTGTATAAACCCCATCTAGCCACTCAATAAAGGTACTGTTAACATATTACATTTGGCGTGTTCGAAATTTGTCGGAAAACTATTTTTCAACAGGTTAGAGTGGATTTGATTTAGCGCATCCCAAATTATGTACCTATTTATCAATATATAATTATGAAATGCTAATTAGAATGCACAGCCAAATGTACCAGTAATATGTTTACAGTTATCCAATTGAATTTGTGCTTTATTTGATGTTGCTTATTTTTGTCACTTTTCATCTCTTAGAGTAAATATGATGTGTGGTCTTATATGTACTGTATAGAATGAGGCTGTGTGTAAGATGTCAGAGTCTGTCCATGAAGATATTACCAGGTAGTTCTGTGTTATTTTATCGTTGAAATTTGTATCATCCTGTACCTGATGCACACTCGCATACACTCGCTCCTAATAATAATGGAAAGACATATAAGGATATTGCTATTACTTTTCCTTGTTGACCAAGGCAGTTTATAATCTTCTTCACTATTAAAGACATCACACTAACACATGTGGTAGTTCTTACAAAGCGTGAACAACCTTAAAGAAGTCTTCCATGGAATAAAGGCATCTAAGAGGAAGATAATGATATATTCCCTTAACACCCTCAAAGAAGTTTTGCTATGGAGTAAAGGCATCTGTGAGGAAGGTGATGATATTCTCGAAACAACCTTAAAGTATCAGCAGAAGTTGTAAAGGTATGCTGTATGAGGATATTGTACCATCAGACGAGAGCACCCCTAGTAAAGCCCTACATTGTCAAATCCATCAAATCACTCTATCATAGACAATTAAGGCATACAAAGTCTGGGATTTGATGTGCTTCACCATTAGAAGGAAACCAAGATTCCAAAGAGACACTGAATAAGGGTTGTTATGGTAACTGATCAATATATTGAGTTAATTGCCAATATTGCAGCATTTAAGGCCTGTGTTTGGTGCGTGGCTGCCTATTGATGTAGCAGCTTTTTTATCTGTAAAATTCAAGACAATGTGAGAAAGCCCAGGAATCAATGGCTATGTTTTGAAACCATTCAGTGGGCATTGATTTGTATAGGAATGTAGTGGTCTGTCGATCCATATATACCCCAGACTTCTGTAGGCTAGCGATCACAGAACAGAGGCCTCGAGGGCTTGGTAATTAAAACGCAACTCCCAGAACACAGCACTGAAACTCTGTGGAGAAATTATAGATTTCTGGGAAATAGACCCTCAGGATGTGGTTGTTTGTAGAATGAGAGAAGAAGGGCCTGGATAGACTATATCATCATCACCAGCTGTAGTGAAACCCAGTCTCCTGTAACAAATGTACTGAGGGGAGAGTTCAAAATAGGCCTGATACACAAAGTATCAGATCGCTAATTCAATATTCCTTCTGAATGTGATGTCATAATGGTCTGAAATATTTGAACCACCAAATATATCTACGTAATGAGCTGTATTGAGTAACATATGTATAGGATTGTAAATGCCGCATATAATACTTTATTATGACGACTGTCATCTTCCCTCTTTAGACAGGTGGTCAGTCAAAATATCAAGATTTTTAATCAAACACATGGAATTAATATCTACAGAAAATTGTGAGAATTAAGCTCCCCTAACGAGGTTTTAAAATTTCGCTTTTATTTTTTTTTAAATTAAGTCGATAACTATAAGGAATCTATACAAAAGTTCAGAGCTATGATAGGATCGTAGAATTTAATTTTAATACTCATATAAAATAAGGAATCTACAGTAATTACATGTACACAGAAACAACCAATTTTATATCATCGATATATTGTAGAAGAATGACGTCAAATCAACAACTTACAGAGACAGTGCTTGACATTTCCTTCATTGATTAACTTCTTTGTTGTTCTAATAGTAAACAACTTATTTCTGTCCTATAATATGAATGTCATAAACATTACTGTAAATATACGTAAATTAAAATAATATTTTTATCAGTGATGTTCATTTTCTGTTGGACACATTTTAATTTGTCATTTATTGGGTTTGTGTGGTATTTTTCATTCAAGTTGTGAATTAATTTCCAGTTCAATCCATTATTGAAAGTGACAAACTGCGAACCTGATCAATGCTGTGTGGGCCTGTATACCAGAGTCATTACCCCTACAGAGGGTGACCCCACAGTCCTACGTCAATCGGTGAATGCCCACAGTTGATTGGTTATCATTGAAAGATCCCGATCAATAATCTACAAACGTAGAAAGAGAAGGGAGTCTGACATCACAGATTACCCTTGCTATTGAACCTCACAGCTGCTGGTCTTTTCTCGTCTATTTCTAGTCCCAAGGCTGGCTTGATCTGTCACATCCTCTGGTACCTGTTCTACCTGTGTCTTCCTCTCTCTCTCTCCCTCATTCTCCCTCGTACCTGGCTCTGACCTGTGGGTGAATCCAGTCATTCAATCTTGTGTGTGTATGTGTGTTCATTTGTAGCAGTGATATTTAAACTGTGAATCCAGTCTGTGAGAGGATCAATTCTATTTAGTAAGTAGAGGTTTTTGCATGGGATTGTAATTCTGATGTAATATGATAACTTATGAAAGGAACATTCCAATAATATTGATCCGGAGACTGTGTGAACAGAATCTACGCAGTGTATTGTTCGGGATGTAGTACTTTTCAGTCTATCAGAACATCAGGGGACCGTGAATGTCACAGCTGTATTGGGGAGGGGGGCACAGAAGTACAGTCACTTAAATGCAATAGATAGTTTATTGTAATAAATAAGACCACTAGTATTACAAGCAGAATGAGCCCAGTTACATACTCTTATGGTATATTCCAATGGAATATTTATACTAGATTTCCATTAATGGATTTGTACAACTGGTCAGTAAGACTCCAGGAATTCATTCCATAGGAATGTGAGAAAGTTAAACATATGCCTGTAGAATGTTAAACTGTACATGTAATACATTCTCTGGATTTATTCATCAGAATACCCTTTACATTATTTTTTAAGATGTTATATATTATACTACCACATGACGTCACAAAACGTGGCGGGTAGATGGCGAGAAAAAATATACATATCGCGGGATTTGAATTTCATCACTTTCAAACTAATAAACTAGGCAGATTATCATGTAAAATATGCGATATGTCCTTAAGGAAACAATATAAAAAGAGGAATGAGCCAACATCAATTTTTGACGGTTGTATATCAGTATATTTAGGTACAGGGCACTTGTACTGACCATTAGTACAGGGCACTGGTACTGACCATTAGTACTCGGGGTCAGCAGTGTGTCCATCAAGGTGGTATGGGACACCTCCATATTGTGACGTACTTCTTATCGTAATAGAAAATAAAATTAAGTATGATTTTTTATAATTTTGTTACCTAACAGTGTAGGGCAATGGGTTAGACCGTTAACTTCGAGTCTGTAAGTCAAAAGTTAAACCTTCTAATCCACTGTGTTACGCTGTAAGGCATCAATATTAGGAAAGAAACTTCTTATATTATTACACTTCATTTTATTGTTTATTTCGATAAACATACATCACAACATGGAGGTGTCCAATACCACCTAAAGTAGTGTAAAGTAACGATAGTTTTTTTTATTATGTATTGCTATGGAAATGATGGTGTCTGGGACCTGCTGTTACATGTACTCTGAGCTGGCATGTACATTTTTATCGAAAGTTTCTTCACAGAATTCTCCTCTGTTTTACAGATGGCTTCGGCTAACGACTCAAAATGGCAGAAGGATGCCGCAGACCAGAATTTTGACTACATGTTTAAGCTGCTGATTATCGGAAACAGCAGTGTCGGAAAGACGTCCTTCCTGTTCCGATACGCGGATGATTCCTTTACCTCAGCCTTTGTCAGTACAGTAGGGATCGACTTCAAAGTCAAAACTGTGTTCAGACAAGACAAAAGAGTCAAACTACAAATATGGGTGAGTGTTTTATGTTAGAGGTTATTGGTAAGTACAAAAGGTGGATAATGTTTGGGTTAATTGTCAAGCTACACAACATGGTTGAATCTGGAATGGTATAGGTATGAGTAAGGGTCAAACTACAATTAAGGATATATGGAAGTATTTTGGATAGGATATATGGAAGTATTTTGGATAGGATATATGGAAGTACATGTATTTTGGATAGGATGTAAACTGATGATTGAGATTGGATGGAAATAAAAGTGTTTTGGATAGCATGGGAATTATGGTATTTGGGATGTCATTAAAGGAAGTCTTTAAAATAATATGAAGATGATACTAATATGGATAGCATGTAATTTGGATAACTTGCAATTTGTGGCATGTAGGAAAGTAAATAAAAAATTGTTATTGAGGAATGGTATATGTTTTTGAAGTAATTGAAATAGAATTTTACCTGTCCAATAGTCCTGGTAGGTTTGGATAGCATATGATATATCATATTTTGAGTAGCATGTGAATGATATTTGAGATCAAGAACAAAATTTGGAATATCATGCAGATTATAGCTACTGTTTGGTATAAAATGTTTATGAAATTTGAGTTGAAATGTGATGACATTTGGAATAGCATTTGGATGTTTTCGCTCTTTGGTGTAATTGATGATTCTCTCCCCAGGAAATGTTGAAGGCTTGTTGATTGATTAGCAAGCTATAAAGAAGATTATTTGTTGATGCGTGCTGTATAACTTCTGAAAAAAGCAGTTTCAGCACTGACATTTTTGTATCATTAAAATCTCTTTCATAACCAATTCTATCAAGTTTATGTTGTAATAAAAAGAAGAGAATTTCATATTTGCTGTGTTAGGTTTCCTTTGTAATATTCCCACGCAATCCCTTATTAGATAAAGCACATAATGACGACTTAATCATACACTCAAATAACTTTGTCACTTAATTGGGTCCATCTCGGCTTACATACAGAGGTTTATTGATCATCATGGTACATAGTGTACTACACACCTCAAAATGCAACATTACTTCTGATAGGACAATTAGTATACAACCTTAGAATAGATGAAACATTAAAAATGTTATTATTATGTCGGTTTTATGCAGGGTGTTAAAATGGAAAATTAGGATCTTAACCATGTAACCAAATGATAAACTTAACAAATGTAAAATGTTAGGAAATTTTAGGTTAAAAAAAATTACATTTTAAACAAAACACAGATAAAATTGCCATATCATGCTCGTTGACCATTAGGAAAGACAATGTAAATTGAGGATTAACAAGATGAGGTAAAATCTTGAGAAGAATGTGAACTGATAAATCTGTCAGTGATCAATTATTTACCAGTAACAGTGCACAGAAATCCAGGTCTAGCTCTTGTTTTACAAATAACCCAATCAGGATGTTTCCTATCACCATGGTTACTGATGTTGTGAAAGGATCATTAACTTAAAGAAAACATATTCTGTGTGATGCCAAAAGAACTGTTTTATCTGGAGGGCGTTAGGTGCTGCCATCTTGTCACTGACTTGAGGTCTATTTCCACATTTGTCACATCACAGGTCCAGTGGAAGACGATTGGTGGTTTACTTTGAAGTGAAATCTGCAGCTGACATTTATGTTGTGTGGGAGTGATAAACGAGATAAACGAGTTTTCATTTTAAGTTCCTAGATTCTATTTCTGTGTACATGTATTAGTAACTATAGAGAAAAATGTCTGTATTTGGTGCACGAACTTTTATTCCAAACAACCCAAACACGCTGATACTAATTTGAAGTCTATCTTTTGGGTATCAATAAATTCTGTATCAACAACTAATGGCCATTAGTTGTTGATTGGTTGGTACTGTTGATTGGTTGGTACTGTTGCCATTAGTTGTTGATTGGTTGGTACTGTTGCCATTAGCTGTTGATTGGTTGGTACTGTTGCCATTAGTTGTTGATTGGATGGTACTGTTGCCATTAGCTGTTGATTGGTTGGTACTGTTGCCATTAGTTGTTGATTGGTTGGTACTGTTGGCATCAGTTGTTGATTGGTTGGTACTGTTGCCATTAGTTGTTGATTGGTTGGTACTGTTCCTATTAGTTGTTGATTGGTTGGTACTGTTCCTATTAGTTGTTGATTGGTTGGTACTGTTGCCATTAGTTGTTGATTGGTTGGTACTGTTGCCATTAGTTGTTGATTGGTTGGTACTGTTGGCATTAGTTGTTGATTGGTTGGTACTGTTGCCATTAGCTATTGATTGGTTGATACTGTTGCCATTAGTTGTTGATTGGTTGGTCCTGTTGCCATAAGTTGTTGATTGGTTGATACTGTTCCTATTAGTTGTTGATTTGATGGTACTGTTGCCATTAGTTGTTGATTGGATGGTACTGTTGCCATTAGTTGTTGATTGGTTGGTACTGTTGCCATTAGTTGTTGATTGGATGGTACTGTTGCCATTAGTTGTTGATTGGTTGGTACTGTTGCCATTAGTTGTTGATTGGTTTGTACTGTTGCCATTAGTTATTGATTGGTTGATACTGTTCCCATTACAGGACACGGCGGGCCAGGAGAGGTACAGAACCATTACTACAGCGTACTACCGCGGTGCTATGGGCTTCATCCTGATGTACGACGTCACAAACGAGGAGTCCTTCAACGCTGTGATGGACTGGTCAGTATCTCCACCAAGTCGTAGCTGTGTTGATTGATCTAATTAATGCAAGGCTCAAGTATGGTGTCTGGATATAGTCATTTGCAAAAGCTCAACATAATTTATGTTAAAAAATCACCACAATGTCTGTCTCACAACATGCTGCCTTGCTATCACAATGCTGCTTGGTGATAGCAAGATATTACCCATTGCTTTCTCTTGAACTGAAATGTCACACTTTCAGTGGTTGAAACATAGCACGTGATTGCCTCATATATCTCTATGTTAGTTCGATGAGAATTAATATTAAGCAATATGGCCGTCATTGGCCAACGCTTCGCCTACTCATTTCGATATTTCATATTATTTAATACAGAAACCGCATGCCGTAAATTCTTAAAATATTTGGAGTAGTTGCCGTTTGAAATTCTTTAAAATTAGAGTACTTGCCCTTTGAATATTGACGTCACATTGATGTGTCTTGAGCAGAGTAAAATGGCAGCATCTAAATTTGCTCAAAACATTGAAGTAAACATGGGTGAAGCAAAGATTTTGGAAGAATATTTGAAAGGTGAGATTGGTAATTTTGAAGAGATTGAACAAGATGTTAGGCATCTTGTACATGGCTTTGCTTAGATCATCCCTTTTTGTGAATAAATATGTCACTTGATAGTCCCCAGGAAAACAAAACACTTATTAAGTTTGTTACTGAATGACTACAGAAATATATTGGGTTGATCAATCTCATAGACGGCTCGGCTTTGCCTAGCCATCTATGAGATTGATCAACCTAATAAATTTCTGTAGTCAGTCAGTAACAAACCCAATAAGAAATGTCTCGACGTCATTGGATGAAATGCGTCACGTGATTGCCTTACAGATTTCTTTAAACGGCAAGCGTCAAAATTTATACGGCAACATGGTGGACGAAAGGTTATTTGAACTGATTTTTTACACAAACGTTTGTTTATATATCAAACTTTAGGTCCTCAATAAAACAAAACACTTATTAGGTTTGTTACTGACTGTTTACAGAAATTTGTGGGGTCGGTAAAGTACATAGACGGCTCGGCTTCACCTCGCCTTCTATGGACTTTACCGACCCCACAAATTTTTGTAAACAGTAACAAACCTTATAAGTAATAATGCAGTGTCACAGAACACTCTATTTCCTATCACATTGAAATACAGCAACAGTGAGTTGTGTGAAGTTGTGTTGATGTGTTGTGTGATGAGACTTTTTCTGATGCATTGTTGGGCTTTTGCAATGGCCCAGATGCCATAGTTAAGGAATTTTCAATGAAACCAACATATTTAAAACAATTAATCAAATTTAATTGATCTTGATTCCAACCAGAATGTCAATATTAGATTTTATATGCCTACGATATTGTTTACCTGCAAATAATTATTTCTACTATATTTTAATTTAAAAAAAAAATATTATACTGATATTCAATGCTAATAGTATTGTTCCGGGCAGCATGTACTGTACATGTACAAATTACAGCCACCTTGTTACATAGTACCTATGCAGCTGATACCTGGGAATCATGTATGCTTATAACCCCATTAATTAATACCTGTCATTCTGAAACAGTGTCAATAGAAAACATAGCTCAGTACATTACAGTGCATGATACAAACAATGGTGTCAAACAACTGACCCCTGTGATTAAGCCTGTTACTGGTTAGCTTGTAATTAGCATGTAGTCAGTTATTGGATTGTACACCTGTCAGGTAAACACAGGTCTCACCTGTCATCTGTAATTACCTGGTCAGTTCTACAGCTGTCAATAACAGCAGTGGTAGCTATAACACCTGATGCCCAGTAACACAACTCTTGTAACCAAAACATCTACATTTCCTTTATTATTTTAACTCTAATTTTCATTTTTATTTAACACAATTTCTCTCTCCCATTTTATTTTGTGGTTTTTGTTGACTTTATGTTGTGTGGCATGATCCCACTTTTATATACATGTAGGTGCACTCAAATCAAGACTCATGCTTGGAGCAATTGTTGTGTTTGTATGGTGGGTAACAAATGTGATATGGAGGCATCGCGTGAGGTCTCCACTCGACAGGGCCAGGAGCTGGCCTCTGAACTAGGTAACACTCTAACCCTGCCACACACACACACACACACACACACACACCAGACACAGAGCTTTCCTGTATTCATTGGTGCTGGGATCCCATGTAATCAGAGCAGAGCTTCAGCTTTCTTATATTCAACTCTCTAAGCTGGCAAAACCTAAGGAATTAGTCGTAAGATTGTGTAATAGATACTGTAAACCAACTTTTATTCGCGATTATTAATTTCACGATTTACCAAAGGAAAACTGGTTTGCGGCGATAAATGTTCACGATTTAAATATAGGTTATCTGAAAAATATAATACCAAAGACATTTGAGGACTCATTCGCAGCAAGAAATATTCACAACGACGAGGCTTACGCGAACCTCGTGAAATTTTCTCGCACATTGGTTTACAGTATTTGGTATAATAAAGTTTAACTATTTCCATAGGTCTTGTCGAAATGAAAATCAGAAACAACTGTGATCTTTTTCATGGTTGCTTTTAGATTTAGTCATGTAGACATTGTAATTACTTCACAGGAACATGATATCAAGACAGACAGAAAGAGCCGATTATTTGTTCTGGAGAAATGAGCATCCTTTTAATCCATCAATATCTTATGTCATAAAAACTGCACCTACTTCTCTCAGAGATCAATTGTCTTTTCTTGATTGCTTCTGTGAAATAATAACTGTACTTACATCTGGGGAAGGTCTTTAATTGTAGCCTTTGAACTTGTTAGACGAAGGGCTGAAAGGTGAAAGGTCAAGGTTTTCAGGTGTAAAGGGCCCTAGATAGCAGTGGTGACATGACTTGGGCTTTGCTTTTTCAGGTGCACACAGATAAAGACATATTCCTGGGACAATGCCCAGGTAGTGCTGGTGGGCAATAAGTGTGACCTTGAGGATGAGAGGGTCGTTTCCACAGAGAGGGGCAAGCAGTTAGCTGATCAGATAGGTACAAGATCAGTGTTGTCATCGGCTATGTGGACCGAGAATTTGAAATTTTCTTCATGTCGCATTGAGTACAGACACTACCTTAATCATTCGAACTTAACATCATTAAAAAAGGCAATGTTTTGGCTAAAAGTTTTAAATGACTTTGAAAATACAGTTTTGTACAAGACATCAGTCTTTCTATCAAAATTTGATAGTTATTTCAGAACTAAAATTCTTTAGTTAGTGCATTGACTGTTCTTTATAATAAATTTTTACAGAGGTAAAATTTTGACGGCTTAAAAATATGCCTGTGATGCCATGTTTCTGAATAGTGATGCAGTCAGCATCATCTAAATTAACATACCATAAAAACACAATTTGGAGTGCTGAAATGGTCCCTTGTTTGAACTGTGATATTTTACATTAAAGAAGAATTCTTACTGTTTATAATTTACAGTTCCATAAATGTATGAATTATACTGTTTCCTGTACAAGTTGCAAAAAAGTGGTTGTATTTATGAGTACACACATGCATAAATAAAAATTTACAAAATTTGGAAAGTGATCCTTGTCAGGTTAAGACAGAACTAAACTTTTGAGTGCTGATACAGTCCCTGTTCCAGGCACTCAGAATTGCAGATACAATCCATCCTGTAATAAGTTGTATTGATTTTCCTTCTGCACAGCTTCAATCAATAGCCCATCAAACCCCACAGTAATGCAAAGACATGTCAGCAACCATCAGGGATTCTGGTTATTATATAAAGCAAAGGCTACTGCCTTTTTATGTTGGAGAATAAACTGGATTGATCTTGGCAAACAGGGTGTCGTATGTTAATTCTGATGTATGCCGGCTTCACTTTCAGTGGTGAAATTGTTGTTAGGTTTGGAAATTATCTTAGCTCAGGGAATCAAAAGACAAGAAATCAAGTTAACAAATCCTTTGTGTCCTCATCTTCTGAAAAACTATTTCATTTTAACTGTAATATTTGGTACAATGATCATCATTATCAGTAACCATATAACATTTCTATGCTTGTAATGTAAATGTGTAAATAATAGTTTGATAACCAGAAATTTTCATCACAAATGCTAATTGAAACTTAATGTTGATAAAACATCTGATCTTGTTCATTTTGTTCATTTTAATTCTTTCCTTTTGCAAAATATCTCTTCCATGGGAACTTTTTTTTACTCATGATAAGTTTTGACAGATCCTCAGAAGCCATGATAATACACAAGGAGTCTGGGTTAATTTGTTGATACATGTATAGAGTTATTTCTAAGTTCTCTGAGAGCCATTTAGACCATTAGCTTTACATCAAGGGGTCCCACAATCAATAGAGCGCCTTCTATCCTGGATTGCAGGCTCTGTGCTGACTGTTCTATTGCTAAACATAAATATCTCTCTAGTCCATTTCAGATCATGTATAATTCTATTTTATAGTGTTTTCTTTTAACTGGGAGTGTATAAACACTTCTAGTAGAAAATCAATATCATCAGAAGAAATGCTTAAATCTTGTATTAATAGTTAAGACAAATAGAACTACATTATGTAATTGTTAAAGCAGTAAGCTCATGAAATAAGTACGATACAGTAAAATAACATAATAAAAGTTTTGTTACTATTTATTATCTACGGTATGTTTTCTTTCCTTAACCCTCTCAAGTATGAGTTTGCTAACATTTTGTCCATTGATTTTTTGCAGGTTTAGAATTTTTTGAGACTTCTGCCAAGGAGAACATAAATGTGAAAGCTGTTTTTGAGCGCCTAGTGGATATAATCTGCGATAAAATGTCGGAGAGTCTGGACCAAGACCCGTCACTGGTCAACAGTCAGACGAAAGGAACGCGGCTGACGGAGAACACCGCCCCAGAGGGCGGTAGCTGCCAGTGCTGAATGCCGCACGCCATGTAACTCTGTCGCGGTGTCTCGAGCTCCAAATACGTGACAACCATCATTAAAATTTACGCTGAAAAACATCATTCACTGTAAACAACTATTGTATGAACGGCATAGTGCAATGGATGGAATGAGAATGATATGCAATATATTGTAGTATTAAGGAGTTGTTGTTTAATTAGGGTAGTCTCTTGTCTGTCATAATCTCCTTACTGTGTGTATTTCTAGGAAGCACATGACTCAGTAATCAAAGTATGTTATTCATCTGGTGTTATTATTGCACAATATTCCGACGATGACATTTTACCTGGTGTTATAATGTTTTGTTTGGTTGAAGTTTAGAGGGTTTATCATGTTAATTAATCACCACTTATAGAGATTACACTGTACGCAATGTTTACGGTTGATTTGATGAGTTTCATGTTCTGTACGTCGCTGCTAGATGTAATCCCTCAAAAATTCTTTTGAATATGAATTTCCATGATAAAGAAGTCATGTGACAAAGTAGATGAGAAAAAAAGTGTGTGTCTGAGAGATATCTCCATCTTGAATGTTAAAGTCTCTTATAATCTTCATTTTTAAAGTTTATTTTTTGGTTAAATTTGATTATTTAATTATTTATATAGATATTATACAACATTTCATTATATTCTACCGGCATTCCTTGACGCAATTGTCAAAATCAGAACTAGCGACCTCTCCACTGATAGCAAAGATTTATACATAATTATTATCATGTTCAAAGAAATCCTGATTGGTTATTGCCAACCAATGAAATCCATTCCCATGCTGTGTTTTGGTCCAGGCTGCCATGGCCTGGCTTGTGATATTTAAGTGGACATTGTTCTCCTACAGAAATCCCGTGTATTTATATCTTTGGTTGTGGTCTATTTACATTACATGTGTATTTTGTTTATACTTACTGTTGTTTATATTTTTGTTGATATAATTATCATTTTTTACTTTATATATGCATGTCAATGTTAAACATGTAAATACTTATATACAACACAATCCAAATCAAAAAGGGAAAATCAAAATTCCTTTTTTTTGACCCTGTTTTCCATATCTGCATCCATTTAGACCCCTTTTTGCCAAAAATAAGCCTTTACAAGTCAAAGTTCATGGAATTTTCCTGAATCATTGACATTTAAATTTATTAAACAGATGTTTAAAATGGGTAACGTTCCTCTTATCCTTATAAAAATTTACGAAGCATCAGAGGAACGTTCCTCTTCACCTAAACTAAAATCTCTACATTTCATCTGAGGAACGTTCCTCTTTTCACTTCAACAGAAATCTTGACAAGTCATCTGAGGAACGTTCCTCTTTTCGCTTAATTATATAAACTGAAATCCTAACAAAGCATTTGAGGAACTTTCCTGACTTGAAATCTTTACACTGTATCTGAGGAACGTTCCTCATTTCACTTCATCTGAAAGCTACATAAAACATCTGAGGAATGTACAATCTTTCACATGTTGATTGCTGAAAGCTGTATAAAACATCCGAGGAACGTTCCTCTTTTCCCTTGAATTGAAATCTTTACACTGCATCTGAGAAATGTTCCTCATTTCATTTAACAAAATGTTTACTTCTAAACCGAGGACTTCAAAACATTTCCTTTTTTAAGTATTCTAATCATTACGCAAAATGTGACTAGCAATAATCCTCTTTGTAAAACTTATAAAAGACAAATTCTATTATCATACTTTCATGTTAAATACTGAAATCTGATTGGTTTAGACGCAGTTGACAATTCGTTCTCTTACCTTCAGCGTTACCAACACGCTTGGCAACGGGTCAATAGAACGAATTGTTACATGCACATAAATTATGCGTGTACGGTTTCTCTAAAATTAAGACATTCAGTATAATAAAATAACAGTTGCAATTGACACCCCTCAAAAACCATTGTCAACCTCTGCTTCGCTATTTATATATTATTATACATGTACCTCAATATGATTATTTTATATAACGCGTCATCTGATTGGTCTAGAGAGTCCCGTGACAGGGCGAACAAAACGTTGTGTCTCCCGGGGAATAAATATCGTATCTCACCTCTTCGGAAATCTCTGGATTTTTCATTCCAAAGGTATGAAAAAGCCAATTTGAGCATACGATGTTGATAAATATGATGAAGTCAATTTAATCATTTAAATTTTCTTTATGTCACAAAAACCAATTTTACTATATTTGATTCGAATTTATGAGAGACAATAACAAAAAAAAAAAAAAAAAAAACCCAAACAATCACAACGTTATTGCTTTCGACATGTAAAAAAATATTAGAAATCGACGTATTCTGTATAATCATATGTTGTTCGGTATAAAACAAATATTTTATTGCATGAATGTTCGGGAAATAGGAAGATTTATTCCCCCAGAAAAATCATGTTTCCCTCGGGCAGAGCCCTTGGGAAATATGATTTTTCTTGAGGGAAATATGAAGATTTATTCCCCCAGAAAAATCATTCTTCCTTGGGAAGCCCTTGGGAAACGTGATTTTTCTTGGGGGAATAAATCTTCATATTTCTCTCACCATCATGCAATAAATGTATAGTGTTACTGTATCACTCTTTCGAAATCAAATTGAAACATTGATTTTGACAAATTAAAAAGTAAATTAATTAATCATTCTTAAGGAGTCTCGGGGGAGAATGTTTCAAACATACGATTTCCTTTGATTTTTTTTCCTGTGAAAGGTCAACTTATGAGTAAATTATGTGCAAAATATAAGGTAAATTGACAGGATAGTTTATCTATTTACCACACTCAAATTTTGGGCGTATGTCCAAATCATCCCCGACATTTTATATAGGATTATATAGGAAAAAAGGGGTTATCATTTTCAATTTCATATGTAACAAAAATACAAACATACGATTTTCTTTTAATTTTCAGAAGGTTAACATATATAAGTAAAGTTTTTGCCAAATTCAAACGAAATTGACCAGATAGTTTTTATGCTATCTGCCCTCATAGTTTGGTCCTATCAACGTGTCCTGGCAGCCATTTTACATAGGCTATAGAATTGCATAGAATAAAAGGATATATGCATATGTTAATGAATAAAATTTAATTCAATTTGTAATAGATAAAAAATACCTTTCCCCTAACACAGAATATGAAAAGATCGTGTATATGTTTCTGATTTTGCAAATTATAATTTCAATCTTAATAATTGACGCTGCAAAAAAAATGAACGACGTTTATTTTTGTCAATAGTTATGTCAAAGTCTCAACTGACGTCATCGTAAGACGTTGACTCCGACGTGGATAACGTCAATTTTGAAGAAGAGGCGAAATAATTAAAATACTTCTGAACATTGTTCTAAGGATTCACTTCTTTAAAAATAATTTTTATGATAAGTAAATTTTCAAAATAAAAACGTTACATGATTACCTGAATATTTGAACATTTTACTCTGCATTTGCGTTTTACGACATTAAAACTATTTTCTTTAATTATTGCGCAATACCCTGCGCAGAAGGCGCAAAACTTTAAACCCGCGACTGACCTTAAGTTTACTGTCTCTATACCCCCCAAAACAAAGTTTGGGGGGTTTATAAGAATCACCTTGTCCGTCCGTCCGTCTGTTCGCCAGTCTGTGCAATCAGACTAAAAAAAGGTTCTGCTTAAATTAATTATAAATAATTGATGTGCGATTGTCAACATTCTACTGGAAAACCCTGATTTTATTTTTAATATCTATCATGATGCAAATTGATATGATACATTGCGGTGGTTATTGCAGGGAAGATTTTCACTAAAGCCCCTATTGTACATGTAGATAATAAGCACAATTGAAATTTAGAAGACATACTAATTATGTCACTTATTAAATCACTTGTTTAACAATTATGCAAAATTACTCCTGATGAATTGCGGGTTTGCAGCTCATAATTTAACAATTTTAAATATAAAATCAAAAACTTTGTGTCAAGCCGCTGAAACAATTATATGATGTTGGTTAAGTAATTTAAGAACTGATGAAAAAAGGTGCACACACACACACACACCGTAAACTCGAAGTCAAAACTCAAGCACATTATGAGCACTCAGTGGGAGCGCAGTCATTTGTTAAAAGTAGAAGTTTGTAGGAATGCAGTTACATTTTCACCTTGTAAAAATTTAAAATACAACTGCACAATGTTTTTGAATTTCCCTGCTATCCCACAGCAATTCCAGAAATATAACAATGTCGTGAAACTCTTGGATATGAAATCTGGTGTGACAGGACCTAAGCTTTGAGAAAACAATCAGGTTACCAGAAATTTGCATTTGTTAAATTCTTTGAGCTGGATGATAGTAACAAACATTAGGATGTAAAATGTTGAATTGCAGCTCTCATATGAACTGCAATCATTATATTAATACACATGTAAATTATATCTTACACTAGCTAACAATTACCCCCCCCCCCTTCCTAATAAAATCATAATTCAATAGTGTACTTGTAGTTTTGATAAATCTACAAATCTACCTCTGGTATTAAGGAGGAAATTTTAAGTAAAAAAAAACCAACTCACTTTTTGGCTTTCTTGGAGTACTTCATGTTTATCAACTAGAAAATATCTAATTTTACTCTAGTATATCCTGTAAATAACTTCTCAGCGTGGTCAATAGAAATGTTATGACCTAAAGACTCATATTCCTCTGCTTCATTTAACGAATCTTAAGGTTTGCTAATGTCATCAGCCATTTCAAGCTGAGTAACAACTTGCTGTTACATGCACATGCTAAGGTTTTCTATCAGATGTCAATCACTAACTGGATGCTGATAAGATGTTAGGGGTGTGCTAATAATAGTAACTGTGTGAACTTTGAGAGCCACTGCTTTAGGAACAGATGCAAAATGTGGTCGCAAATTTAATTTAAAGGATTAACACTGCATGTGTACTTTATGAAGCAGAATGGAAATATTGTTTGGAAAGTGCAGTTGCAAACATCACAGGATGCATCAAGGTAATAAATACTTTTATTATATTCAAATGTTTAAAATACATAACTAATTTTCTTTTGCTCTTCTGCTAATTCACTACAATCAAGGTAATTGCAAACCTAAAGCATATAAATTAATTTGATACAAAATCTTTGATTATCTGATATTTAAAATACTTATTGTAATCATCAAATTTTGAAAATGAAATGCAAAATCAAATTATAATCATAATACAATGTCATGTTATAGGTTATGATTATTGGAAGTGACAAAATTGCACCTGGTGGATTTTCATTTGAAATCACTGCATGTGAATTGTTTGCTGGTCTAGTGGATGGGGAGCATTAATTTGGACAGAGCTTGATCGAGATGGAAAAGGTTTGTTATTCTTAATTTTAAATTAATCTCATACTATAGCTGTCCTTCTGGGACTAATACTCCCACAAGGCTCTTTTGAAACAGTGTAATCTGCTAGCCACTTCTCATTTTACAGATTATCAATTTCCCCTACAAATGTTTATCTAAACCATTGCTAGGAAAATGGCCCTCTTGGGACAATGAATTCAGTATAACACTATTAACTCCATTTACATGATGTGAGTTTTAGATCTTACAAATCAGACTTTGTAAATAGGAAAATCATAAAGTTAACAGATATTAAGTCATATGGAATAGAAACATGCTCTATTTAAGAAAAAGTTAAATATTAAATGTATAATGAATCTGCCGAAATGAATTGTCACACAGTTGTAACCTGTACAAATGTGAAAGAATTAATCTAATGAGTGCACAGGCGCCCATTTCACAAAGCATATTTAAGACTAAGTTATATCTTAGGAAAGAACTTTTTCTTAAGGTATCGGATGTACAATTGAGCCTGAGAGCTCGGGATTTTCCGGGATGAGCTCGGTAGATTACGGAGATTGAAATAAATTTTCAAAATGTCGAACTATTTTTGATTTAACATAATAAACAGTAAAGAACAAACAATTTATGCATAAAGTCAAGCAAGAATGGATTTTTTCTTAATTTCAAAACAAAATATTTTAACTTTTTCCCCTTACGCTGATTATGACGTAGTAGCAGCTTTACGTCATTTGCCATTGTATGACGTTATTCTTTCACGCGGCGCTCTTGCGATAACGTGAAGAAAAAAAGCCTAATTTATAGAGTAAAGTTTGCAGTGCGTAAGTCACGTATTCCGTCGAAAAATAGGTCGTTTTAATCATTGATTTCGTAGATTTTGTGACTGTGCATAACTTGAATTTGGGGTAATCCGGTAATCGTATGACCTTATTGTTAATTTTTTTGTATACCTAATTTCATTATACATACAAAATGTTTCGGACCCAACATTTGTATATCGGCGTATTTACCACTAACTATTTTTAATAAGTACCATGCATACGGATTTTAATTCTAGTTAAATTGCTTGTACACGTTTATTGTAATCATTGTGTTTAAACATCTACTTGTTTTTTTTTTTTTCGTAAATCAAGTTGACAAGAGTCAAATAATGAAATTTCTAATCATTGATTGTATTTTTTTTTTTTCATCGGGATTCCAAACAATTTTCTTCTCTCGCATTTCATATTATGTGCATTAACAGTATATTTTCCACTCTTTTTTAATTGCTGGATTTTCTATCATTCAAATTATACTATTAAAGACTGATTCCGACTGCTTTAAAGTCAATTCGTTTCAATGGCTGTTGACATAAAAGAGGCGCGTTACCATCCAATGAAATCAAATACTCAAAATTTGATTGACAGGTTCAGCCAGTTAGCCGATGTCCGATGTTATGTGTGGTATTTGTACACAATCTAATCGTGTAAAAAAAATGCATGCTTATTACAACATCACAGTATCATTTATAGTTGATTTAGAATTTTGTTCTATAAAAGTCATATTTTGTTATGACTGTATAAAGCATGTTGATGTATTGTGTATTTCACTATTGTACCGGTACAGAAACATCAGAGACAGACTTTATAGGCAGTCTCCATTTAAAACTGACTTATTCTTTTGTTTGTTGGAAAAGAATACAATTTTGATTGAAAGATAACACAATGTATATTGTTTTCTACGAGTTAAAGGTTTGGAATGAATGCTGATGAAAATTTCACACGGTTCTCGCACGCTTTGCTCATAACGCTTTACATGCCTGATGTGACCCGCAATTCACGATTTCAATGTTTTTTCGGGTTAACATTTTGCTGAATGAAAAAACTGAACAATTTAGATTTTTAATTCTAAAATTACAAGTTCTCAATCGTATAGGAATAGAAAACAGTAAAATTACCGGGTTACGGTAATATGTGTTAGATAACAATTGCGACTGCCGACGAGTAGGGTTAAAATCGCGTGAAATACTATTTTACCGTGCATGATTTGCAGCGCTAGAGTTACTTCCCCATAGTGATTTGGCGGGAAAAAATTCTATTTTTAGAAACTACATACCCATACCTATCAAATGAGTATATAGAATATATACCTTACCAGGCATCATTTTTTGGTCAATTGTACATCTGATACCTTAAGTTCATTACTTTTAACTTTAAGACAGGTAAATTGATGTTTTAGGAACAAACTTAACATGGTGACTGTTTATGTTATATATTGAAATGAATGATATGCACATTAAAGTTGAACAAAAATACTAGATTATGCATATCATTAAGACTTTTTCACTTTACTTCTAATTTATTTAAACACATTTTATTGAATAAATTCAATAGGATTGGACAACAGGCATAGCCTAATACGTATATCCTCTCCTTGTAATATATCTACTTTGCTTCTAAACTGAAAACATTCAAACTATTAAATTATACATATATTTTTTCAATTAATTTCTTTGGTGTGGACTTTTAATTTTTACATTTTTTTAGATTATCTTGCACGCGCAGATGGATAGCGGGTTTATAGTTATAGCTAGTGCACTGTGATAATTAAATTATACATGCCCGAGAATTACTGACATCTTAAAAAGGAATAAATACTACATAAATACTCAATTACAGAATGACTGGATGATTTGTCCTATCCCTCCACGAAATAAGCTTTTCTTTTACGGGAAAAATGTTAGGTGTTTTCTTCATTTGATTTTTTTTGTCGGGGGAAGGGGGAAGGGGGGTAGGAGTGACCGCAAATTAAGTGGTTTAGGAATGTCGATGCTAAATCATCCATGGAAATGCCGGTTTATTCAGAAATTTGCCTTTTATCCTCGCTTCTTCTATCAACCAAGATGCATTTATTTGCAGTATTTTCTTTAAAACAAAAAACACCTCATTTTTAAATCAACCGTTACAAGCAGGCACGTAGCATCAGGGTGGGGTGGGGTGGGGTGGGGGCAAATCCCCCTCTCTTCACTTTTTCTCGCAGCAAACATTTTTCTTAAATATACATATCAAAAATTGAATTGACATGTAGTCAACCCCCCCCCCCCACTTTTTAGGAGCATGTAAAAAATTGAAGTGAAAGGAAGAAAATTAACAATTAACAACAGTGAATTGTGAATTTGAAGAAATTGAAGTTATAGGTACACTACGGTGAATATCTCAATGAGCATTTTTATTTAGGATTAAGCATATCTGTATATGTTAACACGGGCTATTTATAATGGACCAACTAGACAAAAAAATGCACTGGATCATTTATAAAGAACAACAGAAATTCTAGCAGTGACCAATGTTTTCAATTGATTCATGGGGTCATATCCAAATAATATTTAAAATAAAAAAATATATGTACATGTAGCAAAAAAACAAGAAAGATACTACGATCAATTCATTCTCTCTCAAATTAAAAATATACCGGTTTCAAAGAATATACGGGTTTATTGCGTAATTCTTAACTACTCCTGTATGTGTGAATGTAAAATATTATACAAACAAAATCTTAGACATGTTAGAGAACACCAGAAATTCTAGCAGTGACCAATGTTTTCAATTGATTTATGGGGTCATATCCAAATAATATTTAAAATAAAGAAATATATGTACATGTAGCAAAAAACAAGAAAGATACTACAATCAATTCATTCTCTCTCAAATTAAAAATATACCGGTTTCAAAGAATATACAGGTTTATTGCGTAATTCTTATCTGCTCCTGTATGTGTGAATGTAAAATATTATACAAACAAAATCTTAGGAACTTCCTAAGCTTGAATGATTTTGTTTAGCTTAACTTAGGTAGGGCACAGAGGTAACTGAGACTTTTGATGAAACAAACATAAAGTCCTTAGTATGACAAGTCCAAATTTACGATGAGCAAATATTCTGAATATTTTATGCTTCTAAATTTCAAACAAAAATAAGTTTGACCAAGCTCATCAAGCTTAAATTACTGAATTCTGGTATTTCCTTGCTGCAACATTAAATTGATAGGATGAACAGAATCTGAATTATACAATGTTCTTGTTTGATGTTAATAATAATTCCTGCTTTAATTAAGTGATGCAAATCCCATCTGCTCAGCTGTCTGGCTTAAAACAAATAATTTACAGCTGTGAACCATTTTCATACTCGCGAGAATGACCACCCGATAACAATAGCTTTGGGATTTGATGTGAAGTGTTAAGATCTGCCGCCATCCAAAAAAAAAAAAAATTGCAATGATACATGTACCAATGTGTTTAAGATTAGAGCAGAAATTGAAGAGTATATTGATGTTTTGTAGATTCAAATCAAAGTCATGCTTATTTAATTATCCTGATGGATTCTGTAAATGTTTAAACATATTTAGGTATATAGGTATAAATATCCAAAGAGAAATATTTGTTGAACAAATCTCTCTCTCTCTCTCTCTCTCTCTCTCTCTCTCTCTCTCTCTCTCTCTCTCTCTCTCTCTCTCTCTCTAAGTTAAGCAGGGAGAAACTGATGTGACCTTTAATATATATACTGGGTATTTCTTCTTAAAGAATGTCAATACTTAAATGTATGTTTTGAGAATTTATGTGTAATTAACAAAAAAAAGCATCACAGCCAGATCTTTATTATGAAATGAAATAACAGGAAGTTATTAATTAGCAATGATGAGTTAAAATGCAAATATGTATCATACATAGATTCTATAGAAGATCTGGACATCCCCCGTGGAAGGAAATCAATGGGGCCACAGAAAATTTAAGAAGCCATCCAGCCAGTCAAACAGTATGAACAGAAGATAAACAGAACAGAAGATAAACCTTGGCTCTTGTCAACCATGTATCAAAGACTGAATTAAGTGAAAGGCAGCTTTCAGGAAAATGCAGCTCTACTTGGGAACTCAATCCTGAATTTGATGGATGCGAGCTTTATGTTTTTAATAATTATAAAAACATATATATGCACTGAGACAATTATTAATATAGTTAAATTTTTAATTATATAAACATCTAATCTAATTACTAAATAAACTTGATATTGAATATTAAAAGAAATATTAAATTGGAATTCTTAATTACATGCCTTTGTACTTTTATTGAAAACAATTAATCATAATTTGATCTACAATACAAGATCAATTTTTTACACCAATTAAATATACATGTATTTGCCGCTTAAAAAATACACAAGGGGCACTGATAGAACAGACCGACCAAAAATGTAAAAAAAAAAAAACAATTGTTTTTTGAATTGTTCACAAAAATGCTGTGTTTTTACTTTCAAATGTAGGAAATTGGAACATTCCTCAGGCACCATGTAAAGGTTTCAGTTAAAGAGAAAAGAGGAACGTTCCTCAGATTCTTTGTGAAGATTTCAGTTGTAGTGAAAGAGGAACGTTCCTCAGATGACTTGTCAAGATTTCTGTTGAAGTGAAAAGAGGAACGTTCCTCAGATGACTTGTCAAGATTTCTGTTGAAGTGAAAAGAGGAACGTTCCTCAGATGACTTGTCAAGATTTTAAGTCAGGTGAAAGAGGAACGTTCCTCAGATGCTTTGTGAATATTTTAGTTGAAAAAAAGTGAAACGTTCCTCAGATTGAACTGTACGGAATTCAGTTTAAGTGAAAAGAGGAACGTTCCTCTGATGCTTCATGAGTTTTTAAATGGATAAGAGGTACATACCTCATTTTAATGTCTGTGTAATGCATTTGAATGTCAATGATTCAGGAAAATTCCATGAACTTTGACTTGTAAAGGCTTATTTTTGGCAAAAAGGGGTCTAAATGGATGCAGATATGGAAAACAGGGTCAAAAAAAAGGAATTTTGATTTTCCCTTTTTGATTTGGATTGTGTTATACACATTCCAAAGTTTAACTTCAGTACGACTGTGAACGTGGAATTGGTTGTGATTTTTGTTTTTCTGCTCTGATTCTCTCACTCTTACCATAATGTCAAGTTAATTGACAATCTTTTGAAATGTTATTTACAGACAAGAATCTCTCCTCCTGAATCCTGTTAAGGAGATACTAGCGTGGTTGTACTACACAGAATCTACAAATGTCCTTGCAGTGATTGCAGTTCATTGTGTGTCCATGGTATTATCTGATCCCCGTTTATCATATATTAAGATGTTCACACTGCATTGGATGAACAAATGAGAATGCTGCATGTTCATATGATTTACTCATGTACATACTTTAATTTTTTTAGTGCTTTTTCTGGAATAGATACAACTTTGACCTTAATTACATTTATGGATGAAATCTTACATAGTTAAGAAAAACTTAATCTGATGTTAAACTCGCTATTGTACATTTCCTTTTGTCGTTGACTTGGAATGAAGCCTGTTGTCATGGTGACATATGTAAGAGGTTGTTCCGCTCTGTAGAATCTCAGCACTCTAGCTCCCTAGCCTCTTGTGTATGTCTGTCTGTCTGTGTGATCAGACTAGATCTTGTTAATCATTAGTAACTGACCAATAAACAGTTAACAGTCCTGTACTGCCTTGTTATTCTTCCATCAGAGAAAGGACATGTACAATTTTGTGGGGTAGGTACATTACTACATGTACATGTACAATTTTGCTCCGCGAGGTGCAATTTTCGTTGTTTTCGTAATTCTTCATAAAGTTGGTACCAGAGTCAATGAAAATTGATTCACCACAAGCTGATTGTTTTATGGCTGTCTAGACTTTGAATACCGGGTATGTTATTTGGAACTTGGGACACGGTAATGTGTTATGGCCCTCTTTGGAATACATGTATAAAACCGAGAGTGACCCATTTATATAGGCTATACATAATAAAACTGAATGCAGGACAGCCAGGAAATGAAACAACAAAAAAATTACTGTTCCTATATTTATTTTTTTTAAGATGAAATATATTGATTATAATTATGAAATAGGATAATTCTCATTGCAATCAACAGATATTTTTAGCTATGTAATATACATGCATCTTATTAATATCACAAAATTTTTAAAAAGTCCATGTTCATATGTCATTGAAATAGAAACATGTAAAGTAACGCTATGGTAACAAAGATACAAAAATCACAGTTTTTGTAATTGCACATAAATTAGCTCATAATCAACAAGAAAAATATTGGGATACATGTTTTAAAAATCAACAAAGCTATTAAAAAGGAATGCTGTGTTACAAAAGAAATATTTCATTCAGAAATAATTTATACATGTAAGAGAATATAATATAAAATAAATAAAAATAAACATGTACAATGTAATTAAGGAATGGTGGACGGAAAATTAATAAAATATTACCAGTAATAAAATACACGATCAAAGCATTACTATGCGTAAGCGCAGATGCTGAGTATAGAAAAGTGGACCAGCCACCTTCGTTCAACACTCGACCAGCTTGTTGCTGATCTTGTTCTTCACTAACCAATTATTAAACCTCAGAATCTCGTTTTCGGCTACGCTTTTTCTTCAACTTTTTCGCTACAACCTTAGCATCTCCATATTTCTTCAATGCTGGGTTCTTGTCTGTGCTTTCTTTTCCTGAAAAAAAATCCAGCTTCAACTTTATAATGTATTTATAACATATAATTCTTCTTATAGTGTTACAATTGTTTTTTACATGTATTTTCAACAGTACTTCAGAAATGGTGAACAAGTTCATTATTCCTACAGATTTTTTTTACAAAAGCATGTTCCAGGTACTTTTTGCTTTAATTTATGTGAGACTAGCTATGGGTTACAACCATTTTATCTGAAGCAATCTAACAGTGGATCCAATACCTCAATTAACCTCACAAGCTTCTAAAACATGAAAGACTACTTACCATGTGATGGGGGTGTGTCCTCCTGGTATCCAGCATTCAGATAACCGGATTCCTCTCCGTTGTGATACCCTGCTGACACACTGCTTTGGGCGGACCTTCCTGATGATGGTCTAGATCCGGCTGGTGATGACCTCGGTGGCTGTCTTGGCCCGGGACTCATGGTGGCAGACTGGGGCCGGGACCCAGATCCAGACATCTGTGATGTGGGGCGGGGTGATCCAGACACAGGTCTGGAGTTTGGATCAGTTGACCCCTCCTCTTGTCTGGAGGTGCCACTCACTGGTCTGTTGAAGCCACTGTGGGAAGCTGTGCCGGGACGACTACCACTCGGACTGGGGGATCCATTGGATGTCTGGTCAGAAGATTCAGGAATGACCGGGAGAAACTGGCATCTGTCAGTAAATAAAGGGAATAAACTATAATCCATCTTACCTCAGTAAATGAATAAAAAGAGGATGGAAGAGTAAAGTAAGTATACATTTACCAATATGTACAAAAGGAACTACCGTACATTAGCATCAAGCAGTTAAAATGATAGGATATTGAAAATGTGGGAAACATTAAGTTAGAGATAAGATCCTAAAATCAACTGTTGATTGAAAATCACATAATTAATCTTGCTCAAGTTGTTGATAAAATCAGCAAGATAAGCTCCAATTACTTAAACAAAAAGACAAGGAGAGATGTCACATCTCCTACCTCTGAGTTGCCTAAGTATGTCTTACCTTTTGACTTGTTCTATGGTTCTCTTGCCTTTAAAGGGGCATGGTCACGATTTCTGTCAAAAATTATTTTTCCGATTTTAATGTTTAAAATGCTTCAGTAAAGCTTTTTTAATAGGCAACCAAAATTTGAGTGTCATTCGTTGAGTAATAAGCGAGTCACAGATCTTGGAATTCTTTGCTACGTAAACAAAGCGTCTGTTTACATTTTGAATGTTGAAGTGATAATTTCAGTTATAGACCTAAATTGAATGTTTTAAACGTTAGAAACTGTTTATTTGTGCTTAAAATGAATAAAAAGATGAACAAATCAGCTTGAAAAAGATTTTTACTGGTATATTGAACCTATGTAAACAAAAAACAGGGCACGAGCCTTGTTTACATGACAAAGAATTGTGAGCCCTGTATCTTACTTAAAACTCTACGAATTACTCTCAAATTCTATTTGATCATTAGAAATGCATTCCTAAAGCATTGTAAATAATAAAAACAGAAAAAATAGGATTTGATCAAAATCGTGACCATGCCCCTTTAAGATGTTTTAAGTATCTCTTGCCTTTGAGATGTTTTGAGTCTCTCATAGCTTTTACATGCTTTGAGCATCTCTTACTGTAGACATGTTTTGAGTATGTCTAACAGTTGAGATGTTTTGAGTATGATTTCTGTTTAGGGTATCTCTTATCTTTGATATGCTTTGAGTACCTCATACTGTAGATATGTTTTGAGTATGTCTTACCTTTGAGATGTTTTGAGTATCTCTTACCTTAAAGTTTATTATATTCACAGTATCTTTTACCTTTGAGATGTTCCAAGTATCTCTTATTTTTATTATATTCACAATATCCCTTACCTGAGGTGTTCAAACTCCATTTCCTCCTCCTCCTGGAGCTGGCACAGAACCCCAGACAAGTTCTCCTCTTCCTCCTACACAACAAAGCAAATCAGGGTTTATACCTGGTAGCAAAAGATCATTATTCATTCACAGAGTTCTTTACTGCACCTCTGTCACACTTAAACTAATTTACTGACTAAATATGGTTCAGTACTACATGTATGTCATTTTTTCAAACTTAGAGAGGTAAAGAAAAGCTCTTATTAATATTGATAAAAAGAAAATGACTGGGACATCCAATTCATTTCAATATATCCATGATATGTAAGATAACCAATGTTCAATCTGTAATAAATGATTGGTTCTTTGACCACTTGTATCTTACTAAAGGGTCCTCCACAGCCTCTGGAGAAGTTTCACATACAAGTCCAAATTTTTTCATATTCCTTAAAGATACGGAATTCAAGCATGCATTTGACTTGAAAATCCAGAAAAAAAATGTTCAACTTTGGGGGGAAATCAACTTTTAAAAATGTATTGCTGTTCATAATAACAAAACTCTACAGTGATAGACATCCAATTTGGGTGACAGTTTCACAATGGGTTGAAATTGCCAAGTTGTGATGTTTTGTCCTAAAAAGTAAAAGTCACATGGTGTTGAGGACCCTTAAATAGATTTCAAGAAGACTGATTACCTCTGACTCTGAGCTTGCCATGGAGAGGTCCACAGACGAGTCGTCACTCTTCAGCTCCACTGGGTCTGGGTACAGGTCCTCATAGTAACCGTCTTCTTCTGGAATGTCAAAGGGAGAGCACTCACAACATGAACAAATACTTGTTAGTTTACATATACTATCATGTGAGATCACTATTTAGTTTAAAACAAGAAAGCATTGTAATACTTCACAATATGACTTCTAAACAATACAAAACAAGGTCGGCTTTTACCACAAATTTCAATTCTTAACTCAAAGCCTTAAAAGATAGGTGCAAAGATTTGAGGTAAAACTTGAGATTTGAGGCTGAACATTTGGATGTTGAAAGTTGATGAGGGCCTGAAAGTTGACTAGCAACATGCCTTCCAAGGTCAGACTGTAGGGCTCCTCATGCCAGATCTTGTGAAGGGCCGGCTGTGTAAACGTCTTGTTCTTTCTGACTTTCTCTGCTCGCCCATTCAGGAAGACACCTGTCACAGATAAAGTTACCTAGGTAGTCACACTTGCTTAAAACAATCTAAGATTAACTATATTCTAAAATATTTCAAAATCTAAATGGAAGTGTTATTCATGATTAATGAAAGCTAGCCTATTGCTGTAGATAATTCTCATGATTACTGATGATCATAAGAACTCTTTCACTCACCCATGCAGTACATCTTGAGGAGCATGCGTCGCTTCATGGGAGACACCAGAATGAGGTCATAATCCCGCTGAGCGAGACGCTGACTGAACAGTGGCATCATGGACAGGAATTCATTGGCCGTCTTCCTAATGGAGTCCTTCACTGTCTCTGAAGTAGCAAAAATTTACAATAGTTAAAATCTCTATATTCTTCATCCTCTATTTATATATTTAAAAGGATTAACTTAAGATCTTTACTACCTTCATTTTTCATTATTCATCAAATATATCAACAGGACATACCTGCAAATAGAGATTTCTGAGCGAGTTTTGCGTGAATCTCGATCATCTCATCCAGGAGATCCCACATAGTTCCGTGGAGGGCGTCCCCCAGGAACTCCGCCTCTCGACAATAGGCATTCAGTATCTGGATCTGTCTGGACAAATCATGGACAGGAGCAAACAGTGCTGGTCCTCTCTGGGTCCTCTCTTGAACAGAAAAATGATATGGATGACCAAGACGATTGACACCTGTAGTTTATGTAATCTTGTATATCAAAATAAACACTGCAGCAAGATAAACAGTTAACATCCTCACTAGCTCTTACTTAGCATAAATTTTCCAATATCCTTCATCCTCGATAAAAACATTGTTCTGTTACTACAGTACATGTATATATTTCATACATGTACCGTACTAGACATGCGCAGATCTAGAGGGGGGTCGGAGGGTCCTGATCCCCCCCCCTGGAAAATGAAAATTTTTTAAATTTACATAGTAAAATTATCGCAAATATGCCTTGGACCCCACCTGGAAAACCCAATTATCCTTTTGACACCCCCCCCTGGAAAAAATTTCTGGATCCATGCATGCTAGAAATTTTTCAAAAAAGATTTGATCAAATAAAGAAACTTCAATTTCAAACAACCATTTTCAATGACATTGGCTTTTCTACAGTAACCTAAACCTACCTAGCACAAATCTGGCATGAAGGAATGTTTTGAGGAACTTCTTTGTCTGTAGACTCAGGTGGTCATTATCCGAGGTGGAGAAGGTCGGCCATAGGGGGGTCGCGATGACCTTCTTCTGATAAAGAATGCTGCGCAACACCAAATACACCAGAAATATGAACCAGAACACCGCCCAGCTAGTGACGATGGTGGTCAGGACCCATCTGGAGTACTGGGGGAGGAGCCAGGGCGAGGAGAGGGTGTAGACGTTGTAACGGGTCACCATGGACCCGATTATTCCGAGGCAGCCGAGAGTGAGGAATGAAAGCAACATCATGATATTGTAAATCACGATTCTATAGGGGCGAACAAAAATAAAAGCCAAGAAATATCCAAAGAAGAGCAGAGTCACAGCCAGGGACTGGCTTGAAATGTTGTTAAAACCAGCGCAAAAAGCGATGATGATGGCCAATTTTAACCATTGCATCACTGCTCTGTGGTACAGTCCCCAGAATCGAAACGATGAGAAGACAAACATGTTTGCAATCAGCCAGGATTTGTTGAGTCCGACTTTGTACTCTGTTTCTTTCAGAAGAAGGAACGATTCGTGGTGCTTTGGACAGGACCCTACAGATTCTGATCTAGTGATATACACCATGTAAACAGGGAAAAGAACAAACAGAAACAGCAAAATGGCCAGCCCAAAGGTGACATACAGCCAGTGGATGCCATAGAAACACTTCAGATCATTCATTACGTCCACCCTGTCTGTGTCCGTACATTGGAAGATGTGACCTACATAGGTAGCCAGAGGGAGGGTGAGAGCCTGTAGGATCACAAAATACACGCGTCTTGTGTAGGCCATTTTGGTCATCTGTGCTGGACTCTTTCTGTACCACAGGACTCCGTATATGATGGGATAGACAGCAGCCAGTATCAGAATGACCACAAGCCAGGCAATGGAGATAACTGAAAACTGGACAGGGACCAAGGAGCTTGGAGTGTTGTAATTCTGTACGCTGGCATACACACCAGAGTGCAGCTTTACAAATTCATACACATCAAGATTAAAGAGGAAGACAAAGTAAGTATTTGAAAGCCATTCCTTAGGCCATGTCCATCTGAGGGCCATGGACTGATAAATGGCTAAGAACTGTAGAAAGTCCAGAATCAGAAGAAAGCAGTCCTGCCATAGCAGAGACACTCTTCTTTTACGGCGACGCTCTGTCATCAAAATCTCATCCTCAAAATCATCATCAATCTGCACCTTGTCTTCGGGGACGTACATCTTTCCCCATCCTTTCACTGGTGCCATTCCTTTAGGGAAAAGCTCATTGCCCTCTAATAACGGTCTTATCTCCTTTTGCTTCATATTTAGTTGTTTGCTGTTTTGTTGTCTCTTTTAATGCCTTGAATCACATCTCTTTACACTTGACCCTACAAGATAAACAATTCAATTCAATTTCTTTATTTACCAATAAAGGGCCCTCCAGGGGCAACATGAACATAAACAGTTTGTTTTAGTCAAGTTCACTAGCGTTTTGGTCAATAAATAAACAGATACGCTATATAATTTTGGCCACCTGTTATTGTCCTGTATGCTAGACTAACCACATGATAACAGGAAGGGATAACCATACTCTTCAAGCAAAAACTGGAAGGTTAAACCATGTAAACCACGCCTTGGAACAAACAGCACACGTCCCTGATATTTTGGATATAATGACACGCTTCTCAATAGCGATCAAGACTGTTAAAAAGTTATATAATATACCTACTTCACAAAATCCTCCATTTTGACTTGTTTACAAATGGCATCTTAGATTCGGCAATATCCGGTGAAGATCGGAATGTTTCAAAGTTACGACAATAATTATTTTTAATGCAACAAAATACCAAATTTTAATTGTGATCAAATGAAACATTCAAAAAGTTTAACCAAAAGAACAATTAACTGTTTTATCTAATAAAATCCTTTGTAAATTTATTTGATAGCAAATTAATAATTTGCAATAGTCTTTTTACGTCTGTTAGCATAAGCATTGGGTTTCCTTTTTTTTTAATATTCAAAGAAATGAAATAAAACAATAATTAAATTTTATGTGGATTAAAATGGAGAATAAAAATTCTGTCCATTATTTTTTTTCGTATTTTATTTTGTTGTGGCGTTTACAGTTAGCTTTTAGCAGCAATTTCGGCTATTAGTTAATTCTCTCCCCCTGAATGGGTCAAAGCAAGATGGCGTGGCAGCCGGAGGAAAATGGACTCCGCCAAATCTTGCAATTATTAAAAGAATCTCAGTCCCCTGACACTGCGACCCAGCGAAATGTTCAACAAGTATCCTTGTTTTATTTCATTTACAATTACTGGAAGCTGAAGTGATTATGAAAGACGACTCTTTTCTTTAGTCACAGATTGGCACGTGTTGTTCACTTGAATGATTTTGCATTTTTTTAAATATCCATACTGAATTTGTCAGTAAATTAAGTGTTCAGTGTTGTATATGTAATGCTTGTAAGGCTGTTAGTGGAGACACAGAATGTCACATATAGTTGGTACATCATTATTAGTTTCCTTATTTTGATCCTAGAAATTAGAAGAACTGAACAAGTATCCAGATTTCAACAATTACTTGATTTTTGTTCTCACAAAATTGACAACAGAGGGTATGTATTGTTTTACCTTTTGTTTACTGTTGAGTTTTATTTATTTACATCATTGAATGACTATCAATATTTCTTGTTCTTTTAAGTTATCACTCCTTCATACGAAAATAAAGGCTTGTAAGAAGTTTGACTGCAGAAATTATTCATTTTTCTGATTTAGATGAACCTACAAGGTCATTGAGTGGACTTATTCTGAAGAATAACGTGAAAGCACACTTTGAGAAGTTCCCTCCAGAGGTGACCAGCTTCATAAAGGCAGAGTGCTTGTCCAGCATAGGGAACCCCTCCCCTCTGATCCGCGCCACTATTGGAATCTTGATTACAACAATAGTAGCCAAAGGAGAATTGCGCAACTGGTCTGAGCTCCTGCCAACTCTGTGTAACTGCCTGGACTCTGAAGATTATAATGTGTGTGAGGTAAGTAGAAGATAGACGCTGGGGCTCATTGTAAGTTTAGCATTAGTTAACAGAAATTAGACCAGGGACATGGTCTATACCTAGAAATATTTGTAATGAAATGTAGATAAAAGATTGAATTGTGAAAATTACTGTATAAAAGAGTGTAGAATATTAAAATCAACAGATTGAAGCACTGTTATAATTGTCATTCTATTAAACAGCAAATTAATGTCTTTTCTAGGGAGCATTTGGTGCATTACAAAAGATCTGTGAGGACACCGCTGAGGATCTGGACAATGACAGCTCCAGGCCCCTCAATGTCCTTATCCCAAAGTTTCTACAGTTCTTCAAGCACAACAGTGCCAAAATCAGGTATAGAAACTTTTTTAAAAATAAACATCATTTTATGATTGAAATTGTTGGATTTTTAAAATTAGGGTTAATATTTTCTTGAATTGTACAAGTTGATTGCATTAGACTAGAGAGTGTTTTGTTTTCTAACAGGTCTCATGCCATTGCCTGTGTGAACCAGTTTATCATCAGCAGGACCCAGGCTTTGATGGTCCACATTGACAGCTTCATTGAGGTAAACCTCACCCCCAGTCCTCTCTAAACCTCACCCCCAGTCCTCTCTCCCATCCCAAATATCAAAATGAAGGATAAATTTCTAAAGATTTCCATCATGACTAAACATTTCTGATATCAACTAGGCATTTGATGTAAGAGACTTTGGTTTATGTTGTAGAACCTGTTTTTCCTGGCTACGGATGAAGACACTGAGGTCAGGAAGAATGTGTGTCGAGCCTTAGTCATGCTGGTGGAGGTTCGCATGGACCGACTGATTCCCCACATCAACAGCATCATCGAGGTAGTGGCGGTTTCAAACCTCCTTCTTTAATTCTATCCTGAAATCTTTCTTCTAGAAGTACTGTATTTGCACAGGTCGATAGTCTATTTAGTTGTATAAAGATTGAAATATAAAAAAAGTGGACAGGTGCTTGTTTGCTGTACCTATTCCTTACTCTGTGTTCTTGTTGCAGTACATGATGCTGAGGACCCAGGATGATGATGATTCGGTGGCCCTGGAGGCGTGCGAGTTCTGGCTCTCTCTGGCTGAGCAGCCCATCTGTAAGGAGGTACTACAGCCTCACATTGAACGCCTCATCCCCATCCTAGTCAAGGGTATGAGGTACTCGGAAATCGACATTATTCTTCTGAAGGTAATCAAATACATGTAACATCAAGAATTCTTACAGCGAGAGGACTTTAATCCTTAAAGTATCCTGAATTTTGATGAAGATTTTCTCATCCCTTTGTCAGTTCTTTAAATCACTATACTTGTATTTGACAGGGTGATGTTGAAGAGGATGAGATGATCCCAGACAAAGAGTCGGACATCAAGCCCAGATTTCATAAATCTCGTTCCCACACCCAGAAACACCAGGAGGGAGATGAGGTCAGTAGTGGGGGAAATCAGTTAGTTACATGAAGCATAATTAGTGTGCGAAATTAACAAAATGCATGAAATAGCCCATAGGACTATCCCACTTAGATTTGGGATAGACCTTGTAAAAATGGGATTGCCCACAAGTAGCAACAAATTGTGTCCTTTCCATTATTTATTCTTGCGCTTTTTAACAACGCTTTCTGCGGTTAAATATTTCAACATGGCCGATGTACACAAACAGTAATATTTGGGTAAATATAGTTACTTAATACAAAAGATGTTCAAATTCACTTAAATGTTGAAATTAATAACAATATTGAACAAAGTTTGTCTAGAAAACATAACTGCGAAATTATTAATTCGAATTTTATTTTTATTTCGATTTAATAATAAAAAACAAAATGAAAAGTTATTTTGTTGAACCTCTTTTACACACGGCTGCCAAAAATTGGGATAGACAACTTGGTCGCTTACGATTCGGATCGGCGTAGCCCGATGCAATATCAGATCGATTCGGACTATCAGACAGGCGTTAATTTCGCACACTGCATAATGTGAAAATATGTATGCACTTTTGTTGGAAAGGGCAAGTAACTGATTTGTGTATACTATATTTTGTTTGAAAAAAAGCATAATCAATGATCTATGTTGACAGGATGGTGAAGGGTCTGATGATGGATTTGATGATGATGACAATCTCTCCGACTGGAACCTCAGTAAGTCTCTTTTTCTTTGTTCCGTGTTATATCTGTATTTATTATTTGCTTTTTCAATTTTATTTGGATTTAACTTGAGGATAATTATGATTTATTAACAGGAAAGTGCTCCGCTGCAGCACTAGATGTGTTGGCCAATGTATTCCGTGAGGAGATTCTACCAACTTTGCTCCCCATCCTAAAGGAGACTTTGTTCCATGCAAACTGGGAAGTAAAAGAGTCTGGAATCCTGGTCTTGGGGGCCATTGCTGAGGGCTGTATGAATGGAATGATCCCCCACCTGCCAGAACTGACGCCCTATCTGATTGGCTGTCTGAGTGACAAGAAGGCCCTGGTCCGCTCTATCACCTGCTGGACCCTCAGTCGCTACGCCCACTGGGTTGTTGGCCAGCCTCATGAGATGTACCTTAAACCCCTCATGACAGAGGTTAGTTAGTAACAGACAAACAATTAGAAAAAGAAATTCATATACCTTAAACCTTTAATGATAAAGGTCAGTAGCACAAAAAAATTTAGACAAAAAAACGATATGTACATGTACCTTAAACCTCTAATAGCAAAGGTTTCAGATAAATAATAAGAAAAAATGTGTAGCAAAGTGTTAACATCAAGCTTTTTCAATCATATTTGTACCAGAAAACTTTACATTCCAGCTGCTGAAGCGAGTGCTTGATGCCAATAAGCGAGTTCAGGAGGCTGCCTGCTCAGCTTTCGCGACTTTGGAGGAAGAAGCGTGCACTGAACTGGTACCCTATCTAGGCTTTATTCTGGAGACGCTGGTGTACGCCTTCAGCAAGTACCAGGTAACAGACTTGTTGTCTTTCTTCATAATACACATGGAAGTAAGAATCCAAATACTTTATCACAATATTGAGGTACTGAACATTTCTGTTACTTTACAGCACAAGAATCTGTTGATCCTGTATGACGCAATAGGAACACTAGCCGACTCGGTGGGACATCATCTCAACAAACCAGTAATTATTTCTATTCACCTTCTTCATACATGTGTTTCTGCATATCGGTGAATAATTTTCTTATGTGAGTAGGAAAAAGAAGTAAAATAGTTAATGTGAGCTTACATTTATGTACATATGTGTCTCTTTTAGGAGTATGTGAACATGCTGATGCCCCCGTTGATTCAGAAATGGAATATTCTGAAGGATGAAGACAAAGACCTATTTCCACTGTTAGAGGTAGGTAATCTGTAATTGTCAATACTTAAAACAGAACTGATATCTTTGAGCTAACGTTAACCGAGTCTCTTGCCAACTAATATACTGATTTTCTGTGCAATGGTTTACAAATTCTCTGCCCTCTTTCAGTGCCTGTCCAGTGTGGCCACAGCCTTACAATCTGGATTTCTGCCGTACTGTGAACCAGTTTACCAGAGGTGTGTTAATCTGGTGGAGCAGACCCTAAACCAGAACTTTGTAAGTGATGTACATGTTGTCGTTTTCAGTAGGTGTTTCACTTAATAACACATTGTACGTGATTTGTTTATGTTGAAATTCTTTGTGGGAAAAACTGGTTGTGCATCATAGATGTGCAAGTTAAACAGAGAAATCTGACCTCTTTTCCTCAGGCCAACATTAACCAGCCTGACCAGTACGACCCCCCGGACAAGGATTTCATGATCGTGGCGCTTGACCTGTTGAGCGGGCTGGCGGAGGGACTGGAGCACCACATCGAGGGCTTAGTGGCCAGCAGTAACATTCTGAAGCTCCTCTTCCAGTGCATGCAGGTAGACTGTCACTTATCTCCCTTGGTGGGTTTACTACTACACGGATTACATAACATGGCTTTCTGACAAAAATATTTGTTTTACTGTGTGTTGATTATAAATGTGTTGGAGAGGAAGTGAACTGTGTTGGTTTTTACAGGATCCCATGCCCGAGGTCCGACAGAGTTCATTTGCTTTGCTTGGAGATCTGACCAAAGCATGTTTCCAGCATGTTAAACCTTGTATAGGTAATGTCATTAATATTACTTCTTCTTAGTTTTTTTCCCTTGTGACATTTCTTTGCCATAAATGATTACTTGTTAAAAATAAAATCATAATTGTTAATTTGTTTTTAGTTGACTTCATGCCAATTCTTGGATCCAACTTGAATCCAGAGTTTATATCTGTGTGCAATAATGCTACCTGGGCTATAGGTGAAATCTCCATCAAGATGGGTGAGTGATTCAGGTTTACTTATTTACATGGTACCAGTAATTCTAACTGGGTGTTTGTGGATTTACCCACAGCAGGAAACCAGTACATCCCTAAAGTGAGATCAAAGGTTGTATGAGATATTATGAAATATGGTTATGGCAAGACTTCATTTCTTTTATAGTTGGAGATAGCAATGTTCATTTCACTGACTTGTTTCATAGTTAGCTAACCACAAAGACGTCACAATGATGTTATAAATAGCTCAGGAATTACACTGACTGTAGCTGGTATTCGTACTGTCTGAGTTGACGTCTTTAAGCAAGTACCTTGTATGGATGTGTATTTTGACTTTTATTTACGTATTTGTAAACCCAGAGACTAGAGGTTGGAGCCCCTGTACATGTAATAGAGAAAACTTAGTCCTAAACTTCTCTTTACTTTGATTTTGGTCCCTCCTGTTTGTAGTACTTAGTCATCATTTCAGAGTAAAAATAAGCAGTGTCAAAATTTCATTACATCAAGGGGAAGTGGAATATCACACATTAATTATTTACCCTTTTGTCTGTTGTTTATGGAGATGAGAGCAAATGTACTACGTACTCAAAGGCCTATATATACTTACATGTATATACATTTAGGAATTTGAACTGTGATCTCAAGAAATTGACAAATTTGTTTAAACATACATTTACTGACCTACCCAATGTTGTCTATTTGTAATTTCTTTAAAAATTTATTTCAATTCTATGTTTGTCCAAAAAGAGTAGATTTATTTAATTAGATTCATGCTATTGATGAGATGTCCCAATGATGTTATAAATAGCTCAGGACTGTACAGTGACTGTAGCTGGTATTCGTACTGTCTGAGGAGACGTCTCTGTCTGCTACTTTTGTATGAGAGGACTTTGTATTGTTTGTATGTATGTTGATGTTTGGTGTGACAACTTTTCAGGAAGCGAGATGCAGCCTTATATCAGCATGGTTCTTGCTCCACTAATTGAAATCATCAATCGGCCAAACACTCCAAAGACTCTACTGGAAAATACAGGTATACGCTCAAACACTTATTACACCTTCACTTCTGATTACTATGGAGTGGGCGGGTTTGTAGTACATGGAGTGAACGGGTTTCTAGTACATGGAGTGTGTGGGTTTGTAGTACATGGAGTGGGCGGGTTTGTAGTACATGGAGTGGGCGGGTTTGTAGTACATGGAGTGGGCGGGTTTGTAGTACATGGAGTGGGCGGGTTTGTAGTACATGGAGTGTGCGGGTTTGTAGTACATGGAGTGGGCGGGTTTGTAGTACATGGAGTGGGACGGGTTTCTAGTACATGGAGTGTGTGGGTTTGTAGTACATGGAGTGGGTGGGTTTGTAGTACATGGAGTGGGCGGGTTTGTAGTACATGGAGTGTGCGGGTTTGTAGTACATGGAGTGGGCGGGTTTGTAGTACATGGAGTGGGCGGGTTTCTAGTACATGGAGTGTGTGGGTTTGTAGTACATGGAGTGGGTGGGTTTGTAGTACATGGAGTGGGCGGGTTTGTAGTACATGGAGTGGGTGGGTTTGTAGTACATGGAGTGGGCGGGTTTGTAGTACATGGAGTGGGCGGGTTTGTAGTACATGGAGTGTGCGGGTTTGTAGTACATGGGAGTGTGCGGGTTTGTAGTACATGGAGTGGGCGGGTTTCTAGTACATGGAGTGGGCGGGTTTGTAGTACATGGAGTGGGTGGGTTTGTAGTACATGGAGTGGGCGGGTTTGTAGTACATGGAGTGGGCGGGTTTGTAGTACATGGAGTGGGCGGGTTTGTAGTACATGGAGTGGGCGGGTTTGTAGTACATGGAGTGGGCGGGTTTGTAGTACATGGAGTGGGCGGGTTTGTAGTACATGGAGTGGGCGGGTTTGTAGTACATGGAGTGGGCGGGTTTGTAGTACATGGGAGTGTGCGGGTTTGTAGTACATGGAGTGGGCGGGTTTGTAGTACATGGAGTGGGCGGGTTTGTAGTACATGGAGTGTGCGGGTTTGTAGTACATGGAGTGTGCGGGTTTGTAGTACATGGAGTGGGCGGGTTTGTAGTACATGGAGTGGGCGGGTTTCTAGTACATGGAGTGGGCGGGTTTGTAGTACATGGAGTGGGCGGGTTTGTAGTACATGGGAGTGTGCGGGTTTGTAGTACATGGAGTGAACGGGTTTGTAGTACATGGGAGTGTGCAGGTTTGTAGTACATGGAGTGGGCGGGTTTGTAGTACATGGAGTGAACGGGTTTGTAGTACATGGGAGTGTGCAGGTTTGTAGTACATGGAGTGGGCGGGTTTGTAGTACATGGAGTGGGCGGGTTTGTAGTACATGGAGTGGGCGGGTTTGTAGTACATGGAGTGGGCGGGTTTGTAGTACATGGGAGTGTGCGGGTTTCTAGTACATGGAGTGGGCGGGTTTGTAGTACATGGAGTGGGCGGGTTTGTAGTACATGGAGTGTGCGGGTTTGTAGTACATGGAGTGGGCGGGTTTGTAGTACATGGAGTGGGCGGGTTTGTAGTACATGGGAGTGTGCGGGTTTGTAGTACATGGAGTGGGCGGGTTTGTAGTACATGGAGTGTGCTGGTTTGTAGTACATGGAGTGAACGGGTTTGTAGTACATGGGAGTGTGCAGGTTTGTAGTACATGGAGTGAGCGGGTTTGTAGTACATGGAGTGTGCAGGTTTGTAGTACAGAGGGTTCCGCTTAATCTGATAGTCAATTTGTCAGAGAAAAATGATCAGATTAACTGAAAATTAGATTAACCGATTTAGCGTTTTTGTGGTCTTTGATTTTGGTATAGAATTAAATATAACTTTTTTCAAGACATAATTTATCAATGAAAAGATATAATCTGTATGTCTATAGTTTGAAATGAAATAATTTACCTTGCAATAGCAATGAAATAGCATTTGAGTCTTTATTTTGTTTGTAAATGCTCAAAAGAAAATGTTTCTCTTCATTACGATGGTTTTAAAGTGGCTGCCATTTTGACAGGAAGTAATAAGAGGAAATGGCTAATTGTCTGAACAGTCCCTCTCTTCACCTAGACAATTTATTTTAATTCTTTTTCTGTTATAAAATCTTTTTCTGTTATAAAATGCTCTTAAATAATTAATTATGCATGATAAAAAAATATTTGAATTTTATTTATAAGTTTTCTACCCCGATGTAAAATTGAAAGTAATCAGAATTTCCTCGATGTCACATGTTCCAAAGCCTGTCACTTTTGATTCAGAAATTACGTTTTAAATAATTCTTAATGGTGCAAGCCCAGCATGAAATTAACACATGCAATTGGTAAGTAAACAAACAATAAAATTTGTACACAGGTAAGGTCAGTCCTGTGTGCGGTCATCCGAAACAACTATCGATGTTGGTAGCTTTCATCTTCTGAAGAAGGGAGCCACCTGTGTGCGTTGAAGTCTAACTAATGCCCTGTAAAGAGTTACTGTGTACACAAGAGGGGTGTCAACCAATAAAACAAAGGAATATACAGGTGTAAGAGGGTGGAAAATTATTATTACACGGTCACAATCCTATCAGATTAACCGAAAATGACATTTTTTCGATCAGATTATCAGGAGAATATATAAAGGGATATATAAGAAATGGTTTGGTGTTTTGATATTATATCAGATTAACCGAATTATTTGATTAACCGCAATCAGATTAAGTGGAACCCTCTGTACATGGGAGTGGGCGGGTTTGTAGTACATGGGAGTGTGCTGGTGTGGATGGTCTTCACCTTTAAACTGTTACACTACTATCATGTAAATGCATATATTAGCTATATATAGCTAAGGGATTTTTCACATTTATATCCCAGTATCTGTCTTGTATTCACTGAAATTTGTTAATTATACTTTCAATGGTCTAGTATCATCTCTTTCGTTGATATGAATTTTTGTTCACTTGATCTTAAACATTGTCAATTGATTATTACCATGTTGTATGTGTATGTCGTAGATTTCAACATGTGTTTAAATTCTGGTTGGTTTGATTTTGTTTTGTTGATCCACAGCTTTCATTGATTTGCTTTTCTTGTTTTTGTTTTACAACAGCCATTACGATTGGTCGGTTGGGGCTTGTTTGTCCCCAGGAAGTGGCTCCTACTCTTCACCAATTCATTAGGCAATGGTAAATGTTTTTGTCAGCTTATTTTTGGGGTATTCATTTATGTTGGTTTTTTGTTTTATTACTTGTGTAGCTAAAACTCTGCATCATGACACTTTTATTTTATCAGGTGTACATCGCTGCGTAATATACGTGACAACGAAGAGAAAGATTCGGCTTTCCGTGGTGTGTGTCACATGATCAATGTGAACCCCGGCGGGGTTGTTCAAGACTTTATCTTTTTCTGTGACGCTATTGCATCGTGGTCTCAGCCAAAGGCCGATCTCAAAGAAATGTTCTTTAAGGTAAAAAGAGCTCATGACTTTTTGTGATTCATTCTTTATCTTTGAAATCAAAGAATTCTGTTCTGAAAGAAAATAAGATACTCTTTTTATCGTGAAATGTATGCTATCAAGGATAAGATCCATATCCTAGTAGTTATAAAACATTGGTTTGTTGTTTCAGATATTACATGGGTTTAAAAATCAAGTTGGTGAAGACAACTGGACCAAATTTTCTGACCAGTTTCCGCAGCCATTGCGGGAGCGTCTCGCCATGCATTACAATGTGTGACCTGATCCTTACAGGTAGGCCACCTCTCACAGTGGATTCACTGATGCTAAGCTTTCATATGTTGTACTTACATGTATACTAGAAGAGATATTATTGATAGCTTTAATTGATTCTTTAAAAAATAGATTTTGAACAAGCTTTAACAGATTCCAATTTGGACTTTCAACAATTAATGTTAAATTTATTAACCTTTAGATTTATATTCTCTTTTTTGAGGTTCCATAAAGTAGAATATACTGTGATAACATAAGCTAAAATATCTTCATCTTCTTTTTCAGGTCCAAAGGGGAAAAAGGGAAAGTGCTGTCAGGGATATCCCATAAGGCACTACGGGGTCCAGCTCGGGGTTGGCATCGCGTCTGGGGAGGGCCAGCTCATAGGTCTCGCTGCCAATAGGCGACGCTCCTAATTGGGGCGTGCAGCAGGCCAAATCGCGGAGGGTGGGTCGCGTAATCGGGAGGGCTATTGAGAAAAATCTTCATATCTCAACATCGCGCAAAAACAGGGATTGTTAGACGTTATCTGTAGATTGCATGCCCAAATTTTGTCAGTATATTGATCTGTGTTCCTATAGCAACATGTAACAAACAACAAAATCCTTCATTTCAGTGCTTGAAATTGTTAAGAGTTTACAGTAGTGGGGTGTACCACAGGGGCATTGTTTGTATTGTCTATTGCTGTGTGCTCATAATGACCCTTTCAAATTAGATGTAATGTAAGGATTCTTAGGAAATGTTGTTGCAGGGTTTCTTCCAGTCTGAATTACCTATAAACTGTTTGTCTTTCCCAATTTATGTAAGCAAAAGTAATAATGTTGTCAGCAGGTTAGCAAATTTCATATTGTTCAGCCCCCATGGTGTGCCCCATTTACTATTTTTCAGTGTCCTTGGTTTGATTTGAGTTGAAATCATGATTATTATAGCAGGTGAAAATAGATAAATTTTAAATGTTATCATGTTTATGTCTTGTTTGAAATCTAGCAAAAATTTTACAACTTTTTTCCAAAAATGTTACAAAATAGTCAAACTCCAAACCCTGCGTGGTAGATTCAGTCGAGCACTGAGATTGTGAGGACACTGAATTGGTTAGGATTCAACATTTTCTTCAGCTTTTCAATGTTTCTTGTACAATCCATGAGAGGATGAACCCAGTCATGAATTTCTTTCTAAATTATACGAAAGGCCTTCAAATAAACTTATTTCTGTGTCTTAAAAATTTACTTTCAAAGAATTTGTAAAGAAATTTCACAGCTGAACTAGTACCTGGTGGTCCGATCTTGGCGCATGTTTAATCGTGTAAATTGATAGTCCTGTGTTATTTACAGATTTGAAACTTCTGACTGATTTATTTCGCTCTCATGGATTAAAACCTTGCGTCTCAAACAGCAACCTCCTGTAATCCGTTTTTTAGTGCAAGACCAAGCGCCCATTTTTTTTATGTGCATCTGAATGCCAAAGCCTATTTCCTATGTCTGGATGCAGACAGTCGGTGATTGAAGAGGTCAAGGTCGTGTCATAGCATCATCCTTCAGTTCAAGGACACGAACAGGTGTATTCTGAAAGGGAAATAACTCTAGCATGGTGAGAGGAATACACTAACGTGGTGTAGATGCAACAGTCAGTGATAAGATCACAATTGTCTACCGAGTGCTCGCTCTCTAGGACAATTGTGCCAATGTGAAGCAATCTTTTTTACACCTATTTTTAATTAGAATTTATTATTTAGATTTTTTAGCTGTTTGGGAATTTTTTTTTTAATGAAGTACGTACTGGTGTAATTTTTTCTTGGAAATGTAGTAAAAACTACATGTGTTTCAACAATTAATTACTGTGTAATTGGTGTTGGTTATTATACTTTCAGAGTTTATTATCATGAAAATTATACTTATTAAGATACATGTATGTAAAATCATCAAAGAGTTTTTCGATTTGTGAATTCTAATATGTTTTATTACATGAAACTTTTTTCGGGTATCTTAACATTGCTATTTGAAGTTTAGTTACTTTGAATATTTAGAAGTGATTAAGAAGAAATTCATTAATTTATGAAACAAAAAATATTTTGAAGTTGGTTTTGAGGGAATAGACTGTGATATTTTTAAAGTTTTGCAGAGTGTTACATGTACCACATTCCAGCAGTAGTTGATATTTTTAGGGGTTTTATTACATCAAGGTTGATGATGTTGTCAAGGGAGCTCACTATGTAAATTAATAAACAAGGGAGCTCACTGTGTAAATGGGATTGCTTCATATTGGTTCTTTATTTTTCTCTCTGTGATCAGAATTTTTTTTTATTATTTTACTAAGTTTTGCTGTGTTATTTTTTTTATTGTCGTGTTAACATGTTCTCACATTCGTTTGAGGAAAACTAAAAGCATACTTGTTACATTAACTGTTTTACTTTGCATGCAATAAATCTTTTGAATAATTGGGAAACCATTCTTGTTGGTTTTTTGGGGGTGGGGTTTTAATGATGACAGTTTATTTTCATCACAAGTTTTCATTCCCTTGAAATTTGGCCTTGATCTACTGATATTTTTTTTTTACACTGGTGTAACTAGGATTAAAGAGTATCGGTACTCAGATTAAACTGACCTAGAGGATTGGATGTTGTTAAAGCATTTTACAGCTTCACCACCTCTTGTGCAAAAGCCAGTTTTGAAGTACATATTGTTATATTGGAAAATGCAATAAAATCATCTAGTCAAGATGGCATGTTAATTAATAATCCTCTCAATACCTGTAATCAGTAACGTATTTGTGTCAATTACAATTGTTGATGTCACCAACAAGCCCAACTTAATCCTAGATTTTCTCTCTCTCCCTCTCTCTATCCTTTTTTATTTCCTGCTTTGCAATAAAATCACACAGTGCAATATTGGTATTGATTGAGAGCAAAGGGACTACAAAAATATTATGTATTAGGATTTTTATTGTTGAATAATGTTAAGAAAAGTTGATTTGTGAAAAGATCAATATAAAAATCATTGAAATGATTAACCAACACTGTTAACAATATAAATATAGTCTAATTGAAACGTATGACCTAATTGCAACTTCCAAATACTATAGCTCCTCTTCTCAATTTGATTCCAGGGCAGGTGAGCAAATTTGGCTCGTTGATCTAATTGAAGTCTCTTGTTAATTCTATTGTTTATCTTTCTTGTCCCTCTTAAAAAGACACATGAGTTTATTGATTACTATACTATATATACATATTTAATACTTATTTTATTGGTGATAATATCCTAGCTTCTTCTTTCATTATTCGGAATTTTTAATCGAAATCAAGTTGGTCCGTATGTTCCTTACTTTATTTCCGGTTGTGAGGTGTCAAGGAAGATAAACACGATAATATTCGTGACCGCTCACACAATTAATAAATTATGTCACGATACAAACATATACGGGAGAATCGTAAGCTTCGTCTGTGATAAAGGTTGTTATATTTTCTAGTCAAAGTTCTTGAAGAATGCATCAAAAATCACAGAGCGATTCGATCTGCCAGTGTGATAAATACTTGAGAAAGATCAGTCACGGCATAATTTGGAGCCTGGAGACAGGTTTTTATCAGTAAGTAGTTAGTTTTTTTTATGTTATTTATTTGATGACATTGTATTTTTTTGGCTTTTATCATAAGGCCTACAATAAACATAATAAAATTGGGCACATCACATGTTAGTGTTAAAGGCAGTGCTATGACCAGGCGATGATTTTCTGTACCGATAAATGTGTCATGTACCCAATTGATAAGACACTATCAGTCATCAGTAGAAAGGCATTGTTCTTTTATGAACTGAAGTGAACATATCTTATTTACATAAAGTCAAAAGGATAGGATTCGCATACTTTAACTGAGACCAACCTTCCTTGATACAAACATTGCATAGCATGCAAATAGTTTAATCTTGTCTGATAAGTGATGAAAATTTCATGTTTACATTTGGGCATGCTGAATTTTTGCAATTAGATGCAAAACTGTAGTTCTGGTACTGATATTATGCTATTGCAGTGTGCTGTAAATTGGGTGGAAAGTCCTAAAATATGCACAATGTTTTGTGCACAATAAACACTTTTTCAACAATATACTGTAGTTTTAGAACTGTCCTCATGGATGTAGTTATAGAACTATGGCTATTCTAATTGCTGTCTACTTTCACCCATTAAATCTTTAGTTCTGAAAAATTTCGTTGTTAGTTGATCCAATAAAAACATGAACCACTAGAACTTATAGAACCCTAATTTTGACTACTGTATGCAGGTATTATTTTTGCCCCTTTCACCTTCATTGTCAGCGGGCGAATTTGAGACTGGGTGAACTCCAATGTCTTAAATTATCTCTTCAAACAAACCTATGTCTGGGCGAATTCAAGACAGGGTGAAATCGTTTGCAAGTGAAGAAGGGCGAAAATAACACAGGGCGAAAATAACCCTGTAAATTTCATCCTAATGTGGGATACGACATATAATCCTGGGGTTAATATTAAAATTAGGGAGCAGTATTAAGTGTCTACATTTAGCCAATTAAAGCAAGTGTATGATATTTCAGTGTGGGTCACTTTGTTGGCACATTCCCTGTGTTGACGATTGCGCTGAGCTTCCTTGTCTGTGGTATTGCTTCCATTGGAATGGTTAAATTCAAGGAGACAGATGTAACAGAAAAACTCTGGGTGCCATCCTACTCCCGCATACAAGAGGAGAAGAAATGGATGACCGAAAACTTTCCCCCTGACACCAGATACGCCAAGGTCATAGCTGTGGAGAACAACATTCTATCACCAAGATCCTTGAATGCAGTAAGACTATCAAAAGTTTCTATTTTTAGATTAATGCCATACCTCATTCAGTTTCAAATTAGGTTTGTTTTTTCCATTTAAACAGTCAGATAATATAATGATTTTCTTGTTAAATAGAAATTTTTGAAATGTAAGTATAACCAGAAATTGTAATTTCTATGCAGACAGATAGGGCAAATGTTTATTTTACTCCATGCATCAAAGATATGGTTTTCAGATATTGATGTTGCAATGCATTTGCATACCAGTCAATTTTGATTTGTTTTGAAAGTATTACCAGTATTCAAAAATAAAATAAAAACAAACAAAAATAAACCAAAATAAATAATGGGAATGTTAGATTACTTACAGCTAGTTACTGCTAACAATGGTTGTGGGGAAAAGGTCATTTGTGAATGCCCAATGTGGCATTTTGTGATGACAGATTCAATTAAAAACCTTATAGCTATTTTTTTTATGAATGAGAGGAAAATGTATTATAATCTAAATCATGTCCAGCCCTACCATATGTGGATTTCATTTTTTAAGAATATTTGAATGCTATATTTTAGATGATGGATCTTTATGAAAAAGCAATATCATTCCATGACAATGGGTATTCATACCATCACATGTGCCTTAGGTAATTTTTCACAATTGGATGGAAATTGATTCAGAATTGATTATTATTTTAATTAAAATTGATTGAAAGTTATTTATGTAAGTTGATTGATTTTTCGTCCAGAGTCGCGCTTCGTTGCAAGGTGAACAGTATTCTAGAGATTTGGTCATACAACAAAAGTGCAATAGCTTACCTGACATATAATGATGTGATCAGAGACATCAACCAAGTAAAAACCAGGTAGGCAAAGAGTTTTTAAAGTGAAACAGCATGTTCATTGTCAACCAAGTAAAAACCAGTGTTAGATGTGAAACAGTGTGTGCATTAAACAAGTTTGTTTATGGCATACAAACATTGTAAACTCGAGATCTGTGCTGCATGTACATTGTATGGAGCTGCTCTTTGTGGTGGCTTCCTTTGGACATTCAGTCATTCTCTTTTTGCATTGCTGGGTAGCAGTGCTGATGAGTTTAACATGAAATTCTTTGCCTCCTCCCAGTAAGCAATGTTGTTAAAAGCTTAACATCACTCACAAATGAAGATTTCTCCTTGTCTGCCATGTATCTTTTGTAGCTCACCTGAACAAATTCAGCCTTGTCTACCACATTTCTTTTCATTTTATCCGATATAAGCCACAGACTTGTTTTGTAGCGTTTAACTTTATAGAAATACATCAAACATCACCATTTTGTCAAATTCATTACAAAAAAAGACAATGAACTATAATGTTAACACTAAGACAACTAAATATACTGCACACACAAAGCACACATCGCCGCCATCTTGGATTAATTTATTTAAAACTGTCACATCAGCTGCAAGTTACGCTCTCAACTCATTGGTAAAATTAATTATATTGAATTGGTAAATTAAATTATTTTTGATCCTCTCCATCTTCTGATTGGTCATTCAAGATCTTAGCTTACAACAGACACAACTAAAACAACACATTATACTTGTCATTAATAAAATTGTGATGGGTGTTTTGTGTATTATTACACATTGGCCATAAGTTAAAGGTGTGCAATCAGATGTAATAATTGTAAAGGGTTTATATACCCTTGTGATGATTAATTAGAAATCTAATATGATATATTATAATTTTAATTACAAGCTTTGTTTGGCTTTAATCTCAATGAACCAGTTTGCATCTTCCCAGCTAACAATGTTGTTAATCAAAGTGAATATGTTTGCATCCTCTGAGTTAGCTTTGCTGTTATTCCCAGTGAACTTTTACGCTTCCCCCTAACTACAATGTAACAACATTGTTACTCACAATGATTATGTTCTAATTCGAACAATCTCAAACGAACATAAAATATTTACTACCTTATTCAATCATAACAACACTGATTATGGGTAAATGCTCCAAGACTAGCGCATTTATTCAATAAGATACATAAATATCGCGTATTCTCTGTCCCATTCTCTTAAAACAGAACTTGAAATCTGCAACAAAAAACATCATGTAATGCATATTACTACTTAATAAAATCAACCCATAACACATGCATGTATATATGCATCAATGGGTGGGCGGGTGGGTGCGAAACGTGCAAACAGCGCACAGTCTTGAGCTCGAATGACTTAAAACCACATATCATGCCAGTCATGCTCTACATAACCGGTCTAACCAGTATTACTACGCGTAACTACCCCTGATAAACAAACTATAAATAGACAAACACGTGTTCGATAAAACCTTGCTATATCTTTCAACCTGCATTAAATATATTTATGTTCTAATTCGAACAATCTCAAACGAACATAAAATATTTACTACCTTATTCAATCATAACAACACTGATTATGGGTAAATGCTCCAAGACTAGCGCATTTCGAATGTAACAAAGAAAGGGGTAAAAGAAAAACTATAAATTATAATTGTTATAACTTTATATAGATAATCAGATATTCAAAGATTTGGACACAGACATTAATGACTTCACATTTTCATGCACATAACCATCTTTAGCATTGTCGGAACGCCACCTGCCATGCTTCTTAAACAGTCTGTCACTCACACCAGCATTGGCAGCCGCTGTAGCGCCCCCAGACCTCAGACTATGAAGCCCGAATTTGGACTTATCTACACCAACATTTTCTAATGCTGCAAGCAATAATTCTCTAGCCCTACTATATGACAATGGTCCAGAATTTCTTAACTTGTATTTACCAGATTTCTTACAAAAAGTAACTGCCCTGAAAATAAAACAATCAGAATCTGAAGAAATATCAGCAATTTTCAAATACAATTTTAACATATTATACGGACATGTTACATTATCTGTCCTGGAGACAATAACAGTATTTCCAGTCTTGTATTTATCCGTTTTACTCTTCGAAATAAACAACGAAAAATGATCCTCATAAAAAACAATGTCAGAGCGTTTTAAGTTGACCAGTTCTGAAAAGCGCAAAAAAGCTGCATAACTTAATAAACACATACATGAAATTCGAATGTCCGGTAAACTGCTATTTCCCTTCCCGTAACGTTTCACAATTTTCTGTAGAATATCGGAAGTTATTGGCTCTTTCTTGGTCACGGGTTTTGCACTGATGCGACGAGCTCCTTCCAAAACTGAAACTACTAATGAGGAATGACAAGGATTTTCTGTTCCTGAAATTTCGTGCGCCCAGGAAATTGCGTAAAAAGCTTCATTAACCTTTGCGACTGAGTTGAATTGTTTTGATAAATAAATTAAATAAATTGAAACGTTAAAATCAGTAGCAGGGAAATGTTGCACTTTTGGACTTTGTGAATGACACCATTTGATCCATAAATTAAAGGCATACCGATATTTCCTAAAAGTATTATCAGATTTGGATTTTTCACAATAGAACTTCAATTCCGCTAAATTTTCGTCTGATGTCTGAAATGATGCCCATCTTCCTGCGTGGAAAACATCTGAAAAATGTGAACACAAAAACACTTGTTAGCCCCTCTTTTAATAACAATTAAAATTTTGACCTTGTCACTCTGTCCATAACAGGGACCATGTCAAACACCGTAATTCTAAGACCATGTCCCTAATCACCTGGCCATGCTGATGGTCTTTAAGGACCGTGTCTTACATTATTTCATCTCATCGCTTTACAAGTATATCGACAAACACATACAATAAACACTGCGTGCATCAATGATCTAACCATCTCACTCAGTACAAAAGTACTAGGACCATGTTACATGCAATTCTGTTCATAAGAACACAGTTTAACGGCCAATAAAGAACCTTTAAATTTTTCTGTACCAAACATGCAGCTCTTGGATGTACCTTTGCATAAAATACCGCTAGTATCATTAAACTGAATAACATCTGTTACATAACTTCTATATGTAAAACCTGGTCCAAAAATCATAGACCAAAACGGCGCTGATGGCCAATAAGGCACGATCAAAGTACCACGTGATTTACAGTACACAAGATGCCTTAAACTTCTCATGACTAAATGAATGGGTGGCACTAGCCAATTATTATCCGAATTCCAATCCTGAGAAAAACAATCTACTGCTTCAGTACCAGGGTTCCAGAAAAGCGAATTAAATCTTGGTAATTTCTTATTAAGATAATTTGCAAATCTGTCCACTGTATAAGGACCCCACATATTGTTCATAAAGTCGAAAAAATCTTTAGATACAGACCAATCATCATAATCCACCAATTTACTCAAATAATCTGCCTTTTCGTTCATTGATCTTGGAATCCATGCAATATCTAAAGAAATTTTTCTTTGCAAACATAAATGAAATATAGAAAGAGCAATCTCCTGTAAAGCATTTTTCATGCTACCACATTGAACAATAGAAACACAGTTTTTACTATCAGTCAATATTTTCACACACTTACCACTAAGGCTATCTTTGTAAGAAAACAAAGCAAGCTGGATAGCCTTAAGTTCTCTCCAAGTAGAACTTTGTGCACTCTCTACCTCTGAAAAGTTACTGTGAAAGTACTGTTGTGTACCTGATAATTCGCAAACAGCTCCTGCAGCTACAGAGCTAGCATCTGTACACAAAATAGCAAATGATTTGGAATATTCTTTCATAAAACGACAGTTATAAGTTTCCAAATTCTTTGACCAGAACAAAAGCTCTTGCAAAAATTCATGTGAACTATCAAATCTAATCAAACTATCCCATGCAAATCTAGACTCTATAACTTCATAACACTTTCGCGTCATAAGTCTACTAATGTTACCAATAACCGGTCCCATAGAAATAACCTTGCCAGTAAATTGAGCCAATTGTCTTGCAGTAATTTTTGGTAATCTATGAAATATGTCTGCTAAAGTGCTCTTACAGTCTTGTACGCGTCTCTCTGGAATAGACAAACAAAACATTTTAGTGTTCCATAACATTCCAAGCCATTCTAACGTTTGACAAGGTTGAAAAACCGACTTTTCTGAATTCACCAAAAACCCTGCATTTTCTAACGATTGTTTAACAAAAAGGCTATCAGAAACTCCCTTCTCGTACGATTTAGCCAATCCTAAGCCATCGTCTAAATACAATACAATGTTTACACCCGACTGCCTCCAGTATCTTACCATTGGTCGTAAACACTTCGTAAAGATGTAAGGCGCCGAAGAAAGACCGAAAGGCAAAACAGTAAATACATAAAATATATTATTCCAAGAAAACCCCAAGAATGTTTGTTGTGCTGCACAAATATCTATATGATGATATCCAGACTTTAGGTCAAATTTAAACATATAATACCCTTTTTCAAAATACTGCAATGCTATTTTCCAATCCTCAAATGTCACTTTGTCTTTTCTTACAAACTTGTTCAACACACTCAAGTCAAGAATTAACCTTTTCTTACCCGAACTGTTCATTGCTACACTAAGCGGATTTACTACAACAGGTTTGAAAGGTACTTGTGTAATACAACCTGAAAGCAACAAATCTGAAACAGTGTCAGAAACAAATTCAGCATTGAGCAAAGCAGACTTATTATTTTTCATATACAATTCTTTAGGTGGCATAATAAATGGTATTACATAGCCAGTGCTTATAATACTGATAATGAAGTCAGATGCATTAATATTCTTCCAAAATTGTAATGCATTTCTTAAACGATGCTTAATCCCTTTAGAATCTCCGAAACTTTCTAAATTCTTAAAATATATTTGATGTTCAGATATGATATCATTTCCTCTCAAATTACTGTAACTTTCATACATCATGAGATCAAAATCATCATACTTATCATTTACTGACTGATCCAGAACCACTTGATTGATTTGCGGCGCTGAAGAGGGGGCAGTGTTTCCTCCAATGCCCAGCTGATTTGCAGTGAAAGCAGATGTCGTATGCTGAAGGTTCGCGGCGTTTCCCGAAGCCACGAAAAAGCTGCTGTTGACTTCCAGCGGCCGCGGAGGGAACACTACCAGTATTAGGCTGAGGAGCGTTGTAACCGGAAGGGCGTGGTTTATAAGGCTGAAACCTCTTCTTATCTTTAATGACTCGCAAGGCCCTGTTCTCAGCTTGCCGAAGCTTCTTGTCATCATCGGAATCTGAAGCGATGTCGTTGTGTTCATACTGATGAACTGTGGCCCACCCTGCTGGGGAGTTATCTGCGATGCGAATTAGCTTGTTGCGTTTGAACAATTTCGTAACAATGTTCTCAACTAAAGCGACGCACTCACTTTTAAGCTTGACTTTATTCTGCAGTTTCTGCAAATCTGCGATGATTTCCTCATTGAATTCAAATTGAATTTTGTTGCCGGGACTCTTAAGTGACGACGCTATGTCCTTTTTCAGTTTTTTCTGCAAGTCAATTTCTCTGCCTTCTTGACTTTCCAAAAGTTCTTTCTTAAAGGAATTTAGGGAAGAATCCAAATAACACTTAAACAAATTGAAGGTATCGGATAAATCATTAGCTGGAGTTGCAGAATTCTTATCGGTGTCCCCGCCCAACAAAATGCTCTCGGAGTCCGACATTGCGAAACGTGCAAACAGCGCACAGTCTTGAGCTCGAATGACTTAAAACCACATATCATGCCAGTCATGCTCTACATAACCGGTCTAACCAGTATTACTACGCGTAACTACCCCTGATAAACAAACTATAAATAGACAAACACGTGTTCGATAAAACCTTGCTATATCTTTCAACCTGCATTAAATATATAAGTATTTTCCTCCTTACTAGCAACACATTTAATCTCAGAGATCTTGTTTGTGCCTTTTTAGCCCGTTGTACCACAATAAGCTGGATGCTACCACCATGCTAGGGCAGATACAGTTTGACTCGCAGGGTAAAATCATGGCGGCTGGAGCAGCTTCCATGCTGTTTCTCCTCAATGATGAGGAAGAGGTAGGTGATAAAGATCCTGGGGTGGTCAGTGTAAACTGCTGAAACATAAGAAACTAATGCTTATTGGGGGGTAAGTGTAAAATATTGGAACATAGGAAACTAATGCTTATTGGAAGGTCAGTGTAAACTGTTGGAAAATAGGAAAGTGATGCTTATGGGAAGGTCAGTGTAAACTATTGGAACATAGGAAAGTCATGCTTATTGGGAGGTAAGTGTAAAATATTGGAACATATTAAACTAATGCTTATTGGAAGGTCAGTGTAAACTGTTGGAAAATAGGAAAGTGATGCTTATGGGAAGGTCAGTGTAAACTATTGGAACATAGGAAACTAATGCTAATGGAAAGTCAGTGTAAACAGTTGGAAAATAGGAAAGTGATGCTTATGGGAAAGTCAGTGTAAACTATTGGAACATAGGCAACTAATGCTTAATGGAAGGTCAGTGTAAACTATTAGAACATAGGAAACTAATGCCTATGGGAAGGCCAGTGTAAACCATTGGGGCCTAGGAAACTAATGCTTATGGGAAGGTCAGTGTAAACTATTGGGGCCTAGGAAACTAATGCTTATGGGAAGGTCAGTGTAAACTATTTGAACATAGGAAACTAATGCTTATGGGAAGGTCAGTGTAAACCATTGGAACCTAAGAAACTAATGCTTATGGGAAGGTCAGTGTAAACTATTGGGACCTAGGAAACTAATGCCTATGGGAAGGTCTGTGTAAACTATTGGGGCCTAGGAAACTAATGCTTATGGGAAGATCCGTGTAAACTATTGGAACCTAGGAAACTAATGCTTATGGGAAGATCCGTGTAAACTATTAGAACGTAGAGAACTAATGCTTATGGGAAGATCAGTGTAAACTATTGGGACACAGGAAACTAATGCTTATGGGAAGGTCAGTGTAAACTATTGGGACCTAGGAAACTAATGCTTATGGGAAGGTCTGTGTAAACTATTAGTACATAGAAAATTAATGCTTATTTGAAGGTCAGTGTAAACTATTGGAACCTAGGAAACTAATGCTTATGGGAAGGTCAGTGTAAACTATTAGAACATAGTGAACTAATGCTTATGGGAAGATCATCATAAACTATTGGAACCTTGGAGAGTTATGATTATGGTAAGGTCTGTATAAACTATTGGGAAGGTCAGTGTAAACTGTGGGAACATAGAAAGATGTTAATGGGAAGGTCAGTGTAAATTCAGGTAAAGTGGCATACTGGTATTTAAAAAAGAAATGTTAGTGGCTCGACATTGTTGCACACTATTGTAAAGTGAATGATTAAAAGGCAAACGTCTTAGAAATTCCTTTATGCTTTTGTATAGTGAATCTGCATAGTCAGAGATACAATTAGTGTAAAGAATGAAAACAAATTACTGTATAAAATATAAATTTTAACCTGTTTTACTAATGTCTTATCTTTGCAAATATTTATATTCTATACATATTTTTCTCCTAGAGTGAATTAAAAGCTTATGAGGTTATAGAACCATAACAGAAAAGGTCACAATGTTAAAGAAATAAGGTTTTAAGACATCACAAACATTGAACAATGTGCAAGTAGAAGTTACCAAGGAAAGATAAAAACAGGACAATACATAGTGTATGCTTTATAATACATGTACAGTGTATCAACACATAGAGAAAGACTTAATAAAACTCCATCCATGGCTTGTAAACTAGTTGTACTGTTGAATTTAGATGAGACCATCAGCTCTGAAGTGGGAGTCTGAGGTCATTGAGTTAGTGCAGAAAGGTCACACACACCTGCAGGAGACTTATGTATACGCCACACGCAGGTAAGTACTTGTACTTCATGGCTGTTCAGGGCTAACTTTGGAATTTTTAGGGCAGAGACAATTCCTTTTTTTTTTTAAATCCTTTCGTTGATGTAATTCTGCAAAAGCAGTACATGTAATGCTATAATTAATTCATAGCAGTATCATTTCATCTAGTCTTTAAAGAATACAAAACTTATTAGATGTACGTAACAAAGTATGTTTATAGCAAATCAAAATTGTTTGTCCCCAGGTTTTTGCTCTATGTGTGTTTTACTGTACAAATATTGAATCTTTAGAATATTGAATCTTTAGATTCAGCATGTTTCTATTTTATCTTAAAGAACTACGGTATATATGATATGGGTCTAATATAAAATGGCCCCTTAAAATGAACATCAGCTTTTTTATTCAATTCTTTGTTTTCATTGTACACAATCATATACATCTTAAGTTATTTTATAATTTTTCTTTTGATCCAAATGCCCACAATTTAGAAATATGACATCACAAAGTTAACCTTTTCCTGCCATTTTTCCATTTTTAGCATAAAACAGCTTGTTTTTAAGAAAATTGTCAATTTCTGAATGATTTTGATTAAGTTATAAAAAAATTGTGTAACTTCTGACGTCATAAACTGCTAGTGAGGGCAACTAATTTTAATAGGTAAAAAAATATATGTTATATCAACTCTTCTGAAATATAACATACCAATTTAATGTACCTGAAACATTTTTAAAAAATGGTGAATTATGGGGGCCAAATATGACCGATATCATCTATATATAGTTCTTTAACCTTGTATATGAAATGCAAGTACACGCATCTCAACTTTTGATATATAATGTATTGCCCATCCTTGGTGTCTTTCTCCAGTTTTGATGATGAAGGATATGGAGCCGTGAATGACGATATTAACCTCCTGTCAGTCGGCATCTGTATCGTACTGATCTTTGTCATCGTAACTCTTGGAAGGTTCAATCTCATAGAACATAAGGTAACAAAGCACGTTATTATCTAAAACACTAAATATGTCTCCACTGCTATTCATTGCTGATATAGGATAAGCATACTTAACGATCTCCGATCCTCAGCAATATTTGATACCTCTAAAATATTTGGAATTTTTTTATTCGTACCATAAATCTGCCTTTTATATAGACAAATTTAATAAGTCTTGAAGTGTTAGTATTAGGCAAAGCCATTCAATGATCTGCTTGGCTTAGTGGCTTCACGGAGACCTACTACCTAGAAGTAAAGGGGTTCGAGCCACCTATGCACCGGTACAACCGTTTTTTTCTTCTAATTTGATCACTACTTGTATACGTTGTTTATTCCATATTATATTCATCATGGCCAAAATTACAATGACTTCGTAAAAAGCATGGATACCATCAAAAAATTTCTTTTTATTTTATTTAATTCATTAAGTTTGAAGAATAAATAACATTTTTATAATGAAAAAAAAAATATTAAGCCTGAGGATCTGAGAACCTTAATGTAACTTGAAATTTTGAATTTGTTTCAAATGCTAGCCTAGAAACATTTTCTTTAGTTATTGATTCTTGCTTTAAGGATCCCTTTGCAGAAGCTCTTTCATTGATATATCAAGAAATCATTCCTATCATGGCAACTGTAGTTTTTATGACAACAGACAGTACTTTGAAATTCATGATTTTCAAAATGGAAAAAATGATTTCCACCATTTCAGGTTCATGATGATGGACAAAAATCCTGTAGCATTGTTTAGTTGGTTTCCCTGTTTGTTATAGTTTCTGTTGTCCATCTGTAACACTGATAAGTCTGTCTGTCTGTTTTAGCTCCTCCTGTCATTGGCTGGACTGTTGAGTGTAGGAATGTCCATCGGGTTTGCCTATGGACTAGCCACTACATTCGATGTTATATATGGACCTGTACATGCCCTAATGCCTTTTCTGTTGCTAGGTAATTATTTCTTTATCATCTTAAGATTATTCATTTCAATAATTTACACAAAGCGCATGAGTGACGCTTTATCCACTTGTGTGTGGCTGTTCTTCTGATCAGGGAAGGGTTTCTAAGTTAGTTTGATCAGGGAAGGGTTTCTAAGTTAGTTTCTCTTAACCACTAGGAAAGTAAACTGTAGATAAACGAGGAGATCAAAATATCAAATGAAAAATGTTATTTTAAGGTCAAAATAAAAGGTTGTTGCACTGATATCAAATGAAAAATGTTATTTTAAGGTCAAAATAAAAGGTTGTTGCACTGATATCAAATGAAAAATGTTATTTTAAGGTCAAAATAAAAGGTTGTTGCACTGATATCAAATGAAAAATGTTATTTTAAGGTCAAAATAAAAGGTTGTTGCTTCAATGTTTTGTTAGTAATTTGTTGTTTATTTCTTTTCTCAAGTCAATTCTATTTTTTTAAATGATGTGAAGGAACATGTATTAATTGTCTGTCTTCAAAATCAATGACCTTTCTGTACTAGGTATAGGGGTGGATGACATGTTTGTCATTGTGGAAGCCTGGAAGAACCTTACCCCGGAGGAGCTGAAGCTCCCTCTCCCTGAACAAATCGCCATGACAATGAAGCATGCTGGGGTTTCAGTAACAGTAACCTCTGTGACGGACATCGTGGCCTTCGCAATCGGCGCTTCCACTGTACGTACCAAGCAACATTGTAATTAGATTTAAATCTGTTGTAACGTAAACTGTGGCTTGTTTGTTATGATACGTTCACAGCATCTTATACTACACAGTTAATTTACTGTTGGTGTACATGTCCCCTTAGGATATTCCAGGACTGAGTATACATTGATATTCGTAATGTAGTATTGGTAAACCCTGGCCTGTTAGTCAGGGTCAGTATGTTATGCCTCACTGTTTATTCTCTGGTGGTTGTCTCTAGGTTATTCAGATTGTAATGTCTCTAGACTGTGGTCTGTCTGTCCTTTTGTGTTATGTTCCCAGTATGATATACATGTACCGGTTCTGATATTCACTGTTGGTATCTCTGTAGGTTATACCAGGCCTGAGTGCCTTCTGTATAGATGCAGCCCTTGGAATTCTGGCCCTGTTCATCCTTCAGTCAACCTTTTTTGTGGCGTGTCTGACGCTGGATCAAAAACGTATTGTTGCTCGAAGAGATGCCATTTTATGCTGTTTGACCTACAAAAGCTTTGAGCCCAATAAATGCAGTCAGAAAAACTTCTTGGCTCTGGCCTTTGAGAACTACATCGGACCATTCCTGATGAAGACTCCCTCCAAGGTTGGTACAAGGTCACTGCAAGCATTGCCAAGGGAAAAAAAATAACTATAGAATTTACTGTAAACCAACTTTTATTCGCAACCGAGAAAATTTCGTGAGGTTCGCGAGAGTTTCGTCATTACGAAAATTTATCAACACAAAGCAGCCTTTTTCATATGGTTGTAATGCCTTTTTCATATGGCTGTAATAACAACTCAAAATTGACTCGCTAAAATTAGTCGTCGCCAACAAGTTTATCTTCAGTAAATCACGAAACAATGTCATCACGAATAAAAGTTGGTTTACAATATATGCTTAATTATTCTGTATTTATTTTAATATTATGGCATTAATTTTTGTCTAACCAGTGTTGTTTAAATAAATGCTGTGTGTTTTTTATCTAATGCACTGTTTCCTGGTTTTAGATTGTTGTGATGCTGGTGACAGTCTCTCTGTTGGGGGTCAACATCTACGGCTTCTACCACCTGAAGCAGGACTTTGACCTTACTATGTACATTCCGTCCGATTCCTACGCCCACAAGTTCTCCAAAGCCCAGGATAAGTACTTCCCTAATCGTGGTGTGGACGTCAACGTGTATTGTGGTCAGTTGAAACAAAACACAATTTATTTTCTGAAAACTTGCCGTAGAATACATTTAATTAAATTGTTGGGGAAAGAATTCTTTGATTTTTTTTTTATCAATCTGTAGGTGACATACATTACGGCTCTAGTCAGAAGATCCTCAACAACATGCTATACAGGATCAGCACAGATCCGGGGGTGGAGAACGGAACAGTCATAAGCTGGTTCCCGGCCTTCACTGCCTGGATGAGAAGTCTCAATGATTCCAACCTGGCCAAATATAGTATGTATAACTCTTGATTCATCTGAAACATAATTTATTATGCGAAATTCATAATTAATTGATTGAACTTAATTTAAACATATTGTACAGCTGTATTTTATTACCACAATACATAATTAATAAGGCATCAGGTTATTTCTGAAGAAACAGACTCTTTGTGTTGAAGGATTCAGAAAATTTATCTATAAATTTTAATGATCCATTTATACAATGTAATGATCTGTTTTGTTAATTATTATAATTATTGAAATGACCTATTTGTACATTTTAATGAACTATTTATACAATTTAATGATCTATTTTGTTATTCATTATTATTGCAATGACCTATTTGTACATGTTAATGACCTATTTGTACATGTTAATGAACTATTTGTACATGTTAATGAACTATTTATACATTGTAATGTTGTTATGCTCTATGCCTCTGTTGACCTGTTCCACAGATCATTATCCATACGACGAGCACCAGTTTGATACCCTGGCCCTGAAGTTCATTGAGAAAACCCCAGTAGGACGGGCTTTCAAGAGATTCGTCAAGTTTGATAAAACTATTTACCCCCCTGTCCTAAAGGTGAGACATCTGTTAGATTTTGTGTGGCTAGCTTTTCTTGGAATTCAAGGAAACACCTTACCTAATATATTTACATCCCAAATGAAAGATTCATTTTATGGTGGGTCCCTAAAATTACATGTACATCTTCCTTAAATTGGGAAAAAATGTGCAATCTTTCAAAATCTACCTCCACTCTTTAGGACTAATTCAGTACCCCCCCCCCCCCCCCCCACACATACACACACACACAAACATATAAATATGTCTTACGTTGTTTTGCTGTTCTGATTTTTCCAGGCCATGTACTTCTCACTGCGACACACCAGTCAGCCAGACTCCCAGGCGGAAATCGATACCATGGAAGATCTCCGGGATATCACAGACAACTCCGGACTTCCCAAAGGAATGTGTTTCCCGTATTGTCCGCAGTATCTCACCTATGAAACAAACAAGGTTCCAAATTATAAAGCAATCCTATATTATTTTTAATGTAAAATGAAGCAAAACAAATTTGTGTCTATTAATATGTATTAGCTGACTAAGTAATATCTACTCTTCTATATAAATGATTTAAAAAATATATTTTATTTTGAATGTAGATTAAATCATAACTGATAAATGCATACTGTATACTGGAAAATATATTCGCCCCCATTTTATTTTCGCCCTTGTGGTCAGCGGGGGAATTTAAGACTGGGCGAATTCCTATGTCTCAAACTGTCTTTCTCTATTCACAACTTTGTCTGGGCGAATTCAAGATGGGGTGACACTGTTTGCAAGTAAAAAAGGGCGAAAATAGCACGGGGCGAAAATAACCCTGTAAACAGTATACATTTTAGCTCACTTGTACATACTATATAAATACATTTGTATGTCACAGTGACACAGTTTTGATTCCTTTGACAGGTATTACAGGTAGAGCTGTACCGTAACCTGGCGCTGGCAGGGGCATGTGTGTTCTTTGTGACCCTGGTTCTGATCGCCAACGTCCTTACCAGTCTCATCGTATTCACCTGTGTCATCTTTACACTGGTGAGTGGTTTGGGGGTCCTAAGTACATAGACATACATGATCCGCAACCAAGTAGTTGTTATATTAACTGTTATGAGTGATGTGTGGGTCCATCACTCAGCTATGATGAAACATGTTTATACTATTTTAAGTAACTTGAGGAATTAACTGAATTTACCAACACCCGTGACTTGTAAGGAGTGATCATTTTGATGATCATGTGATAATTAATATAGAATTTAGTAAAATTGCAGACACTGTGGGCATCGAGTTATACATGTACTTTGGTGACAAGTATGTTGTATGATAATGTCTATTTATAACTACAGGTAGATGTGGCGGGTACAATGTACTTTTGGGGCGTGACCATCGACACGGCCAGCAGTATCCTATTGACGCTGTGTGTTGGGCTGGCCGTCGATTACTCCGCCCACATTGGACACACCTTTATGACCGTGTCAGGCGACAAAAACGGTGAGTCAGCTGTTTGACTCGATGTTTATTTGTTCATTCAGTTTTGTGGCTTCATCATACTTTATTACAGTAATTCATCTAGGCTTGAGTATCGCCAGCTACCTCACGATACGATACGTATCATGATATATTAATGTGATACATCATGTATCACGGTATAGTCGTTAACTATAAATAAACTGTTATTTCTATCTATAAGAAATAGTATTGCACAAAGAAAATGTCAACTATTAACAAAATCAATCAACAAACTGTAGAGAAATAAAATTTGATTCATTAGAACAAAATGAACAATTTATTTCTTACTTTAATTGAAGTTTCCTAATGTCTTTATGTTATGTATACTATGTAACTATTCTAGAAAGTCAATGAAAATTAACTCATACAGTGTATCATGATACACATGTGATGATACAATACCCGTATCGTGGGCCCTCATGATCAATATGGTCGATATATCGCCGTATCGTTACACCTCTAAATTCATCATATATTATCTGTAATTTATGTGCCCTGTAAATAAGGAAATGTCCAAATTTATATTGAAAACTCTTTTTTTCATTGAATTCTTAAATTATCCTGATACAAAGTAACCAGATGACATTACAAAATTCTAATCAAATAAGAAAGAACAATGAAGAGAAATTAATATATTTAGAATTCAATGTAAAATAAATACAAACTGAGGATGTGATAGATCTTGGATTTTTTATCTAACGACAGAGCGCCCAGTAATGGCCCTGAAGGAGATTGGACCGGCCGTGTTTAATGGAGGATTCAGCACGTTTCTGGCATTTGTCCTCCTGGCCAACAGCAACAGCTATGGCTTCTCCTTGTTCTTCAGAGTTAGTATCCGACTTTCTCTTCCAATCCTGGTAGATTTAAGATACATGGTTTTTTTATGAATTGAGACACATATTTTACAAACCATTTTGATTTTTAAACTTTGTATATAAAGTAAAATTAACTTGAAAATGTGTTTTAAAGCTGTTTCTAATTATATTCCACTGATCAATCCATTGATCTAGTATTTTTTTTTATTCTTAATATATTTGATAAAAATCTACCTACAAAAATATACATGATGTACACCCAATAGTTAAGATACAGTGGGTTTCGTTTGCTGTTCTGTAATATATTTCTCTCCCTCTGTAACAGGTGTTTTTCACTGTGGTTCTGTTTGGGCTGTTCCATGGATTAGTATACCTCCCTGTGGTGCTGAGTTGGTTGGGACCAGAGCCATACCACACTTCTTCTGTGCACACGTCACCACGACGACAGCTAGAGGTGGAGAAAGCCTCCAATGGACATGTAGAGGGATCCAAACTACTGGACCAGGTCAGTGTAAGGTCAAGGCAGTCAACCATGATATCATGTTATGTTAAAGCTATTAAGTTTATTGTTACTATTTCAATTAGGACTAAAACTGTGGCATGAACAGAATTTTATGAAATGAAGTTAAACCCCAAAAAGGGTTAAAAAAAAATTCAGACTTAGCTGCATTTATGTAAACCTTCTAAATTTTTTACAATTGTAAATCAATATTTTCAATCATTTTGGCCTAATTCTTTTAGATTTCTTATTACAGCCATTGTAAAGAGAGTTGTATCTGCCCTGAAATCAGTCCTTTTTAACCCGTACATATGATTATCTGCCCTGAAATCAGTCCTGTTTAACCCGTACATATGATTATCTGCCCTGAAATCAGTCCTGTTTAACCCGTACATATGATTATCTGCCCTGAAATCAGTCCTGTTTAACCCGTACATATGATTATCTGCCCTGAAATCAGTCCTGTTTAACCCGTACATATGATTATCTGCCCTGAAATCAGTCCTGTTTAACCCGTACATATGATTATCTGCCCTGAAATCAGTCCTTGTTAACCCGTACATATGATTATCTGCCCTGAAATCAGTCCTGTTTAACCCGTACATATGATTATCTGCCCTGAAATCAGTCCTGTTTAACCCGTACATATGATTATCTGCCCTGAAATTAGTCCTTGTTAACCCGTACATATGATTATCTGCCCTGAAATCAGTCCTTGTTAACCCGTACATATGATTATCTGCCCTGAAATCAGTCCTGTTTAACCCGTACATATGATTATCTGCCCTGAAATCAGTCCTGTTTAACCCGTACATATGATTATCTGCCCTGAAATCAGTCCTGTTTAACCCGTACATATGATTATCTGCCCTGAAATCAGTCCTTGTTAACCCGTACATATGATTATCTGCCCTGAAATCAGTCCTGTTTAACCCGTACATATGATTATCTGCCCTGAAATCAGTCTGTTTAACCCGTACATATGATTATCTGCCCTGAAATCAGTCCTGTTTAACCCGTACATATGATTATCTGCCCTGAAATCAGTCCTGTTTAACCCGTACATATGATCATCTGCCCTGAAATCAGTCCTGTTTAACCCGTACATATGATTATCTGCCCTGAAATCAGTCCTGTTTAACCCGTACATAGGATTATCTGCCCTGAAATCAGTCTGTTTAACCCGTACATAGGATTATCTGCCCTGAAATCAGTCCTGTTTAACCCGTACATATGATTATCTGCCCTGAAATCAGTCCTGTTTAACCCATACATATGATTATCTGCCCTGAAATCAGTCTGTTTAACCCGTACATAGGATTATCTGCCCTGAAATCAGTCCTGTTTAACCCGTACATATGATTATCTGCCCTGAAATCAGTCCTGTTTAACCCGTACATAGGATTATCTGCCCTGAAATCAGTCCTGTTTAACCCGTACATATGATTATCTGCCCTGAAATCAGTCCTTGTTAACCCGTACATAGGATTATCTGCCCTGAAATCAGTCCTGTTTAAGGATTCCCATAACAACACTGTAAAGCAACCGTCATTCATTTATGAGAAATTTTCATGAGGTTCATGAGAACCTTGTCTTTGCAAATTTTATTTGCCGCAAACCATTCATCATCCACATTTAGTTTATTAGCTACTTCTTGATCCCAAAAGTAATGGCCGCCAATAAATATTGGTTTACAGTAAATGAACCACAGTATTTATATTTATATGTAGTTATTATTAACTGTTGACTTGTTGAATTTTATTGTAAACATATTAAGCCATACCAAAGGATTTAACATAAGTATAAACAACTTATGAGGTTTTCCCTTTTAGGGTTTAGATGTTCTGTACTATGTAATATGTATGTGTTCTTATATTACTGCTTGTTTGTTTAGGAGACAATGAAAGGGTAAGTACCCATCTCATCTGCATGAGTGTCCACCTGACTCCTGGCTATGCTTTGTAACCTCTTTACTACTATACTATGTCATGCTTGGAATCTAGGCTTCATGGTTTCTATTCTCTCTTTGATTTTGGTGATAAACCTTAATGTTAGGCATTTGTACATGTAGTTTGTTTTGCATTTTCATACTTAAGAATTGCAGTCTGCAAAAGTTGCTTTTGTATATTTTGCTTTTTATCACACCTGAGCTGACCATCTGTCTGTCCGTAAACTTTTCACATTTTCAACATTTTCTCCATTTCCTACTGGGTCAGTTTCAACCAAACTTGGCACAAAGCATACTTAGGCAAAGGGGATTCAAAATTGTGAAAATTAAGGACCACACACCTTTTTTCAAGGGGAGATAATTAGGAATTATTGAAAATTTTTGAGAAATTTTCATAAATCTTCTTCTCAAGAACCATTTGGCCAGGAAAGCTAAATCTTATATGGAAGCATCCTCAGGTAGTGTAGATTCAAGTTTGTTCAAATCATGATTCCTGGGGGTAGGATGGGTCAACAATGGTGGGTTGAATTTTTACATAGGAATATATGGAGAAAAATCTTTTAAAATCTTCTTCTCAGAAACCAATTGGCCAGAAAAGCTGAAACTTCTGTGGAAGCATCCTCGGGTAGGGTAGATTTAAGTTTGTTCAAATCATGATCTCTGAGGGGTAGGATAGGGTCACAACTAGAGGGGGGGCAAAAATTTACATAGGAATTTATAGAGAAAAATCTTTAAAAATCTTCTTCTAAAAAACCATTTGCCTACAAAAGCTGTAATTTTAGTGAAAGCAACCTCAGAAAATGTAGATTCAAATTCATTGAAATCAAAATCTTGAGGAGTAGGGGGGGGGCACATTGGGGATCCAATTTTACAAAGGAAAACATTTAGATTATTCACAAAAATTGAAATGTTATAATATATGGTTTTGATTTTATCATACCGATTGTTCTTCAGGTGAGCCATGTGTCCCATGGGCCTCTGGTTAATATATTCTCTATTGTCAAGAACTATTCACAAGAACTAGATTTTTTTAGTTTCTGCTCAGATTAGCTGGAGTTGTGGTTAGCATCTATGCTATTGCATTATGCATTTGCTTGAATTTTGATTAAGCACTCAAAGCAATGTTTTGTAGAGGATTGTGGGTGTTATGCTATATTCTGTTCTTTTATTTCCTGATTCTGTGTCATATGCTTGGGTAACGTTCGTCTGTATGATTTTATCTTTTCTATCAATGGGATTTTATGTTCAATATTCACTGGATTTAGGTTCTCAATCTGTGGGGTTCTGTGTTAAATCTATTGTATCTGTAGGATTCTATATTCTTATACATGTATTTAAGCAATCTCTCTCTCTCATTCTCTCTCTCTCATTCTCATTCTCTCTCTCTCTCTCTCTCTCTCTCTCTCTCTCTCTCTCTCTCTCTCTCTCTCTCATATTTTATGTTCTCCTCTCAACTGTCAATTTCCTGTTCTTCAAATTTGTAGATTTATCTTGCCCAAATTTGCTACCTTCACAATTTTAACACTAGCAGGTAGTGTTTAGCTTTTAGAGTAAAGTCAAAAACATTTTTCTACTCATTCTCATTCTTAGTTGTAAGCTGTTTGATTTGATTTTATGCACTTCTCTTTTTTGTACATGATAATGTGTGCATGTTATTTTCTTGTACCGGTAATTGAAATCAATTTTCAGCTGTAATATAATCATGTTTGATCTGTATAATTTTCAAATGATTTTAAGTGTTAAAGTTTGTTCACTTGATGAAATCTAGTTGAGTGTATCTGTGGTATCTTTAGATATTAGGAATACCGATAAATGATGGTTTTTTATTGATGAATTGCAGATAATGAATTGGAAAAATCAATTTTTTTCCTTTATGTAAATATCATATCCATAATCTCCTATCAGCGAACGTAATAAATAGGAAAAGTCAATAGAAATAAATCAAAGAAATCCAATTACCTGAACATGCAGTGATAATTCAACAATTCAGTGAAGGATAAAGTAAAAGGTAGGGGTTTATAGTCTTACTCCCTAAGTACATTGCCTCGCACAACTTCTTCATATTACCCCGGCGAGACTCCTACAATTCATAGCATCCTCAACTCCCTGGCGAGCATACATGCATACAGAGCTGCCAAATTACAGCGCTAATGCTTTTTCATTAACATAGCCAGCTCGTGTCATGTGCCAGGTACCCATATTAAACCTGGGTAGAAAGAGTGCACAAGTAGAGTAAAGTAACTTGCTCAAGGTTACAATGTTACAGCGATAGCGACAGACCTGAGACTCGAAGGATTTAATAATGCAGTCAGCAGACTGAAAAATAACTCCATAGGAAGTTTTTCAAATGCTCATTTTAATTTTAATCTTCTCCTTTAATCTCGATGAGTGCTTCTCTACAGGCAAACTTGCAATACAGAATTATCTGAAAAATCAGACCTAGAAAGGATAAAAACTAACATTTTGAAACAAAATATTTTCAATTTATGGATATATAAAATGTGGTTAAATCTTTAATGTCCATCATTTTTTTATTTTTTTTTAAGAGAGGAAGAGTTTTCAGCACCAGAAGAAAGCAGTCCAGTATAGTTCAGGTACAGATTAAATTCAGACATCCAACAAACTTATAGTATGCTACCCTGATGATAAACTGACTCATTTAACCACAGGCACCTGACGTTATATATTTTTCTCATAATAAAAATAAATACCCTATACATTGTATCTAATAATACACAAAGTACCCATCGCCGCCATCTTGGATTTATTTCAAACTGTCTCATCAGCTGGAAGTTTTGCTTGAAACTCATCGGTAAAATTATTTTGCAATCCTCTCTGTCTTCCGATCGGTCATTCAACATCTAAGCTTACAACCAATTCAACCAAAACGGTGCATTACACCTGTCATTAATAAAAATCACCCCTCAATCTGCATCTACTGCCTAAGATATGCGACAAAAGGCTAAAGGGTGGACGGAGGTTGACATAAATTGCATCATACTTTGGGTAATCCCTTCCAAATATAGCACTGATACAAATATTCAAAAGGCGTCAATTTTGAATTCGATCAACATACAAGTAAAATTAAGAAAAGGGATACTATAAACAGTCAATTATAATTTTTATTACACAAAGTTTATATAAACATGTTTATAAATGCATATATTTTGAAATATTGAAACAAACACACGGTACAGGGAAATCTCATTTACATATAGGTGACAACTTCCGTCATTTAACCAGGTGATAGACTGATATCATTTAATTAACCTGATGATAGACTGATATCATTTAACCTGACGATACATTGATATCATTTAACCTGATGATAGACTGATATCATTTAACCTGACGATACATTGATATCATTTAACCTGATGATAGACTGATATCATTTAACCTGATGATAGACTGATATCATTTAATCTGACGATAGACTGATATCATTTAACCTGATGATAGATTGAAACCATTTAACCTGATGATAGACTGATATCATTTAATCTGATGAAAACTGATATCATTTAACCTGATGATAGACTGATATCATTTAACCTGATGAAAACTGATATCATTTAACCTGATGATAGACTGATATCATTTAATCTGATGAAAACTGATATCATTTAACCTGATGATAGACAGATATCATTTAACCTGATGATAGACTGATATCATTTCACCTGATGATAGACTGATATCATTTAATCTGACGATAGACAGATATCATTTAATCTGACGATAGACTGATATCATTTAACCTGATGATAGACTGATATCATTTCACCTGATGATAGACTGATATCATTTAACCTGATGATAGACTGATATCATTTTATCTGATGATAGATTGATATCATTTAACCTGATGATAGATTGGTATCATTTAATCTGTTGATAGACTGATATCATTTAACCTGATGTTAGACTGATATCATTAAACCAGGTGATAGCCTGATATCATTTAATCTGGTGATAGACAAATATCATTTAATCTGACGATAGACAGATATCATTTAATCTGATGAAAACTGATATCATATAATCTGATGATAAACTGTATTCATTTATCTTGGTGAAAGGCTGACATCATTCAAATAGTTTGATTTTTCTTACAGGGTAAACAAAACCTCGTAGTTTTTGCCGGTAAAGCAAGTCTCTATAGTAACCAAGATGGCTGCCAAGCAGTGATGGTGTATATTTAATGTCTCATTCCTTGGTCATCCACCAACTGTCTCATCAAAGTCAGTGTCATGCCATAAAATTTTTATCAACAACACCTAAGGAAGGTGGCTTTTGAAGTCTTAAAAATTGTTTTATATGTTTAGTCATGAAAAATTACAAAACTATGATAAGGATTACTAATCTGAGAGAAAACATGATATTTAAGCAAAGGAATACCCTTGTGGAACTCAACATACTTTTAGATTGTCTCACTTTTTACAATATTTGTTCTGTATTGACATGAAGGTGAAGGAGGGAGCGTGTCAGGTCTATCTCAGGATTTGTTGATATTTGTCTGTGATTATTATGATAACAGTACCAGTGAAGTTAGTATCAGCACACCTTTCTTTGTTCAAATTTTAGTCGATAAGTGTTATAAGGCAGATTCGCTGTTTGCTATATGTGTCACGTTTTGTTTTTTCATGTTTTATTTATATTAGGGTAGGTTTTTTTGTGATTTTTAATAATATTTCTGAACGATTGTTGTTGATATTGGTGAACACCTGGCCATCTTGTAGTATGTGAATTAAGAAACATTGAATAATACACTGTCAAGGAAACTGAATCCTGCAAGGTGCACAGTATTTCTATCCTGCAAGGTGCACAGTATTTCTATCCTGCAAGGTGCACAGTATTTCTATCAATTGTAATGCACAATTCGATTTCTCTTGGGAAAAAATCTATTTGGGTATAAGTATTTAAATAGCTTTATGAAGTAATCTCTTATAGTTGTGCATGTCAGTGATTCGCCCAAGAAGAACTAAGACAATATAACTAGACCAAAAATGCATATACATTTTTGAATTATCAATATTTTACAAACCAGAAAAAATGTGTGAAAAAAAAAGATATTAGAGAGAAAACTCTTTCACTGTTGATATAAAAAAAGTTGGAAACTTTTAATCAATAATTAAAGAATTATGAATAATGCCTACATAAGAATATGCATCCAACTGTTATTATTGCTACTATGTGTCAGATTGATACTGCATGCCATGCTATGTGTATATCAAATCATGAATGTCATGTTTATTTGCATCTGAGATGCTACAAACAGAAGACAGTCTGTCTGTTTTATATTTATTTTAGCCTTTTTGTTGCTTTGTATTGAGGCCCAATCTTCTGATAGTGTTAGTGCAGTCTGACAGACTGTGAATGTAGGCTGTGCAATATATGACTAAAAACAATGGCACCCACGATCCAATTCCTAGATCAACAGTAAAGGACTATATATATATATATATTATGGGCCTAAAATGGCCCCCAAAATAAACATAATCATTTTTCAATAATCCCTTGTTGTCTTCGTTTAGATATACCGGTACATGTCAAGTTTTTTCATAATTTCCATTTTGATCCAATTGCCCACAATTTTAGAAATGTGACATTCGAAAGTTAACCATTTCCTGCCATTTTCGCATTTTGAGCATAAAACGCTTCTTTTTAAAACAGTTTTTCTTTCAAAAAGCATTGAGCGCATGCTTGAACAAACAAAATATTTTCATCAGAGATGTATTTATCCAAGACATAAGTGACAAAAAATTTTCCTTGTTTAAATTATCGCTCTTTATTTCCCATTCAAAAAAAAATATAAGAAAAATGGCAATTTTAGACTGATTTTGATTGAATTATAAAAATGAAATCACTTCTGAATCATATACTGCTAGTGAGTGCAAATAAATCTATAATTAGGTTAAATATTATCTTGTATCATCTCTTCTAAAAATATAACATAACAATTGAATGTACATGAAATGCTTACAAAATGGCAAATTATGGGGACCAAAGACTCCTATCATATATAGTTCTTTATTCATTGTATCACAGAGACCCGGTTGACAGTGTTTGCATGTACAAATAACTATGTTCAGTTATCATACACTAGTTTTAATTTGAAATCAGCTGGGAGTAGAGTATGAGTACTTTAGTTGTTTTGAGAATTTTCTATCTTTAGTACTTACAAAAACTATATTAAAGTTATTTTGTATTTGCATGTTTTGCATTTGAAATTATTTTTTAAATGACGCGAATCAATGGAAAACAGTTAATACAATTTGATGCATCAAGTCAAAACAGATTTTGTTCCTATACATGTAGTAATGGGTATTTCTTCCCTCAATCAATATTTCATCGATAGTTTGACTCAAACCTAGGTATTTATAACAAAAAGATAGAAATCTGTTCACAAAATAAGCTGCGAAACCGTGTGTATTTATATTCCTTGTCACTGAAAGTAATGGCTTGTTGGACAATGTAATCACTGGGATAACACCACCAGTCCTTTACAAAACTGTCAAGTAAAAATGACGATTTTTGTCAATTTTTTGGTTGATTTTCTGTGCAATTTATGGTGAGATTGCATGCTTTTTCAATTATAATTAAGATTTTTTTAGGGAATTCATTATCTCTTAAGGAATAATAATTTGAGTACTTAATAGATACACTGTACATTGGAGTAGGTAGAAAGTGATAGCTTCAGAAGTTGATGTCATGCTTGTTGTGGTGTAAACTTTCGTCAGAAAACAATAATGAATGAAGTATGGTCGTAATATTCTATTCTTCTGTCAATGTTGGTGTCTACATTATGGCTTTGTTTTATTTATTGAATTAAACCACGGTACACTCCGCCGGGTACGAGGAGATCCTATCGCTTCCCGGTGATTCTATGAGTGTGATTATATATTTAAGTTTCTAATCAATAAATATTGTGACCATTTCTGCTTTGTTTCATTTTTTTTTTTTGGCCATTGAATGGTTATAAGACCCACTCCACCCACCCCTATAAAAACTCATCAATTTATCCAGAATTTCATACACCTGTAACAATGCTACTAATCTGACATATTAGGACATTTACACCTTTAATAAGTATGTTTAATATTATTTCGTACGAAAACTGATTAGCAATATTAGACTATTAGACAAACAAGTGACCAAACAGGATTCAACTGAGGCCTGTTCAGCAGAGCAAGCACTCGCCATTTGTGTCGCAGGTATAGGGAATTCAGTTTGGCGGGCGCTCGCGTTGTTGAACACGCCTCATTTGAATGCAATTTGCCTACGTATGAACTGTCTAAATAACGCACGGGCAAAATTTATTTAGCCCTCCGTTAAGAAGATGCAGACATATTTTTGAGTTTATTCCTCAGAGATTGTTATAGAAGTATCCAACACATGGAGTTGTGGATGATGTAATGTTTTGGACCTGTGTGTCATTCCATAAGTCCTCGTTTATTGTCAGCGCAATTCTATAATTGCTGCAAAGTTTAACATAGAAATATTTACATTTTCGACTGTCTTTGTCTATGATAACAGTACGAATCAATTTTGAAGCCTATAGCCAAATCAATTCATAAAAGATGAGTGACGGAAAATAGGCGTGTTTTATAGCATAACCGAAAAAATGGTATTGGCTGCGCCGCGTAGTAATACATAGCATGTGATACATGAACAAATAGTGGTTTTAAAATGTTGTTTTTTAAAGTGTAAAAATTGGAAATAATATAAATACAAGTAATAAGGAATCATTCTTTGAATATTATGAGGTGATAATTTCGGTCGGAGCGTGGTCAAATCTATAAATTATCACCTTATAATACTCAAAGAATGATTCCTTATTCCTTAAATACATAGGAAAATGTTTTAAAATCTTCTTCTCAAGAACCACTGCACCAGAAATGCCAATATTTAAATAAAACCTTATAGATATAGTGAAGATTCTAAATTGTTAAAAAAAATCGTGACTCCTGGACCAAAACTGGGGCCCCAGGCGGGGTTCAAAGTTTAAAATAGAAATAAATAGGAAAAATGTTTTAAAATCTTCTACTCAAGAACCACTGCACCAGAAATGCCAATATTTACACAAAACCTTGAATATATAGTGAAGATTCTAAATTGTTCAAATCGTGACCCCACGACCAAAACAGGGGCCCCTGGCGTGGTTCAAATTTTAACACAGAAAAAAAAATAGGAAAAATGTTTTATAATCGTCTTCTCAAGAACCACTGGACCAGAAACGCCAATATTTACACAAAAGCTTGTATATATAATGAAGATTTTAAACTGTATAAATCGTTACCCCTGACCCAAACTGGGGCCCCAGGCGGGGTTCAAAGTTTATCATATATAGGAAAATGTTTAAAAATCTTCTTCTCAAGAACTACAATGAAACATTTGGGATATAACTATGCATACATCCTTGGCTATTGTAGATTCTAAATTGTAAAAATAGTGACCCCCGGACTATTACTGGGGCACCAAGAGGGGTTCAAAGTTTAACATAGAAGTATATAGGGAAAGTGTTTAAAAATCTTCTTCTCAAGAACTACAATGCTACAGTAAATGGGATTACTACGTAAGCATCAAGTAGTGTAGATTCTTAATTATAAAAGCCGTCGCCCTTAATCCAATACTGGGCCCCCAGAAGGGGTTCAAAGTTTATCATAGAAATATATATGGAAAATGTTTAAAAATTTTCTTTTCGAGAACTACAATGCTACAGTTTGTTAGATTACTATGCAAGGATCCTCAAATAATGTAGATTCTATATTGTTAAAGCCAACCATATATCCTAAACCTTTACTGGGCCCCCAGAAAGAGGTTCAAAGTTTAAAATAGAAATAGCATATGCTACCAAATGTTACAAGGAACTGTTGTTCAGGTGAGCGATGTGGCCCTTGTTTTGGAAACTTTTGGAGCCGGAATTTTTAGATTTTAATTTTAGGGTTTTTTTTTAGGGGGGGGGGGTTATGGTTTTGACCCAACCCCCAATCCACCCTGGATAAAAAAAATTCCTGGAACCGTGCATTTAACACCAGTGACGGGTGCACTGGAATTATAAATGTCATTGTTATCAGTAAGACATTAAAGTTCTTGGATGAATCAAGTTGGATGACGCATGGGGTTTTTATGGTTGGGATTCGGGTACCATGGAATTTGCTATCGATTGAGACAATAAATGGAATGGACTTGGGGCATTTTTAAATCAATTTTCAATTCTTCATTTGTTGATTCACCAAATATGTTGGCATAAAACTATGTTACATTATATAAGTAACGGTTTGACAAATAATAATTGACCGGCATGATACATTCATTAATAATGTCAAACTATCAAGAAGTTATACCACTAACACTAAAATAAAAATAGTTTTGTTCTCTACTTTTAGAGCGCAATTTAAACATTAATTAAGGTAAATGTTCACATACTAGTTTTTGCACGGCGGAACAACAATCAACAATGACAGGATTGAAAAATTCTTTACTTATTCCTTAATGTTGTATATATATTGAAGATACTTTAGATTGCAGATAAGGATAATTCTTCTTTTTTTATATCTTTATATTTTTGACATTTCATTTTTGATATTTCTTTTACAAAAAGTGAAAGAAAAACGAGATAATTTTGGGGGAATACATGGCTTTGAATATCACCCAGTTTCAATTTCTAAAGGGTGGGCAACAATTATTAGCTTTGTTAATTTTGAACACATTGATTAATTATTTTAAAAAATCAAGTAGTTTTGTAATCCATAGTTCTTTTTAATTTCATAGCTTTTAATTAATTGTTATTGCTAGATTGAATATCATCTAACGTTTCTAGACAATTTTTTTCTAACCAATATCCTGCTTTCACTTTATTTAAAAAAAATGATTATAAAACATTAATTTAGGACGAAATTTGTACTTTAGAATTATAAGAAAAACGCTTGAAACCATTTAACGTTTGAGTATTCTGTGTTGTGTAACTCTTGAGATCAGAAACATTGCAGACGTTATCGACAGGAACCCTGATGACGTCACTTGACATCAGTTCCCGCCACGTGATTGGAGATAATGGCGGTAATTGGTTTATCCGACGGCGGGAATTTGTGTCCCCATAGAGTTGGATGTGTCTCGGCCATCCGTCATGTTCTGAGCTGATCATCCGTTCACTGTGTATATCGATCATAAGGAGTTGATGGTAGGTGACGATTTCCAGCCGGGGTCTGTATGGGGACACGCCGGGCCCATGATGGAGTACCTTGAAGGTCATCCGGTACATCGGATGCAACGCGGGCTGTGGTCTGTTACACGGGAACTCTCGTGCAATGCATATTCATTATCAAACTCAAGTTAAACAGAATTGCACATTACCCCGTGGCAATATTTCCTATATTTAATTATTATATTAAATGTATGAATCCCCCCTAGATCTAAATATTGTTATATGGCAGCTTAACCCTTTGCGTGTAGAGCTGCGCATTTTTGAGTGCTGTTTTTTAATTCCAAGACCAAAACTATTATCACAAAATTCCATGTTTTATAATACAGATTGATTAGGAAATAAAACGTCCAAGTTGCGTAAGCATTTAGAACAAATACTATAAAACCAGTTGTCTGATTTCAGGGCTTTCTCAGTTGTCTGCAGTTAACTGCACGGTTAGTAGTTGTCGATTGGGTCAGTAATAACGCCGTGTTTACTCTCGCATCATAAATCGTTCCCCAGTGCATCTTCAAAGTGTGAAGTGTCAAATCCCATCGGGAGGCTAGGAATTCAGGTGAAAGTCAGGTCGATGGTCCATACTTGAAACTTTCATCACAGATAATTATATTTATCATATAAAAGTGTTGTTTGGAATTTTTAATGTATTGTAATTGTTTCCACTTCTTTAATGCTAAGCAGAGGTAAATAGATGAACGGATGGTAGGAGTCTTGAATCTGCCAATCACAGACGAGAGTTTCAAGTGATATGGACCATCGCTGTCAACAGCATCTGTATCCGTAGATAGCGAGTCTACTTGGGTGAACATGACAGAAACAGTCGCCCCAGATTCACCTAACAACAGCCTGGTAGAGCTAGTATCCAGCCCCCGGGGCAGGCATCAGAAGCTGAAGTGGTTCAGTAAGAAGAGGCTGATGGGTAAACGCGTGTTCTCCGAGATTTATAAAGATACGGGGGAGGACGTTATGAGGGGTAGCCCCAGGGATGGCACTGTGGCACCCCAGGGGACCGTGTGTTTTATGAGTGAAAATCCGTACAGAATCTGTAAGGTAAGACCAAATACTCCCCCTCCATCATCCACTTTATGTATCGTTTGATTTGTTATTTTGAAAAGACATTTTTGATTCCTAGATAGTTTCGTGTGAACCTTCATATAAAAACCCTCAGAAATAGGAAACTTTAAAAATAATAATAATGTGGGTTTGGAGGTGTTTTTAACGTCCTTTGTTTTAAAAGCAAACTTAATTATTCTTTTCTGTGTCAATTTGATTTTTAAAAAACGGATCTAGTATAAAGGAAACTGGGAGGAACTCATTGGCCTCTTAATTGCGGCATAGATATTGTATTTCAATAAGAATTGCTTTGTTTTTCTCACGAGAAGGTGCTTGGATTAAGTCTGCATGGTGTGTTTTAAAAAAATTCTACAGAGGTCATTTATTTTGATTATTTTATTCATATAAATAAAAGCAGCGTAAAATTTGCATTTTATAGCCACTATTGTCCTTAATCCTCTGGATGACAGATTCATCCCCAAGAATTATTTTTGTTTTAAGGGGTATACTCTGTCAAGGATTGAGAATATTAAAAAAGGCGATAAAATAAATGAATGAATTAAGTTGAAATGTTATGGGAGGATAACAAAAGGCCTCTCTATTAATTGTCCAATAATTATTTTACATTGTAAATGTAAAAATATTTCTTTTGCATTGTTGAAAAAATTGTGTATGTTTATAACAAAGATATACGAGGTAGTCTGTCCTCCATGAGTTTCACTTATATAATTTTTCCCAACTTTATAAACCTTATAATTATATATGTTTATACTTTTACTCAATTTATATGTATATTTTAATGTTATATTTGTCCTCATATACCATATGTTTTACTTTGACTTAGGAATGATCTTAGCTTACGACATGTTTTTTAATTGAAATTCTAACATTAAAATGTTTCATAAGTTTCTGTTTTCAATATTCCCTCCTCTTCTTTTCTTTTGAAACCTTTTAAGTAGTTTGTTAATTTTAAAATCTTTTAAGTTCTATACGTGCACTATTAAACGCATAAAATCTTTAAAATACATACATAAAAAAATATATACTTTCTACTAATTTTACAGGATATTCCGATTATAATCATGATGTAATAAATCGTTTTGATCAAACTTAAAAAAAAAGATTTCCCCGTGGTTCAGGGTTTATGTGAGTCTGCTCAATAGTTATACAAAAAGTATAATTTTCTTATATCAAATTCAAAAATTTAACCCTGAAAATTGTTTATAAATGCCAAAATCTAACTTGGAAATCTGAAACAGAGTAGTAGCTCGACACGCACAGTGCACAGTCATTGGGACTGTGTGAAAGGATGCCCGGTCTGGAGACCCTGCCTGTGTTCTGATTGGCTGGGTGTGGACGGTCTGGAGACCCTGCCGGTGCTCTGATTGGCTGTGTGTGGATTGTTCACCTCTCTGTGCTGTCCACTCTCTCATATGCTTAATTATTTTCAAATCACATTCGGTCGATCAGCCATGTGCTTTGACAACTGAAATATCCTAAAAGATATCTAACACACACACGCAAAAGAAAAGAATTGCATGCTGTTTGGGGTTGGGGCTTTGTCATGTCCCATATTCTGACTTTCGACAAACAATTTTTTTAGCAATGACGTAAACGAATTGGAATAAAGTCGACGAAAGATTCTTTTAAACTAACGATATTGCGCGTACGATTTGATTTAAATTCTAAAGTAAGGACGAATGCCATGTCTACCGAAAAACGGAGGAAGTTTGCCTTGTCCGGGATATTCCGCCGGCGACGGACGGACAAACTAACGGAGGAAGTCGGGATAGACCTGCTACATCCGGTCGGCGACGACGGTCCGACAAAGTCCAGTCCCAGTAATGGCGGGGGGTCGGAAGACGGGGATATTGGAAAGGTTAGATTAACACATTAACAACCCGTTGTATATATCAGCTGTTTTTTACCTGTTGACCTTTCACGGTTTACAGGTTTCTTCTTTACATGTTCAGCATACCGTGACCATTTCACCTATTTAAACATTCATGATTGATTTGATCCCGATTACTAATATGTTATATTTTACATTTGTATTTAATAATCATCAGGTTCTAGTTCCTATTCCACTTTTCATAACACCAATCATTGTTCGTCCCTCGTGGATTTCTCTTGAAGTATCTCTGTGTTAATCACCCAATTGATTTGCCTGGGTTCCCGATGTCCTCATTTAAACTTTATTTCCCCATATCTCGAACTAATGGCGCATCCTACCCGGTACAGATGCCATACCTTTGTCCCAGATTATGAAATCAGGTTGTGTACGTTTATGGTCCGTACAATACGGCTCTAGTTCTCTGTCAACACCGGCCCGGCCCCGTCCTGCAGCTCGATAGGATGCATTACATGATCAAATAGTCCTCCATTAACGCTAATCTATTCGTTTGTTAAATACAATGTAGCATGTTTTGAAAAGACAGAATTTTCCCAATAGTCATCCCCTAAAATAAAAATAAAATAATATTTTGTTGCATTTGATGAGACCCGACGGATGCTGCGAAAAAATGTTCTTTCTGTGGCAGATAGCACTCCAAAGGAGGGTGTCTTTGAGGTATATTCAGTTTTGTCATTTACAATTTTGTGGATCGTTACTTAAAACAGTTACTGTATATTATTAATTTAAACAAATTCGAATTAAATACTGCATCTCCGAAAAAACCCAAAACATCTTTAAAAAATCGAGACTATATTTTAAGAAATTATGATAAAGGTTGCTTGCATTCTCTTATCATACTCATGCCGTATTGAAAGTTTTTGCCCCATTAATTAATCCTTCTTAGGAACAAGGAGCGCGATCTTTCACGCTTATCTTCAGACTCATGGACCAAAAACGGTAAAAGGATGAGACGAGTTATGCGAAATAGTGTTATGTGTTAAAAAATTGGCGTTAAAGAAGTACTTAGTAGAGTTCCTTATCTGGGAGCAAGAATGTAATGTCTTACTAATATACAAAAACGTTAAAGATTACTTTTACTCAATAGACATTGATAATGACGGACGCTCTGGATGAAACGGATTTCTTTTAATAGTGCAGTGTCTTATTTTGTAAACTCAAAATGACTACTTACAAGTAACAACGTTTCTGTTGATTAGCTTATACCCTTTGTTGCAAAGATGCAGCAACAAAGGTTGTGTCAGTTTTACAGAGGCCTCTGGGTGGGTTTTTTTTATCAGAGCTTTGTTTACACAATATGTCTGATACAAATTAAAATTTTCAATTTATTTGACGGATTTTGTACAGGTCACAGAAAGTTTGCTCACGGTACTACTGTTTCTAGAATTCAATTCTTCTAAATGAACAAGTGATAGGTACATCTTTGACAATTGAAGACATTTTAATTTTTAGGTTTTATATTGTGACTGCTGTCTTGTATGACATAAACGAGTAACAAAAACTTAAATAGAATCGAATATTATTTTCTTTGCTCATATATTTTCCTATTCATTTCACAGGTTGCAGCTGCTGGAAATGTTACAGAGCTACAACAAATATTAAACAATGATCCATCACGCATCAATGCCCAAGACACCCGTGGCTGGTCCGCCACTCACCATGCCGCTTTCCGCGGTTTTACTGACGTCATCACCTATATATCGTCACAAGGAGGAGGTAAGCCTTTTAAGTAAAATCAAAACTTTATAAAGTTTCAGTGTGTTAAACAAAATCATATCGATAACCTCTAGATATTTTGTTTTGTTTTTTTTTTCAAAATAACAGATATAAACCTTCAAGACAGAGAGGGAAACACGCCATTACATGTCGCCGTAGAGAAAGAGCAGCAGACTGCCATAGAGACGCTGATTGATCTAGGGGCGGACACATCCATACTTAACGTCGCCAAAATGGCGCCCGTCCATCTGGCTGTCGACCTGGGACTCATAGAACCACTACGTGTAAGTCTTGTCAATAGATTATATTTGTGATTACGTCATGAGACTTAATTTTACTTGATGTATGTTTATCCCTCTGTAGACTATTCTGATCAAAGATAAAACCAGCGCCATACTTCCTGGAGAGACTGGCGCCACGCCCCTCCACTACTGCGCCTACAAGGACAGAGACGAGTGCGCCAAACTTCTGGTACGTTACATTACGCCAAACTTCTGGTACGTTACATTGCGCCAAACTATTGGTCCATTACATTGCGCCAAACTTCTGGTACGTTACATTGCGCCAAACTTCTGGTCGGTTACATTGCGTCAAACTACTGGTCCGTTACATTGCGCCAAACGTCTGGTACGTTACATTGCGGCAAACTACTTGTCCGTTACATTGCGCCAAACTATTGGTCCGTTACATTGCGCCAAACTTCTTGTACGTTACATTGCGCCAAACTTCTGGTCCGTTACTTTGCGCCAAACTTCTGGTACGTTACATTGCGCCAAACTACTTGTCCGTTACATTGCGCCAAACTACTGGTCCGTTACATTGCGCCAAACTTCTGGTACGTTACATTGCGCCAAACGTCTGGTACGTTACATTGCGCCAAACTACTTGTCCGTTACATTGCGCCAAACTTCTGGTACGTTATATTGCGCCAAACTACTGGTACGTTACATTACGCCAAACGTCTGGTACGTTACATTGCGCCAAACTCCTGGTACGTTACATTGCGCCAAAATATTGGTCCGTTACATTGCGCCAAACTACTGGTCCGTTACATTGCGCCAAACTTCTGGTACGTTACATTGCGCCAAACTACTGGTACGTCACACCGCGCACATTTAACTGTCGCAGTCACTTAAAAATAAGTTCTACTAGAACGAACGCAATAAAGTATTACTGAAGATGTGAATAAACTCCGCAATTACATATAAGTTAATCATTATTCTACGTTGGAATAACTCTGCGTTGGATGCAATGTTATATATAATGATCTGAAGACAATACTTGAGTGCTTTTACACTTAATCCGACTAGCCAGTGTGCCTTTATTCGGTTAATGCAAACGTTGGTTACAATAAAAAGTGTTCTAGATTTCCATATGCAAACATACTTTATTTAATTTCTCATATTATTAATCTATACAAAAAATCTCAGTTTCTAAAAAATGATAATTGCACACGCTGAGATCTCAGTTGGAGCGTTTATTAATTATCGTTAGCAATTTTCACCAAGATTTTATTGCTTGCGGTTTAATCCTAATTATACAGTTGTGTATTTAGGAACCCATGGACATACAAAATACACATCATTCTAATTAGAGTACGTTTTTGTCTGTCGATATCAATTTCATCCTCCTTTCATGTAATTGATTCCATTTCAGCTTGAGCATGGTGCCAAGCCGTGTAAGAGTTGTGACGACGGGTTTTACCCGATCCACGCAGCAGCTACCAGAGCGTCAGACAAAACGCTGGAAGTCCTCATCAAACATGGTAAGACACCACGTGACCGTGGCCACGTGTCTATGATGAACCAATGAATAGGGATTTAGCCAATTATAATCTTTGGTTACTTTTTTTTCCATTGCCTTCTGTTGCTCGATGATTTGAACAGTTATAAGGCAACCTAATGCTCTAACTGAGAATATATTTTTCATTCAATCTGGTACCTTGTGTTGTTGAGCATCATTAGTTTCTCTCTTGCCCAGAACTATAGGATATTGGTATACGAGGAAGCTAAAGCAGTTGATTTGAACATATTTTTATTGTACAAAATTACAACAGGGATTGGGCACAAGTTAAAAAACTTAGACCGCCCTCTCCCAATACAAGTATATAATACAGTAAAAATAATGTATGCACAACATGTAAGGTCAACAAATCATATGACACTTACAGTTATATATAAAATTTCAATGGTGTACAAACATCAACTAAATCTTTTTGTATCTTTGATATAACGATAAACTAGAGAAAATAAATGTTTGTTTTCGCTGACAATATTAACAATATTTAAATTTACAATATTGAAAATTTCATTAAGCAGAATATTTCTGGCCTCTTTATATTTATTACAAGTAAAAAAATAATGGTAAGTGTCTTCGAGCTTACACACGAACAGAGTGGACTATTAATATTACAACGAAAACGATCACTATTTAGTACACAATTATGACGAAGTCTAGTATGAATAATATTCAAAATTCTGACACCATAAGTAAAAAAATCAGGTTTTGTTCTACAGGTAATATCATTCTGATTTATGATAGAAACATGTATTTGCGAATGGAGTCGCTTTCACGGACATCCTTTGAAAGCGCATTCCATTCGTTAACAACAGTGGGAACAAATGAAGATTTATACAATTGTAAACGACATTTTGGTATACTATAGTTTTGTGCTTTTCTTGTAAAATAATTGGATGCATTAACACGTTTATTTGGGAAAATGTCCATTACATAACTGGGTAAAAAGTTTCTATCAATTTTATACATGGTTTTCAGCCTGGACATTTTCCTTCTACTATCTAGTGTTTCCCACCCTGTTTCGAAATAAAGAGAATCCCTAGACGCAAAAAAGGGGATTCCTGTTAATGTCCTAGACAACTTACACTTCTGAAATAGTTCCGTTCAAAATTAACCTGAAATCTATGGAAAAGTAATGCAATATTATTTTAAATAAACTTAATGTAATTATAATTTATATAAAAAAATGTATTGACGATAATCGATTGTAGACTTATGCAATCGGTAGCCGGCAATGAACACCACCAGCGATTTAGCGATCGTCAGCAGCAATCTGTGGCTCTATATAGCGACCGTCAGCAGCAATCTGTCGCTCTATATAGCGATCAGCAGCAGCAATCTGTCGCTCTATATAGCGATCGTCAGCAGCAATCTGTCGCTTTATATAGCGATCGTCAGCAGCAATATATCGCTCTATATAGCGATCGTCAGCAGCAATCTCGCTCTATATAGCTATCGTCAGCAGCAATCTGTCGCTCTATATTAAGCGATCGTCAGCAGCAATCTGTCGCTCTATATAGCGATCGTCAACAGCAATCTGTGGCTCAATATAGCGATCGTCAACAGCGATCTGTCGCTCTATATAGCGATCGTCAGCAGCAATCTGTCGCTCTATATAGCGATCGTTAGCAGCAATCTGTCGCTCTATAGCGATCAACAGCAGCAATCTGTCGCTCTATATAGCGATCGTCAGCAGCAATTTGTCGCTCTATATAGCGATCGTCAGCAGCAAAATGTGGCTCTATATTTAGCGATCGTCAACAGCAATCTATGGCTCAATATAGCGATCGTCAGCAGCAAACTGTCGCTCTTTATAGCGATCGTCAGCAGCAATCTGTGGCTCAATATTTAGCGATCGTTAGCAGCAATCTGTGGCTCAATATTTAGCGATCGTCAGCAGCAATCTGTCGCTCTATATAGCGATCTTCAGCAGCAATCTGTCGCTCTATATAGCGATCGTCAGCAGCAATCTGTCGTTCTATATTTAGCGATCGTCAGCATCAATCTGTCGCTCTTTATTTAGCGTTAGTGAGCATCAATCTGTCGCTCTATATAGCGATTGTCAGCAGCAATCTGTCGCTCTATATAGCGATCGTCAGCAGCAATTTGTCGCTCTATATTGCGATCGTCAGCAGCAATCTGTGGCTCTATATTTTCAGTTGAACGTTTGGGGTACACGCGTGAGGTGGTGCTGTCCTTCACAGACAAGTACAACAACACTCCTCTACACTCCGCCGTCAGCAGCGGCGACCCAGAGGTATGACGTCACTACTATATATCAGGTCTAAAAATGTGGTTAAGCTTTTATATTATTGTTAAGAAAGTTTTATTTTCTTTCTAAGGCTGTAAGAGTTTGTCTCAATGCTGGAGCTGCTTTGGACGTGCAACAGGTAAACGCAGATATATATAATAAATCATATAACTGATAAATTCTCATAACATTTATTTAATGGCGTAGAATTCTGTATCAAAAGTGAATTTTGAATGTATAGGAAGATAAATCTACGGCTCTTCACTTCGCCTGTGCCCAGGGTGGGCTCAGCATCATCCAGATGATGCGTCAACTACAACCAGAGAAGTTCATGATTGCCAGTAAGAAAACTGACATTTTAAAAATGACGCCATTACACAGGGCGGCACTCTTCAATCACGTGAACGTTGTCAAGTTTCTGATTGATGAGGTAAGTCACGTGGTCTGCCTTGGTGTTAAGGAGCTGAATAGTAGTTGTCATTTATAAACCATATAAATTTCTTTAAAAAGGAGAGCTCTGTATAAAGTTATAGGAAAATATTCACATTTAAAATATGTGGAGTCTTTCTTCACTAAATAATACCCGGTAGTTATTTATAGTTTAGCAAATCATATCTTTAAAAAAAGATTAAGGTAGATGGTTAATTTGTTGACCACCCAGCCTCCATTAACTCCTACAACAGTTGTGCGAGTTTGTTAAATTCCTCCAAAGATTATTTCAAATTGTTAGCTGATCTAAAAATTGAAATAAGTATCATGGCATTTGAATTGCAGGGTGTGGAGGTAAACGCCGTAGATAGCCAGAAGAGGACGCCTCTGTTGCTGGCAGCATCAAAAGGAGCTTGGAAGACGGTGCATCTGTTGTTAGAAAGTGGCGCGAACATCTCATTAAAAGACAACAAAAACAGAAACTTCCTCCATCTCTCCATAAAATATGGCGGAAAACTTAATCAATTTGGTGTGCAGAGCATCAAGGTTTGTATTACATTGAAACTAAGTATATTCGTTTAAGAACTATATTCCATGTCATCAAAGTTCATTTGTTTACGCTGCGTAACGTTTATTTGGAGGGGATAACTGACAAAGATGTGTGTGCCAAAGTTTGATCTTTGAACATTCAATATAACACAATATAACACAATTTATTCATACAGTATCTCTGTCTTTGCAATATTTAAAAAATATGTAGAAAAAGATAAAACCGTACCATTTAGTTTATTACATAAAGCTTCAAATATCAGGCTGTGTGGTCATAAATACATGCATTTAGATTAGCTCCTTTTTTATCTTAGTTTCACTTTTCCAATCTATATTCCCATTGTAAAAGTGGGACAGAGATCAAAAGTAGCGTCATCTAAGCTTTATGGTTCCGGGTCCTAAGCTTTCTATCTTTTCTTTTAGCATTTTAAGAATCTGCTGAACGAGAAGGACGACTATGGCTGTACGCCGCTCCATTACGCGTCACGAGAGGGTTACCTTGTAGCTTTGGACGATCTGATAGAACTAGGGGCCATCGTCAACCCCAAAAACAAGGACAAACAGTCCCCCCTACACTTCGCCGCAAGGTGAGTGACCAGACTCAAAGAGGCGTAAAGATTTATCATAAGTTTGTTTACGTTGTCGTCATTTTCTTCTGACTCCCGTTCTCTTGTCTCGTAGATACGGCCGTTACAACACCTGCCGCCGACTGTTGGACAGTAAACTGGGCCCCAACATCATCAACGAGTCGGACTGTGACGGATTTACAGCGCTCCACCTAGCGGCGTTAAACGGAAACGTCAAGATCATCAACCTGCTGATGCAGAAAGGCGCACGCGTCACACGGTACCAATCAAATCACGTGGTCTTCACAGCTAAATATCATTTTGTTTGCAATGAGAACCTATATAGCGTATATTAAGTAATTAACAATTGTGATTTATAACTAAAAGTAAAAGTATCAAGAAGAGTTGACTGTCTCTAAACATATGTGGTAAATGGATAAGATAGTGATGGAAGCCTCACTCCTTATATATACCACTGAAATCTCCATCTATATTGTATACAGTCTAAAATGTTGTGGAAATGATAGAGTTACTTATTTTCGATTCTCCAGGCTAGAAGTGGAGTTGAGTTGGTTTACCTTAACTTAAAAACTACTCTTCATCGGAAATGAGTCATAAAACAGTGTAAAGTGAGGGTCTAATTTATTGTCTAAACACTTGACTCTTACCCGAACAACCTTAGAAGAGCCGTATATCTCCTGAAGTGTTCTGTTGATGATCAGCAAAAAAACCTTTTGTGGATGTTGGAATTGTTCACGAGAACTTGTGTTTTATGGGTCTCTGATTTATTGATATTATATATTTAATTATTACATTAGTCCACACTTCCTCAATATTTATCGTAATTTACCATTTCCTTCGTATCAATAATTGCTGTCCTCAATAGATGGGTCAATATCAGATTCTTTTAGCAGACCTAAATAAGGTTTATGTCGCGGACGCTGTATGCAACATACGTGAAGGTCGTTTTATAGGAACAGAGAGTATCTTAGATAACAAAACCCAAGTTAGTTTGTCCTTTACACCTTTTAAATTTTGTTATTTAATGTTTTTTGCTAACTTAGTTTAACGAAATTATAAATAAGAAATAAATTAACTATTTTCTCTTGTTAATATCTAGATAAAATCATGAAGTCGGGGGGGGGGGGGGGGGGATTATGCTTTCTTCATTAAAGAAAAATTAATGTAGAACAAAAATTGACCAAAGAAAACAGATTTTTATTTCTAAAATGTTCTAAACATTGAAATTGAATAGAATATATACAATACAATATTTGATCAAAAGTATGCAGAATAGTTTTAATTCGGGGTCAATTCAACATGAAATCCTTTTTGAAAATTCAGTCACATTTTATGACGATACTATGTTTTGTTTCGAAACCATCCCCTCTCACGAAAAAAAACGAGGAATATGTTACCGACTTTTGATACATTTCTTTGATAAGAATATAAAAAATTGTATGAAGAAAGCAAAATACGTTTAGATCTTATGCCTTATCCCTTTATTTTTAAAAATACAAAAAGTATGTTTAAACCAAACATAACCATCAAATATTTTCGCGTCTGTGCTTCCAGTTTATGTGGTATTTGAAAAAGAACAACTGCGTTAAATTTCTGTAACTAAACACAGGATACTGAGTAATTCATTTGATTAACAGAGCGCATACTAACATTTTAGGGCTCATGATGACAACTCGCCTATCCATATGGCTGCCCTTAATGGCTATACAAAATGCATCCGGGCACTTCTTGGTGTACATGCCAACATCCTTGACGTCAAAAACAAAAATGGGGTAATATAGCTCAATTTATTCTTTTCGTTGTTAATGGAAATTCATCAAAACAAGCAGCACTTGCGATAGAAAATAAAAAGCGAGTTTAAACATATATTCCAGGACACAGCTTTACATCTAGCTTCACGTGCAGGACAGCCCAAAGTGGTCGATCTTCTGCTCTCGCTTGGTGCCAAAATCAGTTTGAATACAGAAGACAAAAGTTTTTTGGATATTGCGATAGAGAATCGCAAGGCCGCCGTAGCTCTGACGTCAGTCAAACATGAGAGGTAAGTAAAAGTAACACTTACCTTACCGACCAGGTCTGCGTTTTACAAAATAATTATGACTAAGTCGTAAATCTTGTCCTTTATATGCAAAATTACCACAAACCCATTTCAATCAACAATATTAATTACAGTAACTGTTAGTATGTTTTACTGATTTTTAATTAAAACATCTGGTAGTTTTTGAAAAATAAGTAATTACAAATCTTGTCGGTAGTCTTAAGTTCTTTTGTAAAACACGGCTCTTCTGATGTCTACAGGACCTTAATTAAAGCAAATAAAAATACTTTGTTGATGAACAAATCATTTCTAGTATCTTTGACGCATTACAAAGTACAATCTTTATGAAAATATACGTATTTTTGATTTTTTTATAGCAAAACGAAGAGAAAGAACTATTAGTATATTGTTTGTATGTACCTGTATACTGTAAATTCCTAATTAAACGCGAGGAATTTATATCCGCGTAAAATCGCGAGAGGCACATCTCGCGGATTTTAAAATCTCGCTTTTATTTTTTTGACAGATGTAAACTAAAGAAACTATGATAAAACTCTGGTGTTCGCGATTTCATATTCTCGCGATTTGATGCACAAGGGTTGAATCGCGGAATTAAGTTCTCGCGAAAAATAAGGAATCTACAGTATAATCTTAGTTTTATATCTATGTATTGTTATTTTATGTTAAGGTGGAGTGAAATTTTACATACGTGTTCTAAAACGTTTGGCTGCCCCATGCATGGCCTGATTCAGCATCTTCCAGACGTTTGTATGGTAAGGCATATATATGACTCCCTTAATATTTATATATCTAGAAATGATTTTCCTTTGGAAGACAGGGGATATAGAATGATTTTAAGCAGATCCTCGTTAATATTTGTGCTATTCTGATTACAGACAGTCCTTGATCGCTGTGTCACCAATGTAGGGAATCCACACAAAAAAGACTTCTATGTGAGTGAGCATATTGTGGAAAATAGATCTCCATGAAGTATCTACTGTTCTATAGTGACTATCAATTCAATCCAAACTTTATTGGGTTATTTTATCTTTTCCAGATTGAGTACAACTTTGAGTATCTGCAGTGTCCGGTACGATTTGTCCGGCAGGCGAATAAGAATGGGGGCGATATACAACCCATGTTTGCCCTCAATGTAAGAATTTATGGTTTAAAATAATGATTTAATTAACTTGAATCGTTTCTTTATATTTATATCTAGTCACTGTAATAGTTGTCTAATGTATGAAGATTTGGTTGGTGAATAGGTTATATATTTCGTTATAGCTGGGGTTTTTTTACGCACGTCAAATGTTTCAGTCTGTATAAACGTAATATTGTAGATGTATATTCTATTCAGCGGTTTGCATGGAACTTCGTAAATTTCATCTACGTTAAGTACATGTACATAGCCATTAGAGCTAAGGTTTTGAAAAATCAATTTCCGCCAAATACCGTATATACGCCTAATAAAATACGGTTACATTATTTTACTTTATATAATCTTTTCCAGATTTCTCTTCGTTGATTTTAACATGTTTAACGTCGTGAATTATTTTTTTTTATAAATTTCAGATGATGGTCCGTCATGGAAGGGTGGAGTGCCTGTCTCATAAACTATGTCGTACCTACCTCAACATGAAATGGTCAGTGTCTGTCTCATAAACTATGTCGTACTTACCTCACCATGAAACGGTCAGTGTCTGTCTCATAAACTATGTCGTACTTACCTCACCATGAAACTGTCAGTGTCTGTCTCATAAACTATGTCGTACTTACCTCACCATGAAACGGTCAGTGTCTGTCTCATAAACTATGTCGTACTTACCTCACCATGAAACGGTCAGTGTCTGTCTCATAAACTATGTCGTACTTACCTCACCATGAAACGGTCAGTGTCTGTCTCATAAACTATGTCGTACTTACCTCACCATGAAACGGTCAGTGTCTGTCTCATAAACTATGTCGTACTTACCTCACCATGAAATGGTCAGTGTCTGTCTCATAAACTATGTCGTACTTACCTCACCATGAAACGGTCAGTGTCTGTCTCATAAACTATGTCGTACTTACCTCACCATGAAACGGTCAGTGCCCCTGGACTACACTATATCTACACTATACACATATAGCGATATCTTCCTTTTCATGCCAGTTTAATCATATCTCATATTACAAATCTAATCGTAATTAGATTGAAACTTTATATAGAGAGACAAATTTGTACTCTGTTTGACAACAACTGTTAGGAAAGGTTGTTTGGTAACTGAGTTTGAAACAAAAAATCTTTTGAACTACATGTATACAAGAGACTTCATATTTGGTCAATTAACAGGTCAAGGTCAGAAATCGATAGAAATAAGGAAAGAATCAAACCCATTCATCCACATAACAGGTAATACTTGCTTTGTTTCTCAGGCGAGCCTATGGTATGTGGGTCCACACAGTCAACCTGGTGCTGTACGTGGTCTATCTCGCCCTGCTGACGCTGCTGGCCACCAAAGATTTCACGTCACACACGCCGCTTCCCAACAATTCTACTCTGAATTCAACGCAAATTGCAGGAACCAAATCTGATGAAGTAAATACCTAAACCTTACCTCACTAGCTAGTTATGAATTTATGAAATTACATTTAACTCATTAAATAATATATGATTTTAATTACAGCGTTTAATTAAATAATATTGTTAATTACAATTTTAAATTACAAAATTTAACATGTAGTCAAACTTTAACAAGCTCATGAAAAGATAACCCTGTGTCTGCTTTAGATGACCACGTGGTATCGGATGATCACGGGGCTGGTGTTTGTTCTGACGTCAATCAACATCCTCAAGGAGCTAGTCCAGATGGTACAACAGGTAATGCATACACATCTGCAATTTTTCGTGACGTCATAAAAATTACCAATTGCTCTAATTTGTCTGCAGAAATGTCTACCTATGGTAAATTTTGTCGGCAAACATTGGTACCGTTGGCATAATAATAGTAAGAAATTTTACCAGTGGTAACTTTTGTCTGCCGACGGTAGTTCTCTAAAGCACCCCACAATCGTCTGTTGGTCTAAGCTCCTTCAACTCATTCAACTTTTTAACCAAATTCAAAACGATCTGCTTTACGCACGGACAAATTAGGTTCTTTCGAAATTCTGCTAAGCTCACAATGTTGACGGTGTGGCAGTAAAATATTAAACCTGTAATTTTGGTACCATGTCGTCTGCTATATTTGACCGTGCAGTCTGCTATTTGACCGTGCAGTCTGTGCTATTTGACCGTGCAGTCTGCTATTTGACCGTGGAGTCTGCTATTTGACCGTGGAGTCTGTGCTATTTGACCATGTCGTTTGCTGTATTTGACCGTGGAGTCTGTGCTTTTTGACCGTGCAGTCTGCTATTTGACCGTGCAGTCTGCTATTTGATCGTGGAGTCTGTGCTATTTGACCGTGCAGTCTGCTATTTGACCGTGGAGTCTGTGCTATTTGACCGTGAAGTCTGTGCTATTTGACCGTGGAGTCTGCTATTTGACCGTGGAGTCTGTGCTTTTTGACCGTGGAGTCTGTGCTATTTGACCGTGTATAAAAAAGAGTCTGACTCCTATATGCTGCATCAACTTATAACATATTTGTTTGATTTAGAATTCTTGATCCACATTTATGATCTGAATATATTGTATATTTTATAGACTTTACAAATCATAATAATGAAATGATGCAAAAATGTGGTTCCTAAGTAGCTGGTGATCTGTAGCTCCACAAATAATTCGGGTTGACGGACCGTAGAGCTTTAATTCCATCCATACAAAAAACTATACATTTATGGTACACAAGAAGTTGCGCACGGTTTTCGACTTAATTAATAAACTAATTTATGAATATATTTTATTAATATATTCATGCCAAAAATTATAGTTTAATGGACCATCAACCCGAATTCCCCGTGGAGCTACAGCTAGCAGCTTGTTCTTGAGAGTATATTTAAGAAATAAACAGCAATTTAAAAAGTTCACCGGGATATGAAGTTGGTTGGTCACGTGATTAAATCCTGTGAAGCCCGAAGGGCTTCTCAGTAGATTTGATCACGTACCAACCAACTTCATATCCCGGTGAACTTTTTAACATTGCTGTTTATTACTTATATTTGCGTTTGAGAGAGACAAATCGTTCAGAACTGTTATAATTACCGAGATTTTATGTTTACAATAATCTAAGCGACAAGCGATAAGCGCGTGCTATGATCATTGTGACGTCATGAAAAAGTTCATCCAGAATTGAACGTTTTCGCCATTCCATAGGTTCATATAAGGAAACATATTTGCATATGTAAATATTTATGAATATTTCAAAGGGAAATGGATTATATTTCGCCTGTTATAAAAATACGTTCCGATGCTGAAACGGGTAAATTAATTATATAATTTGTCAACAGCTTTCGAATGCGTTTTAGCTTAAAATATAAATTATGTACACTAAAAAAAATATTTAAAATTGAACACGTAAAAAAGCATAATTATAGATTTGAGTTGTATTTACCAAAACAAGTAAGAGACGGAATCATTTTTTCTGTTTACCCTTTTACTATACGTGTGCTGTGTATTACCGGGGCCATTTTTAATTTACTTTAAATGTTAACATCTTTACGAAAGATTGATTTAATTGGCGTATTTCGTTTAAAATTTTAATAGAAATGGTTTCTGTGAAAAATTATATACACATGTATTACTTTAGTTACCAATAGATCGGATCAAACAGCTTCAATAAAACAGCCATTTGAATTTATATAAACCCTTAATAATGACTTTTATTTTTGTTTTGAACCACTAAATGCATAGTACTATTATAACTAGTCTCCAACCCGACGATCTCAGACCTGACTTTTTTTGTTGCTATATAGGCGAGTTTAACATAATAATCCGAATTTGCTCGCGGACGTTTCCTTTACATAAGCCCTATTTCCTCTATATATGCCCCCTTCCTTTACTTACACCAGAGGCGTGTTCAGCAGAGAGAGAGCGCTCGCGAGTGCTTGCCAAATTTTGTGTTGCGGATAAAAAAAAATTTGGCGAGCGCGCTCGCTCGCTCTGTTGAACATGAATCAGACTTCCTTTGTTCACGCCCTACTTCCTTTGCAGCGACTGCGGTACTTCCTGGACCCCAACAATCTGGTGGAGTGGGTGCTGTACGTGTCCACCGCCGTCTTTATCGCCCCCGTGCTCTTCCACTACTCGGACTGCCTCAACCTGGAGGCGGGGGCGGTGGCTGTGTTCCTGGCCTGGTTCAACTGTCTCCTGTTTCTTCAAAGGTATACTGCACTCAACCAAACTGAATATCTAGTTATTTTCGCGATTATCTTAGTTTTATTTAAAACAACCGCTTTTATAGAAAAAAAACAGACATTTTGTTTAATTATTGTTGCTATGAAAAATTTAGAATGTTAAAATATTACTTGCGCCGATTAAAAAACATTAAAGATTGAGAATTTCCTCATTTTTGCAAAATTTTGCAACTATAAACTTGATACACAAATATTTATTATCAAAGATATCCGTGACAATGTTTATTTTCTCGTATCAAGACGTAACTTCGGTAACATTCAACGTCATGTGTATTTAGCGACCCAGTGGTAGATAGTGTCTTTCTGCAGAGGATAATATCTCGTTGTTTCTCGTAGGTTTGACGTGTTCGGGATTTACGTGGTGATGTTCCTGGAGATCCTGGCCACACTGTTCCAGGCGCTCTGTGTCTTCTCCATCCTCCTGGTCGCCTTCGGACTCGCCTTCTTCATTTTGCTGAGACATGAGGTAAGACCCCCGCTACCTATACCTCATTCGTCAGACATCTAGTAGAACCTAAACAGCGTGTTTTAGTTTATTTGCTTATTATCTCGTAATCATCGTTTTTGTCACATCGATGTCATTTTTAGGCGTTTTGCGCCTCATGCTTACTACCCATATACATGTGACTTCTATTAATAGGACAGCCACGCCTACTCCACGCCCCTGATGTCCATTGTGCGGGCGACTGTTATGATGCTGGAGCTGGACTACATGTCTTCATTCAATGAGGCCTACTTCGACGACAAGCCCAGCACGCTACCCTACCCCTCGCTCACCGTCTTTTTCATCCTCCTCTTCGTTCTCCTGATGCCCATCCTCCTGGTCAACTTACTGGTGAGTCTTCACGCGCTGTATGACGTTTTTGTTAAAGCATCAGACAGCTTTTTTTAAAGCTGATGAGAAGATTATTTTTAAATGTGCACCATTTTCCTTTGGACAATTATGCTTTCATTTTCAGCAAGTGATCAGACTAGATATATACTATATACTGTAGTGTCATACTAGTCGGCAAATGTCAACAATGGCAACAATGGCTTGTTGTGAAGAATATGTGTTTTAATATACCCCATGAAACAAGTTGCGGGTAAGCGCAACCCCAACCCCTTTTAAAACGCTGTACAGAATTTCGTTAAACTTTGTATATATATTTAAGACACAATGTATAGAAGTGGATATTACCAGCAAATTTTGATTCTACTATTTTCCTGGAAATTTTGGTCCTTCTGAACTCCTCTGAACAGAATATTGTGAAACTTTCTAGGTATTTATAATACACAATGACACTGATCGGCATAATGCCAGAAATATCGGATTCCATAGTTTTTAGCTCACCTGAGCTGAAAGCTCAAGTGAGCTTCTCTGATCACCCGTTGTCCGTCGTCCGTCTGTCCGTCTGTAAACTTTTTACATTTTGAACTTCTTCTCTAAAACCACTTGACCAAATTCAACCAAATTTGGCACAAAGCATCCTTATAAGAAGGTGAATATAAATTGCAAAAATAAAAGACCAGATTGTATTCAAAGCGGAGAAAACCTCGAAACTGTAAAAAAGGGGGGTGCATTTTAAAAAATCTTCTTCTCAAGAACTACTGAGTCAAATGCAACGTAATTTAGCAAACATAATCCTTATGGAAAGAAAAATATAAATTGCAAAAATTATGGGCTAATTCAGTTTCAAATTTGAGTAATTTACGTAAGTTATAATAAAGAAATAATAGCTGTCAATCAGTTTATAACTTCGGGTTCGGTATTCCATACCTCGAAAACGGAAGTAATTTGTTCGAAGCAGCCATGATGAACGCGTGACACGGGGGTTAAACTGACAAAGATGAATTTGCTGGTTGTGCAAAACTTTACGTGCGAAGAGAATATTTGAAACATGCAACATCGATTTGTGCCGATTTTGTGAAGTAAATTGAGGTTAAATATTTCAATGCGTTGACATTTTAACTTGTGACATTGGTATTAGCTTGTTTTTAATCTCGTTTCATATTCGTTACTTGAGGGGAACTATCGCCTGTATTTTGGAATTTTTACGTATCAAATCAAATATAGACTTCGGTAAATCAGACAGCTGATTGTTTATCTGCGCAAAATGAGCAAAATCTGATGCACTTACAACATATTTTAAAATGCTATACATTTCATTGGTAATTCGGTATCTACGTAATGGTTGATTAATGCAACGTGTTTTGTTAAGATGCTCAGCATTTTCAGATTGTTTTCGCTGCTAGAAATATATAGGTATATATATGATGAAAAATAAATTGTGATCTTTCTTTGTTGTAGTGCACGTTTCTTCTGTTAATTGTTTACATTTTTTTTTTACTTTCGAATTATAAGCAAGATACAGAGCTTTGCTCACTATTTTTTGTTTGCACACAGAGCTGAGGCCATGCTTTTGTTCTAATTTCTTCTTTTATTATTTCTTCATTTTAAATGCTGAATACGAAATACCAAGTTTAAAAATCTTAAGTTGAATGTAATAAACTCTTGTGAACAAAAAAATTGATTCAAACCTAGCAGAATTACGAGCTCTTTATCTTGCTTATAATTTTACGATTGACGCTGAAATTTTGATTGATCACTAGAAATGTCTCGCTAAACAGAAAATTTGCTACGAATACTTTCTTGGGCCCCCTCCTAATACGATGAATTATATGAAATATACACCAACTTTGATGGTTTTCAGACACAAATATAAATTATTGCTTTAAAACAGTTTCCTTAGTTAGGACATATTACTGTTACGTGGATAAATGTATTATCACTCTTAAGAAAATATTACAGAAAATCATATCGGTTTGTAGCCATTTGTTGTTTTTGAATAAAGATGAAAATAATGGGTGGGCCTTAGTAAAATCCTGTCAATACATTGCAGTGGTGTCGGAAGCAAATTGAAAATGGGGAGGGGGGAGTCTAGACCTTATCAGAAATCTTGACAAGCAAAAAAAAAAAAAAGATTTTGAGTATGGCTATGTCTAACTTTGCAAGAAAGGGGGGGGGGCTTACCCCCCCCCCCCCCCGCCCACCCCATTCCGACGCCTATGCATTGATTATAATAGCTCTTTAACATATCACATGACACTATTTTTCATTCGAGTGTATTCATCGATCAAGTGAGTAAGGTTATATAAAACATCCTACGAGTTCACGCCAAGTAAACAATCGTTTATAATGCAGAAGACCAATTGAATTTTTGAATGTTTTTTAATTTGAACGCATTAAGGTACAATTTTCTTCTTTCACATATAGGATTTTTTAAAACAAAATACAATAACTAGTAAGAAGCTGAAGAAGAAAATCTACCTATATGCTCTTATATTTTGATCGCTTTATAAAGTGTGGGTGGGGGGGCAGAACTAAAATAAAGGAAATTGGAAGTTAATATCCTTTGAACAGCCATATAAAGCCATTGTTGCTCAGGTGAGCGATGTGGCCCCATGGGCCTCTTGTCTAGAAATTTTGGCCCTTTTAAACTTTAAAATCGATATCGTTGCCATTAATTGAAAATACTTCTAAAACAATTTGAGTTTCTTAAGGACGCCATATGTAGATGCATTTAACCAGAAAATTCCGTTTTCATTGTTTAACTCCGAATTTTGGCCCTTTTGAACTTTTAAGGACAAAAGTATAAATGTGTATTGATGGGAGAAGATTTTTTTCGGCAGTTATGCCCCTTTATTGAATAACTGCGAACACTGCCAATCGTATTGTTAAAGCATTGTCAAAGCATTGTTAAAGCATTGTTAAAGCATTGTTAAAGCATTACCAGGTAATTTGGGAGCGTAGTGTATGTAAGCATTCTCACTTTTTTAAAACTTTGTTCGTTGATAGATCGGTTTGGCAGTTGGAGACATTGAATCAGTGCTAAGGAACGCAACTCTGAAACGCCTTGCCATGCAGGTATGTACTGTGGTTTGTTGCTTAATCTAAGTATATCCTTTTCTTTCAGTCTAAAATAATGATAAAACCAATTAGATCAAAACAAGCACCGGGTTTTAGTATTATCTGCATTGGTTCATTTGTAGGTGGAGCTGCACACGGAACTGGAGCGACGTCTGCCGGCTAAACTTCTGGAGAAAGTAGACAAAATAAAGCACAAGGAGTATCCAAACAAATGCGGAAAATACATCCGAGTGAGTGCTCTCCCGCTCAACAGAAGCCTTGATCGATGCAGGGTTTATTTGTATTTGTATGAATGACGAATTCTCTGTTGACTTTTGTAGGTGTTTAAGAATCTGATGGAGAAGGAGGCCGAAAGTGGCTCGGTGTGTGGGGGCGAAGAGGCCAGCTACGTCAAAACGGAACTCTTCAAGCAGAAAACCAGGTCAGTGTCCCCAATTATAGTTCATTGGGATATGAACTTGGTTTGTTAAGTGATCATGCAGTTCCTATAAAGCCAAATGGTAGGTTCTAACCAAATTCCTTTGCAACTGAACGTCTTCACTACTCAGGAGGCTACATAAGAAATATATTTGCAAATATAGGCTTATAATTCACGATGGTTTGAGAAGGACAAATTGGTTTTTTTGGTAATTTATACTGTTTCAAATAAATTGAAAAGAACAAAATTTCGTAATGCGTAGCCGGACAAATTAAGAAAGAAAATGCATTTAACTTGATAACACCACATATCATTGCACGTAGTACTATTTTCCCCATATGAAAATTATCTCTCTTCTCAAAAAGTAATTGCTGCCTTAAGCTCAGATAGCAACCGACCGAGCGGTTTTTATTATACTGAATTTATTATTACTTAGGTTAAAAGAACTTTCTGTGAATTTGGAACGTAATTATGACATGCTGAAACTGATAGTTCAGAAAATGGAAATAGAAACAGAAGCAGACAATCATGATGAAGGCTTTCACACGTCACACAGTCTTGATGACGCCATCAACCCTACCTGCTCCAAGTGGAACTCGGACGTCCTAAGGAAGAACCTTATTCGACAGAATGCAGTCATCTCTAAATGGAAAGAACATTCTCAACACTCAAATATACAGAGTACCTTTGATTGCTGATTTAGATTTTGATGGAAGTCAAATGACATTTTAGCTGATGAATCTCTTATTTCAACATTGTTATCAATATTGATCAAGAACAAATCTCTATGTGTGTCGTGTAAGTCGTGAGTTCATTCTCTAGTATTGAACAGAGTTATACTTTATGTTGTTGAACAAGAATGTATTTGGTCCTTTTGATGCCAGTTGATTGTTCATTGCTTTCCAACTTCATTTTAAGGTAGAACCTATGTCGCTATATATCATATCATCTGAGAATAACTACCGATGTTAACAATTTGAAATGATCAGTTTACATTCCAAAACAAATTATTCTACATTTAATTAAATGAAAACTTGCATTTCTTAATATAAAGTGTTTTCACCCAAGATCGTTGTACAGTTCTCTCTATGGTAAATTTGAACCTCCTGTTTCTGTTGCGACATAAGTCCTTCATTTACTGCATTTATTGAATAAAGTACGTTTTTAAGCCAATAAAATGTTCACTGTATACTGTTGTGAACCGAAAATTTAAAATAAAACAAATTAAACAATAATGAATATTTATTTAAATGTGTTGAAAAGAAATATTAAGTATAAAATCAAATACTGTGGAATCAATGCACGCACGGATCCAGAAAAATTTTCCAGGGGGGGAGGGGGGAGGGGGTCCCAAGGATAATTGTGTTTGCCGGGGGGGGGGGGGGGGGTTCGAGGCATACTGTGGTTTCATCAATATTCGTTGAATACCAGTTTTCGTGGATTTCGTTGTTAAGTTGATCCACGAAATTAAATGTTCATCGAAGTGCAATTTCTATTAACATTTTGTATTGATAGGGTCATTGGCCATGGATTTAACGTATCATTTTCACTTTATCCACTAAAATAGATACCCTTGAATATTAATGAAACCACAGTATATGCTATAATTTTACTATAATAAATTTTCATTTTCCAGGGGGGTCGGGACCCCTCTGACCCCCCTCTAGATCCGCGCATGCAATGAAATTCATAGAGACTCGATTGTATTTGATTTCTTGATACCTTCTGTCGGCCGCGAATTGCATTCTCTATACGCAACGAACTTAAAAGCACAGTTTAATTATTTATTCATCATTAAAGCAAATTCACGCTAAGATTGGCATTCCGAGAAAACTGGTCCTAGTAAATTTATATGATTTCAGAAATAAGTTGGGAATCAACCATAATTGCGCATAATCAGTTGTTGGAACCATTTACAATTTATAAGCCTCATATACGAGAACGGAGGGGATATTAATGAATTCTCTTAACTCATCACTATATGGCTATGGCTTAGACAATGGAGCCATCAGAGACATTTTACAAATATGGCAATGCAGATATCGGTAGTTTATAGTTACTGGGCTCACAAAAGAATTTACTACACTTTATGTCATGTAGATACACATGACCTTTTGGCGTGTATTGTTACATAACGGATTTTGCATAAGTTGTAAAATTCATTTGGCCCCTTTGGATGGTTTTAAGAATAAACCAATGGGTTCTAGGAGAGTCTGAGACAATGATATTATGATTGATCATATAATCTCGTTACTTTTCCATCGAATTCTCGTCACGCGAGATTTTCTCGGTATGAGTAGAGACGTTGTACGTTCTCTGAACTGTGTGTCTTGTTCGTCACTTGTTAAACAGCAGTTCCTTGGTGCATTCATGACGTCATCGAGTGACATATTACTTCCGTTATAGCTGCTGACGTCAGACACGGAGTTTGCGCTTTCGTAGACCCACTTTAATTCCATCATGGTGGCGTGTAGATCAAGAAACCGCCTCAGTAATTTGATGTCATCTTTTCTCAGGATCACCTGCAAAGAAACCAACACACTCAATTGTTCTATACCATAGGTTTCTATGTAATGCTTCAAATAATGACATCAACGTTTGGAATATTAGCTTTCAAATGAGACATTTATTAGAATCCATAACTATTACCCGGATATTACTTAACATCAACCGTATCATTCTTTGTTTTTCAACGTTTCTTAACACAGTACTGTTGTTTCAAGAAAGTAACAGCATTTTAAAAAGTTAACTGGGACATGAACGTGGTTGGTCACGCGATAAAATCTTGAGAAGCCCAAAGGTCTTTTCAGAAAATATGATCACGTTCAAACAAAGTTCATATTCGGGGAACTATTTAACATTGCTGTTTATTACTTGTTTCACGTTTGAGTAGGCAAATCCCTTAGTAATCATTTGCATCCTGATGTCAATAAACAAATCACTTGAGAAATAAACATCAATTTAAAAATTTCACTGGGATATGAACGTGGTTGGTCACGTGATTAAATCCTGTCACGTACCAACCAAGTTCATACCCCGGTGAACTTTTTAGCATTGCTGTTTATTATTTATATTTATGTTTGAGAATGACATCGTTTAGAATTATTAATATAACGGTGTTTTTACGTTTACATTATTGCAACCGTCAAGCGATAAGCCCCTGTGGTTATCATTGTGACATCATAAAAATGTTCACACAGAATTGAACGTTTTCGATATTCTGTAGGTTCATACAAGGAAGCACGTTTGCAATTGTAAATATACATTTATGAACGGTTATGCTATTCTTTAGGTTAATATAAGGAAACATATTTGCAAATGTAAATATTCGATATTGATGGCTGCCAAATGAAGTATACTTAGTTCATCCCATACACATAGCCTTTGTAAATACACAGACAAATAAAATGTTTATCGTTCATTCATCTGCAGTGAAACTAGTTTTTCCATGTTTAAGGAGAATATTTTGCCAGAAAAAGGAAAACCCTCCAAGTTCTGGTTATTCGGACTCCATTTTCTTAATGAAGTGATTTTGATGGAGTACGCCATAAACAGCTCTTTCCCGCTAGATAAGCTTAATCTGATGTCTTGTTGCACTTAGGGATCAAAGAAACACGTAAAGCGGTAAATAATAATTCCCGTTCACGCTTTACTATTTAGCCATTAGGAGCGACATTAAATAGGTTAAAACTCTTTAAACTTTTTTGGAGACAACCCTGATAAGATTGAGTATCGCGATAACTAGAAAACCATTAGGCATTAGCAAGGTGTAAGTATCCATGAAGGCTGGATATTTGAGTTGTTTTATTCTTTATAACAATAATTGTGTTTTCGTTATGTATGTTTATTTTGTTTGTTTTTTATAATTATTTTTGTTGAGGGTTTTGTTGTTGTTTTTATTTTGGCTTTTTTTTCGGGAGGGGTGTAATTGGTTAATTTTCATTTTGGAGATTATTTGTTATCTTATTAATGCAATCTGTGATACCAGATTACCATTGCATTTTACATATTAGTTTCTTCCTATTCAATTCATTGCAAAAAATCGTGATGTTTCCCATATTAATTTGCATAAAGAGTATTTTTCGACAAGCTATACCAGATACTCTCCCCCATTCTCACGCGACGTTTCCCGCCACCTCTAGCGGGCTTTGCTCTGTGTATCTGACGGGACTAACGCGATAGAGACAAGGGACCAGCAATTCACGATAAATCGCTCAGTTTAGAAACTGTTTACCATTTTTGCTGGTTATATGGCTGATAAAAAATATTACGGGATTATAAAACCCTAAGCTGGTCGTGTATAAATGAATATCAGTGTGTTTTATTCAATGTTGGGCTTTTATGACGGGCTTGCGTGAGAGGGATCCCCGTACTTACGTAAACGGATAATGCCGGGAAGTGAACTCGAGAATTGTTCATAAAACGACAGCCTAATGGTGACTAAAAGAAAATTGTTTTTCACAGTTCGATGTGAAATTTTACAGTGGGATTATATGTTCTCTTTGAAGACGTTTAATAACGAAAAGCTTAACTCTCCTATAGATATACATTGGTTTGACGTTTAACTCTCCTATAGATATACATTGGTTTGACGTTTAACTGAATTTTACAGTGTACGACTCAAACATCGTTCGAAATCGAAATCCTTATCTTTGGAAACCTAATTATATAAAATTCCAAGAACATTTGTTCAAATTCATTATGCTTCGGATTAGAAATTTTTGTTTAGATGAAAGGCCTGTGATCATTAGCGAATATCCATGTCTTCTCAGGTCAATAATCCTATTACCGCCCGTTAACATACATTCGTTACTTCAAATATTGTAATGGATATAGTGATTATCAAAACTTACCATTTGCTGCCTGACCCACTCGAGCGCTGATAAAATATCTCTCCCCCGGGACTCGGTACTGTCCTGTGGCTCTTCGTCTGTCCAGTCTCTGTTCACCCTCAGAAATTTCGGGGGGAGGGTCACGGGGGTCGGGTCCTCATTGATGACGTCACAGCGAAGGAGACAGCCGGGTATTGGCAGGCTGATGGGGTTCAGGTCTACAGAAATTGGTTGTTGATCCTCCATCTAATCTTCATAGCAAACATTTATAAGACCAACCACTATACACAGACTAGAACTGTTTTGTACCGATCCGGATGCCTGATTTGCGAGTCATGCCTGGCTACCCCGGGGCCTTGTATCTTATCTGCAGATAGGTGCACGCTATATATCTTACAGAAGCTTGATGTGTTGATATTCGATCTTCGCTGATTAAAACACTTAAGCGACACACATTTACTGTCAAAGATGTATCAGTTTGCGCCGACCCAGTAATAAGACCAGCCTTGTGCTATTGTTGTTCTTCTCAGATTATAAATCAAAAGGAACAATAGCCGTGTGAATTTAAACGGTGGACATTGTGCAAGAAAAACAACAATACGTCATCACGTCACAATAGTTAATTCTTTAAATGTTAAGCAACATGTACTATAGCCTTAAATATGTACTATATATATATATATATATTCCTATTCCAAATAATATTTTGAACTAAACTGTACATCGTACATATATACATGTATAGCCGTTTAAGGGCTTTCAGGTTCACTAGTAACAGACTCGATAAAAATTAAATAACCATAAGGCATTGGCCAGCTCCGAGTATACTTTGAATCAGTTAGGGTGATATAGTAAAAGGATTTTTAGAAATTTTTGGTATTAAAATTTTCACAAAATATATTCTTAAATTAGTTTTATAAGTCAAAAACCGTGCGTAACCTTTTATGCGCCAAAAAAAATAGTTTTTGAATGGATGAAACTGTAGCTCTACGGTCCGTCAACCCGACTTTCACGTAGAGCTACAGTTCTTTAGCTAAATGATTTGTTTTTTTAGGAAGTTATGGGACTATAAATATACCATGTATCAATTTTAAGAGTGCAAGATTGATATCACTGGATGGAGCCGATCGAAACTAGTGAGACAATCTAGGAAGCACTGCTAAGTCGATCTGTTTATTGGTAGGTTGAGATTTCAGTTTGAATGCAGTCGATTTAAATGTGTGTAATAAAGATTGTTAGATCGCAAACTTGGTTCCTATGTATTAACTTCGATTTTTTGTATATGGCTTTGTGGTTGGTTTGAAATCACTTATCATAATATATCTTGAACTTTATGGGACGTTTATATACGGGCATCTAGACTGACCAGGTTAAATCAAGGACTTAAAATTCCTGAACTTGGGTATGGGAACTTGGCACCAGGAGATGATGGAATTTCGTTTAAAGCTATCGTGATTTGCTGCTATAAAAACAAAAACGTTTTTCACCCTTTTAATTCTATGATAAAGGCACTAGCATAATCCATCTAAACACACTTAGCTGATAACTGGTGTCGGAGAAAGCGCAACACCGGATCAGATTAAACGCCAATCGCGGACCTACTTATCCATTCATCTCAATCGAACACGCCAAAATGGCCGTCGCGAGTGCGTAGAAAGCGCCTATCTTGATGGCAGAGAGAAGTATTAAGTTCTAGGCCTGTTGGCTAAGCCTAACGCAAAACAAAGTGGCTGCTCCTGTCAGCTCGCCGACTGATCCCACTTTAATTAAGGGAGAGAAAGAGAATCTGTGTATCAATCACCGACGTATGCCCAATTTCTTGATATAATTAATTTATGTAGGTTTTATTTATCCGGCAATAGGTATATTGCCAATAAAGATTATTGCGTCCTTACGGATGAATGATGAGAAAGGCTATTAGCGATCTACCCAAGACGAACTTCACTGCTTGCTGTATTGGTCAATAACAATTCGCCATGATTTCACAATATCTAATACCGTAACTAACCGCCTTTAAATCGATGTAAATGTTATTGGAAAATGACAACCATTATTGCTGGTCCTTGAAGTGTGTCATTGATTTCCTAGGAAGAGTACTTCTGACAAAAACGGACGGACAAGTGAAACACCGGGACAAGCTCGCGGAATACCTGGAATATCGATCCCGACCGAAGTCATCAGTCAGTAATCAGGACGACTGACGGATAAAATCGGCAGTTACAAGAGGTGCTAGTTCTATTAAAATTCGAATATCAAGGGGGCAAACTAATAAGAACGTGGGATTAAATTAACAGGGGAGTGAGAGAGGTCCGACAGATGAAGGCTAATCGTTTTCTTATTCCCGGAAGTGGACTCCGGCATGATTGTCCGGAGGGTGAAGAGCGCGGAGCATGATGATACTGGCGGGGTGGCTGGTCTACATATGTCTCCACTGGTTGGGGGGAGGGGCCACAGGACTGAGGATCCTACTTATTTGTGATCAAACGTTTCACGAGGTGTGCAGACAGAAACAAAATGACGCCAAGGATGACGTAATAGTGACGTTTTTCCCTGTTAGTGATATTCATTCTTACGTTACCCACGTTCGGAATATTGACGCCTTATTACGTAATGGCACGAGTTCTGACGTCATGTTGGTGTTTGGACACAGTGAGCTGGTCAGCGCTGTTGGTACAGTGGCACAAGATTTCGAAAGACCTGTCATCGCCTATACCAAAGACTCATCCCCAGGGGTAAGAAATACCTTAAGTAATAATATCTATGTATTTCACCGTCCTTGAAAAATGAGTAGTAATTGTTCCGGTTTGCATGGCACAGGTAGTCAAATAAGCCGACTTCACAATCATTTTCATTTGGTAATACAAATCCACTCTAAATAATTAATTTGACAGTTAAATAGCTTTTAAATTAAAAGCTCGTGCATCGATCCTTATCCTATAGAGTCTGTAAATGAAGTAGATTTTCATTCGGTTCGTTAAAAATATGTTTCAAACGCTAATATCCTGTTGCTATCTTAGGAGTTTACCTGTAAATTAAAGATGTAAATGAAATGAAAAGCAGAAACCAAAAAAAAATGATTTTTTTTTAGGTCGCAAAGGAAATTAGTATCGTCTATTTTTATCTCGATGAACATGTATTCACGCAATAATCACTTGCCCTCCTTTTATGTAACCAGAGAACAGGTGCAATATACTGTAATTAATACTCTTAAAATGTCTATGGTGCACAGAAAAAAAATGTCTATAAGGTTATCAAGATAACGCAGTTTGACATAGTTAGCTTAGGCCAATACCGACTATCATATGAATAATGGGGGAACTTTCATAAATTCTAAGATAAATAAGGCGGAAAACTGTCATTTCACGTGACGCATTGAAGTGAAGGTTTTCATTCATTGTTATTGTCGTTGATGATGTTGTTGATGAAGTTATTGTCGTTGATGAAGTTATTGTCGTTGATGATGTTGTTGATGAAGTTATTGTTGTTGATGATGTTGTTGATGATGATGTTGTTGATGTTATTGTTGTTGGTAATGTTATTGTTGTTATTGTTGTTGATGTTGTTATTGTCGTTGATGTTGTTATTGTTGTTGGTGTTATTGTCGTTGATGTTGTCGTTGATGATGTTGTTGTTGTTGAAGTTATGGTTGTTGATGATGTTGTTGATGTTATTGTTGTTGGTATTATTGTCGTTGATGTTGTTGTTGTTGTTATTGTTGATGATGATGTTATTGTTGTTGATGATGTTGTTGTTATTATTGTTGATGATGATGTTATTGTTGTTGATGATGTTGTTGAAGATGATGTTGTTGATGATGTTGTTGTTGATGTTGTTGATGTTACTGTTGATGATGGTGTTTGCGATGTCTAAATTTTATCCACAGAGAGATTTTATAATTTTATATAGGATTGTTTAATAATGAACGTTCAAGGTCAAAAATAAAACACTTAGCTTATGATACTATGCTTTTTCTTGTAGAAGCTAAATTTCCAAAGGGTGTTGTTGTCCTAACGATCTCACCACATGACCATGTACCAGTATTCGAATTAACACGCATAGTTTAAAATACAAAAGCATAAAATTGTAGAATTTTACATAGAATGCTACAAGAACTGTTGAAATATGCTTAATGATCCTGGCCCGCGGCACCATGGCTGACCAATCAAGGGGTAACTTTTCGATTACGTCTCAATAACACTGATCTTGGTCTATTTCGAGTTGGCACATTCTTTACAAAATTATTCAATACAGGCTCTTTAAGTTGTGTTCTTTTCGAACGTTTTTTTTATTTTTGCTTTAGTGTAGTTAACTTATTCAGTGTATATGATGATAAAATTTCATATGATCTTAACATTTCCGGATTGAGTTATGATAGGCTACAGTGGGTGGGGAGTTTCTTGTTTCCCTGTCTAACAGTGCGGTCTTAGCTCAAGGTGATCTTTGTGTCTTTAAAATGTGAAATGTTTGTATATCAGTGAATGTATCGTGTATTGAAAAAAAGTATGTTGATGCGCAAAAATAACCTTAAACACGCAAGTTTTTAATGTTCTATATTTCAAATACAAATGAATTGGTAATGGCGAATATGTGTTCAATGTCATCATACGATCAAGAGTTGCAGCAATCTACGTACATTTCTACCAAGCCTTAGGGTTGGATGCAGTACGAGTTGAATGCATATGATAACTGTATCCAAGGAAAATGATTGTTTGGTCTGCGTGGGCGACCATCCTACCTGACAGATGTTTACATTGTGGAATGTCCCCACGGGGCAGAGGCCCCATTGTAGGAGTCTACTAGTGACTGTCATTGATTCATGGATTAGATGTTAGTGGTTTAAAAAAAAAGGATTTCCTTTTCTTTAAATTGTCATACTTGCAATATAATCTATGTTACAGTATTTTTTCAAGTATTGACTACCGAAGATAAACATACACACAAAACTGAACGCGGCTTGTTTAGGTCTCCATATCATAATAACACTCAGGCCTAAACGTATTGAAATTTTACAATAAACATTTTTGAAATTTACAATAAACATTTTTGAGAATTTTATTAGATAAAAAAGATATAAAAAAACATTCATGTATTAAAAAAACCATGATAATCATTTAATTAGAGAAACAGTCAACTAAACTCCTTTTTTAATTAAGGCTATCATATCCAAACAGAAATGCATACAATGTAAACGTTTTCATGACAGGTAATAGTAATATTCCAAAGTATTATTATTTTTATTTCAAACTTTGAGATTTATTCTTTGAATGTTGATTTTACGAAACTTTTATTTCCGCTAATATAGCGAGATCTTACTTCGCTAGGCAGTTTCCTGCTAAGACCGCGGAACATTAACTGGCAAGATTGGAAATATACAGCTTACGTCAATTTCACCTGTTACAGTCAAAACATTTGAAATGGGCGGGGACAAATTGACGCGGACGTCTGAGAAAACATTGGATTGAAACTCTAGTTATAGGAAGTGTATTTTCAATCCACCTCAGCGGTTCTAACTTGCTATATAAGTTAAAGCGATCGAAAAACGTGTGCAATGTTGGTGAATTTTCTGAAAACCTTATTTAAGAATAGTTATATTTCACTTATAATTATACTAATATATATTTATTATAAATAAAGATGAGTGAAGTTAACATTAAAAACTACATTGTATTGTGTTTCGCGGTCTTAATATCAGTTACGGACTTTTCAATAAATAGTTACGTTCTATACCTCAGAAATCTTCAACAATGTCGATATAAGTGATCTTTTTGTTAGTGTATGGCTAAATAAACATAGAACGCGCATATCTATTCGTATACATTAACTAAGCGAAAAAAAGAGAAATTTTTATCTAAGTATAATTAATTTATTAAATCGGAATTTCAATTATTCTCTTCTGTGAATAAACCCTCTTTCAACTTTGGCCTCACTTGATTTCAGACTTGTGAGGACTGATTCTGTAAAGTCATCGGACCGATGCTTTAAAGTCTTGCGTATAATCATGGGATCTTCTTATATTTGCTCATTATATACTTATTGATGAAATAAAATGATTTTCAATCGCTTTGCTGATACGAAATAAAAGGTTTTACCATCGCTCTAACTTTTAAAGCATTAATTGAGAAACGCTGAGGTGGATTGAAAATTTTAGAACAAAAAGTCGAAATATTTCGTAAACATTTTGAAAATTATGCAAAATTACGTTTGGAATAGTGGGTTTGAATGTAGGTTAAAATAGTATCTTTGTAAAACCCTCCCACGATTTAAGAGTATCGTTTAACATTCATGCATGTGATTATTTCATTGCATAAAATCTGTAGTTTTTTTTTGTGGCAGTAACCATAACGCAGAATTATGTCAACAGAAAATAAAGAATAAAGACACCAAAACAAAAAAGAAAAACACATCAATCCTGTATAGCTATGTTATTGACTCTCTGCACATTTTATTACAGGGTAAATATCTTTTCCAAACAATGCAAGCGAAGTGTAATGAATTGAATATTTACAAAAAATATTGCATTGTAAATCAGTTGGGAGTTAGCACTAAATCGATGTGTCATCAATCGTCTGATAAAAAGTAAAGGTCATAGTCAAGGTCATAACCAAACAATAAAAAGTTGATAAATAGTTAAACGTCAAAAAACAATGGTTTGTTTCAAAAACGTTTTGAATCAATAATAACAAGAGAGAGAGATTATTTTATTATCCTGTCTACATGTAACACTATTTAACTACTTACATGTATTTATTGCTAATTAATGATAGTTTTAGACACATGCGCGTAACTAAGATCATTCAGTAAATCGGGAAACATTGCTGTAGAGAGTGCCGTGTTTCCTTATATCGGGAGGGTGGGTGGTCAACAATTACCTCTAAAGATCTACCCTTTTTAGAGACGAGTTTTTAATTATTGTTAAGTAAAGAAAACTCCCCTATATGTTAGCTATAAAATGTTAATACTCTCCTCTATCTCCTCTCGGTGAGACTGAAAGAGTATAAAATGGCCACGGCCATCCAGCCCCTGAAAGTAGTAAGCAAATCAAAGAACAAACATAAGATAGTGTTGGACAGTTTTGGAAATTCCGTTCTCAACTGTGTATACGTTTAGTTATATGGGTTTCTTTTCGCTCTCTATTTTTTTTTTTTTTTTTTTGTTGGTTGAAAATTTACGGCGGCGTGGAAGGGCCAGAGGGAAAAAAAAAATCTTATTTGTTCGGACGAATTACGATTTGTTCGGACGAATTAGCTATTTGTTCGGTGAATGAGTTATTTGTTCGGACGAATTAGGATTTGTTCGGACGAATTAGCTATTTGTTCGGACAAATAAGTTATTTGTTGGGACGAATTAGGATTTGTTCGGACGAACTACGATTTGTTCGGACGAATTGCGATTTGTTCGGACGAATTACGATTTGTTCGGACAAATAAGTTATTTGTTCGGACGAATTACGATTTGTTCGGACGAATAAGCTATTTGTTCGGACGAACTACGATTTGTTCGGACGAATTACGATTTGTTCGGACGAATAAGTTATTTGTTCGGACGAATTAGGATTTGTTCGGACGAATTACGATTTGTTCGGACGAATTAGCTATTTGTTCGGACGAATTACGATTTGTACGGACGAATTACGATTTGTTCGGACGATGAAGTTATATTTGTTCGGACAAATTAAGATTTGTTCGGACGAATTAGGATTTGTTCGGACGAATTAGCTATTTGTTCGGACAAATAAGTTATTTGGTTATAATAAGTTGGTTAGTATAACACAGAGAGAGAGAGAGAGAGAGAGAGAGAGAGAGAGAGAGAGAGAGAGAGAGAGATTTTATAATCATGGATATGCAGATGTGAAAAGTTTGAATCAGTTTACGAGATCATGCGCAGATCTAGAAAATTTTCCCGATTGGAGGGGGGGGGGGAGATTGGGCTGAAAGATAAAATTGTTTGCCCCCCCCCCCGACTCCCCTTGAGATGCCCATGGAGGTGCCCATTCTTCTAGGCAACGCCGGTTTTTCTTAACTAAAAAAAATCGCGCTATGCCACAAAAAATAATATTACTCCCGCCCTTTATCGACAAGCAAAATTTTGACAGATTTTGAGACTTCAGCTTATGTTCTGGCAGCAAAATATATCAGATATTGTATAAATACAGAGGCGTCGAAAGATATTTCACATTGGGGCGGCGAAATTGATCGATAAGTTGTGGGGGGGGGGCGGTTGAACTAGATTTAAGTTGTTGTTCTACAGTGTGTCAAATTATTCTTGAATTTGATAGATTATATTGTCGCTTATTTGATTTTTTACCTTTGACGACATAAAATGTGTATCAAGATAACGCAACTCACATTTATATTAAAGGAGTTTGTGTTTCTGTGCATCATGTGCAGATCTAGAGGGGGGGTGTGTCACCTGGAAGCTGAACCCCCTTACCCCTTAGAAAATTCAAATTTCTTAAATTTACATAGTAAAATTACCAAAATAGGCCTACGACCCCCACCCACCCCGGGAAACAGATATCACTTGGAACACCCCCCCCCCCCCCCCGAAAAATGTTCTGGATCCGCGCATGTGCATGTATAAGCACCAATAATGTTGACATAAATTTGATTCAACTTATCAGTCTCTGTTGAACTTCAAAGACATTCAAAAATCCTTAAATGGATTTCCTTGAATCATGTGGTGACATATTATATATTTTAATAGCCCATAATATATTATCAGTTGTTTCTAACTTACAACCTGTAATTGATCGTCAAAGCTGAAGAACGATATTTCTTTAATGGCAAACCTATCTAATAAATTCACTGTTGATTGTCAAATCACGTCAGAAACAGGTACATGTATATATACCCAACTTTTGACTATGTAAACAATGAAGTTACCCTTCGCCGCTCCATTGAACAAAAATCGCCGTTATCATCGCCTCTCCAATTAATACAGATCACCGTTTTTAAATTTCAATTCAGTCTTATTTTTTTCAGAATTCATTTTTTGGCAAAATTATTGGGGCGGCGACCGCCTCTGCCGCCCCTGTTCCAACACCCTTGAAATATCAGTGACTAGTACATGTATAACATTGAGGTGTTATCATTTGAAGGAAAAACGACATTCTAGGAAAGTGGTGGTTTGATCACAGATCCTCTCCCCCTTCATCATCTATATCATTGCCAGATCAGATAGTCTTATAAATTGCTCATCAAAAATGCTAATCGTAATTCGTCCGAACAAATCGTAATTCGTCCGAACGAATAACTTATTTGTCCGAACAAATCGTAATTCGTCCGAACAAATAGCTAATTCGTCCGAACAAATCCTAGTTCGTCCCAACAAACTGAATTCGTCCGAATAACTTATTTGTCCGAACAAATCCTAATTCGTCCGAATAAATAGCTAATTCGTCAGAACAAATCCTAGTTCGTCCGAACAAATCGTAATTCGTCCGAACAAATAACTTATTTGTCCGAACAAATCCTATTTCGTCCGAACAAATAACTAATTCGTCCGAACAAATAGCTAATTCGTCCGAACAAATCCTAATTCGTCCGAACAAATAACTTATTCGTCCGAACAAATAACTTATTCGTCCGAACAAATCCTAGTTCGTCCGAACAAATCGTAATTCGTTCGAACAAATAACTTATTTGTCCGAACAAATCCTAATTCGTCCGAACAAATAGCTAATTCGTCCGAACAAATAACTTATTCGTCCGAACAAATAAAAAAAAAAATTTTTCACCTGGCCCTTCCACGCCGCCGTAAAAATTCCATGCAAATGTTACCTTAATCTCATTCTATTAAAAATGATTATTTTTCAGTCGCATACTTAAAGAGACATGGTGACGCACAAATCCATGATTTAGCAAATATCGATTTTTACATGATTTCCACATATTTTATATTAAAGGAATAGAAATCATTCTTTAAGTATTATGGGGTGATAATTTCGGTCGGGGCGTGGGCAAATCCAAGAAAGCCCGAAGGGCTTTATGATAGATTCGAATTTATCACCTCACAATATTCAAAGAATGATTCCGTATTATTTATACATGTATTTATTATATGTTTCCAATTTGTACACTTTAAAACAATATTTAAAACCACCATTTTTTCATGAAGCACATGCAATGTATAACTATGCGGCGCAGTCAATACCGTTTTTCGGTTATGCTATAAGACACGCCCATATTGTGTCACTCATCTTTTATGAAGTTATTGGTTATATGGTTCAAAATTGATATGAATTGTTATCACAGACAAGACATTTGAAAATGTGTTTATATATATATATATATAAAAGATGAACTTTTTGAAAAATTAAAAGTTACGGTGTTCAAAAGTAAATAAATTAACTTTAACAGAGAAAAATAGAATTAAGCGTTGGGCCAAGTCAAAAATATCGAGTTTTCCTTCCGCTTTATAGCCACGAAAGCGTAGGGGAATGTACATACTGCAGAGGGCATACATCATGAGCCAGAAGCCTCTCATTGAAACATGATGTCTTCAAGAACTATATATTTATTAAGATGCATTCCATATTAATGCATATTTCTTACCACAGACATCGAATAGCTTCAAATTCAAATTCTTTTTTCAGTGTGTCAATCCCACTGTAACTATTTTTAGACAGAAATCGCAATCACGTGACACTAAACCCAATGTCCAAAACAACTCGGTTTGTTTACATGTGCAATTTCCGGATGAGTTTTAATGACTTGTAAATTGATAGGTGATGGCTTATGATGCGTGAAACCTTCCGTATCATGAAATTTCAAGTAGCTCTTCTAATTTCCGTTGTCATAATCAGAAAGTAAAACTTCTATTTTGAGTCACTGTGCCACTTTAAATCAGATATTAGAATTTTAATTTTCATCAGGGTTCTGGAGACGTTATCAAATATCAATGTTAATAAACGATTTGAAAAAAAAAATAAACATTTTCCTGTTTGCAATGGTTTAAACTTAACGTTAAATGAAATATCAATAATATCTGAATCTGTTTTATGAAACATCGAAGGATTCCGATCAACAACCACAAGTTTACTCTACATTTTGTCATTCTTTCTGTATAAAATCTTTCATCACTGTAGGAAAAATGGACGTTTTTTTTTTTATAAATGTGCAAATTAATTTCTATGTCTTTTCTAAAGATATAACAATCACTTTATCAGGGTATGGAGAATGTTAAGGGGGATCAAGACTTTGCGGTGTAAAAAAAAATTGTCAAATTGAATGAATGTTTTGGGTTTTTTCAACACATCAAAACTAAGATGTCCTTCACCCACAACATATTTTATTTTTGAGACCCTTTCTTGCCTTGCAAGGGAGATATTTTGATATGAATTACCTCCCTTTAGTGGAAATATTATTTTCTTTTGACACTTTCAATTTTCTGAAATAATATATTTAGTTGATGGAATTTATTTGCAAAATTTATTCAATACTTTTATGAACAGAAATAGATTTAAAAATTATTTAAAGCAAAATTTATTCAATACTTTTAAGAACAGAAATAAATTTTAAAATTATTCAAAACATCGGGCTTTTTACATAGCAATATCATAATTTTACTAAAGTAATGATAAAATCAACAGTTCAAATTTTGGAGTTTTTTAATTCTAAATTTGAACAGAATGTGATAGCACATGAAACATACTCAATGAAATTTTATTAAAATTTTCATATATCAACCTTATCATATGCTTTATAACATATACAAATTTCCTGGCCACTTTTCTGGCATTCAACGGAGAAACTACATTAGAAATCAACCCTACCCCTATTTTTAAAATTATGACTTTTTGTGACAATTTCTGTATGAACCATCAAAAGTCCTGTCTCCCCTAATGGATTCTATATGCAACTGACCGTACTTACGTACTTGTTAGAGTTGTAGCTATGCCCTGTTTCTTGATGGTCAGATTAAAATGAGTACGATAAGGTTAAACAAGCGAGCCAGTTTAACGTAAGCTCCTTGTGTCTAATGCTATTGTCGTGGCAATGGAAAACCAGCGCAGTGATTGATTCTAAAACTCACTATCACTCACAATCTACAAATGGTAGATTTTATTTTCTTTCATGTAACGATATTTTTTTATTTCATTTTATTTATTTCAGCTAACAATAAAACAAACACACAAATTTAGGAAATGATGGGTTTTTAAAAAAAATATGATTGTACAATTATATACAATACCAGTAGTTTGATGAGATACACATGGTTGTATATAGGTCTGTTTATTGAGCCCCTCTGTTACAACGCACTTTGAAAAATTGCGCACTTTGAACATTTTTTTCAAAGTGCGTTAATTTTTGGACCAAGTCAACGCACTTTGAAAAAAAATATTTTTTTTCAAAGTGCGTTGATATCGTCGATATTAACGCACTTTGAAAAAATAAATTGTTCAGGGTTTAGTCGAAATAATATTTAATTTTAGATACAATAAATAATTTTTTTAACCTTGTGTAGCTTAATGGGATATATTTTAGAAAGAACCCACTGCATTCTCAGCTAACTTGATTAACAGTTTCTACTAGATTATAATTTTTTTCCTTTTCTCATAAGCTTACGCAGCTTGACAATTTACATAGAACAACTCGGGAGATCCAAATAAGACAATAACTGCATCGCTTAGCAACTGCATTTTCCTTTTTGTGTATGCAGCAAACTTACTAATTATCTGGTACATTGTGCTGTGCCAGAAACGAAAATTATTAATAATTTATTTATTTATAATGGAGATAATGTATAACATATTTCAACTGTCTTCAATTGCATGTGCTTATAAAGAAAAGGATACGTTAGTTATGGTTATCAAAAACAACATGATCTATTAGAGGCTTAGTTTTAAAGTTTATAAAAATTTAATGTTTGTCAATGTACATGGAGTTTTTTTTTTTTAATGAAGTGATTTATTTGATTAGAATTTGAAAAGAGGGTCTATATTGAAACGCTTATAGATTCTTTAACATACCAAGAAATGATTGTTTGACCAGCTCGTTTTTTTCAATATCACTGTACTTAATTTACAACAAAGCGTATTTCTTTTTCCGATTTTATACATTTACTCTAAGTTGCTGAATATCAAACATGTTTTGGAAGGGAAAAAGAGGGGTAGGTGACCTTCCTGTAATCAATGAAATGAAGCACTGGTAATTGACCTGTATCTTTGGTTAACCCCCACTCCCACCCCTATCCCCGATTTTAAATACGGTAAATTAGATTCATTAGTGTTAACAAATCATCATACTATCAATTTAATTCCACAATTTGTGATTTATACATATTTTTTCAAAGTGCGTTAAGTGTATCGATACTAAAAAATGTTGATGTACCTTCATGACGCACTTTGAAAATTTTTTTCAAAGTGGGTTAACTTGGTCCAAAATTTAACGCACTTTGAACAAAATTTTCAAAGTGCGTAATTTTTTCAAAGTGCGTTGCCACAGCCCTCCCCCGTTTTACGTTTCCTCGTTCATTTTCTGTCAGGATCAGGTTGCATGTCGGGATTTGTTTATTCAGTAATGCAAAGATTTTTATTGGATTGCAAGGGATCACGGAGTTCTACGGAATTGTGTTCCATATAAATTCAATCAAGTTACCATGCTCTTTGGATATTAAGAAGCTGTCACGAAGAGAGCAATTCGCCAGAACCACGTACAATCTATTTAATAAAATTCCAATTACTGCTTGTTTCAAATCAAAGCGCCGCAAATTACATGAATTAATCCCAGCAGTAATCGATTAGCGTAACATCCAAAACCCTCGTTTGTTACTCGGTTAGACACCGTAACGGCTTGTATTATTCGTTCTCTAACGTAACTTAATAACTTATTATAGGAGATATGTGGGTAACTTATTGTATGTTACAAGTTAAAAACCATTTAAGATGATTTTAGGATGAAAACATTTTTGCTTTAGATACTACATGTTTGATATCTGTATATCAATTCTAGTCAAATTATACAGTTTTATTATGAATATTTAAAACTGACTCGTGTACTATGAAGAAGCAATGATCCTATTTGAACACGTAATAGATACTGAGAGAGAGAGAGAGAGAGAGAGAGAGATAGAGAGAGAGAGAGAGAGAGAGAGAAAGTTGATGCAGAATTTTCGAAATACGGGTATCCTTAATTAACTTATACTGAAAGTTTCCCTTTTCTACACAATGGATTATATTTCTAGACGAATGTGACAATGTCAGCTATAAGTCGGCGCTTTGCGCTTTACTTCCTATTCAAAAGTTTCCCTATGGCATTCCGACACTGTCAGAAATCGTTCAAGACAATACCACAAAGTAGATGTTTGAGTGCCACGTGATTGAGATTGTTGTCTCACAATAGTTACAATGCGATTAAATCAATGAGAAAAAAATTAGAAATTGCAGTTATTAGATGTCTTTATTAAGAGATATGCAATAATAGTGAGTACATCTTCATAAATATAAACATTCAAAATGATACTAGTTTTTAAGACATCGAGTGCCGCTGATATGCAACTGGCTCATGATAATTTTATGTCATGCTCTAGTATTTACATTCCTCTGCGCTTGCTTGACTGTGAAGCGGAAAGGAAACTAAATACTTGTGTGTTCCTATTTTTATCTTTTTAACCGGATTTATTTACTTTTGAGCACCGTAATTTTTCAAAAGTTCATCTTTTCATATGATATATGAAATATGTGGAAATCGTGTAAAAATTCGACATTTATGAAATCATTGTCTGAGAAGTAGTATTTCCCAAATTCATGAAAAAGTTTTACATTCCATCAGAAGTAAATTTTGTTAATGATTATATTGATATTATTCTAAATACTTATCCTGCGTTTAATCTTTTTAAATATTTACATTTCAATGAGAAGTTGTAAAACAATTCTTACTTTTAGCTTATTTTATTTTTTTAACAGATATATCAGAATGACATGCTGTCAATGAATTCCAATCCGTTCCACCTGGGCCAGGCTATGTCGTACCTGATTAACACCTTATGGCTGGAAAAACACACCCACTTGTTGACGGACGCTAGCCTACTGACCGATGGCTTCATTGAGGGGTTCTGGACGGGACAGCTATTCAATCTGTCCCACACCACAGTTCTACATCAGGACCATGAGGACTTCGACGAAATCTCACTCTTCTTCCACCTTAGAGATTTACGTGAAAATGGCGTCAAGCAGTTCGTAGTTCATGCCCACCCCAATCAAGTTAATCTGCTGATGCGCGCCAACCGACGGATGGAAGTCACCACTGGACGAGGGGGGTACCGGTGGTTCCTGTCCGATACCGCAATGTCGGGTAAAATTGACGACGAACTGATTCCAGGAGGCGCTCTTTTCGTCAAAACTGTCCGGGACGAGAGGGCGCTAGTAGAGCACACGATAAAGAGGCTCTACGAAGAAATAGAGGGCATAAAGGACAGCACGCTGTCCGACAATACGTCCGACTGCTTCAGGTTTGTGATTGACATTTTGTGATTTTACAAACAAACGTTGCAGCAAATTAATAAGATGTTACCATTATAGTTTTACCATTACAGGAGAGTCCTCCTGAAGAAATCGACCAAAAACCTGCCTCTTTACTGCGGCATCGCCCAGTTTCGGATAGACAACCACTTTTGGAGAGTTCTCAATGAGAGTTACAGGGAACTAGAGTGGATGTCGGCAGGCAAGATCTTTTACAACCACAGTAAACACAGCGTTCAGTGGTACGGGAGTACTATATTTGGCCCTACCTCCCAAAGCAAACATTTTCATCGTGTGGTCACCACCCCCGCACCGCCATTTGTGATGGTAAAAGGTCCCATCGACACAGGCGACTCCTGTTATGGAAACAAAATGTGTTACAAGGTTCTCCGAGGGAATCCTATCTATCTCGGTCCGAACACTCGTGTGGAGGATCTACAGGAAGTGGAGGCGGAGCGGTACTGTTGCAGCGGGTTCGTCATGGACATTCTGGAGTACTTAGCCACGGACCTAGCCTTCGATTACTTGGTGTACTTCAGGGACGAGAACAGCCACAACGCCACTAATCCGTACGTGTCATTGCTGCACGACGTACAGAATGGAACGGCCGACATCATAGCAGGTGCGTTGACTGTGACGTCAAATAGAAGCAAGCAGCTACGTTTCACGGAGCCGTACTACTTTTCTGGGTTTGCAATGATCGTACCGCCGCAAGAGGCATCCAAACCGTCAATGGACGCGTTTACTGCGCCGTTTGATAGTTACGTCTGGATGGCAATATTTCTAAGCGCAACAACAGCTGCGCTGGCTACCTCCTTGTTTGAATGGAACAGTCCATTCGGATTGAATCCATGGGGTAGAAAGCGACTGAAGAACTACACCCTGGGCTCGGCTTTAGTTATGGTTTACTCCGTTCTGTTTGGCCATACAGTCAGCACAAAGACTCCAAAGTCCTGGCCTGCGAAAGTCCTTCAAAACTTCTGGGCGGGGCTTGCCATTTTCATCGTGGCTAGCTATACCGCTAACCTGGCGGCCTATTTAGCGGGAATCAATAGAGTTGATGAAATGATCAGCATCTTTCATAACAACGCAAGTACCTCCTTCACTAAATATGCATATAGAAATTCACTGAAAATGGTTTACTATAAAAAAAATTTTAATGTTACAGATGAACTCTAAACGAGTGCACGTTCTGAGATCGAGCCCCGCGGCCGACTACCTCAGGGTCATCAACGAGAGGAATCACAAAAACATCATCATCAGCGAGGTCCCCCCGGACGTGACGCAGCTCAACATCATCGATAACCTCAAGTACGGACCTCATCTAATCTATCTAAACATATTTATTGACAGCTCAATAAGATTGGGCAGCAAACAAAGCCGTATATATATATATATATATATATATATATATATATATATATATATATATATATATATATATATATATATAAATTATACTTTCATGTTAAATACTGAAATCTGATTGGTTTAGACGCAGTTGACAATCCGTTCTCTTACCCTCAGCGTTAGCAACACGCTTGGCAACGGGCCGACAGAACGAATTGTTACCTGCGCGTACGGTTTGCCGTTAAATTCACGTCATTTCTATATAAAAGCAGTAAAATTGTCTCTAAAATTAAGACATTCAGTATAATAAAATAAATATTGCCTGTTTGGGAGGGTAACAGTTGAAATTAAAACCCTTAAAAAACCATTGGTTTTCTCGGGGTGTCAATTTCAACTGTTACCCTCCCAAACAGGCACTATTTATAGACTAGTACCCTCACTCAAATGGAGGGACCTCGATCATCGTCAATGGCTAGTTTACGTGAACCAGTGCATTATTTTTCCCGAGGTATCCTTATCTTCCCTCAGATATAAAGAGAAGAGGGCAGTAACGTGCCGTCATTAAGGGGATAATTTTAAAAAGCTAACCCGACGTCATTTGAACTGAAAAATTAACTAGTATTTTCAGCATTTTCATTTTAAGTGATAGGCAACAACATTCTTGAATAAGAAGGAATTGAAGAAGATGAGCGAAATAGCATTAATGCCTTTTTGGTTTAGTCGTTAAATACATTTTAAATCTATATTGTTAAAATACAAGTTTGCAAAAGCACAATTTCTACCTATATTCAATTTTGAATATTCAAACAAATGGTAAGAAAAAAATTGCCTTCAGTTTTGGTGGCATCATACACACAACCTAGAACGCCTAGTTATACATGTATAAAATTACCTTATGTCTGGTGCTTTGCCCACTGAGCCATTTCAGTTACAACAAAGTGCGTTGTTTAAATGCTTAATGCGACTTTGGCAACGAATTTACGGACTGGTGTTATTTTTCTAAAACGTTCAATTGTTAGGATACAAAATAATATATTCAATGTACAGTCCGTCATCTCTCCACGTTTTTGTTGATTGAACTCGGTTTGTGTTTCATTAGACTTTATTTAGACAATGACAAAAATATGGAGCACTTACTCGCTCTATAAAAGAAAAGGCATTGAAGTTCTACAAAATTACACTATTTGGAGGTATCGATACATGTACGCATACGCCAGTTTAAAATCAATATATTCCAAGTATTGAAGATATTTATTAAACAATTCATTTGTTAAACTATTAACGTATTTAAGGGTTACAATAGATGTCATGTTAAATATACATTGTTTTGATTGATTAAAAAATTATATTTTGATATTTTAATTTTCAGTATCTTATTCGTCCAAATATTGGCAATATACACACCTTATCAACCCATCTCCCTTGAAATACATGTATTTGGGGGAAAATGTATGCATACACGAGAATACAATAAAAATTTAAATCTTTTAGAAATATAGCATGGCTATGTTCTTGGTTCTCTTTATTTTGACAGGAATAAATCATACGAGTATTATGTAAACGACCGTCTGCTGTTGGAGTACGCGCTTGCGCAGCACGACAATTGTTCAATCAAATTTAGCGGCAATGACTTTGGAGAAAACCTCTATGCATTTGGACTGAACAGGGATACAGTTGATTTGACAGTAAGATAGAGTCTCGTTATGTCATTACTAATATTAAGGTTCATCATTTGAATAAGGTTAAACAAAGAAGGTGTTGCAGTTCCTATGCTAAATTTCCCTAAAGGAGTTGCATATAAAATGGAAAACTCAAAGTTACAGAATTCGTGTAAATCTTTTTTTTTCATGCAACGTTGTACATAAAGCAGTGTAGAATCTTTATTTGGAAAGTTTGTACTAAATTATTTAAGACCATGAAATAAATTTGAAAATGGTTACACAGACAAATGTGGCAGAATTCACGCTATATAAAAGGGGAATCCCCATCATTGTGAAAAACTGCCTGCTTGAAACAAAATTAATTAAATCTTAACGTTTAGAGTAAGACAATTTCTCGAAAACTGCCATTTCCGATTTTTGTTTCAAAGAGGCATATTTTTAATAAATCTGACGTTTGTTAAAAAAATCTATAATACCTTTGAAAGCTAAAAACGATGTGTTAAATTTCCCCCCTCCTTGTTGCAGGGCTAGATTAGTCGAGTGGTAACGCAGTTAGAATAGATGAATACCGTGTCTTACATTTTTTAACTGGGTTCGAATCCCGAAAAAGTTGGAATTTTTTTTTTATTTTATTTCTTTTAACCGCATGGAAAGCTAATGTATATAGATAATTTAAGAATGTCAGAATAAAGTTATTTAAACTCTTGTTAATGTAATATTTTTCATGCATGCCTATTTTTTTGAACAAGTGATTTTAAAACTATGTAAATATACTCAGTATGCATCAATGTAGAAAGTTGATTTTTACCCCTTTTTTTTTTAAATAACCGGGTATGCTGATTTCAAAGATACATGTAGAGGTTGTTGAAAGCAAACAAAACCATTTTTTTTTAATTTGAATCGGTGATGAAGCAATAGGTTAATGAAAATTTGTACGGATAAATTTTTTCTACCTTTCAATCTAGACTTAGCGTTTTTATTAGATACTATAGAAACATAGGATGATTATAATTACAACTCTGACGTTTTTGAAGAGCCAGAATTAGATTTATTCATGTATCTCAAGAATGATACGGTATTTTAAACACGCTGGACAGTGGAAATCAATTTGATATAATCCGAATACAGAATAAATGGTTATCTTTCTGCTTGTAATGGGTGGTTGCCGTCTTCGATAAAAATGCGCGTAAAATGTTTGTTTATTTTGCCTACATACGGAACATACCCACCATGTAAATATAGTCGTCTACGTAATGTGTTTATATTTAGATATGGCTCTCAGGCGATACGGATATTTAAATGTCCTTTCCACGTTAGGGAATAGTCCCGCTGTTTTGCAACACCTTCTTTTCTCGATACAGAGAAGGGAAATAATTCTGATTTTATTTCAAAAATGCATGAAATAAAAATGAGGACATTTGTACATGATGACACTATTCTCAATATTCTATTGTATTAGAATTTTGAAATACAAAAGAGATTAAACGTTTATGTGCCAAGAAAATATTTTACAATGACGCGAGATTCGTTAAAATGTATGTTTTCTACGACGTCCGCGTTATCATTTTACTGGCCAATGCAAATAATTGGCTTAAATGTATGTTTATTCCTTTTTTTGTACTTATTAGTATTCACCTATGTGACAAATATTACGATGGAAACGCTAGTTGATCGGATATTGTCTTTTTAAAAATTACCATTTTAAATATCACTTTATATTATTTCCTAGGAGAACATGTCTTCGTTAATTCTAAGTTACCTGGAGGGTGGCCAGGTCACTGAAGCGTTACAACGCTATGTCAAGAACCGGAACTGCGCCGGTCGGTCGGAACGGTTTACCCGGAAGTACGGACTAGATCACACGGGCGGACTGTTCATCATCCTCCTGTCGGCCATGTTTGTGGGGGCGTTCCTCCTGGTGGTAGAACTGTGTGTGTTTAGATACTTAGTGCCGTACCTGAGGAAAAAACCCAACGACAGTTTGTGGAAGAACAGAAATATAGAATATGTGAACCAGGTAATCATTGAGTCGTTTTAACATATGAACCGATTTGGAAATATTTGAGTCATTATGACATATGAACCGATTTGGAAGTATTTGAGTCATTATAACATATGAACCGATTTGGAAATATTTATAACATATGAACCAATTTGGAAGTAATTGATATACTGAAAGTTGGGCTCTGTGGGAGGAAAACATGTATACGTGAATTTTAAGCTTGCGCTAACGTTTCTGGCTTTTTGTTGATAACGCAAGGAAGTTTGTAAACGAAGGCAAATTCTATTTTCCTCCTTTATGATTGAAAAATACATATTATCGCATAATTTTGATATAATGTCTTTGATAATTGTTCGACAAAACGTACTCTATATTAATTTATTTATTCACTTAAACTGAGTTAACTTTATCTTGGCGGTAAAAACGTTTCAGTCATTTTACAGTTGAACAGGCTGACAGTAGTCAAATTGTTTCTCAAAAGAGCAATAAGCCCGGCTGAAAATAAAATACAGTTATTTATTATATGTATATATAATATGAGTCATTATCAAATGAAACATGGATTTCAATAGCTGCAGTTCTGTAGTTCCTGGTCTGAAAAAATTCGGATGGACGACCTGGAAACTCCCAGGTCGTCCATCCGATTTTTTTCAGACCGAGAGCTACAGGCATGCGGCTACGATTTCAAAAGAACTGGTACCGGCCTGATATGACATGTAGAAAGTAAATCACGACCACAGACCAGTATCGTTTTACTTTAATGTCCTAACTGTCATGCTTTTATTTTTAGGTTTTGTTTGGATTGAAAAAATATAAAAGACACTTTTACTCACTTTATACTGTACTCTGACCCAGGGTGTCATTTGATTAAGATTTTGTTTAAATGTTTCGATATTTATAAACACCGCTTTGTCTAAATGTTATTTATTCACTGAAGTGACAAAAGTAAAAGATTTTTAGTCTTAAATTTTGTTCTGTAATATTGTTATTTTTTACTATTATACAACAAAACACAAAACAAACGTGTTAATTTAAAAACTAATCAAATAAGTTAACTGTAAGTGTTCATTCTTAAAAATAAAAGATAGATAGATAGATAGATAGATAGATAGATAGATAGATAGATAGATAAGCTGTCCTTGATTGAAATAAAGTACGGAGACAAATAAAACTGTTAACTTATTGGACAGATAGCTGAAAGCAAGAAATTACGTTTGCCAAAAAGACGCAAATTTAGTAATAGCTACAATAGTAACAATTTTCTAATGTATTAAAAGACACAGATAGCGCGACACAGCAGAGACAAACTCCACTGAGCTATATGAAACACACTTTTCTTAACTTTGATATTATAAAGTTGAAGTTATCTCTCTATAATCCGGACAACAACCATCACTCGGAAAGGTTCATAAGATTAAGACTGAACCCTTAATCCACTCGAGACCCTTGGAAAAAATTACTGCATCCGAGCCTGTCCAAGCATTCTTTGTTTGGTTGGCTTAATTAATTATTTTTCTGTGCTTCATATTAAAATTCTGCACCCACCTTCCATATCCAGTTTATCACTTAGAACAGTGCCATTATATGCAGTACCTCATTAACATCCTTTAAATTTGTTTGAGTACAAAAAGAGCTTTCTTTAACAGATGATGAGGTGCTGGTGTTACTCAATACAAGAGTGATTGAATATAAACATTTTTGCAGCTCATCTGTTTATTCCTTGATCAAACCTGAAACTACTCGTATACAATACTGAGCAAAAGACACAGTGCCACGGAAGACTGGTTTCATCGTCAAAATAAAAAATATATATATATATTCATATTAATCAGCATTATCTACAGGTTTACCCGATACTGCCCATTCTTAAAACGAAATGAGGTACTGTTTTATGTCGGAAATGAGCCGGAAACCGTCAATTCTGTCTGTGTCAGAGCAAGAACTATTATCGGCCCTATGCGCCTCGATTGGCCCTCTCTCAGAATGGACATCATTTTGTTTACACCCTTTACTTAAAAATGTGCAAGGTGTTTCGAAAAGAATATCTCAGACTTTCCCCAAAATCCGAAAAAGAACATGTCAGTTTTTTGGGGCTAAAAAGGGAATACCCGGTATGCCAATAAGAAATCTTGGAGTTTTTATTTTTTAGAATCGATTTTATTTATTCTTTACTGGTATATATGTGTACATATTTTCAAAAGATGAATGTGAACGACAACCTGGGACAGAATACATATCTAGAGCAGTAATTAATGGGCAAGTGAACTAAAATACACCGTGTTACTTTGCTTTCTGAATACTGTGGTTTCATCAATATTCGTTGAATACCAATTTTCGTGGATTTCGTTGTTAAGTTTATCCATGAAAATAAATGTTCATTGAAGTGCAGTTTCTACTAACATTTTGTATTGATAGTGTCATTGGCCACGATTTACGTATCCTTGAAACTGTGATTTTCACTTTAACCACGAAAATTGATACCCTTGAATATTAATGAAACCACAGTATATCATAATCAAATGGTATCTGTATATCTGTCCTTTATATGGTTTTAGATATATTTTTTAATATAACGAAATAGGACACGAAAACGTAGTTCGTTGTGTTATGTTAAAAGACCATTGATTATTTTTGTACGGAAAGAAAACTGTGCTTTATATTGAACGCATTAGTGTATCAATGTTTGAGAGATACTGACTATTGAACGCATTAGTGTATCAACTGTTTGAGAGATACTGACTATTGAACGCACTAGTGTATCAATGTTTGAGAGATACTGACTATTGAACGCATTAGTGTATCAATGTTTGAGAGATACCGAACTGCGTTATTAGCTGATGATATGATAGTACTATGATAAGGTTTTACTTTTGTCAGAGACTGTATCGGACAGTGATGAGTGAACAGTTGGTGTCTCCACAGCAAACAGCGCAGGAAATGATCAGGATCGTCAAAGAGAGACAATTCGAACGCCTCTTTCTGAAAAACGAGCTGAGCAAACACGTATGGGTCCTCACAATAATACATTATTTTAAAAAAAATAAACAAAAGTATAAAACCTACAATATATTATTTTTTGCAAAGGAGAAAATACGCAACTTTCCTTAATGTCCAAAGAAATGCAATGTACTTTAACAGTCTGTCATTTTTTATTGTGCGTGCGTGCAGTACTCACAATGCATTATGGCAGTAATAAAGATAAACACCCCATTGCGTGAATGACATTTTGTACAATCATTTTTCATCTCACAGGGGAGAATCCAAAAGAAAGGAGTTCCGAAAGGTCTTCGTTTAATTGACATTACAGACAATCTGATCAGGTGAGTTTAGATCACGCTTCAATATTTGTCATGCAGCGAAATGATGGAAGAAATTACCTAGAATTCTTTGTAGATTCTTCCACTTTAAATATCGGTTTATGTTTCAATAAGCTTCTTGTATCAATGTTGTCACTACGGTAAAAAGAAATTTCTTTGAATAACCCAGCTTTGTTTTTCGTTCGCTCAGATCAAAAAAAGAGGAATCACAAATATTTGCAACGTCTTCCTCTGGTCAGATTTTTACAATTCAAAAACATTCATATGACGACGATGGCGAAGATTCCTTGAGTGAAGTCAGTGATTACGTCACGGGCGACGAACAGGATACTCAAATTTCATTTGAAGACATTGAAAACGCAACAGTTTTGTCAGATATATCGGGAGTACCAATCAACAACCTAAGAAAGGCACCGACAAATGGGCAGCATGTAACACGGTCAATGTCGGAAAAGGTCATAGGTCAGTTTATACGTCATAACCCACGTGTACGTTACTGTTCTGACTCAGTGGACAGTGGCGTCTCATTTAAATCATCGAATAAACGAAACAAGTCTTGCCCAAGTTTTCAGAAACGCACAACAAAAGAGAAAGAGAACAAACGGAGAGTATATGAAGAGGATGAAATTGAAATGGTGGACATGAGTCACATGGCCGAACGGCCGGAGAAAACACAACTGATTAACAAATCAAAGCGTGGAGCTAATCTCGGTCGTGCGTTCACGTATTACGGAAAGTCTATGAAGGACAACCGTCTGAAATCGTCCATTAGGAAGATTGCCATGGCGACGCGGCGACACTCCGAGTCCGTTTTTGACGACTGCGCAGTGGACGCTCTCTCCAAGGAGGACCTGATGGTTTTGTGGAAGAAATCGGAAATCGAGCTACAGACCAGCCTTAACCGAGTGACCCAAGAAAACGCTCACTTAAAGCGACTTCTGCGTGTTGTGGAAGTGTCAGAGAAAGCACCACAAGAAGAGGCTCAAGACAGGGAGACGATTCCCCTGACGGCCACCCCACTGTAGAAGGTGTCATCTACATCCCAATAGTGTCCAGAACCTGCCGCCTTTCTATAACAGGGCGTCATCTCCAGACACCGGGCCGCTCTCCATGTTACAATATATGTAACTTAGGTCATCCCGGTCAACAACAGTTAGAGACAATCATCCTTACTATAGTGTATAACATGTAGATATCATTGTAGAGTAGTCGGCTGCTGATAGTCCTAGCATGCATATCTGTGAAGGGAGCACTTCCATTTAGAATGATGATATAACTGACTTCCTTCACTTCTGTAAAATACCTAAAGAAGTAGACTGTGTTATACGGTTCATTTATGGCTGACTGCACTTGTTTTATGCAAACTTGTTCCTTTGTTGAAACCTCATGGATACTTGTAAATCAAAACTTAAAAAGGTTCAACTGTCGTTATAATATTTTGATAAAATTTATTTTCTTTATAAAAAAAATATTGTAATAGATTTTCAGTAAATCATGACGTCATCTTGTTACAGGACTTTGTGATAGCGTGATGTGTGGTGTATATGGTTTTTTTTTCTATATGAATGAAAGTTCATAAAAACAATCAAACACAATTGTCAGGGGCTGACAAATACATTTTTTAAGCACTTGCCCTCGGGCAAGTGGCTAGGCAAAATTTACTTGCCCTACCTCAATATCTACTAGCCCGACCAAATTCTTTATTGTGATTAAAAATATACAATACACATACCGTACGATGATTTTGCCCTTTATTTTTAATTTTTCCACTTTTAATACTCTTCATAATATAAAGTTTTGATTCAACATCGCTTCCTCTTGGTTTTCTCGAGAATGTGCTAAAAAATCAACACATTACATATTGATATTTAGTTGGATTTGTTGTAAAGGTAAAAAACAAACATTTTATTAACAGTTTTGGGTGTCTTTATAATTTCTTTTACCTTAGGTGAACGTCTGAGATAATAGGTGACAAGCGCGAACGCATGTTCATGGCCATGGTTTCATTTAGGTCGCAGAGATGTTAAAAATAAAGATAAAATGAATCTTCAGTGAGTTGTTTAATTTAAACTAATTATATATAATCATATTAGGCCTACCCTGGTAATATTTTAATTTTTAAAAAGTTCTAGGCTATGATTACGATTAGCGAGTGATAACAGGCACACATCTATTTTTAACATCAGTTATGGCGGCGTACATGGAGACGGTGAACACAGCTCAAAGAAGTTGATCATACAATAAACAGCTCAATTTGATGTTAATTGCCATTTTATAAGTATTTATCTATTAACAGATTATAATCAAAACAGTTTTTGCAATTAAACGCTCTATCAAAGATTAAATTAGTTTTAAACATTACGATAAACAAACACAAGAACAGTAGTACTGAATAACAGTAGAGAGAATTTATTTCATTATGATAGCCCGTGCTGCACCTGGAAAAAAAACATGTCAAAATCCTATTGTGGTGTATAATTTAAGCACACTTAGATCGTAAAGAGTTTTCTAGAAAAAAAAGTGTGTATTACATTCGGCGAAATACGGTATTTTCATTACCAGTACATATGCGAAAGTTTAAAAAGTCACTTGCCCACGGGCAAGTCCCTATCGATTTTTTACTTGCCCGATCGAAAAAATCACTTGCCCCGGGCGTCGGGCAATCGGATTTGTCAGCCCCTGAATTGTGGAGTTATTTCTCTGCAGATTAATAAAAGGATATATATTGTGAATATCAAAACACATCTCGAATTACATATCATATTTCCTAGCGTCTGAAGGTCTACACTTTAGGATTTTATTCAAGATGATAAAAGATATCAGTAATATGAATTGACATATGAATATGTCATCCCCCTTCCAGATTATGAAAAAATCACATATTGAGCAATATTTCTGGTTAAACTGCCGTACGTGCCCTTTATATGCCGGTTTCTGGTTAAACTGTGGTATCCTTTATAGGCCGTTTTCGCAGTTTTGACAGGGATTTCTTAAGTTCTATATTTTCCCTTAGCGTGTTCTGTAATAAATAGTTCAACTGTAGCTCTGAGGATTTCCACAGGTGTAGTAACTCTTGCTTAGTCATGCTAGCCATGTTCAGAGGCTGTGCAGTAGTGTGGTTTAGTGCATGGAGACCACGGCTCTGAGCTTTATTGTGTTCTCGTGGAGAGCTTTGCATAGAATGTGGACGATAACGCTCACTGCTCGAGGAATGTGAAGATCTACTAGAGTGTCCCCTGTTTCTATCCCAGGAAAGTAAACCACTTTTTTCATCACTCTCATCGTCAGAATAACACTGTCTGTTTTTGGCGATAGAAGCACTTCTGTCTTTCGATGATAATTGACCTGAGACCTTAGACACTTCACAGAAAGATGCCTCCTTTTCACCCCTGTAACAGGCAGCCTCGTTTTCACCCCTGTAACAGGCTGCCTCGTTTTCATCCCTGTAACAGGATGCCTCGTTTTCACGCCTGTAACAGGCCCCTAACGTCTCATCACTACCACTGCTACAACCCGACTTACACCGGCCAAGTAAATGTTGTCCCTCGAATGAAGAATGCACGTCACGTTTATCATAATATTCGAGTTCCTGGTTATCGTCTGCTGCAAGTTTACCGGGAACATACCACATATCGTACTTGCTATCAGACGCCTGAATATCACACAAATCTTCCAGACCCCGCAGTGTCTGGATGTCGTCTGCTTCGCTTTCGTTACACTCTTCGCCGCTGTCGTCGTAATCCCTAACCGAATCAACCTTGGGAAGAGAATGTTGGTACTGAGACCGCAAAGCTTCCAAGTTTACACAGTTGCTAAGGTTACGAAGAGAGAGGCGAGTGATATCAACGGGCTCATCAGGTGAGTCATCCGGAAACAAGCTGGTAGATTTCATCTCGCTCACCCTGTAATAGACAGTTTCAGTTAATTCATCACCAGATTTTTCAATGAAAATAATACAATGTATATAATGCAAATATTTAGTACAAACTACAAGTTTACCACTTTGCTTTCTCCACGATGTCTAAAAAGTTTCGATTGATTCGCTTTGTTTTCGCCATGTCTGCAAGCTTGTTTTTCTAAACAAAAAATTGAACCAGATGCAATGTCAACAAATGGGTGTCGTCGAAAAGGGAAAGAAAATAACCAAACTTATTTGACGACAATGAACAGACCCTGATTGTGCTCTTCATGAACAATCTGGAGAAGTCGCCTTTCTTGACAATCCCTAACATCTCCTTGGCAGACTCCTGGGCAGACACTAAAACTGCACTGTTTATGCACCTATGGAGTCTCTGGGAAAAAGAGAAAACGTATCGTATCTTCACATAATTTTGAAATATATCTACATTTTGTAATGTTTAAAGAGTAGATGGGGCGTAATGTACTACTCAAATTATAACTACATAAAAAAGATTTCATCAAAATGAAAATGTTCAAACCTGACTGAAGAACATGACATTGAGGCTTTTCCAGAAGCTGTCGTCTGGTCGTCTCCGGCAGACTGGCAGGAGGAATTTAAACACGAGATGTTCAACGAGAACCAGCAGTATGCAGCAGACGATGGCGATGGAGAGGAGCGCGAAAAGGCCGCTGTGGTGGAAGACGGTCAGACTGAAGCGCTGCTGATTGATGCCCTGGTTAAAACATTTCTCCTCGTCAAAGTGGATGTCGATCAGATTCTCCAGGTACCCGGACTCGTGGTAGTGCTTGATCTTCTCCGAAACTGGTTTCTAAACATAAAAACAATTCTGGCCCTTATTCGTTACAAACGCATCTCACTTATCAACAATCGCGCAACCATTTGGCTGTAAACAGGCCTCGCCTCTGTTGATGTACAACTTAGATCGACATTGTTTTTATCTTTAACTTCTTACCTGGAGCGGCGAATCTTTAGGAAAGCCTATTCCATATTCATCCTCGCCAAAAGACTGGGGGACGATATACAAATTACAGTTTGGATCCAGCTTCACACGTGCATAATCCAGAATTGGATAATCTCCTAGGTAGGCGTCGATGTTACCATTTCTGAAAAAATAATGATTAGTAAATGTTTTGGTCATCCAACAAATTTGCATATAAAAATTGTAGATGCCTAATATGCATACCTACATCAACATATTGATAGCATCGTTTGTCGTGGGCACGAGATATTGCTGACTCCTTTGATAAAGCTCTTTGTTGATGTTGCTAGTCAGGGCCTCTACGGCGCTTCCTCCAAGTACACCAACTCTAATTTCCTTCAGCTGGAACAGGAAATTAAGTGCAAGCTATGAAATGCACGAAACATATGCATAGTATGTTCTTATCGAATCTTTACTCAATTTTATCAACGTTAGATTACCTATTTTAACCAAATTAGATAATTTTTCACAGATTGATGACCATAATTATGTATTATTTTCCTCTAATATACTCACTCTTGAGTCAAACACGCTGTTATAATCAATCCCATTGTGTTTTCCTGCCAGAAAGGCGGCTAAGTTGGCTGTGTAGCTGGCGATGATGAAGATGCATGCAGACGCCCAGAAATTCTGAAGAACTTTACTCGGCCAAGATTTCGGGGATTTCGTACTAACCGTGTGGCCAAAAAGCAGCGAGTAGACCATGGTCATGCCCGATCCTATGGTATAGTTTTGTTTTCGTTTTCTACCCCAGGGATTCAAACCAAACGGGCTGTTCCATTCAAACATAGACATGCCCAAGGCAGATAAACTGGCACTGACAAATATAGTGCACCAAACCTCAGGAGAAAAGGGCTCTAGGAAGGCGTACATGTAGGTCTTCTGGCTCTGTTGAGTATACAGGACTGTAAAACGTGAAAAGTAGTACGGGTAGGAAAAATCAATAGCGCGCAGTCTATTTCCGGTGATACTAAATGCTGCTATGGCCATGTGGGCGATGCCATTGGTCAGGTCCCTCATCATCCCGTCCCACGTACCGTTCTTTTCTTTCCCGTAAGTGGTATCATGAACAATGTATAACACGTAGTCAAATTCTAGATCGGACGCGAGTTTATTCAACAGGTCTACTGCAAAACCACGACAACACATGAGTTGGAAGCTGGAAGAGTCGTTGATGTTTTCGTAATTCTGTAAGACATTCAACGTCTGATTTTCGTCAGACACCAGAATCTGGACACAGGGTGTGCTCTGGATGCATTGATTTGAATCTTCTATCCCGTTCTCTACCATCACAAAAGGTTTGACTGGGTTTGTCACAACGCGGTATCGAACCCGTCCATTCCGTATATCTAAGTCTGGCTCAGAGGGCCATAGAATTCCGCGTGGACGGGCGATTTCCCCGTGGACGTACCCAACGTCTTGCCAGATTGACCGACCTACTATGTCTTTCAGTGCCTTTACTCTGTAGTTTTTGTTTGCGAGGTATCCTTCAGAGTTAAATTCAAACTTCATTGAGAAGCCTTGGTAAACCTTCTCCTGGAAGTGTCTGGAAGGTAATAAAACAAATTACTTAAACATATTGTGTCTTTGAGATCTGTTTTTTGACATGCATTAACGAACATGCTCTTTAGATTAACCTTTATCAAATCAATGGGGTTTTCAATATTAATTGAAATAAAGGCATGCATATTGACTGCAACATAATGTTAGTTTTGAAGTTAAGAGTTTTGATGGAGCTGATAGTTACAATAGATTGTCTATCATACAGACAATTTATCATTGATACAGATATGCCAGCCACAATCGTACCCGTGAGAGTCGATTTGTCGCCGATTTGGGAACGCTGGACTAATAAATGACATAATGCGGTTACTGACTGAAAACATTTCAATCATGATAACCATTAAACACTATCTGAAGGTTAACTGCAACATCTATCACTTCTGACTCATTCATGTAAGCGTGCCAATAGTCCCTGTTTAATCAGGGAGGGAGGGGGCTTTTAAAAAGAATATTACCGGTAGAGCTTCAGCCCAGTTGTATGGTGACGATATGCCCCGTTCATACAGGATTGTCCAACACCACGTGAAAATTTGTCATCACGTGGTGCGCTTTGTATTGCCGAATTTAAGTACGAGACACTGTCTGATATTACGTCATCCAATGACGTCACAGAATCTGGCACCATAACAAGAGAGCCAATCGGATACAATTTGATCAATAAAGTATTTTGTGTGTACCCTTTTTCTGTTACAAACCATCTTACTTTCTTTGACGTATTGCACGGAAGTGAGGTAAAAATTGACACTGCCATCGCAGGATTGAGGTGAATAAGAACTATTTTGTCTTCTGTCAAATGATTGCACAACTGCCTCTGTAGCCCCTCAGGGGTCATTTTCTTACTAACAACAAGTAGAGAGATGGTCCAAAGCTCTGTGTGGTTTAGTGAAATCACTTCTCCAAATAACCTATCATGAAGCTCGGTGTCTTCAACGATGATTAGAAACCGGTACCAGAAATTCGTCTTGAAGAATGTCAGCACCGCCCTAGCCGTCTCTTGATAGGAGTGTCCGAGGACTAACAGTAATTTGTTGTCTTTCTGGAAAACAATCATATCCACAATAAAATATGTTGGTTTGGAAATATTGTAATCATAAGCATAAGTAATGTCTACGTTGAATCTACATATATACAAGAGAGACAAGAACATGACTCATGTCTTTAAATGGTCGCGTAACTTTTTTTCGTGGTTTTTAAATTGTAGATTAACATTCTTATTTGTTGTTACCAGATGAATCAATAGTCATTAATTCCAAATTCTCGCCAGCTGTCAAAAAAATCTTATTAATAATTTATTGCGAAATCATATTCTCAGTGTCTCCAGGGGGGTTACCATTAACGTCACTCGTTCCTTCACGAAATCATAAAGAAGTATCTTGATTAATTTAGAAGGCTTGTAAATGGGTGACTGAGTCGGCAATTTGATGGAAGAAAACACACCGAACACTCGGAGCCAATGTTCTCATCTTTTTGGAAAATGAATATTTAGATTCAGTTTTCTGAAAAATTTTATTCCCCTCAATCCATCCCCCATCTCTCACCTAAGAAAGCTATCTGATGCTGTGATGCATAGGAGAAGACCTAATTATAGAACTTGCGGAGTGAAGATGAGAATGGAGATAGAATCGATTGAAGAAGGATTTTTTTTTATTCTTAATCACGTCAATTATACATAGAAATCGTTGTAATGGATGACAGATAGCTGTCTTTGAAATTGGTAAGCTCTTTGGAAACAAGAACTTAAGGGGCTGACAAAATAAAGAAATGCTTTCTACAAGCTGCGGAGAAATAAATCCGCGATCGATAAAGAAATATCTCGTTAAAGAAACTATGATCATTTATTTCAAGCAGGAAATGATTTGTTCAACGAGCTGTGTGATTTTGGTTCCGGTCTGATGAATATAACGTTCATTGACCTAATGGCTCCTATTTTCACAATATTTTACGGCATTTATTTCTGTACCTATTTAAATTAGATATCATCAAACTAACGGGTAAATTTTGGTCAGGGTTGATATCAGTGAGTGGTATATTAAAAAAATGTTTACAGGTACTTCATTAATGCTGCAAATCTTACGTAGAAATTACATACAGAAGGAGCGTCGACACAAAGGAGGATAATCTCGCAAAGGTTTACCTTTAATTTACAATTAAGATTGAAGTTATTCATCCATATTTATGATCTTTTGATATCTGAGGATAACTAGTATTTCAGATTCACCCGGTTAAGATAGACTACATAGTACACCTTTGAACATTAGTTCTATGTTTACACTTATGACCCTTGGTTTTATGCTACAATTTCAACCCATGGTTTTATATTACAATTTCAACCCTTGGTTTTATGTTACAATTTTGACCCTTGGTTTCATGTTACAATTTTGACACTTGGTTTTATGTTTCAATTTTGACCCTTGGTTTCATGTTACAATTTTGACCCTTAGTTTTATGTTACAATTTTGACCCTTGGTTTTATGTTACAAATTCAACCCTTGGTTTAATGTTACAATTTTGACCCTTGGTTTTATGTTACAATTTTGACCCTTGGTTTTATGTTACAATTTCAACCCTTGGTTTTATGTTACAATTTCAACCCTTGTTTTTATGTTACAATTTAGACCCTTGGTTTTATGTTACAATTTTGACCCTTGGTTTCATGTTACAATTTTGACCCTTGGTTTTATGTTACAATTTTGACCTTATGGTTCATGTCACACTTAAGATGGCAATACATGTGTATATGGCAAAAAGTCCAAGATTTCTTTTTTTACAGTTCCCTCCTTATACTCAACATTTTTCAACATTATCATCCGGGTACTTTTTATGACGTTTGCAATGAAAAATCAATCAATGATTTTTGGTTGTGTATCTAAACCTGAGAGGCGTTTCAAAACAGAAAAACTGGACTTTTTCATATTAGTGGATTAGTGGATGAATGTAGCTCGGGGACAAATGTATTTATGATTATTGAAATATTAATCAAAAATCAGTGGAAGCAGAAACTTGGTACAGGATATAGATATAGCTCGGTATTAGATTTCCAGTGTTAATAGTCAATCGCTTGTATACGACTTTACATTATGGATTAATTGTCTCGCAATATTGCGTTTATACAGCTAGATACCCAACACCTCGATATTGTGACTTGCTATTGATGAGTAGCATGTACTTGTTTTTGGAAATCATAAAACAATTTTGATTATCAAATATTTAGATCAATCAAAGTTTGAAGTGGCGAGGATATGATAATTAGGGTAGTAAAGAATAGGGAAGTTCAGCTTATGTAAGATGTTCTACCTTGTTATTTATTAAGAATTATTTTGAAATGTGATCTACATAGATCGTGAAAATATGATATATATAGATCGTGAAAATATGATCTACATAGATCGTGAAAATATGATCTACATAGATCGTGAAAATATGATCTATATACATGTAGAACGTAAAATATGATCTATTAACTTAGAATATAGATCTTGATCAACGATATACACACAGACCCCAATGATGCCGTGTCAATAGATAACGACCGCCAAAATAAATAAGTCTTTGGCAAGCCCAATACATCTACAGCACTGAGAATCCAATTCTTCATCTCCTCAGACGCCGATTAGGTCCCATTTACTCTGACTTATTGTGCAAGATCTTGTACAGAATCGGTATCATGTGAGCGCTTTTCTCTGCGTTCGGACTCCTCTTCAAGTTGTGACTGATGGAGACATTGATCGTAGCTAATGTCCCAGTTTGCGCTACGTGCTCATACTTCTAAATAGACATATTAATTATAATGTAGCTTGAATGATCTCAGCAAATTCATCATCCTGGGATTTCTCTTCCATATTCCCTCTCTCAGGGGGACGCTCTGCTGGATAATGTTCCGTAATAATCTTGACCTGTCCGCGACCCAACCCTCTCTTGTTGAATGAACGAAAGCTCGTCCAATGTCTCACAATAAGATTTCAGATGAAGTACATCATAATAAAAATAAAATCACTGTTTTAGAATTTTTAAATTGTAAAAAATTTGACCATGAAATGCAATTCTAAAAATCTTATAAGAGGGTTTCCAATTTGGCATGACATGCAGATCAGAAGTCTACGTTTTAACATTTCGTGCTGCGGACAAGGGGCATGGTCACGGGTATGGTCAACAATATTTTTCTTCTGATTTTAATGTTTACAATGCTTCAGTAAGGCAACCAAAATTTAGGTATCATTCGTTGAGTTATAAGCGAGTTACAGAGCTTACAACTCTCTGCTATGTAAACAAAGCTTTTGTTTACATTTTGAATGTTGAAGTGAAATACCAGTCTTAGACCAAAAATAATGTGTTAAACGTTAGGATGAAAACGCCAGATGAGTGTAGGTTTAATCCTCCCGTGACGTCATTTGTCGACTGCTCAGCGGTGTTCTGTCACGAGGAGTTGAGTCGTACTGTAACAACAAAATTATGTCGGTGCAGATTAAAATATGGCAAAACCCTTTGATTCGCCAAAATATCTAAAGTTTGCTGTAGCTGAAATGTATGTATCTGTTTACTGATCAAAGTACCGGTTGCAATTGATGTCTTAGGAAATTATAGAAATAAAATCAAACGTATTTTATTTCCGCTTAACCATTGTCGGAAAGAGAAGCAAGACCGACCGTGGGTTTCCGACAATGCAAAATGACGAAGGGGTAGTAATGTAAACAAACCGGAGTGGCATACCTTTCCTCTTTTTATATGCAAGGGGGTGTTTTACATTAATTGTTTATTTTTCGTTAACTTTTAGATATTTAAAATGGAACATGTTGTCTACATGACTTTAAAAAATATGAAAATAGTCAACTAACCCGGGGGTGTAACATCTGTGGTTAAATTATATTCTGCTCGGTGTGATGATGTAGCACTCAAAATAATTTAACTTACATACTTATACATGTAGTTCAAAATATGAAAATAGTCAATTACCCCGGGGGTGTAACATCTGTGGTTAAATTATATTCTGCTCGGTGTGATGATGTAGCACTCAAAAAAATTTAACTTACATACTTATACATGTAGTTCAATTTCGCAAATACGTTTACTGCGGACAAAAGCACTGGGTCCTAATTGCCTATAGTTCTATCTACAGCTAGATTCGAACCACCATTCCTCATCTCAAACCTTCCTACATAACTGACCAAACAAACTACTAAGTTTTGCTGTGTGTAAAATCGACATTTTTAATTCCAGGAGCCATCATTCAGAGAAAACATTGGCATCATTTCCGTAAAAACTACCGGAAAACATAACTGTAAATAAAGTTGTTTCTGATGTGAATTAGTAAGAGGGACGGATGAGATAGAACACGAGACATCGGCGTAAAATCTTCACTGAGCTAAATGAGACAATTTAGTTCTATTCTCCAATGTTTTATACCCATTTAGGAAAAAACAATTACGAAAAACGGGAAGAAATCATTTCATTGCAATTAATTTTCTATCGTTGTAGTCGCTATAAACAGTGGTTGGTGCCAGGCCGTATAACGAGGAATTAAATCAAATTTGTTTCATAAACTCCTCTTTTTCCAAATTGATCAATAGAAAACCCCAAACCAGGGGTCCATGTTGATGATATAAAACAATTTCTTAAGAAAGAGAAATCTCCCCAATCGATACACAAGCAGCGTTTACTGGGCCCTGATACGAAATGCTTTAAGAGAATTTCTCTTACTTCAGTCAATTAGCAAATGAAGAAAAAAGACAATAGCATTGCATGAAATATATATCCGATAAATAAACAAACGATGCATTTAGCGGGAACATATATTTTCTTCCTTTGGCAATAATCAAGTAAAAGTTTCCTTGTCGCTAGTGGTCTGAGCTATCAAACCATCACAAAGATTGGCGGCGAATCCGTGGAATATTGGGGAAATGTTTCTTCGTAAAAAAAAAAATGGAAAACCGATGAACCGATGAACAGTCAAATAAAAGTAAAGTAAAGCAATGAGCAGAGCAAATACCGAGGTAAACACGTTGTCAGATTTATATAAGAATGGGTACTAAGCGAAAACACAAAAATGATTAACCAATCAAAACAGCGAATATAGAAAAACCTGGTAAACCTATAACAGAAAAGGTGACAAAACGGTATTCTGACGGAAAATAACCCCGGGGAAATTTCAACAAGAATAAAAGTGAAAAATAAAAGAATTCCTAAGACGGTGTCTTTACTTACAGAATGAGTCTATTGGGGCCGTATTGCGACCTACAATTACTCGAGACATTAGAGAAAGTGTGTATGAAATCTACAAGGCATATCCTTCTTTCTTAGTTGAGATTTTAAACTATGAATGATGGAGATTTATCTATTTTACCACTTAGCCGAAGTCATTGTTGATTACAAGCACGTAAAACAAATATTTCAAGAATACTACTCATTTTTAAATAATTTCTGGATTTGAGATTTATCGAACTCTGCTGAGGATAAGACAACTTTAGATAAAAGTTGTTTAATTTTTGTGATCGGCTTCGGCATTGTGTCCATTGTGTCCTTACGAGGCATCCGGTAAACTTCACTACTTGCGCACACATTACGCTTTGCACTACTTTGTTAACTATGCAGTGACAGCTTCATGTAAATCTTTAATTAATGGTGTTGTAACAAAGGAAAGTACTAGTAGGTTTGTATTTGACTTAAGATTTAAACATTTTCACATTACATAATGATATTTGAATCATGTTTTGTTTTTCTTTACATGCTTAAGAATTTCGTTTGGAAGTACACTTCGCCTACTGATTGTAAAGTTAGTTCTTTCCTTGCTACGTGTATTTCGGAAAGCAACAAAACAGTGGGATTTACCCTTTTTAATGCATGTTGTACTTTTGACATAACATATAAAAAAAGCTCATGCTGACAACTGATATCACATGCCGATCATTTCTTTAAAAGGAATACTTGTTTACAATATCTTTTATTCCAATTAATACATGTATATGAAAACGGTTGTGACCATCATGCAGCATCCCCTTATCAAACGATACAAGCTTCTATTCTGGGGGAAATCGTTATTAGGAATGTATATCCATAACCCATGTACTATTGGCCCACTCCTGCGACAAAGCATAGCTGTAAAACAAAAATGTAACCTTCCTTTAAGTTATGTTTCAAGATTAGGACAGTTTTATAGTGCGTGGCTTACAGTTTAACACGATTATGTCGAAGTCTATTTCGTCCACGGAAGTGACGTATCTAACATGCATTACTGCGTTTAACTGTACATGCCCTCAAACGCATGTTTTCTGACGAAATCACGGAAAGGTTAATAGCTGTTTTATGACCATTAACAAGTGCATGCGAAGCTTCAGTTTTCTGACCAGGCGATGGGTGACAAGATTTACATAAAAAGTATTTGCTCCAGCTATCATAGCGCATATATCGACTTTGTGATTCTGTATAAAAAGCTATTTACATATAAACCAATGCTTGATGCGGAGGACCTCGTCTTGTATCGACGGGATCCTCGATATATATATCAATGCTCGGTTCATATCGTGATACCTCGGGATACCGAAAACAGAGTTGCTTGCATCCTTATTAAGCTATATAACAGTCTTTATTTGTACTTGTTGAGGTTCAGGTGAATTAAACGTTATCAAAGTATTGTAGGGTCCAAAAAAATGTGCTCAGTGTTTGTGGATACATATATGTAAAAGTCAGTGAATACACCGTTCGTCGGGTCGTAATCGGTTTGATTATTTATACACGGAGCTCCTCGGGACATTTGGTATTGACTGTACACCATGAGGGGACTCGATCCAATCGCGGGGAGCAGCTGGTCTCACGATCACTTGTTGCTGTAACAGTTAATGATTCCAAATCAGGCCTAGCTGCTACTGCTGAACAACCTGTGAACACGTCCCTACAACGTCACGTGGCAACCCTCTGTGACGGAGAACCGGGCACCTGCTAGGGACTGTGTAAATTAACATAGACCAGAGTTATTACAGATATTGTCATCAGTTACGAAAATCTGTTTATGTCAACCATTAGCTTGGATAATAGGTGAAATTGTAATCAATATGATTGGGTTTAATAAAAGAAATCTTTTATATAGGACAAAGGCTTCGCTGTTGGTGATTATCTCTGCTTTCACTGAATTGAGCTTGAGGTTGACAATGCTGTGGTTTCACTGGTCTTAAAGAAATCGGGCTAAATCGACAACGATACTTATTCCTCTCAAAACTTTTTTATGTTCAATGTGATTATTTAGAATGTAAAGAAAAGCAAACACTGTCGCTAAATTGGAATTGATTCATCTATTTGAACAAAAGGGGATATTCACTACTTATTGAGTTATGGCTGGCATCAAACCCAACCATCTCACCACAGACAGGGGAGACAATGGACATTCGTCATTTGTTTGCTCTCCAGCAATTCAGTCTAAAGCCACTCTCCTTTTTTCAAAAAGTTCACTCAATTGTCATAAAAATGAAATATTTAATTAAGAGAGCGTCAGCTTAACGCGGATCAATAGATGGCGGCGCGAGGCCAATCATATACCTACAGAGGGACAGATTTGACATTTTAACGATTGCAGCGATAGTTTAACCCGCGAGAATGATTTTGCTTCACGACTTTTACATCAAAAACAGATAAACAGAAAATATTGTGCAGCATTAAGACTTGATTAACTGGTTAGTGTGGCCAAGTCAATCCGCCTTATCTATCAAGGAGAGGGGTATATATTGATTGTATAGCGGGATGATACTGATTAGTTTAGGGACAAAATGTTGATACTTTGTCAGATATATAATCAGAACTATAAAAATAAACAAATTATCTGTTTAGGATGTTATAATTATATTCGATTCTATCAACGTTTATGTTAAAATCTTCTCTGACAACTTTAATGTAAAAATTGAATTAATCTTTAAACCTTGATCTGACAACCTTGCTTTAGGGATCTGTCAACGTTAATCAAACCCTGTCAGAAGGATTAAAAATCTTGCTATAAAAATCTAACAACCTTTCATTAAGAATCCAACTTTGACAACTTTGCCGTAAGAATCTGACAACAATGTTTTAATTAAGAATCTGTTACATTGGTATATATAAGAATTAAAAAATCAATATGTACAAATCTAAAAACTTTACTGAAGGAATTTATCTTGCTGTAACAATTTGACAACCTTGCTTCATGGATCAAACAAACTTGCTATAGATATTCATCAATTTTCTTTTAAAATCTTATCAGACAACATTGATTTAAGATTCTTAAATCCTTGCTATAAAAGCTTGACAACTTATTACAACCTTGCCTTAAGAACCTGACAACTTTGCTTAAAAAATTGACAACTTTGCTACTATAACCAACTCTGACAAACGTGCTCGTAATTAATAATCTGACAACTTTACTAAACGAATTCTTTCGAGAATATGATTAATAATCAGGAAACGTTGTTGATTCAAATTGTATAAATGTCTGTTTATACACTACAGTGTTAACTTATAAATGTCTGTTTATACACTACAGTGTTAACTTTTAGATTTTCTTTTCATAAAAGCGAGTCGTAGGACTTTTTACAATCTTGTTGATAATTAGACACGCTTTCAAAACTTTCACGGTTCTTTCTCTTTTAACCATTTCAATTTTGCCTGTTTACGATGGAAGGAAGAGAGAGTTACAAAATGTTCGGAATTGAATTCTAAAAAATTAAGATTCCTTGGTTATCTTTTGAGACAGCTTACGAAGAAATGTTTCAAAAATTGTTTCAATCTCCGAATAATTAGCCGATTGATGTTACGCTATTTCCGTTTGAAAATATGTGATAATTAGATTATACTTAGCCTGTCAAAACATTATTTCTATACATCTGCAATAGAACGATGCACCGGCTTTTTCGACGGTTTTGAGTATTTTGATTGAAGTAGAATTATTTGGTAATCATAATTAACCAGGCAAAAGTCTAACCGAAATCAAAATGACACAAATTTGCAAAAAGCAAATCCTAATTCTGATGAAAGTTAATCCAGTTATTTGCAAATTACGTGCATGATATGACCAGCCATAAATCCAATGTATCAGGCAATCAGACGGAGTAATTGGACAAAATTGTGCCGGAACTGACACACGAACACAGCAGGGGGGTTACTTCGTCCGGAGAGATTTCACAGGACCGGACTGAGAGGATAATCCGTATCACGGGGCACCGCCTACCCAGTCTTGATCTATTAAGTCAGGATGTTAGGAATACTGGTCCATGTAAACTTGAACTGAGTTTTAGAGACGAACTCTTCAAATTCAAGTATTCAGACAATTTTCAACTATTTTTCACTCTTACAAAAACGTAATCGACAAACAGCAATCATGGTTTCCTACTGTAAAATACTACGAAGTACTTAAAATTAGTAGAAATATACATAGAACAGAATTGACCTACAGGGTATGTTTTCAACAGTGTTCAAATATCATTCTAATTTGTTAATTGTATGTATTCTTCTGTATAAATATGTAACCTGTTCAGGTGTGAATGAATCATTCTACAGTTCAAGTTATTTTAATAATTCTATCATTAAAAATCATAAATTAAAACTTTTAAAAAGTTAAACAAATAGGACTACTGCTAAAATTTTATAGAAAGCAAATATTACCTTTTCGTAAACAGTCTTTGAGTCCTTTAAGTAGGCCAGGGTAGGTATTCCAAGGACATCAGTTACCATAGAAACAAAATTAATAGATTCCCTATTCCCCACTATGAACACCGCGAGGGTGCGCTGCGTCAGGTAAGAACATACCCCGTGTAGCTGGTCGTAAACACCTGTATAGGTAGGGTAGACGGCTCCGGACACGTTCATATCCGGTCCTTCCACCGACAGATAAAACGTCCGGAAGTGTATGTTATACACGTCTTGCTCAATCACCGCCACAATATCATTTCCATGACAATAGAACGGCAACAAAAGGAGAACACAGCACGTCTGAAAAGCCATAACGTCAAAATAACGTAAAAATAACGTCAGTCCATTCCTCTAGATCGTCTTAAAAACTTTGTCATTTTTGCTCAGTGTGAAGTGCGACATTTTAATCGACTCCAAGTTAGATTCTTGGCGGTTTTGACAAGAGCTGCATTTAACGGCTGTGATTCCTGTTCCGTTATTTTAGACTGGGAACATGCCAGCGTTTGGTATTGACTTCCGGTGAGCCCATACATCACCAGTCGTCGCACAAAATGACAGCAGATCATATCTATTGCAAATTTATAAGTTTTTTCCGATCGCTCACCACAGATGTTGAAAATCGATGCGGCATTTACGCCGTGCATTGAAGGGCCGCCATCAGACGAGAATTGCTACTCGATGTCGTTCGTAATGGCCGAATAGAGTGTTCATCTTCATCATCACGGCTAATGAAAAAAAACACCATCTGCTTGAATTAAAAACAAAAAACCGGTCCTCGCCTAACCATATAGCTCTTTCTTAATGAATATGACCAACCTTTTCCTTGCTGGTGGTGACCAGTTTATTGGAGAAGAGACTTTGATGAACTGCACGCGTCTTCTCACGAGGCTGAATCAACCAGGGACAGAAATTGGTCCTCTCAGATCGAACGCTTCCCATTGGTTGGAAAAGGACAGAAAAAAATACAGCGTTTAATTAAGTAAGAGTTGCTTGCAATGAACCACGGCTTGGATTAGACTTTATTTAACTTGATTAAAAAGCATAGCTTCGGGAGTGGTTAGAGCTAATTTAAGCGTCATAATGTTTTGGAATACCATGTTATGTAAATAGCTACTATGGATAGATAGATGGACAAATGGACAGTTAAGGTGTGGTCACACGATGCGATTTTCCATCAGATTTTCCATCAGATTTTTTTATTCGATTCGCTTTCGACTAAAATCGTACCGTGTGACCACCTAAGTCGAAAGTCGATTGAAAATCTGAAGTGCGTCCGATTTTCAATCAAACAAAACTATTCAATAGGTTTTATTAATCGAAAATCGATTGTAAAATCGTTTCGTGTGATCACCTCAACAAACGACTCCAATCGACTTACCTGAGCAAGTCGATTGAAATTCGGATGAAAAATCGTATCCGCACCTTAAGAGAGAAGATAGGGGTACTTAAACATGCGCATCCTCTATTTTAAATGCACTTTGTAAAAGCAAAGTGGTTGACAACCCCCCCCCCCCCACCCCCACCCCATCCCACAAGCTTAAATGTTTAGATTATAGTTTTGCATGTTGGAATTTTTTGTAGCATCCCTGATACGTGAATAATTTAATTCTGGTTGTAACGCGCTTTCTGGCTAAAAAATTATTTTATATCGTATAAAGAATGTTGCCTACGTCATAAGAAGACTAACGTCAAAAACGTATCGTTTGAATGGCGTTACGTTACGTTTGATTTTTTTAATTTTAAAACGTCATTTTAAAGGTCTTATGACTGTTTTTATTTACAATTAATAGCAAAAATTTAAACTATAAGCAATGAATTCAATACATATGTATTTATTAGTTTTATACGATATAAAATGGGTTGGAACAGTTTACGCTTTTTTATAAAGCGTGAAAAGCGTGAACTGCCCCAAACTATTTTATTCCTTAAGAGAAAGAATAAGAAAAAAAGATGATGGTGATAGATAGACAGATAGATAGATCAGAAACCCTTGGCTAGCGAACATGAGATAGATCATACTATTTAATTGAAGACTGATATATCTCTAAAAGTTCATAGAATGGTCCGACAAACCATTACCAAGAAGCGTTTTACTGTGAAATTTCATGCACTCTGATTAATCTATATAAACTCGGGGTGTTTATGGTACATTAAAATTGTTTCACATTAGAGTCGAAAGGTTTTGGGATAATTAGTTTGGATAAATCAATTCATCCTTATATCTGACGGAATCTATCCATAAAAAAGCTTCCCGCGGATGAAGCGGGCCTTACTGTCCAATTCTCCGGGTGCGCTGGTTACTAACAGTGTCCGTGGACACAAGACACAAGACGGCGTGTCTACGGGGGGGGGGGGGGGGGCAAGCGCTGTCAAATGCACGTGCTGGTTCCCGCCAGGCCCTGACTGGGGAGAGAGTAGTGGTTATCGATTCTTGTATGTCATTTGTCAAATATTAAACATCATCTGTTTTTGATTAAACATTTATGAAAACTAGAACAAATGGAATCGAGTGATTCCAAATTCAAATTTCTCTTCATCCTTCTGTGGATTAATGCAGAGGCATTGCCTTTTGACGTGGTGTTAATCATCATGCAAAAAAGTGTTTATAGTGTAGTTACTTTAAAGTATTTGTTGTGTATTCTTCATTGCTATTGAAACAAGAGGCCCACGGGCCACATCGCTCACCTGAGGAACAATAGGTATGATAAAATCAGCTTAATGGAGTCATAATAAAAACTATCTGGACAATGTAGTATAATACTTATAGATCCTGTATAAATAAAAATTAATTTTTTCCACAGGATATTCTTATGTTTATTATCATTAGTCCCTTTTCTAACAGGATGCTTTTATAGAAATATCACATGTTGAGCATTGCAGCTCTCAAAAAGATCCTAAACAATTGTTTATAGATGGGATATAAACCTACATCAAACTCTGAACCCCTGTGAGACCCAATCGTCCAGGAATCATTCAGAAGCCAAAATCTAAACAATATTAAATAATCACTTGGCTAATTAGTTTCTGAGAAGAAGATTTTCAAAGATTTACCCTTAATATTCTTATGTAAAAGTTGACCCCCCCCCCATTGTGGCCCCACCCTACCCCCGGGGGTCATGATTTTCACAACTTTGAATCTACACTACCTGAGGATGCTTCCACATTAGTTTCAGCTCTCCTGGCCTAACGGTTTCTGAGAAGACGATTTTTAAAGATTTACTCTATATATTCTTATGTAGAAATTCGATCCCCAATTGTGGCCCCACTCTACCCCTGGGGTAATGATTTTCACAACTTTAAATATACACTACCTGAGAATGCTTCCACACAAGTTTCCGCTCTCCTGGCTAATTATTTTCTGAAAAGAAGATTTTTAAAGATTTACTCTATATAATTCTATGTATAAATTTGACCCCCCATTATGGCCCCACCCTACCCCCGGAGGTCATGATTTTCACAACTTTGAATCTACATTACTTGAGGATGCTTCCACGTAAGTTTTTGCTTTCCTGGCCTAACGGTTTTTGAGAAGAAGATTTATAAAGATTTACTCTATATATTCCTATGTAAAAAGACAAACCCACAATGTGGCCCCATCCTACCCTCGGGAGTCATAATTTTCACAACTTTGAATCTACACTATCTGAGATTGCTTCCACATAAGTTTCAGCTTTTCTGGCCAAATGGTTCTTGAGAAGAAGATTTATAAAGATTTTTTTCTATATATTACTATGTAAAATGTTGACCCACCATTGTGGCCCCACCCTACCCCCGGGGGTCATGATTTTTACAACTTTGAATCTACACTACCTGAGGATGCTTCCAAATAAGTTTCAGCTCTCCTGGCCTAACGGTTTTTGAGAAGAAGATTTTTAAAGATTTTTTTCTATATAATCCTATGTAAAAAGTCGATCCTCCATTGTGGCCCCACCCTACCCCCGGGGGTCATGATTTTCACAACTTTGAATTTACACTACCTGAGGATGCTTCCACGTAAGTTTCAGCTTTTCTGGTTTAACGGTTTTTGAGAAGAATATTTTTTAAGATTTACTCTATAAAATCCTATGTAAAAAGTCGACCCCCCATTGTGGCCCCATCCTACCCCCGGGGGTCATGATTTTCACAATTTTGAAGCTACACTACCTGAGGATGCTTCCACATAAGTTTCAGCTTTCCTGGCCAAATGGTTCTTGAAGAGAAGATTTTTGAAAATTTCTCGAAAATTTTCATTAATTTTTTATTATCTCCCTTGTAAGAGGGCTTGGTCCTTAATTTTCACAACTTTGAATCCCCTTAGGCTAAGGATGCTATGTGCCAAGTTTGGTTGAAATTGGCCCAGTGGTTCTTGAGAAGATGTTGAAAATGTGAAAAGTTTACAGACGGACAGACGGACGACAGACAAAATGTGATCAGGATAGCTCACTTGAGCTTTCAGCTTAGGTGAGCTAAAAAGTGTATTAGAATGACAGCAGACATACCGGCATAGCTGTTAGGTCATATATATTTAGACTAGTTGATGTCATCTGACGTCAGTGCATTGTCAGATAACCATTCTGTTTACAGGCAACAACATAAAGAAATGCAGATAGAATTTTAATCGCTCCCCAGAGTAAGGAGTCTCCATTTATCACGTGATAATGTTAGCTAATGCTCCGATGTGGGATATTTATAGAAAAATACCATATCAATTATTCTTTAATATCATATCAGATTAATTTATTAGAAATAGTTTTGTTCTATTTCAGTTCATTCTACCTGTTGAAACTGTATATTACACTTTTAAAATAAATGTGCACATAATTCCCTTTGTGCATGGATATCGTATTCTCTGGGTTCTTTTTTTTTTTGTCTCCGAAGGGGAATATTCAATTTCTTTGACGGTGACTGTGTGTATAAAAACGTAGTCAAATTGTGCGTTAGATCTTACAGATCCCATACAACGTCTCTAAGTGTGACTGCTGGTGTGTAAATACCAGCTTATAAATGCCGATCTTTCCAAAACGAATTCGTTTGGTTTCCCGGACCCCGTATAGCGTTAAAATAACAACGTCTCCGGGAGATTGGAGCCGGTCCGTGATAGGGAGATATTGGAGCTGGTCCGTGATAGATGTCTATGTAAGAGAGTTTGGGAGACAATCAGCATAAACAGAGGTCTGGAGACAGCCCAATTCTCTCCACTGATTGTTGTCCTAGAAAAACGACAGAACACATCATCTCTGTCACATTGGCGACAGTTAACGGTAACAAGAGCCGACAGTTACCGAAAACCAGACCTTGTTCCTATCTCACTGCCGACAGTTACGGGTAACCATGCAGACCTCGGTCCTATCTCACTGCCGACAGTTATCGGTAACCAGACCTTGGTCCTCTCTCACCACCGACAGTTACCGGTAAACAGACCGAGGTCCATCCTCACTGCCGACAGTTACCAGACCATGGTCCTATCTGAGGGGAGGATCTACAGTCGTTCTCACCAATGTCCTTGCCTAATCTGATCCTCTAGACTTGGGGTGAGGGGGTGTCGATGAACCAGAAGATTTTAGAGCCGCTCTCACCAATGATCTGCACTATCCAATCTTTACTGGGGTAGGTGGATGGGGATCTAGCTTCCTACCAATAACCAGCCCTTAATGTAATACGTAGACATTATAGGAGTTGAGAAACTAGCTTATTATCAGTAGCTTGGTCTTTGACCTTAGGATTGGGGGGGGGGCTGTATCACATCAGTTATCTTGACATATTTGATCTGAAGACTGTGGTTGGAGAGGGCGGGGGAGGAGGGGGGGGTAGTAGTTTCTCGTCAATTCATCAATTACCTGGTTCTAAATGATCCAGTGGGGTATGGAACACTTAAATTTTCATTCATCATGTTGACCTGACTATTACCCATTCAATTCGTTAGGATCCGAATGATAAACGTCTGTCATGACTTATCTGTTTAAGGGTCTGCTTGTCGGTCTGTTCAAAAGCCCCGACAGTTTTGTAAGGAATACTGAGAAAAAAAGATTCCTGATATACTCAGTTGTCCTTTATTCATCTCTTTTTTTAGATAGTATCAAGATGTGTCAAGGTAGCTTGTCCAAATATTGAGACATCAAAAGAATTTGGTTATCATTTTATAGTATCAAGTTACAATACCTGTACTTCATCAACAACAGTGAATGGTTATACATGTATGTCTGTTACATCTGTTTATATACTAGTTTATAAATATATACACAAGTAAACTCGGATGTTTCTCATTTTGAATTCACATATCTTTGAATGCAATTGTGAACATGGGTAAATTGCACCAATTATTCTCGATAAATTGCACAACATGATTTGTATAAATTTTGTATCACTAACAGTTAAAATCATAGACAAGACACAACAGACTCAAACAAATAAGTTACAGTACAGTGGCGTCGGAAGCAAACTGAAAGTGGGGGGCTAGAGCCGCTAGACTTATCAAAAAATCTTGACATGCCCCGCTAGCCCCCTCGGTTCCGACGCCTATGCAGTACAAAGAATTCAGATGTTGACAATTTGTTCTAAACAGATGATTTTATATTTTTGGCTACGGGTTAAGTCCCTGATATTGATGTCGATGTCACTGGTCCCTGTGCCTCGGAATTTTCAGATTATTATGCGTCATCTGGGCGGAGATTGAAAAGACTCTCGATCACAGTCTCATCTGCTAGGGTCGTGATGTCACCTACGTCCCGGTCACCAACTGCGATCTTGCGTAAAATTCGCCTCATGATCTTACCAGAGCGAGTCTTGGGCAGACTGGGTGCATTCTGAATGAAATCGGGCATTGCAAATGGGCCTATTTTTGTTCTCACTGTAAATGAGAAATGGGAAGATCAAATGAGCACTGATGAAATATATCAACACTGGATCATCACCAAATAGCTAAATGTAGATTTTGTAAACTAATGACATACCTTTTGTCTTGAGCTCGCTGCCCAAATCCTCACTGAACGTCTCACCCTGAAAAATAGAACGAGGTGTTACACAAACGGAGAGACAGAAAACAATTGGTAAAATATGGTAAATTAACAAGCTGCTGACAACAAACAGAATCTTGAGAGCAGGTCTAAAATCAAGAGAGAATAAGTAAAAACCATTAGTGCAACTTTACATGGGTGTAATGTTTAACATATGGCTTGAAGTTGGTTATCAGTCTAGATTTAAAAAATATACTGGTAGGTTTTTTTCCTTCCTTTTTTCAGTTGTCATTGAAATGGAATACAGATCATTTAAGAAAATGTGAAAAGTGCATAACAGTATGAGCTTTGTCAATCACAATCATAATACAAAAGCCTGCCTGGGGAATGGAGATATGTATCTATTGACAGATTGAAAAGTACATTTATACCTCACAATATTAAATGATTAATTATGCAAAAGATGGTGTTCTTAAAACTTTTAATGGGAATGAAAAATGATAGTCATCTCTGCTCATTTCATCATAATACACACACATCGAGTCAAAATATCAATACATATATGATGGAACGACACTTCTGTATCAATATTATACAAATATGGATAATCACTCTCAGCAAGACTGTCAAAAAAGTTGTTTAGACAAAAAAGTTCAAGAAATATACATTATGACATCAAAATCTGCAAGCCTATAAATACTTTAAATAGTAAATTCAAGCTACTGTATACAGGGTTATTTTCACCCACTGTTATTTTCCCCCTTCTTCACTTTCAAATGGTTTCACCACGTCTTGAATTTGCCAAAGTTGTGTTTAAAGAGAGATAATTTGAAACATTGGAATTCGCCCAGTCTTAAATTTTACTGTCCACATATAAACCATATTAGGTCAACTACAAACCATGTCACTAATAATATTCATCCCTAGTACCCACTGACCTCTTTGAGGGTGACAAAGCAGTAGGTACACTCGCCCTTGATTTTGTGGGGGTGGGACACCACCGCAGCCTCCGCGACCTTGTGGTGCTCCACCAGGGCGGATTCTATCTCGGCGGTGCTCAGCAGGTGCCCCGAGACATTGACCATGTCGTCGATTCGTCCGGTGACCCAGATGTAGCCGTCGCTGTCCTTCTTCCCACCTGTAATGCAGCATAGTTAAAGTCCAGGGGTGTCTCTAATACCCGGGGGGCAGGGAACTCCCCTGCCTAAAATGACATAATTACCTGGCCATTATTGGATTTCAAATACAATCTAGCTATAAGCTAGACCCGACCCCTCTTCTACTTTTTTATTTCTTCCTTCTACTTTAGTATTTAGAGACAACCCTGGTTAAACAATGTTACACTTGTATCTAAGGTCTTAAATACTGTAGACGTATTTTTTTCCACGGAGTCATAATTCCGCGGAGTCACAATATCAATTTAATCCGCGGGTAAAAATTTACGCGGATTCTTTGAATGAAAAAAAAATCATTTGGATAATTAATATCAAGTTTAGTTCTGAGCGATTTTCATTACCTAGAACTTGTTCAACTTTGGACTTAAATTGTAAGAACTGTTCACAGTGAGCAGTAAGTATCGGTTGTGCACTGGTCGGTAGTTTCTTTTTTATCTGTTTATACGCATGTCGTATTTTCAAAGCCAAATAAATATTTTAATCTTTATTAACTGTCAATTTATGGGTTCACATGTCGTTTAAATTATGAGTTGATCAGTTTTATCAATTAAAAGTCAGAGCACAAAGGGATCTAAAAATTGCAGTAAAAACACGGGTCTTAGCGTGTAGTTAATTGGGTCATTGAAAGACCCGCTTGGGACTATTTGTCGTCTGACACGTGCCGTTATCTCAAGCTGGGAGAAGTTTAAATTTCATGCAAGTAAATTTACAGAAAATTCAAATCTTTAGGAGATTAAATTATTTATTATGTTAATTCTCAATACAAATTTGTTTGACAGTTTGCATAGATAAAAACGATATACATTGGGTACATGTATATGCAAGTGTTATATAATGTAGTAACTTCCGATTATCCTTATTCATGTAATGCAATTTCAAAATTTCATTCCAAAATGCACTTTAAGTACACTGGGAAAAAATTCCGCGGAAAATTTGTGCCCGCGTTCATAGCGTAAATTAATACCACGCGGACAAAAGTACTTCTACAGTATTTTCGGACAAAACAGACCATATCAAAAACAATTACGGCATTAACAATTACAGATAAAAGGAAACATGTTATATATGCATGGGTAAATTTTAAGCTCATTCTCTGTAAGACAACCAGTTTAGGAAATCTTCATGTGCGGATAAAACACTCAAGAATTTGAAAAATTTCATGAAAAAATTAAATCTCACCATCTCCTGTGCAGTAGTATCCTGGGAACTTTTTGAAGTATGTGGTCTCGAATCTCTCGTGGTTCCCATACACCGTCCTCATTATACCTGGCCACGGCTGCTTAAACACCTGTAACCAACTAAAACTACTGTAAAAGTGGTTCTTTACGCTGGTGGTTTAGTACGCGTTTTCTATATTCAAACAAAACGCTTGGGGGTTAAATACATGGAGGCGTGATATACATATACCACTCTAAAATGTTGAGTTTATTACTATTCGCGCGGGGGTATTTTACGCAGTTTTAAGCCTACCGCATAACTAGTGTAAATTTCCCCCATGCGTAAAATAACCACTCTTACAATAACTTTATTAGATATCACTAGATATCACTATTCTGTTACGGAGCAAAACAACTTCCCTCATTAGATATCACAGTTACTGTAGACGTACTTTTGTCCGCGTGGTATTAATTTACGCTATGAACGCGGGCACAAATTTTCCGCGGAATTTTTTCCCAGTGTACCGGTACTTAAAGTGCATTTTGGAATGAAATTTTGAAATTGCATTACATGAATAAGGATAATCGGAAGTTACTACATTATATAACACTTGCATATACGTGTACCCAATGTATATCGTTTTTATCTATGCAAACTGTCAAACAAATTTGTATTGAGAATTCACATAATAAATAATTTAATTTCCTAACGATTTGAATTTTCTGTAAATTTACTTGCATGAAATTTTCTCCCAGCTTGAGATAACGGCACGTGTCAGACGACAAATAGCCCCAAGCGGGTCTGTCTTTCAATGACCCAATTTACTACACGCTAAGACCCGTGTTTTTACTGCAATTTTTAGATTCTTTTGTGCTCTGACTTTTAATTGATAAAACTGATCAACTCATAATTTTAACGTAAATATTCATCATGTGGTGTTTCACAAGACGATTTTAGCCAGCTTCGTAACATCTTGACGGCTAACTAATGACTACCGACCAGTGCACAACCGATAATTACTGTTCACTGTGAACAGTTCTTACAATTTAAGTCCAAAGTTGGACAAATTCTAGGTAATGAAAATCGCTCAGAACTAAATTTAATAATAATTATTCAAATGATTTTTTTTTTCATTCAAAGAATCCGCGTAAATTTTTACCCGCGGATTAAATTGATATTGTGACTCCGCGGAATTATGACCCCGTGGAAAAAAATACGTCTACAGTATCTGAAACACAACTCTGGGACTCCCTTTATTTATGTTATTAACCAAATTTCTAAAATCTCATGATTAAATACTAGCTACATGTATTATGTAGACCTGTTAACACAGATTTTTTACAATGATATACATGTATTAAATTTTGCTTTCTCTTTATATAATTAATCTTATTTAAAATATATAAATGGTATGCAACATATCTAATGTCTTTCCTTTAAACGTCATAGAGAAGCTATAATACTTGTCACAGTGTATATTGTAGAAATCAGAGAACTATGGTGACTATTCTAGAGATCAGACTATTATCTTGTTATACATGTATACTCCAGATATCAGAAAACCATTATACTGACTATAGCCATTAATTTTTTTTTTTTTCAAATATCAGATATCTGTTTTCAATATATTCGATCAGTGCTTACTATCTATTCAAGATATATTACTATAGTCAGGTACTCTTTACAAGTTGCACTGAAAAATATAGTTCCATTCATAATCAGCAGATATAACATTTACAAGTTGCACTGAAAAATATAGTTCCATTCATAATCAGCAGATATAACATTACAACAAATGTTTAGAAAATCGATGTGTATTTTATATGTGGAAGAAAAAAAATTATCTTAAAATTATTTTTATAAATCATCTTTCCCCAAGAAATATGAATGTGATGTATTCATATTCCTACGCTAGCTGCCTCCTCAGTCTTTTTCACAAAAATATAGGTCATTCTTTGATAGACAATTTTTACACTAATGAATATTGCTTATATTATTACAATAATTATATTTCTTTCATGATTATTGTTCGTTAGTCATCACACAATCTCTTTATTTAACACAATTGTTTATTGTGTATGACTGTGTGTGTGGTTTTTTTTTCTTTTTTCTAATGACAGAATGGTAATGCAACACCTGCACCATATTTCTGATCGCACTCATGTAGACTTTTTTTTAAGGATGTGTGTATATAAATAGTGCCTATTTGGGAGGGTAACAGTTGAAATTGATACCCCGAGAAAACTATTCTCAACCGACACAAAGCAGAGGTTGACAATGGTTTTCAAGGGGTGACAATTTCAACTGTTACCCTCCCAAACAGGCACTAATTATTTTATACTGAATGTCTTAATTTTTAAGAAAATTTTACTGCTTCTTTATAGAAATGACGTGAATTATATGGGGAACCCTACGCTCATAATTTATGCGCATGTAACAATTCGTTGTGTTACCCGCTGCCAAGTGTGTTGCTAACCCTGAGGGTAATAGAACGGATTATCAACTGCGTCTAAACAATCAGATTTCAGTATTTAACATGAAAGTATAATAATACTGTTTGCTAGTGATGCAAGACTGGTGGCAGCATTTGCTATGGACATAAAGAACTATATATGCCAGTTTTCTTAACAAGTTCAATGACTTTAACTTACAGATGACTTATCGGCTGAGCGGTAAAACTTCAAGTAATTTAAAACTCCAATATCTTGGATATGGGGTAACCCATATCTATTCTTATAGACATCAATTTCCCTTAGTGCCTGTCTATTCACTGACCAGATATCCTTCCTTGTTTGGCTCTGTAATCTCCCGCCCCTCCTCATCCAATATGACCGGCACCACGCCAAAAAACGGGAAAGTCTGGAACCAAATCACAAATATATGTACATGTACATCACGACTGAAACAGACTGTGCACAAAAGGGAAATAACTGAGTGTGTCTACAGAACTTTCACCAATTAATGCAACAAAAGTTTGCAATCAATAAAAGGCATCATTACAAAAAAATTAGGTCATTATACCATATTTTCCTCTTTATTCATTAAAAGTTCTAATGATTTCTGGCAGTGACAGAGAAAATCCTTTAGCACTGACACATAATGACAAAATGATAGTCATTTGTTTCTATGTGATGTCGCTGCTTGACTGCTGTGGGGATGACAGAGTACAGATTGGTTGCTATGGATACTTACCGCTGACCCTGGTTTGGTTGTCGTGGCGCCAGGGAGAGGAGTAATCACATGGCCTCCCTACAATACAGGCAAGATCAATGAAAAAAAATCAATAATCAAATATCAATTAGACAGATCAATAGAACGATGAACATTCCCCAGAGACTTTTTATTATTTGCTGTCTATTGAAACCTGACAAGCTAGAGGGGGCGTTTCAAAGGAGACCTTTTGGGATTTTTTCATACTTTTGAGTAAACTTCATATAACCTGAGTTATGAATATCAAGTAATTATAGAAAATATGCTGCATAATTATCTTGTGACAGAGTAAACCAGCTATTAGGTTGAGCTTTCATTATAGAGTTGACAGAGAAAAGGTTGTTAACACTTTACTCATCATACCACATACCGGTATTTTGAACAAGAGATAGGGAGGATGGACTTTATGATTAGATAGCCATCATCTTTGTTTTTCAGATAAGTATACATTATTATGATATACAAGTGTAGCTAAAATTGATATGTACATGGTAGCAATCAATACTCCCGAGAATCAGTGTAATCTTTATTGCATACACTCAGCAAGCTGTGTCCTTTACACAATAGCGACAGAAGTTTACAATCTGCCAGACAAATCACTGATGTGATGGAGAGATAATGGATTTTATACTCGTAATTTCTTAGATGAAGAGTTATCAACATTATTCAATCATTACCTGCACTGTCTGGCTGTTTTAATTTTTTCTGGTCAATATACATGTAAATCTCATTAAACTAAGGCTTCAGTAATACTGTTTCTGGTCACTGTTTGACCAATGTTCAATAGAAATGGGGTGGGATAGTTGAAAAGTAGGGGTGAAGTGTGTGTATGGGGGTGGAACATGGGGGTGAGGTGTGTGTATAGGGGTGAAGCATTGGGGGGGGTGTATGGGGATGGAGCAGTGGGGGTGAGGTGTGTGTATGGGCAGGGAACAAGGGGGTGAGGTGTGTGTGTATCGGGGAGTGACCGTATACTGACTGTTTCTGTCTGCCAGAAGGTGTCCACTATGGCACACTGCTTGTTGCCGACCACGTTGTAGTACCAGAGCCAGGCCTCTGGGTTGATGGGTTCACCCACAGTACCCAGGACCTTGAGTGTGCTCCTGTCATACCTACACAGAACACAAACAAATACAGAACAGCTTTATGACTTTATCCAAATACAATCAGCCTTAACATGTACATGTATATGAGTGTTTTTTGTTCGAAGAAATAAAGGAAATGATTCTACACCCATCAGGTAGAACGGTTTTTTGTACCAAGCCAGGAAGGCTTTCAATAGTTTTGAAGTGAAGCTGTGAATTACCGGTACTCATTTAACGAGGTTTTTTGGAAATTATTTTAAATGGTCTAATTATAAAACTTGAGGGTGCTAACTCTGATCACTGATACAGTGAAAATTGGCATCCTGCATCTCCTCATTGATAGTACTAGCAAACAGGGATATCTTACATGTACATTGTTTTCGCTAAAAGGTGGATACAATATGATAGCCCCCTTCTTAGTGACTATGGAGCTTACTTGGTGACAAACGAGTCATCGTATTTCATGAGAGCCCTGATGGCAGTAGGCGCTGTGTAGAACTTGGCCACTTTGTATTTCTCAATGATGGCCCAGAATCTGCCAGCATCAGGAAAAAATGGCACTCCTTCAAACTAGGAAAAAAATATATTATCAAGGCAATAATATTGAATATCAATTATTAATTTATATATCTCCTTTAGTTTCTATATCTGAAAACAGTATATCCCCCCCTCTTACTACTCAAATAGAGGAATTATAAAGTCGTCTCCATGATCTACCTGCTTTATTGCCGACACTAATACATACAATGATTCCTGTGGCCCCGTTGTTCAGTGGACCGTAGCAGGTGTAGGTGTGTCCGGTGATCCATCCCACGTCAGCCGTGCACCAGTAGACCTCGCCCGGGTGGTAGTCGAAGGAGAACTTGAAGGTGGTGGCAGAGTACATCATGTAACCCGCCACCGTGTGGAGTACACCCTTAGGTTTCCCAGTGGAGCCACTGTCGTAATACCAGTGTAAGTTAGAAACCAATAACATCAATGACAACAGAACCACAACATCAATGACAACAGAACCACAACATATCAAACAAAAATAAAACACCAAGATTTCTTTGAATTCACCTACATGTACTTGTAAATTACATGTAATTAAATAATTTTTCTTTATAAAAAGAGATGGCCACAGCACCTTAAATTACTTTCGATTCCTTATTTTATGTGAGTACTTAATTCCACGATTCAACCATTTTGCATCAAATAGTGAGAATATAAAATTGTAAACACTAAATTTTTATCAAAGTTTCATTTACTTTACATCTGTCAAAAAAATAAAAGCAAGACTTTAAAATCTGTAAGATGTGCTTCACACGATTTTACGTTGATATTAATTCCTCACATTTAATTATGAATCTACAGTATTCATGAAACTGAATTAGTATTAAATATGATTCCTGAACAAAAAAATAGTATAATACATGAACAATTCCATATCAGAACCCTTTGGACTTAATGAATAAAACTTCATGCATTAATTTAGAACTGAACTAAACTTATCTAAAACTGCTCTGTGTCGTGTTGAGTAAAACAGAGCCCAGCTTCTGTTACCTTGTGTACAGCATGAAGAGTGGGTCCTCTGCCATCATCCACTCCGCCTCACACTCGGGGGACTGTCCGGTCATTATATCATGCCACCACACATCTCTTCCATCATGCCAGTTAATCTGTCGTATAAAACAAAAATCAATCGTGTTCTTCCTTATTCATAAAAACAATGACCAATCAAATTCTTTTTGAAGTCATTTAATTAGCAATTCATAAGAGCAGCAACCAATGAATTCTTAATACAGAAGAAAGAATCAATAAAATTATTCAATTTTCAATATAAAAGCAGGAACCAGCAAACTTTTCCTTCATCAGAAATCTTCTGAAGAATGTATAGACTAAATCTGGGGAAGCTTTTATAACTACAGGTACCTTGAGTTAGAGAGAAGTTCAGTAGAACTATATGTACCGTGAGTTTGAGTGAGGGTCAGTAGAACTACACATACCTTGAGTTTGAGTGAGGGTCAGTAGAACTACACATACCTTGAGTTTGAGCGAGGGTCAGTAGAACTACACATACCTTGAGTTTGAGTGAGGGTCAGTAGAGCTACATACCTTGAGTTTGAGCGAGGGTCAACAGAACTACAAATACCTTGAGTTTGAGCAAGGGTCAATAGAACTACACCTATCTTGAGTTTGAGCGAGGGTCAATAGAACTACAAATAACTTGAGTTTGAGCAAGGGTCAACAGAACTACAAATACCTTGAGTTTGAGCGAGGGTCAATAGAACTACAAATAACTTGAGTTTGAGCAAGGGTCAATAGAACTACAAATACCTTGAGTTTGAGTGACGGTCGAGTAGCAGGGGGTTCTGAATCCTCATCATGCTTCATGTTGTGTATGTTTTCCTCTGAAGGAGAAAGATGCCTCACGACCACACATGTACGAACCTCATGACTCCTACAGATTTACAAGCAATATTAAACAGTCAGCAGTACATACAAATTGCTTAGAATGAAATAATTAAAATTCTTTGTAAGAGGGTCACAGTTATGCATGTATCTTTTATTGTCATATAGCCGACTTCCTTGCTAATACACAGAGATAAAACAACTTGTATTCCAAAGATAAGAGTTCTCTTTGGTTCATAAGTCATCAACTTATGATTTTGACTCATCAACTTATGATTTTGACTCATCAACTTACGATTTGGCGCAGATATCTACAGCATCATCAACGATCTTCTTTACATTTAACAACTTGGCTCCTCTCCACACACCATCTATAATATTAAGGTACATGCAGGTAGTCAGACACTAATATCAACAACCCCTGTCCGTATTTCCATGGAGATGCAAGAAGAGTTTTTGTCTTGAATGACACCAGTGAAATTTACAGGTTTTGTATGAGCAAACAGGAAATCATAAAGAGAATGCATTGAAAAAACTTAAACCACAATGTTTCCTAAATTTTTAACAAAATGTTTTACCAGCAGTGATAACTACGTGACACTTGGCATCAAGGATTCTACCGGCCAGTGAGTCGGAGGAATAGCCAGCAAACTGAAACATAAAAATATCCGCCACTCTAAACGGATTGAAGCTTGTTGCAATAAATTACCAAAAAACCACTTTACTAAATTATCGCTAGTCAAATATTTGTTGAATTCAAAATTACTCTGGTCTACACCTGAATTAGTTACTCTGGTTTCATCAATTTTCATGGATTTCGTTTTTAAGTTGATCCATGAAATTAAATTGTTCATTAAAGTGCAATTTCTACCAACATTTTCTATTGACAGGGTCATTGGCCACAAATTTATGTATCCTTGAAACTGTGATTTTCGCTTTATCCACGAAAATTGATCCCCTTAAATATTAATGAAACCACAGTAGTGTGTGACCTCTTTGTTGATTTGCTTTCTGCTCTGAATAGTACTCACAATGATGGAGTGAACAGCTCCGATCCTAGCACATGCCAACATCGCAACAACGAGTTCTAATATCATGGGCATATAGATGGCTACTCGGTCTCCCTTCTGTATACCTGTCAAACCAAAGGCTCATTTTAACTTGTTCACATGGTCAGAACAGAGAGAAAAATATTGGTGTTCACTGTGAGCCTTAGAGGTACATACCAATCTTTTTCAGAACATTGGAGAATTTGCAGACCTCTTCCAGAAGCTTTTTAAAGGTGATGGAACCCTGGTCATTAGGATTGTTGCCTTCCCTGTCAGATACATTGTTTGTTATTATAGTTAACCACTGCAACACAGATGGTATATACTGTAGGAAAGCCGATGACCATGAAATATATTATGGTCATCGGCTTTCCTACAGTGGGTAATGTAACTGATGTTTAAGCTGAGTCTTTTATTTCTTATGTTTGTGTCATTTCTGTGCATCAGTATACAATAAATCATCTTTATGAGTCCTATTTATTTCAATTAAAACCTACAGACACACTTATATATCTCGCATGTTTATTTGAATATACTGTAACGATTTGTCCAAGGGTCGATCTAAGAGAAATAACTCTCAGTGAATCTCATTTTTCCTAGTATGAAATAATACACCAGGAGTAAAGTTTAAAGTTTATTCACAGTTAAAAATCCACATTAAAATAACACTATTATAAATGCAAAATGAAATAAACATGATCTATATATATATACCGGTATATAACATCAGGTGCCTGTGGCAATGATATATTATATACCTATTTACTGGCTATGAGGATGATATCAAGTTTATTGTCCCCCAAGACATCATATATTTCACGAGGCGAAGCCGAGGGAAATAGTTGCTGTCGAGGGGGACAATAAACTTGCTATCGTCCGAATAGTCAGTAAATAGGTATTTTATTATACCGAAGCAAACTTTATTTGTCGGCGATGCAGAATTTCTTTATGATAAACAAATTAGAGTTATCGGACTTTGAATTTAATGCAGCGATTGGATTACGTCAGAGGTGTTCCGAGTTTAAAAAGGAGGCACATCGAATGCTGCCGGTGAATAGTTTCGATGTCTATTTACCATGGGCAGATAGCACGGAAACTATTTCACGGTTAGATAGAATAGCATGTTTATTCATTGTAATTTTACATAGAAAATATTAACAGAGGTATAATAAACACAATTATTATGTAATTTCATTAGACATCTTTATGAAGTAATATCAATATTTTATTTAATGAAATATTTAAACAAGAATCAAAATATGTTATAAGATTTTGATTCAAAATTAATCATTATAATTCCAAATTTTGAAACGTAAGTCAACATATTACAGAAGATAAATGGTGGGAAATGATCTATAACATTTATAGATCTATAATTTTTTTTATCAATATAAGCTCTTTAACTGGCCAGGTCATTAAATTTCAAAGTGAAACAATATTTTTCTATTGAAAATGCTAACAACCTTTTATCTGCTTAACATCTTAACCTTCTTATGACAAGTTTTTTTCTATTATTCATTATCAAACCAGGTTACCTCGCCAATACTCACCAGTAAAAGGCGATCTTATCCCCCATGCCCCTGTCTATGTTACGATCTAGGGCGTTATAGCATATATTCGTCTGCGCCCCGTCCATCCACTTGATGAAGATGGGGCCCTTGTTGCAATCAAAGTTATACTGGAGGAATTCCCCATTCGGGGGAGACTTCCAAAAGAATTGTTTTGAGATTTCATCCCAGAAGCCGGCGGGGTCCTCGATGGAGCGCTGGTACATCTCCTTGTACTGCTCAAACGACGACACGTGCGCGTCGCGCTGTATCCTCTCCAGTGGAGGGAATAGGTCCGAGTGTCCGTTGTCCATGGTAAACTGTCAGAATTTGTCCGTTTTGCTATTAGTGTTATTGTTCCTCTTTAAGCTCTTAGCGCGAAATGAAAGTGGAAAAAGTGACGCTACGGAGGCAAGTCAAGTCGTACATTATCACATTCGTAGTTCCTTCTTCTTCTTCAGTCCACCATCTGGTGTAATATCGTTTTCAAAGATATATACACTTTCCTTTCATTACAAAAATAGAAAACTATCCGTTTTTCGTACTTTAAATTTTAAATATTTAGTTCATTTATACCAAAGGTCAATGTATACAATTTTATATTGTAAATATAGTGAATAGGGAAAAAAATATTTGGGTCCTTACGGATGTTGAATTAATTAAATGTTTCAAATTCCAATGCTTAGCCTTTTGATCTTTTTCTGAACTATTGAGTGAAAATATTTTCATCATTACAATTAGAAACTGTTTTATCTTAATTCTAAGCAAAGATTTAAAAAAATTGAGACAAAATAGCACTTAATTTACTAGTATTCTTTAATTAAGTTACTGCAACAATTCAAAAATATGCATGTATATAAATCACAAATCCTTGTACAGTAAAACAAAAGCAGGCCTTTAACAAACTCTCCCAATGTCTGGGGTCTATAATGAACCCTCCAAATGTCTGGGGTCTATAATGAACCCTCCCAATGGGGTCTATAATGAACTCTCCCAATGTCTGGGGTCTATAATGAACGCTCCCAATTTTTGGGGTCTATAATGAACCCTCCCAATGGGGTCTATAATGAACCCTCCCAATGTCTAGAGTCTAGCAGGCCTTAATGAACTCTCCCAATGTCTGGGGTCTATAATGAACCCACCACCCCACCCCAATGTCTGGGGTCTATAATGAACCCTCCCAATGTCTGGGGTCTAGCATGCAGTTTATTAATGAATTTGGACAAAGTTCTTTATAACCCCAATCATTAAGAGTGGGTTTGTGACCCCTGACATTGAGAGGGTAACTGTAATAATCTCTACACACTGCATGAGCACCAGCTACTTGACTATAAATAAATTAAGCCAATACAACCACATTGTATTTAAAATACATATAGAAAATTCTAATTTAATACTGGTACTAATTTAGCATAACAAACCTAAGTACAACTTATATCACTAGATCCCTGAGATCTGGCTCCATAAAAATAAGACAGAATACAATCAAAATCTTAAATTAAAATAATTTTAGAAATAGATTCATTGATTAGATTCAGTGATTAAATGTTTCCGCTGTTGGTTTGCATACCTATAAATGCTAGAAAAAAGTAGCCATCTAAACCTTACAATCCAAGTAAATCAAACAATAAAAATCAAAAAATCTAATTAGTATGTGTACATAATTAAGGTGGTATGGGACACTTCCATATTGTCTCTATTGTTTATAAAAAAACCCAGTAAAATAAAGTGTAATTATATAAGTAGTTTCTTTCCCAATATTAATTGTCACCTAACAGCGTAGCGCAGTGGGTGAGAGGGTTTTACAATTTTTACCTTTCCAAATATTTTTAAAAGCTATTTTTGGTTAAATATTGTTAAATTTGAAAATTCTGAACCGGTGAAAGTATTTCAATAATAATGTACTTTAATTCACATTAATATTGACAGATGTCCCATACCACCTTAAGTTCATTATTTTCACTTTATGGTGTTGGAGCCAGGTGGATATTAAAAAAAAAACCACCAGTTGTGATATTGCTAACCCAATACATTTGGAATGTTTTACATCTCTGTGACACATCATAACAAAAATACATACAATTTATAACCCAAAACTCTTTTCAGAATAAAAGGAAAAAACAGAGAAAAAGTGTGTCTCTAGTCTCTACACACACACTGAAAGCTGAATATTACATAAAATTCTCTTTGTTAATCGATTCATGCCTATAGAAATAATATTTGTTGGCATATTGCAAAAAATTACATACATACATGTTAATATAAAACTTAATTAAAGAAAACACATAGAATGATTAAAACATAAGCATTTTCTTTTTAGATGTTCACATATACAGTGTATATAATTTATGGTAGATACACAGTTACAAAGTAACTACTGGTACAGCAGATTCATATATTGGGTTTCACAGCATATTGTACCAAATACTTATCCCTCTGGTGAAAAAATCATGTGATATCATGCATTCACGTAATTATTGCACTGAATACAAGTTCAAACTCTCATTTTTGCATTAATTTTTTTTTACATAAATACCAGTATGAAAAAATATGGCCCCATGCATGTTTATACAGCATTTTGTACTAAAAGCTCTATCAGAAATTCTAAATACATAAAAAATATATTGAATAACCCCTTTCAGATATAAGACACAAGTACATCCAAATCACAGCATCAATCACAGATATTAACATCAAAATCAGTTCCAGCCGTTCACAACATGATGGAGTCTGGGATTGTACCCAATGTTTTGAGTTTTTGCACGTTTTATCCGTGAGCCGTATTTCCTCTGTATCCAGTTTCGTTTGTCCTTGCGATGTCGCTCCTCTGTGGCTTGTTGAAGAGTCTGAAAGAACTCAGACATGGTGTCCGGCCTATACTTCTGGTGCAGGGACTTCACTATGGCAACACTATCACCTGGTTTTCATGGTAAAAAATAAATTAAGTTTTTATGAAAAATCATGTACTGCACTATTCCAAATTTTAAATTAGAATCTTATTAATTAATTATTTGTAAATTATGAAGTTAAAACTACTATATTTCTACTTATAATAAATAAATTTAACTCGGGTCCCTTCCAATGATAATACATGGACTAGCTGGTAGGTCCCTACAAGAGGAAACACCCGTTGAGAACTTGCCCCCACTTTTAACTAGTCCCACTTTCTACTGACCTTGAGGTTCTGTGGGGTACTGGTCCAGTCTGTAACTGAACGGAAACTCCACCTTCTCATAGATCATTATATCCAGCTCTGTGGCATTGTACGTCTTGTTCTAAAGTGTATCAATATTGGAACAGCATTAAAATTATAATTTTACATCTTGTCATAAAGTATATCAATATTAGAAAAGGATTAAACTGTCTGTCACCTTTAATGTTCAAACCATCAACTTTGTAAAGTAACAAAGGATTTACTATATTATCTAACTCTGTACATTTGTACGCGTGTTGTTTATTTCTATAAATTTATTTCATGTGTATTTTTTTTCTATTTTCGTTTCATGCAGTGTATTCTTCAATAATATTCATCTAAGTTCTGTTGCACGCTCATTGTTATCTTTAATTTCATTGGTTAAATTTATTATCCAAAAATTTTGATTCCCTATTAGAATAAGTAACCATTAAATTTTAGTAAAATTGGGCAGTATTTCATTTTCAACATCTTGGGTCAATCCAGCATATATCTGCTGCATCTTGTGGTATGTTAATATTATATTTACTTACCGTTATATATTTCTTTACTACCATGACAGTGATAAGAGCATTTTATTTTAATTGAAAAGCTTAATACTTTTTCGTATTTTTGCAGTTAAACTTGCCATAGTGATTTCTAAAACTTGTTTGTAAGTTCAAATATCAAATTGATACAAAACATTTTTTTACCTTATAAATGGATACAGTAGTTAAGGTTGCTTATTGTTGCCAATTTATAGAAACTAAAAACATTATATGTAGATATAAAATTGTATTTTATGTCTAATGTATTATTTCTTTGTTTATAGGTCAATGCTTTAAAAAGATTATTAAATCTGTTGAATTAAACTGCTGTGTTATGGACTTCCTGGCTGCTTGGTTAGACATGTATGTTGATTTACAGTATTGCTGACCCTACAGGTTAGCATCATACACCGGAGACCTGTCACTTACATGAGCCATTATGTCCAGAGTGTAATTCACAAATATCTCCCATCGAGGTAGGTAATAACTGGAAACAGAGAAAAGCTCAGTATAATTCACTGGTTTTCTAAAGCTTAATCAAGAGTATTTGCAGTCAGTCACATGTCATTACTGTAATTACTGAAAAGTAAGATTTTTTTTGTTGGTGCATACAACCTTACTGGTTGCTGAAAATACCTGATCTAGGCCATCTTTATTGAAATTAGTTATACCACTGGTGTATAAAGTAGTCGAAAGCTTGGCATATAAAATATCACAGTAAGATGTGTTACAAGATAAAATTAAAAAAAAAATAATAAAAAACAAAAAAACCCAAAACAAAACAAAACAAAACTGTGAACTCTTCTTACACAAGACAATATTGACATTTTTAATAATTCTGCATGTATAACATATCTATGTATTTTATTTGTATGTACAGCGCCATTGATTGCATTTTTATTTGTAAATTTGTGCGCTTTATAAGTTATAATAATAATAATAATAATAAAAATAATTAGAAGATGCATGCATGCATTTGATTTTTGCAAAGTTAGCCTAGGCAATTAATCTAGTTTACCTTCTATTATGCACAACAAGAGGTTTCCTTAAGAATTTTGTGAGAAATACTTCTTTATATATGTTAATATGGACTTACTCTTTGATCAAGCCAGACCACTGCTTACAGGCATAATCCCTGATCTACAACACACAGATATCATAGACATATAACTTTAACACTCAAAGTACATGTATCATAGCAATAATCATATTTTCTGAGATGTCTTTGCTGTAGCACAACAAAATTATCTGGAAGTCAAACTTCACATAATATATCAAATACATATCACTTAACCTCCAAACTTGATAACTTTGATAAAACAATACAAGAGGCCCATGGGCCTTACCGGTCACCTGAGTAACTGCAGTGTAACGTGCCTCCCTGATCATTTCAAAACTGATGTACTCACCTCTCCTCTCGGACCCCAGAGAGTAATCTGGTTCCTGGCATTGAACTGAAGGAACCATTTATCTTGCATGTCCATTGCATTATCCGTGGCTGCCTTTATCCAGCGTCCCAACAGGAAGTGAGAATCTGATCCCAGCACCGTGTCCATGTCGCTTAGCAACCCCAGAAGCTGATTTCCATGAGATCTAAATGATGAAATATATTGGTTATATGTTAATTATGTGTGTAAAACTAATTGTTCTGTGGTTTCTCTTAATTCAATCACACACTTAATTAATTAAATCAACGCATTTTCAGCTGTTAAAAAAATTACAATGTAATGATATATTTATTTGGTTTGGCAAACTCCTGATAAAATTGGTTCTTCACTCAATAGGATTTTTAATACATGTAATAACATAATATAGTTACATACATGTACGGTATATACAGTAGCTTATACATATTACCAGTTTTCCAAACATTGATTGATAGGACGTAGTAACTTACTCTACAGCATGAATGTCCCCACGACCAAACGAATAGACAAGGTCTGTGTAGTATTTGATTGCCAGAATCTGTAGACTGTTACGTGTCACATCTACAATGTCATACCTACAATACAAGTCAACCATATTCATCAAAACACAAACCACAGGCACCTGACCTTATACATGGCAACCACATTCATCATAATCACATTGAACACGAACACAAGTGTGCTGATATTCTGAGTCATAAATCATTTCATAAAAATGAACGAGACATCGCAATTACAAAAGTACCGTGTATCAGGAAATTGTTGCGATGATTTAATTTTCCCTTTTACCACTTTTACATCGCAAAATATCCAATACACAGAAATTACATCTGTTATTGTTTGCTAAAAGAAACTTTTTTAATCGCAAAAAATGACTGAGACAAATAAATTTTTTTTACACATTCTCCCCATTTTCACAAATTTTGTGACATGCGAAAAACCCAGGATATACAGTATTCTGATAGAGACAGAACAATTCAGCATTTCAAGTCCATACAATGGTTGCTTTCAATAAACCAAAGTCAACAAGCAGTTAAAAAATTGATACCTAGTGACAACAGCTGATTGACAGGTATTATTTTCTGGTTGTTATTCATACGCAGTACTCACATGAAGAGAGAGCTGTTGCTGAACTCGTCCAAGTTCAAGGTCATGATGTCCCAGGCCACGTACAGGTCCTCGGGGTTGTACCACACCTACAGGGGCAGATAACTCTGATGTTAACCCTTTCACACAAAGTTTTTTAAAAAAATTATTAAATACCAGTGCCAGTTGTTCATGTCTGCTTTTGAAGGCCACCTAAATAATATACTGTATCTAACTATATAATAGAATGTAAGTAGCTCAGTATTCTTTGTTCCACTGGACTATTTAATAACACATATATGTACATGTAGCTAAATATAAAGCAATGAAGCCAAGATTTTATCCCTCATTGACTTGTGTTTTCTTTGTTCCATGGTGCATTGTTCCACTAGACTATTTAATATCACATATATGTACATGACTGTACATGTTAAACAAGTATTCCTTTTAAAGGAATGATCGGCATGTTGGCTATTATCGTTGGTCAGCTTTGTTAATGTAATGCGAAAGCATTCCGCTACATGTTTTGTTGATTTCCAATATATTTAACATTTTTTGAAAAAAAAGATAAGATTGCATGTAAACGAAAATTTTCTATCAAATGTTGATATATAGGAAACTATTTGGCAAACTTTAAGGAGATGATATTAAACTTTGTTTGAAGATAACCAAAATACTACATTCAATTACCGTATCTTGTAACTTCTAAATTGTAATTAATCCAAAACCTAACTTTAACAGCTTATCTTTTTATTTACAATCCAAATATCATGTTTATCCCCGGACAATGGAGTATGAGTCTGTTTGGGTACAAGTCAGTTTGGGTACGACTTCACTTTACTCCGTTCCGAAATAGAAAGGCATGAATATTCTTTACTTTTAGTAGGCGAAATGTACTTCCGATAAATATTCTTACGCATATGTGAAGACAAACGTGATTAGAATCAGTTTGTATGTAACTGTATAAATGTTTTAATTTCAATGCATACGGATAACAGTAACGTTTATTTAGTATTCTACGTGTAATTAAAGATTTAAATGAGGCTGTCATTGCAAAGAAAATAAAGTAGTGCAAGGCGCAATGCGTGCGCAAATAGTAAAATTTGCCGGATGCCTCATATGGACACAACTGTGATCGGCCGAAGCCGATCACAATAAGCCATGAAGCCAAGATTGTATCCCTCATTGACTTGTGTTTCTTTCTTCCATGGTACATGTACAAGTAACTGACACCACATCCCAGTCAGAAGACAGTGGCTCTAAAAGGATCAGGCTTCTAGCCTACAAGTTTTTGACTGTAGCTCTGAAATGACCAGGCTTCTAGCCTACAAGTTTGTGTACTTACATCCTGTTGAATCAATGGAGTCATCCGGGGCAAGGTCGTTACTATGATGTTTATGCTGTTGTCATGGAGATAGTCAGTGTTGTTGTATATACCAAGCTACGTAAACAGAACAAACACATTAGATACTTAGATCAAGTACTTACATCAGGGTGCAGCGTGGGAGAGAGGCTAGGACGGTGATCAGGGATGGCTTGGGAATCATGGTCCTTAAGATTGTCAGAATTGTTGTATACAGAGTTCTAAATCAGACAGAGGTCAAAGGTTAGGAGAGGTCAATGTCACAACTTATTTATGACATGTACTATATTCCAATTGAGTGTCTCTTAAAAGATGTCAATCTCAGAATGTGTAGAAAGAAAAGTGTAGGTGATTTGGATAATTTTGATACAGTGTTGTGGAATCCAAGCAAAGGAAAAATTCAAAGCAAGTTCTCTATGAAGAATGTATTACAGACTGAAGAGAAAAATAAAATTTGACATGCAAATAACAAAATATTGTTCACAACTTCCAACTCATACATGTACTTAAGCTAATTTTAGTAAGTTGTTCTTAAACATCATGTTATCCACCTTTGGATTTATTGGTTGAGTTATCATAGACAAATCAAAAAATATCAAGAATGGTCAAACATTGTGGAGATTACCTTGAGATACTGCCAGGCCAAGTCTATAAACTTGTTGGTCTTGCCGTATCTGTTCAGGACATACTTGCTGATCCTGGGAGGGAGAAAATAGGGCACGCAATTATTAATTCTTCAATAAAACAAGAACATACATTGATGATAGCTAAACAGGTTTTTAGAGACACATGAAAATAAGGATTAGATTCATATCATAGTATAATAACTTTCCCTGGTACATGTTTCTACTAATGACAAAGTTTCAGATTGGAATGTGATTCAGTCCTGAAAGCATCATTTGTTTGATTGAAGAAAGATTCTTCACATAAAACCATGCCTTACAATGTTATCCATAATGGGATGCATGTCAAAAAGCATCAACCACACAAACACAAACTAAGAAGATATTTCAAATTGCTAAAATCTGCTCAGTTGATTGGAGTTTATATGGAAGTAAAGCCATTTAAAGCTTTATAATTTATTCTGGTTGTAAAGCGTTATTTGATTGGCTAAATAAATTCATTTAATACATTGTATAACATATATAGCTTCGAAGTTTATAAAGTGTAAACTGCCCCAAGTTATGTTATACGGTATAACATACATGTACATGTAGGTAGCAATTCAGTTTATTCCTTAAATAAACACCAATAACCAAGCAAAGTTCTTGAGTAGCTATTGCATTATAAATAGATTAATTGACACTGTTCCATTTATCATAATGAAGATTGAAACACTTTACAGGGAGCTCTAATAGTACATGTGTAGTTCTTACCAGGTAGATATATCCCTGGGGGCCTTCCTCCACACGTTTTCTGTGAAGAACTCGTACACAACCTCATTCTGGAAGATTCCCTCTGGGGTCATCCCCAGACCCACCATGGAACTGTTGGGGAATGCCCTCCCATTGAACGGACCCTAGAAAAAGATTTACAAATCAATGTACCATCGACGGACCCTAGAATAAGACTGAAAACTCAATGCTAGTGTATGAAAGGAAAAAATTCAATGCTAGTGATGAAAGGAAAAAATTCAATGCTAGTGTATGAAAGGAAAAAATTCAATACTAGTGTATGAAAGGAAAAAACTCAATGCTAGTGCATGAAGGAAAAATTTCAGGTTCCTTCATAAGAAAACAGTGCTATTTTCAAAACAAAATAATATCATTCAAGCCTGACTTTTGTAATAAAACTTTATATCCAATATAATCTTAGATATAAATGTATATGTAAAACAGTGCCCACGGTAATAGATAAAGCTTCTTATTTATCATGAGTTTTAAGATAACCTTATGATTGCATGATTACAGAGCTCATATATTTACTCTATGCATTCCAAGTGAAAATAAGAGTTTCATGTAATCTTATTTATGATTCCACACACTTCTTAACAAAATCTAAATAAATCTCAATTAAGGTTTTCAATGTCTTCAAAAAAGTTTTAGGAGCAAAATGGCCGGCTTCTTATATGTGATCAGTCATGTGAACGTGGATTACCGTACGTTTTTTTTTCACTTTCATTGTTATTTTGCAGTAAATATTTAACTTACTAGACTCTGACCCGTGCGTGCACGGGTTGACATTGCATATGATATCGGAATAATATAATATTATTCTAATAGAATAATCTAACTGTGTCTCGGGACAGGCCTTCAAGACAGTTAAAATGCCTCACATATCATGCATATACCCGTAATGTAGTAAAAAACTGCAGAATCGCTCTGATTTTGAGAAAATTAATGAAGCTTTATTGAAAATAACAGTCAAATTATTCATAACAAACCATTTTGAGGCTGTAAATACATTTCATCTAAAAATTTAATTCATATTAATGAAGAATTCAACACCTTTTCACCAACGTTTTTTTACTCGCTTCAAATTTACACACCATGTAGACATTCGGAACTCTCGGGATTTTTCATATCAAATGCACTGAGTTAGAGTTATCTCCCATATTTTCTTTGATGAACAGAATATATACATGTAGCAAACTTTCAATGAAAATTTACACGTATTTGTATTATGATCGTTTCTGAGTTTATCCATGCAAATGTGATATTGTGGAAACATAAACTAAAGAGCCTCCCGTGATTTAGCGTGAATGTAATGCGCATGCGCAAGATTGTAAAATCCAAACAATCCAGATGATTTCCGGATTTTTAAAAGGAATTTTCGTTGATTATTAATTAGCGAAGCTTGATTGAGAAAAAAATAAAAACAAATTGGTAATCTTCACGTACCAATGATGTTTAAAATATATAAAACAAAAGACAGTACTCTTCCGATTTCTCGGTATTAAAGCCCAAAAATTCGAGTCTATTATTTTAATATAGTATAGATTCAAAATGATTCAAAATTTTTCTATATCCTTTCATTATACATTGAATACCTTGAAAGATATTTCATGTATATAGCCTCATTAATAATGTTAATTATTTACTTGTAAGTTTCATGCCTACCTCGTTTATGAGTTTCAGGGCCCCATAGAGCTCCATAGTCCCACCAAAGTCATGCAACATGCACCAAATAAATGGCTGACCATAGTACGATTCTGTCTGCGTATAAATCGGAATTATTTCTGAGTACAGGTCCAAGATTATCATCTCACCCTGTTAAAAAAAAAAAAAAAGATCATCATGACTTGAACATGGATCAGATTAAAACATCCAGATTAAAGTCACTTAGAACATGCACTCTGCTTGTTAATTAAACTATCAATGGTATAAAATGATTTCTTGGTGATTCATACTAAATTTATACTAGATATGATGGTTGCAGTCATTACAAACTTATATTATGTATTTTTACTGCAATACCCTCAATTGTTATATATCATTCTTTAGCTATTTCTTTATTCATACAAAATGGGTAAAAGGCAATAAAAAATACTATTAATCAAATTTTACATAGATTGAAGAAGCAGGGCATTATACCAGGTATCTATATTTTATGTCATGCAGTTGGCATGATTTATTTTCTCCGATTTTAACTAGTTCCACCAGTGTGACAGTGCTATTGATATTATAACTATTGATATTATAACTATTGTTATTATACTTTCATGTTAAATACTGAAATCTGATTGGTTTAGACGCAGTTGACAATCCGTTCTAATACCCTCAGCGTTAGCAACACACTTGGCAACGGGCCGATAGAACGAATTATTACATGCGCGTAGATTATGCGCGTACGGTTCGCCGTAGAACTTACGTCTTTTCAATATAAAAACATTGAAATTTGCTATAAAATTAAGACATTCAGTATAATAAAATAAATAGTGCCTGTTTGGGAGGGTACCAGTTGAAATTGACACCCCTCGAAAACCATTGTCAACCTCCGCTTCGCGTCGGTTGACAATGGTTTTCTCGGGGTGTCAATTTCAACTGGTACCCTCCCAATCAGGCACTATTTATATAATATTATAACTGTATATCATTCATTCTTTATTCACTTTAGGCTTTACAGCCCATCAGTATGTTTATACAATACATATAGCATATAAATATGCATATAAAACCACACAGATTATTTTAAGAAATAAAGGAGTAAATTCTCTGAGGACATAAACATTGAATAATGGTAACCTGTGGTACAGCGGTAAGGAGAGCCTTGATCTGGGGTTGCTTCCAGAATCCGCCATCAATAAACAGCCAGCCCTGCATCAACCTACACAGCAGATGACATCATATTATCATTTTAATTATCACTTAACAATTAATGCAACTTTTGATAAGGAGTTCCAATGTTCCCGTGCTTACCAAATAGCTTTGGAGTCTGCTTCTTTAAGACTCTTGTAAATTGTGCGACCAGAGAGAGCCAAGTACTCGGTAGAACTGTCAAGAAAAGTAAGACACTGTACTGTGAGTTCATGGTTGGAGTTCGGGTATCCAAATCTTGTACAGTTGTCAGAATGCAAGTAATTTATAGTAAAGGCAAAAGTACTTTTGTCACCAGTAAAAATATTTTCATTGTTACATACTTGTATAAACAAAAACTTTTCAAAGATAAAACACACCTTGAGCAAAACAATATCACATCAAAGGAAAAACTACTCACTTTGAGCGAGGCTCCATCTCGTTAAAGGTATCAACGCTGTATACATGGTCCACACCAAACTCATTCTCCATCTGTACAACACGAGAAGAATATCAGTACCAGAACCAGACAGAACTTCTATATACATATAAACCATAGACATGAACTAATGGGAGTCACATTTAGAGGAAATTCATTGATTGTCTGATTTTACTCATGAGCTCAGACAAGTCCCCTTGGCATGATATGTCACCCTCAGCAAAGAACCTTCTACTACTTGTACTATTGTTTATCAGGTCATTCTTGCACAAGGGCGATTTGGCATACATGTATTTTGTCTCAAAAAAAAGTAGCATGAGATATTGGTACTTTTTTTAAAAAGATGTATTCAAATGCTTGGTTATTAAATAATTTGTCATTAAGGTAGTACAAAATAGATATTAAGCAAAAATTTTCCTATTGTTCAATTTTTCTGAAATTTTGTTAGCAGTATTTGAAATGAAATCCATAGATATGTAAAATCTTTTTAAAAGTCTGACCTGAAAATTTTTGCCTACATCGTCTCAAACCTACCAACCTCCTTTCAGTGGAGTGTAAAATGTAATAGTCATTATTAGAATTTGCTATGCGAATAAGTTACTTTTTAAGTATATACATGGGAAGATGATTGTGGAATACAAGTCCAAATTTCAGGTCATTACAATGAAAGGAACACAAGTTACACATTTTTTCAAAATGAAAAGGCTTAATTGCACAAAAATCAAATGAACACCATTCAAATGTAGGTTTTAAAATTATCAAAATACGCTGTACCTCAATTTTTTCTGCCTTGATTACTGGTACATGTAGTTGATGGGTATGATCTATATTATTTTCTTATTAAGAAAATTAATATTAACTCTTACATAATATTAAGCCATTTTTTTGTGTATTTTAGAAAATATTTCAATTAATTAATTTTACGGGTGTTTCGTACTACCGGTACCTTAAATGTTGGTGAGTTTAATTCACATGTCAACAAACCCAATACTTCCGATGGGCCAAAATGGTTACCGCCAAAATAACCTAATGTACGGTACTGGGGTTTTTCTTACCTCTTTGATAAAGCGCACTGCTATCTTCATAAACAATGGATCATTGAAGTCTAACAGATAGTTACTGTAACAGACAAACCTGATGTATAGCATACAACTACACAAGTACTGGGACATGCTTACGATGTCTTTGTACAAATACATATCAGTAAAACTCAATTCAAGAGAGGATAGTTACAATGAGTTCACAGCTACATGTGTAGCTTTAGGGTTTTATTAAACACAAACTACAATACACATACAGCTACAATGCTCAGCTAAGGCAGACATTCACTTCTACATTTTTACTGTAACTACATGATTGCAATATCAACAGTGGGTTTTTAAAAAAAGAAAAGAAATATTAATTTAATGTTTAATAAAATTGACTCCATCTAAGCACTAATCTTCAATGCAAAGACACTGTTTTATCTAAACTATAGATATATAAAATATTTAGGAGACTCCACCGTTCCACAAATTTGGACCACCTTTTCAGTATTTGGGTCATTCCAAAGCAGCATTTTTTTACAGTGTGAATGAATGTCATAAATATAAAAACTACCATTCAAAATGCATGAACAAACACAGAGGCTAACATTGGTATTAGTGCTACTCATAACATTGTCCACATTAAATTACGCAGGGGTGTTAAGGAAGCATATGGGCAATTTAGCATCTTATTTCAACTGTTATATTCAAAATTGTGAGATAAATAACTGTTTTGAATCAGATCAAAAACTTTGTATTATCCTTTGAAATAGATGTCAATGCAATAAAATCGGGTAGTACATTGCTGGCACATCTGTGCATTATCACGTGACAACTATAAATCGCTAACATATACTGTAGATTCCTTATTTTACGCGAGTACTTAATTCTGCGATTCAACGGTTTTCCATCAAATCGCGAGAACATAAAATCGCGAATGCCGAAATTTTATCATAGTTTCATGTAGTTTACATGTCTGAAATTTAAAAGCGAGATTTTTAAATTCGCGAGACGGGCTTCTCGCGATTTTACGCGGATATTAATTCCTCGCGTTTAATTAGGAATTTACAGTATTCCTTTACATAAAATGAGAGAGAACAACACTACCCTGCGGTTTCCACAAAACAATAAACATATCAAGTGAAGGCGAAACATCTCAGTTTTATCAAAACCACTGCTAGAATCCTATAGTCTCCTTAATTAAATAGTTCTTCATCCTGTTCTCAAAAAACCTTCCCAACTTTTATTGAGTTTGCACGAAAAACGGTATGTTGCATCAAAACAACACATAACACAGGATTCTAGCGTCAAACTATCGATACATGTAAAATTTGAAGTTCAATATGTACGGGGTAGTGTTGTTTTAGTCAGATTTTTATATCATAAACAATGACAGAGGAAAGCCTGGCTGAGAAATAAAAGCAAATTTACATACCTTTTAGCAAATAATTGATAAAACCTACATCTCTCCCAGTATTCTTTTGTTCCATTCTCAATCAATCAAACCAAATACTTTATTAGAGTTCTTAGATTACTTATATTTTGAATCTGTTTACAATGATTTCCGATCACATTTACACGACATTTAAGATTGTCATGACGTCATCAATGTGTAAATCTACGTACCAGTAATACAATCTAATTTGTGATAAAAATTGTCTTCAGTATTTTTTATTTGTTTTTTGGTCTACGTTTCGTTGCTTAAATACTTGAATATGTACATAATAAGTAAGATTTGTGATTTCACGAAATTACATATAACTCAGATTCCATATGCTCCTTAACACCCCTGCGTAGAATCAAACATAGAGCTGGAGCAGAAATGAATTGGATGAGGGTACCTTAATTTATTTGTAATCAGTGTTAGAAAGAGAGAGGGGGGAGAACTTGCATGTGTTTATTTTATTCATAACTGCTCCTTTCCCATTGTTAATAATCTCAGTTCATTAAGTGCTACCAGATACACCCCTATAAGGCAGCTCTTTATACATCAAACCTCCAATCTACGGTGATGGGGACAGACTAGCTTACCAACAATACGTCTTATTAAAATACATCCAGTCACGCAATCGAGATACATTGGCAGTCGGAAAGTGTCTGGAATTAAAAAGGAAGGGGAAGTGAGGAGAATTGTGGGGTATTTCGTCTTACCAGCAATACGTCTTGTTGAAGTGTCCCCAGTCTCGGAGGCGAGACACGTTGGCTGTGGGATAGTGCCTGGAAAAAAGCAAGGGAGGTGAAGGGATTTCTGGGAAATCCACACTTACCAGCAGTATGATTGGTTAAAACCTGCCCAGTCGGTCAGTCTGGACACATTGGCTTGTGGGTAGCGCCTAGAAAAATATCAACTCTCAAAACAGGTTCTACAATTAACTGAAATAATCTACTCAGACAATGGAAAAAACACATAATATAAAAATACACATAAAAACCCGGAAAATTTTGTGCATATAACTGTACATCACCCAAAAAAGGAAAAAAATGTCATTGGGGACTACTAGAATCATTCATTATTACGAGTGTGGGATAGTGAAATTCCACCGAGGGGACAAGATTCACGGTCTAGGACGAGGCTCTGCCGAGTCCTAGACCGTGAATCTTGGCCCCGAGGTGGAATTTCACTATCCAACACGAATATGTAATAAATGATTATTTTTCTCGCATTATTCTACATAAAAACGATGTTTGACAACTTTCTCTTTTGACGTTTAAAAGTGTACTTTCGGTTTATTCCGCCGCGCGCTACAAATAGTGCAAGTGAAGAAGAGAGCATACGACAATATTTTCAATGAACATTCATGATAGAATTGTAGTCATCTAAACAAAATAATGACTTATAGATTAGCTAATTCCATCATTTATCTTTTTCTTGCAGCATACGATGTTTGTTTACATTTTACAGCGGCGTAGTAATACACAGTGTAAGACAGAAAAATCTCACACTGCTGTCTCACACTGGACAAACCAATCTCACACCGGTGATTATGCGAGAAAATAAACTCACTTTTGTCCAAAACAAATTTTTAAAACAGTGATTATTTTAGACACATTGATTTATAGTTTAAATAACTCCAAGAACTTGTTTTTTTGTTGTTTTTTTATTTTTCATAAAACACAACACTTATATTTTCATGTTATATCTTGGATTCTGTTATCCAACTTTACCACTATTATAAACAGGTCCCAAGGTACAAATTAACACGATCCCATGGCAAAAAAAAAAATTCAATTCACAAGACTGCAAAAAACATTTGATGATTCCTTGTAAAATATCTCCCATATAAATAAAAGTTTGTTTTTACTGTAACTAAAAATAGTTTTCCATTCCTAAATAAAACAAGAAAATAATGCTCTCTCCATATGGTGAACACCCTTAATACTTTGCCCCTGCATAGTTTTGACTTACAGAATGGTGGCCTCTGGAACGTGTCCCGCGAACCCTGGGAGGACGGGAATTATCCCTAGGGTCCGCATACGCTCCAGGATCTTGTGCTGTAGGATCAGCTGGTCGTCTATCCAGTTCTGGGTGATAGGCCCGCCCCACCCATGCATGTTCCCCATTCTTGACCTGAAGTGACATAAAAATAGGTATTTACCAAGGTATAGTGGTAAAGTGATAATTTTGTAAAATTTAATTAGATATAATTTTCTTAAATTATTTTTTTCCAATTATCAATTTTTTTAAGGGGAAGGTTAACTGATTTTGAGTTTCATATCTAAACCATGGCAAAAAGAAAATACAAATATATGCTAATAAAATGACAATTGTCAGTATGTAGACAATAAAATTCTCACCAAGCTAAAAATGCTGGACCTCCGAAGTGGTCCTGAAGATCCTTCATTGTAAACCCAAGTCCCATGTAGACCTGGAGAAACAAAACAAAATAGAGAAAAAGTCCATCTTACTAACAGTTCTCCACAACTTTAGGAAATGTTTCACATGCAACCCTGAACTTCTCTATTTCTTTGTAAAATGGAATTGTAGCACAACAGAAGGTTCAATTTTCAGGAAAAAATAACTTTAAAGAGTTAAACTTTATTCACAAAAACAAAAGTCTCTGCTGTATTAACTCTCGACAGGTATCAGGAATGGCATCTATTTAACTATCAGAATGTGCCTCAATCAGCGGACTCACTTTCTGGAATATTGCCTCCTGACCAGTGAAGGACAGAGCCATGTTTATAAGTGGACTCACTTTCTGGAATATTGCCTCCTGACCAGTGAAGGCCAGAGCCAAGTATATCAGCGGACTCACCCTCTGAAATATTGCCTCCTGACCGGTGAAGGTCAGAGCCATGTTTATCAGCGGACTCACCCTCTGGAATATTGCCTCCTGACCGGTAAAGGACAGAGCCATGTTTATCAGTGGACTTACCCTCTGGAATATTGCCTCCTGACCGGTGAAGGCCAGAGCCATGTTTATCCCCCTCATGGCCATCCAGTCCAGGTATGACTCCCAGTCCTCCCACTTAAACCAGACGGAGGAGTAACTCACGGTGCACACATTCTGGAAGAACCGGAACCTGGTCAATAAAACAAGAGCATGTCAGTCCATAGAACATAGAGAGTGGCAGTTTCTTGAGAAATTACTGAAGATAACCAATTAGCACAATAACTAAAATAGTATGTGAATTCATGTCATTCCATTATATCTGCATAGTGATTAGTGAATTGCAATTGATCAAAGTTGTAGAGATGACCTCAAATGCAAAACAAAATAACACAGTTATAATGGACACTCTACACTAACTTGTCATTGGTAGTGATATTCACGCTGCCCCCCTCGACTTTGGGGAGAGGGGATGGAATGGCCATTTGTCTCCCTCCCCATGTGATCTGACAGTTACAATAATTGGTCAGGTAGTAGTACAGCCCCATGGCGGCTGCCACGCCCGTTGTCCCGGTAATCTCAACATACTTCTCCTTGGTGTTGATCTAAATTCAAAATTCAAGTGATAGCACAATTACTGGTGGTGAAACAAAAACACTTGAACTATGCTCTCAAAATATAAGTAGGATCAGTGTACTACCAAATGTTTCTCTTTTCATAATAATCACGCCAAGCCTATTAGTGTCACCTTTTTTATCATATACTTAGTCTAGCTTTTTAAAGATAGTTTAAACTATGTGCAGCACCATCAATTTCTAGGAAACATGTTTTATAGTTTTTCTGCAGGAACTAAATTGAGGAAAAGAGTTTGGTGTGTTGGTATTTTAATGAGAGTAGATCTCTTACAAGGAAGGTGTCCTTCTCCTTAGGCCCTATGTTGGATTGAACCTTCACTATGAACTCCCCAGCTCTTGGTCCCAACACTCTCTGGTACAAATCTTTAGCCGCATCTTCTTGTTTCCCCACTGATGCCTTAGGCTTTAAATGGGACAAGGACTCAAAATCTGTAGATTTCAAAACATTGTCATTGCATTAGGGAAGGTAGATTGTATTTTGGGATATCAAAACTTGTACACTGCAACCTGACACTCTTTTCATAATACTAGTAATTTATTGCATGTTCTTGATCATGTACCTCATGTACTATTTACATCATTTTAAGGAGAATGTATTGAATTGATTAGATATAATGACCGGGTCCAGCACAATCTCCTGATTTAGCTATATAGCTTGAAAAGACTATAAAGCTTAATAAAGCTATTCAGAATAGCTTGATTTAGCTATTTTGTCATTCATTTTTCATAAATGTGTATTTCTTCAGCATGTAAACAAAATCGCACGTTAGTGCAGTGATAGTTTTTAATTTTGAACTGTTCTGTAAACAATGCATGTTAAGATTACTCATCAGTTTGTGTCTCTTTCAGAGACTTTGTTCTTAAAGTTCTAAAAGTTTTGGGCCCATTAATTCATGACCACACAGTTACTTCTTGAATGAAATATAAAGAAGGTCAGTTATGGTAAACAAGATAATGGATTGGTAATAATTCAGCACAATGTATAGAAATCATACTTATCCACGCCTTACTGCACAGGTGGTGGACAGTAATACCCAAACAATGGAAATGTATTTTTTGCTTATTTTTTTAATGGTCCATGGTATAAATGTTTGGTAATTAACTTGCATTATTTTGTATATATGATAATTAACATATTTGTGAAAAACTGCATATAAATATTTTCATCAATCTAATCTGAATAGCTTTATTAAGCTATGTTGCTTTTTCAAGATATATTAATAGCTAAATCAAGAAATTGTGCTGGACCTGATGACGCCCGCTTTCGGCGTATATGCATAAACCTATAATGAATTCAAGATAGGTGAAGTTGTCAAAAAGCAGAAGTCCCTTTGGTATATACATGGTATATTAAGATGTTTATTCGACCGGCTACTTACCTCTACAGTTCACCAGAATCAAATTCGTGAACAAAACAATGACCTGAAAAAGAAATAACGTTACACAAGCCACAAGAAAAAAAACCCACTACGTGTCGTAAGTATCCAACAGGGATACTATTTATGAATGCTCAAATTATCCTCTTTTTAAGAAAAACAGGTTTTTTTCCTTGAAGTAGTAATTACCGTTAAAGAAATCATTCTATCATGTTTCCTCTCTCCACTTTGCTTGATCATGTGAGGATGTTTGTGTCATGTGACTTTTGAACAGCTAGAACTAAAACAAGTACGGGAAAAAATCCGGATTTTTTTTTTTTTTTTTTTACCTCGGGTAGAAAAAAAATAGTCTGCTACGTATATATATATATATATATATATATATATATATATATATATATATATATATATATATATATATATATATATATATACGAAAATATTTTAGAGTAAATCATACGACATATTTGAATCATTTATCGTCGACAGTTCTCATAACACGAAGGGAAAAATTAAAATGTTAGCATTTTGGCTTGAACATTCCTCTGCTTGATGTTCGAATGAAATGCACACATTCACGTACGTAGTATCGTTTTTGAAAGGGGAGAGGGGGGCAGACTCATCCGAAAAATTTTGATATGCAAAAAAAAAAAGACAACTTATAAAAATCTTCAATCCGAAGGGGGGGGGGGCTGGCATAGAATATCTATAACTTAAATTTCACTCTTCATTTCCTTATTTTCATTTCAATTTTTATAAACTCCAAAAAAGTGGGGGGGGGGGCAACTCCATGATAATTCAATATTTTATATGTAAACAGAAAAATGGTTGCTGCGAGAAAAAGGGGGAGCCCCCCCCCTCTATGCTACGTGCCTGCAGGCATGTTTTTTATCTGAGAACTCCGCCCCATCAACCAGTCAGCGACTCATTGATACGATCGACTGTGTAAATTGATATTCCTTGATGTATGATCTCAATATATGGATATATTGTCTTGAATAAAATGTAATACTGGTTTTTGTTTTTGTTTTGTTGTCCCATATCTGTTCTCTCAGAATAGAAAACTCCTTATCTAATTTTAAACATTTGAAATGTTATAAGATAACTAAGTCTAGAGTTTGAAATTGTCTTGATCACGTTTTTCCCAATTATAATTCATTAACCTTTGTGAACGAGCTATAAATAAGAGAGAAAAAAATCATCCAAAAATTGTCTGGCCTAAAACATCAAACACGTGCTGTTCATGAACTGAACTAATACATAAAATTTAGCCATATTTTTAACAAAATTAATCCATTGGGGGGAGGGGTATACATGTAGATATTGCCTCATAAAATTTTTATCAATATGATTCGCTTCTTGCAATTTTTTGTAAAAGTTTCTTTACCCCCCCCCCCCTACTTAAAGTTTGGGTTCAGTTCGTTCCGTTCAAATTTTCTTTTTTTTCTATATATAAATAAATGTCGCCTTCTAACATAAATTGGGGCCAAGCACCGCCTCCCTTGTTGCTACATGCGTGAGTTAACAGAAAAAGTGAGATTATTTTCTACAGAAGTTATTTCTTTTATCAGAGGGATATTCCACCTTAATTGTTTATGGTACATTTTAAAGGCGCATGTGCGAGATCTTATTCGAGGAGGGTGTTTTCGATTTGTCTAATCGGCTCTTTCACCCCTGCGAATGTTATTGTCATTCAAATTTAGACCACGTGGTTTAATTGACCCTTTCAGTTTCGCAGTAAAAATCATGCCTCGTGTTTAATTATAGTCTATTTCCTAATATCTAAGTACTTGTATTGTCAAATATAAAATCTAGACGTTTATTTATTTTAAACTTTATCTCCATTAAATGGTGGATAAAATGAGTCATAGAAATAATTCTGACAATAGAAAATATAGGCGTTTTTCTGCTACATGCTTAGTAGCGACCCCCCCCCCCCCCCCGCGCCTGACCTAGTACATGTAATAGCATCAATTGTGAAACAGACTATACTATTTTATGCAGAATGTTCCCTGAAAATGGCTCGATATACTAAGTTTTTATACAAAACAGGCACCCATTCTTTTTTAAAAAGCATGGTATTGCACAACAATTAAAAGCATCAAACATGGCTATGATTTTATTAAGCAACCCAATGTTTATATTGAGTGGTTTAACACGAACGATAACTCTATTCTGAATATCATCGTTTAGTTTAAAAGTAGGATGTGATATGAAAAACGACCAGTACTTACGTATTTTGAGAATATTATCCGAACACTTATACTTCCGCTCGAAATGTCACAGGAACTGAACAAATCTCGGGCGGAAATTTCGTGAACTTTCATTAGATCACCTCTGGATTTATTACTAACTTAGCAACGATAAAGAAAACATTTCGAACACATTCGCAGAGGTGTCTTTGCTTAGCATGTATAGCATTCGGTTATACCTTGCTAATGTTTATTTTTTGCCTAGAGATTCATGCAATAATTCGAAATGCTATAATAGACCTTCTCAGTTTGGAAAAGGGCAAAATAGAAACATTAGGATAATATTAAATTACTTATTTTTAACCCATGAAACTTGAAGAGGTGCGTGTTTGAATGGGCCGGTCTACTGGAAGAACGGTTAAAGAGTTGGATATATTAAGAATATGTTGAGAAATAGGACTCGACCACTGGGTGTAGCCATGGTATTTTCATAATCAGTATGGTTGAGTGCCATGCATTAGATACTGGTGTTTTAATGTTGATATTAATCCCGGTGTCGTAACATAGACACCCCCCCCCCCGCCCACGGGGCTAGATTACCTTGGAGGGAAAAGCGCCCGAGCATATAATCCCCCATCTATTAAAAAAAAAACAGTACAGAGTTTTCCCCAGCATGGACGGAAACAAAAACGCATTTGTAAAGAATTGTTAAGAATAAAGAATATATACAAGTACATGTAGCATTTAACGGAAAGGCGTTTGTATTAGCGGGTTGTGTGTCTTGTGTGTTAGCGCCATTTGTTGAGTGTTATGTCTTATATTTACTGACAGTGTAGTTGTAGTTCCGGATTATTATTGAACATGTTATTTAAACAAATATTCATTCTTAAATAGTGTAAATATTAGAATGAAAGAAATAAAATCATATTAATGTATGAGCTCATTAATTTTATGATGATCACAAAATGAACCAATATTTTTTTTTTTTTTTTGCACATCGATGCATGTTGAAGTTTTTGTTTCCTGAAAGACTTTGTTGAAATATAATAGTAGGATTTTCGTAACATGTCGACTAAAAGAAATGTACTTTTCAGTTTCTAAGCAGAAAAAATGATATGTGTACCGCTTCTATTACTGTCTCAAGTTTCTGCTTCCACCACTTTTTGCTAAATATTTCGATAAATACATTTGTGGCCAAACAACGTTCATCCACTAGAATGGAAAAAAAAAACCATGGCAGAATTTCTGTTTTGAAAAGCCCCCTCTACCCTTCAGGTTTCAATTCACAACAAAAAAGAAAGAAAGTAGAAAGTCTACAGGCATTTTGCCGCATTGCAAACGACATGAAAAGTACCCGGATGATGACGTTGGAAAGTTGTATGAGATGTTCCGAGTACTTCCGAATGGAGAAAAGATGTAAAATTTTCTATTATAAATCTTTGTAAGAAATTTGTTTTCCTTTTTGTTTTCCTTCTCTGGGTAAAAAAAGATGAAGTGTCAATGAAGAAATCTTGTATTTTTCTCGTTGTATCGATTAATTGTACGTTTTTGACAGGTATGTGTATTCTCGTAAGTTAAAATTGATATAACAGTGAGGGAAACAGGTACCAGGGACACAATATAAAATTCCGAAGTAGACTTATTGTTTAAAAATGCATTTTTTGTTTATTTTTTTGTTTGTTTTTGTTTTGTTTTGAGAAATCAATTATTTAGTAACCGAACTTTAAATAAAAAATATTTACTTCTTCCTTCCACTTCAGGTGTTTGAATTCAGATACAATTTCACGATTATAATAATCTACCTTAGGAAAAAATAATGATAAGTGATTATAATCACATGGCCCTGATCAAAATTGAATGACTAATAAGAACTGGGTCCAGATGAATCAAAAAAATTCTAACACCGAAAAGACGTATATCTACAACAGTAACTAAGAGTGGGTGAACGTACTGTCGGGGAAATATATCCAGGTGCGGAATCGGTCAAGTTCTCCATTGGTGCTCGTACGACTGGTGGACAGGCGAGCTTTGTACCCGACGGGACTTTATTTACGTTTAGGGAAAGTTAGTGATACTTAGAATTATAAAAGATGTAGTTCTGCACTCATTCATTGTGGGCCAATTGAAAAAATACGTATTTTATTCCATGTCCGTGGCTAAAGCATGTAGCAGTAAATCGAAGGCTGTTAGGAACGAGTTGTCTTGCCTCCAACAGATTGATTGCAAAAATTGCTATGGAAGTATGTAGTCCCGACTTACAGTGCATAAATCCTCGACAATTAGATCTGCAGGTGCCACAGAAAGCGCTAGGGAGGAGAGGTGGCATTTCTTTTGGTTCCAGTGACAGTCACGTTAGTTTGACAAAGCCGCGATTTGAGGTAAGAGTGTGCGAAATGAACGGAAATGGAGGAGAGGGCTTTGAATTTGATCCACACATGTTTAGTGATTGTGTTGTATTAGTCGGTGCTAGTGAGTATTCTCTGATTGCTGTTTCGAGAGGCGAAAACGTGAAAATTATTGATATATTTTGTCTTTGAAGGATCGTCGATATTTTGTTCACATTGGATAGTTTACAAGGTATTTTGAAATATATCAGTACATCACCTGTAATTTAAATTGATACTGATAGACATTTTGAGCACGAAAAGAATTTTGATAATTGTACAATTAAGTATTACTGGGTTTTGTTTAATTGAAGTGCTGCTTAGGATCTTGAGGTTATTTCTATGATATGATATTACAAAAAATAGAAATGTGTCAAAGTGCAGTAGATGAATGATACTTCAAAAGTATTCCAGAGAGGTTTCAAAATGTAAGGACTCAACTTAACTGTCAACTTGAGTTAAATGAATATTTAATGGCATATATATTTTCTATTTATCAAATTTATTAAATCTTAATTTTTCATTTGCAAAATTTACAATTCTCATAAACAATTCTGAAGCCTTAAGCAATGTATTGCTCTTGTAAACACTTTAAAAAACTTTCTGTTGATGAATATGTGATGTCCTTGAACTAATACATAGTAACTCCTTCCTAACGGCCTCGTCAACATCGTACAGTTCTTATTCTATTTATGCGAGTTGTGTACACAATACCATCCCATCACAGAATCCAACTGCTGTGATTTGAGGTTTAGTGGGTTTATATGGAGTCTCAGGGTAATTGTTGTTTTTTATTGGTAATCCACAGAGTGGTTTAATAAATCAAATAAAAAGTCCCTTTTTGAAGGTCATTTTTGTGAGATTTAGTTTCTTTGATGACATTCCCAGATGTAACCTGCATGTAAACCGACATGGTAATCTTTGAGGTAAACTTATTATCAAGCTTCTCATGTTCTAGCACTGCCCCAGATCGGAAATGTCACTAGAGAATGTGTATGCTATATTAGTACCCACTGCCTTTAATTGTTGCTTTTAGAGAAAATTTAAGTTGAAGTATGGCTGCCTTTCTGAGTTCTAAGCTCAGTGAAATTTAGAACTCAAATTGCTACATTAAATATTGTGATTTTCATATGGCATGAGTTTGGACATATTGATATAAATTCATGCAAAGTAATGCTGGTCAGGAAAGGTGTAAAGTCACAGATCACAGTGGAATCAAGACAATGGGGATGCTTTCTCTGTTGTGTTGATAGCTGATTTATCTATCTGTTAGAATTATATTACTTATTTTTTACCCTGAGAGCGTCTTTATCACACCCAAGTCTTTCTCAATTTGATGTTAAACTTCTACTCCATGTAGTTCACTGATGAGTTGTAATATCAAAGACCTCCCTTACTTAATGCATATATATGTTAAAGCTTCCTAAGAAATGTGCAAAAATCCAAGAGGCTTTTATTACTACAGATATTTCCCCTCCTCAAAGGTTGAAAGCCCCAACCCTTATCAATCATATCTTTCTAAAACACTATGCACATATTTGCAACTCTGTGGTTTTTGATGAATTGCTGATAAACTTTTTAATTTGATCCAATTTATTCCCTGCACAGATGAGGGAGTTATAATTCTTTGACAATTTATGAATTATAGATTTGATGTAATTATTTCAAGGCCGCTCATGATTGATGTTTCAGTCCTTTTTTCTATGATGGTTCTTTACAGTGCTTAAATGTTAATGTTTATATTACCTGGAAAATACAGACTATGATGATCTGTCAAAGGAAATGTGTTACCAAGTCTAGTAATTTCTTACCAGGTAATTGGTTTGCAAAGAGGAGTGAAGTACTTATGTAATGTCTGGGAGATACGATTAGTTTCATGGGTAAATGCTAGATGGACATGACCTTGTGTAATTTTTATATCAATGCTTTGTGAAATTATAAGTGCTTAGTGTAATGTTATACCAGTGCTTTGTTTTAATGATGCATCAGTGGTATGTGTAATGATTTATCTGTGAAATGCTATATCAGTGCTTTGTGTTATTATCATATGAGTGCTTTGTGTAATGATATATTCTGTTTTGAGTAATGATATATCAGTGCATTGTGTAATGATATATCAGTGTTTTGTGTAATGATATATCAGTGCATTGTGTAATGATATATCAGTGTTTTGTGTAATGATATATCAGTGCATTGTGTAATGATATATCAGTGCATTGTGTAATGATATATCAGTGCTTTGTGTAATGATATATCAGTGCTTTTTGTAATAATATATATCAGTGTTTTATGAAATGATATATCAGTGCATTGTGTAATGATATATCAGTGTTTTGTGTAATGATATATCAGTGCATTGTGTAATGATATATCAGTGCATTGTGAAATGATATATCAGTGCATTGTGTAATGATATATCAGTGTTTTGTGTAATGATATATCAGTGCTTTTTGTAATAATATATATCAGTGCTTTGTGAAATGATATATCAGTGCTTTTTGTAATGATATATCAGTGCTTTGTGTAATGATAAATCAGTGCTTTTTGTCATAATATATATCAGTGCTTTGTGTAATGATATATCAGTGCTTTGTGTAATGATACAGTACCGATTAGACCCAACCTAACAGAAAGTAAACCCCAACTAAACACTGGGTTTACTTCCTGGGTTTACTTTGGGTTTACTAGAGTGGACCCAGAGTAAACCCGAAGTAAACCCAGAGTGGACACAGAGAGTAAATGATTCTGTACTTTGTGTTATGATATGTCAGTGTTTTATGTAATGATATAAGATTCCTTTATGTAATGACATGTCAGTTCTTTATGTAATGATATACCAGTACCCTAATTTCCATAGATAGAATGCATTAATTTTTTTGGTCAGCGTTTTGTTGATTAACAACAGGCCCCACCATCACCAAAATTTCACTCAACTCAGACCTCAACTCAAATCATTGTAAGAAAAGTGCATAAATTTGAGATCAAAACTCAGACTTGAGGCTGAATGTTGACTTGAGGAAAGCTGCTGACGGTGGGGCCTGGTTGCTTTTCTTTTTCCCAGAACAACTGATTTTTGTGAATGTCATAAGTATCATGTCGGAGTTAATCATGGCTTTCACACGTTTTAAAGTCTTTGGATTTTAGTCTAAGAATTAATTATTGTTCATGTCACTCTTCTGTTGTAAACTTATTTAAAGAGAAGTTCAAGGTCATCTGATTTTAGTCAACATGTATGTAATTTTATAGAACCAAGGTACAAAGTAGAAATTAGTAAAATAGGTGAGAATGAACTGACAGTTTATAACAGATTTACTGCTATTGAATGTATCGTGCTAAAGGATAATTTGACCAAGAAAGACACCAGAAATGGGCATCAAAGTAACTAGGTAGTTACAGGCATGAAACATAAAACTTGTGAGTTGTTGAGTCTCCAGTGAGGCCGCTCGATCTGTGTAATGTTGACAGGACAACAGACACTTCTGTCTTTGTGGCATTCAACAGTATTCATTATATAGAAGAAAAAAACCTGTAGCCCTTTTCACAAAAAATCTTAAGGTTTTGCGTAAGATTTCAACTTAAGAATCTCTTACGAGAAATCTTAAGTGCTTTTCACGAACGTATTCGTAACAGGTTCCACTTAAGAATTTACTTACGAGTTATCCTTTCCCTAGCAACGATTTGAATTCACTTAATAATTCTTAAAAAACAGGAGAAACATATAAATAAACCAACATTCTCATAAAAAGGATGCAAAACTGAAATTATATACCCCGTACATTGAGTGAAATCAATGTGATGAAGTAGAAATCAAAATATGACATCACAATTACAATGTGTGTTAAGTGTGACGTAGGAAAATCTTAAGAGAAAAATTTGCCGTAAAAATTTTTGGAGAATTTATTTGTGTATTTTTAAACAATAACTGCTATATAATGCGAAATAACGGTATAACGTGGCTCAAAACATTAAACATAGCTGTTTTCCTTGTACATTTTACATAAAACAATTATTATTTACAGTTTTGAAATACTTACGAGAGGGTATGTGCTATCGTAAAGTTACGACAAATTTTACACGTAAGAATATCATAAAATGTTTTGTGAAAATGAACAAAAACTTAAGTTTTCACTTACGATAAAAATTAATCGTAAGATTTTTTGTGAACTGAACTTTTGATTATAGTTCCAACATATCACAACTCAGGATTGTTTAGGGCTGTCGAGATATATTGAGTGAGTAAGCAGTACATGGGGCTGTTTGTCACCTGAGGAGTTGTTACTTGTTTTGTTGTGGTGTGATACATGTTAGGTGTTTATCTGACTTATAATTTATATCGTAGGCAAAGTCCATCATATATCTCACTTATAATTTATATCGTAGGCAAAGTCCATCATATATCTCACTTATAATTTATATCGTAGGCAAAGTCCATCATATGCTCTGTGTTCATTGGGATCTCTCTAGAATGATAATACTGGCTGAAACACTTGGATTGTCATTGACTGAATGTCCATTGCTGGTCTCTCAAAAAAACTTGATAAACTAGAGGCAGTGGGACAGATAATGTCTGTACAACATGCAGTGTCAACACATTTAACAAGTACTGGAGCACCATGTATATAGAAACTCAAAGTCAAGGGAGCGCCATGTATAAAGAAACTCTCAGTCAGGGACACTACATCTGTGAAAGACTTTAGATGATAGTAGAGAGGAGACATAAGTTATCTATTCATATGCTCTGCAAGTTCATTACAGTGTGTTCACACCTCTAGGTGTGAGAATTAATATTCTATTTGATAATCAGACTGGAACCCTGCACAAACTGCTGCACAGAATGGAGCTTGTTTACCAAACCACTTGCATCAGGCCACCTGCAAGCTATAACTTCTTTATCTGGCAGATGTAAGTGGGATATTACTAATTGCTATAAAAATTTGCCTCACATGTTAATACATGTACATACATATATATACAATTTCTTTGATTTTACATAAAAACACCCCCACACTTCTATAAAAAGGGGGTAAAACAATAAGGCAAAAAAAAAAGCAAACACAAACTGCAATCATTTGTTAAATTGAGTGGTTTATTATAGTTTAAAATCACCACCAACCCAATGACTAAATATTGAAGTCATATACCAGGAAGCCATTAGTGATAGTAAACAATGAAACAGTATACAGTGCACAGTGAGCTGACTGTATATAGAGGGAACATCAAAGGCAGCTCTCCCTACGATGACAGGCCTTTGTCTGTTGACAACGAGTCGAATATGATCACCTGACAAGACAATCATTACCTGATTTCTAGAGTTGTCAATTTCTCTGCAGATCATTAGTTGATTTATTGGGGGAATTGATTGGAAATCATTGGCTGAATGGAATTAAAAAAACAGAAAAAAACCCCCAATGATCAGACAGTGTTATAGCTTGTGTAAACTACAATGGAGGGCTGTCATGTGACCTGAATTAGGACGATGTGAGCAGGTATCAGGTGTCTTGTAATCGCTGACCCCTGGTGTGGCCGGCATTTATATCCAGGCCACAGTATTATGTCATTCTGACCACTTTGTTGTCAGACAGGTGTCATTTCTCTCCTACCTGTGTAAAAGTGTCCAGGCAGAGGAATTGGATGTCTAGGGAAACACGTGTGTGGCTTTATTACAAAATTAATGTCACACAACACTACATGACTTTATAACAAAGCTAATGTCACATTGCTCTTTCATGTTTTGTATTCCTGCATCTCTGGATGAAAAAATATCTATCAAAGTTGGTCACCTGATCTGCTTGGCTATGTTAAATCTTTCTCCACAAGCCATGTTTAGAATATCTGGTAATAAAACAATTCCCATTATTTGATCTGAGTAATATATTAAAACATTATACTAAAGAAAAGATTGATCATGCTGCTATACCTATGGTTGAATCTGGGTTGTGGTTCCTGATTGTTGGTTCTAAGTTAACAAGAAAACTCTTATCATGTACTCTCCTGATAGTTCAGTGTTGGTAGCTCACCTGGTGACTTATAGGGATTGATACCTGACATTGTAAACAGCTAACAGAAGAGGTAAGTTATGGTAGAATTGTTTTCAGTAAGTACACATAAGGCTCAGATTATAACGAGCTCAACCACCCCTTGTGCTGGATTATAATGGGTGTGACATTAATTCCCAATGGTAGCAGCGTATAATTATGTGACAGCTTACTTCAATGGGAGTACTTCATCTGTCGATGTAAGTAGGTCGTTGGGGACAGGAAATCAGAACGGCCTCAATCTCAGTAGCAGAACTCTGTAAGAAGTGTCAGAATTACAGCAGCACACCAATCTTACCTGTTGACCCTTATTAGTGGGTCGCCATATAGGAGATAGCCTCCATCCATGAACATGTGGTTCGTCAGGACAGAAACAGTACTCAGTTCTTTCATTGGATCTTAATTTTACATCTTCATGACTGTCATACTGCTTTTTCATGCAGTAATGCTGTGAACTGACCAGGAAAGGTTTGTGGGATTTATTGAATGTATTGGAGTTGTATATGTACAGACCACAGATTACAGACATTGTCATTAGATCAGGTGTCGTGTCAGCTGGCATTTATATTTTGGAAGCCCTGGTTTTTACAGATTTAGTAACATTACAGGTATTCAATATCTGTTTGTAGGCTGCAGTTTGATCGGCTAATTAAGTAAATAAATTTGTAATTTTTAAACTTTTGTTTCTAATATCACAAAGACTTGATTGTGCTGATTTTAAAAACTCTTTCAAATTTATTGTTAATATTGATGGAGACAATTTGTTTTTGTTATTTTCAGTATATATTATAATATAGAAATTTGAATTACCGGTACATGTATAAGTAATACAGTTTTGACTCAAATGATACTGATAATATTTATACTCATATAAACTGGGTCTTTTTGATAAACAACATGGTGGTTTATTCAGCATAAACTGCTCAGGCAAACTCAGTTTATTATTGTATGAATTCAGATGCTATCAAATTGATATCAAATTCCTTTGTTTTACAGCTTGAAGTTACAATGTATAATTATCATGACTCAGTGTCTTATTCATACTTTGAAAGCTTATTTACCGCTTGATATGGCATTACTTTTACATTTGGTTCTCTATAAACTACATTTCATATGTCCATCAAACCATTTTGTGATATTATATTCAGAGTTTCTTATTCAATGGTTAAGTGGAATTTATTTGTGTATTCTCTTGTTTTGAGTCTGTTTTGGCATTCTTTCCTTATCATGGTCATTAATGCATGTACTGGATGTGAATTATGTGAGGAAATATACTTCATTCACAGTAGAAAGAATTCACAGCCCAACAAGTGCATTGTATTGTAGCAGAATAATTAGTACCCACAAGATGTATGTGCTTATACATGTAATGTCATCAGAATTTGATTTGTTATTCTTGTAATACCTATACAAAGCTGTGATGGGAAGTACGTGCAATTGAAATCTTCATGCAGGAACCGGAACTTCTAGGAAATGATTGTAGGTTCTTGTGCAGGTTTTGGTCAGTAAACTTGCTTGTCATCCCCCCCCCTAAAAAAAAGGAGGTGAAAATTCACCTCTTATTTCCAAAGACTCATAGTATGAAAAATGATGAATTTGATACAGTGAAATGGAAACCAGTGGATCCCTGGACATTGATTATGTACTCTTGAGTATACACTGTCTACAAGAATGACCTGATTATACAGAGCACCTATTTATACTTGGTCAGATTTCAATAGCTTGTAACTATAGTACAGGTTGTTATAGGTAATATATAGTACAGGTTGTTATAGGTAATATATAGTACAGGTTGTTATAGGTAATATATAGTACAGGTTGTTATAGGTAATATATAGTACAGGTTGTTATAGGTAATATATAGTACAGGTTGTTATAGGTAATATCATTAACAGGGCTGGTTATTGGTGTGGATTATAAGGAAGCTGCTGACCTGGATAATGAACAGTAAAAAAAACCCTCAGTGTTGTTTTTCAGAGAGGATGCACTGATGAACTTGCCCTTTTGATGTGAAGGAGGCTTTCATATAGCTGAGTCAGACCTTGACATCAATTTGTCATGTATTATAAACATGGAAATGGTGTCAAGCTTTTACAATGGAGTCTAGGGCTTCATTTGCCTATCTGTGTCTAAATCTTTATTGTAGAGGTAGGATCATTGATCACAGGGCGAATTGATATGTCTGAGAGATCTGGACCGTGAAATGAACCAGAGACACAGAATCAAAACGCAGACTAAGGAAATGAAGCTATCATGTCACATGGTCATCTGAGGGGTAAATCAGGACTTTGATGTCAACAAAACATTAACATTGTGAAAAATGTGCTAAAAATTGATGGGATGACCTTTATCAGTGGTGATACATTGTAAAAAAGAAACACTTTTTGAGTCAATTTTTAAAAGAGCATCTTGCTGTATTAGACCCCCCCCCCCACCAAGCTACAAATGGACTGTTTTTCCATGCCTAGACACATTTCAGTTTCCAAAACAATCAACACCTTACAATGTTCCTCCTAACTTTGATAAAGGTAACAAGTATTGTGGATAGTAAATGTTTGTGTCAAATTGTGTGCTGTTCTTCACTGAGTTATGGGTGTGAGGTTGTCCTCAGACTGTTGACCCCTGACCTTTGACCCTAGAGGGCTCTGATGATCCTCCCATGATCCTCCTCCAACAGCAAGCAAAAGAAACAATAGAGTGCTAATTACCTGGCACTTATGTAGAAACACCTGATGGTCATTACAAAGACCATTAAGTGGCGACTTCAATGCTGATTCGGCTGGAGCACGATCAGTTTTACACTGGAATAACTTGTAACAACTGACTGGGCCTTTTAAACTTCTCTTTTCAATGCCAGATTAAGTTATAATCTGAAGTAGACTTATTCTTTCTCTCCTGCTATCACCTGTCAAGACAACAGGGTAAGTATATATCAGCTATTGTAAATTGTGTACTCTTTTAACAAAAGAAGCAGGGACCTCTGATAAATTTCCTCTCCTCCTGAGGGCTCTGGAAAGTGTATTACTAAGTTTGTGTTGAGGAGAATTCTGTAATCTCTGTCGGTGGATTACACACACATGTAGCCCTGGGAAAGAAGTCAATCAGTGACCTGGTGAGGGGAGACTGACCACAGTGACCCCCAGCAGGTGCCCTCAAGTGATAAAACTCCCCCCATTCAACTTGTGCTGTTTACCCAAAGGTGATAGTATTGAGGAACCTTATCTAACCTTTATAGTGAGGGGAACATGTTGCTTGGGGGAGGGGAGGGTTAGGGGGCCCCACAAGGGGTAAACCTGCAGTCATCTACAATCTGTGTGAGCAGGGGACAGCAATTGACATTTCTATTTGTTAATGTTTGGTTGACAGAACCAGAAACCTAGGAAGGACTGGTAAGTACTATGTAGCACCATCCATTGAGTTCCACCAAACTTCAAATTTACCATGCAATTTATTCAGAAAGGATTTTTAAAAATAGAGATACTGTGAAAATGATTTAGTTTTTAGTGTTTGCACTACAGAATTTCATGGAATGAAAAAAATTGCACAGAGAAAGAGGATCATAAATCAATGGTTGATTGTCAGAGCGAATAGCACATGCCAGTATCGTCATAAGGATAAGTGAAGCAGTTGTAATGAAGTGTGGACCCAAGCGATGAGAGCTGAAGTGAGTTTGGACACCCAAGGTCATTGTCTGACTGTGTTCTCAGGGCGGCTGTAGAGTCGCCTTGTTGTTGTTGTTGTTTCTGTAGCAGATCCTGATGTCTAGGATAAACCTTGTTGTGTACACACTGAGTGTGCAGGCTGATCAATTTGATTCATGATTAACAGAGAGGCATCCACAGAAATCGGTCCGGATTAAGATGCTCTTGTGTGCGTGATGTAAAGGGGCACAAATTCAACCTTCACCACAAGGAATTACCCTTTAAAGCTTCAGTTGGTGAGAATTTTATATTTTTTCAGGGAACTTATACGGAAGTACTAGAGCATATAAAATACCAGCAGAGGAAGAATATGTTTGTAGTTCACAACAAACCTGGTTCATTAAACTGTTACATCATCAGATCTCAAAGGTTTGTAAAGTCAGAAGACATGAACGTTTAATCACAGAGGAGAAGAGTTTGGTGTGTGTAACCAATACTGAGACATTGGCAGTGTTAGATCAGATTGATGCTATGTTAATGCCTCGAGGGGGATTCAAATTAATGCCAAATAGGAGGATTGGGTGTTCAGTCTTGGGGAAATTGAGTTGAGTCTTGACTGCATGTATGTATGTCTCACTGAAAGTTGATTTATGGTGAGTGTAATCAGATGAATGTGATGTAGGAATGTCTTCTATGTGATAGAAGCTTCTGATTAAATTTCCTGATGCCCGACTGACTCTTTATTAAGTGCAAGGCAGTCAGGATATGATTTATAGAAAAAATCAGCGATGGCAAAGAAACACACACCCAGCAATGAGTATTCTTTGGAGTCATCTGCGTCATCATAGAATTAACGGTACATTAGTGGATACACAAATTGTGTGTAATGTACAAGTTTGACAATCAGGCCTTTCGCTCGAGTAAAAGCATATATTAGCCTAATCATATTTTACCCCTCTATCAATATTTTAAGAGTCGTAAGAAGACATTTAAATTCAGGTGAAAGAACTGGCTGGGGCTTTTTAAACAAGCCTGACAGCAAGATCCCTGTCAATGGTGGGTGATAAATAACCACAGACTTCAGAAAGGCCATTATATCATCTGATACTTAACAGGTGCCCTTGCAGTCACTGATATGACGTCTTTGTGGACCTAGATATTGTAACATTTTGGGTAAACGTCCAAGTGTTACCAGCTATAGCTCTAAGTAATGGCCCAGGACAGTAGGGACTAGAAGAGAAAGACTTACACTCCTGTCTTTGTTGTGTAGGGATCTCAGTACATTGTATGATATACTGGCTTACTCCATGGATGTCTGTTTATTCTGAAAACAAACCCCAAAGACCACTACTTGTAGATGATGAATGTATTAGCAGCAGGGGGTGATTCCATGACTTGTAGCCATTAGTGTACATGAGGACATGCTATGTAGCTTTTTCAGCATCAGACACACTGGATCATTTTTGTGTAGAATTCTATCAGTTCCACTCTTCATGCACAGCCTTCACAAGAGAGGCAGGGAAATAGGGAAACAAATTGATTGATCGACCGATTCACACAATCCATACTAACTGTCATCTAGTTGTCCCCTAGTTTAAACGACTGTGTATCTAGGTCCACAGACTGTGCTGGTACTCTGGCTTCATACACAGTGAGGTATGTAAGCAAACATTTTTATTTTGTCCAATTAAACTTCGGATCAACTAAGATTAACTGACCAACCTGTTCTGAGGGTAAATGATATTGGAATCTCTGGTGGTAAAAAATATATCAGTATACCAGTGGACTAGGAGATGTTGTACATGATAGCATATCAAGTTTTATGTGAATAATAGTGGAGGCTTTTGAGGCTAATGATGGTGAATTGCATTAAAAAGATGATGGAATCAAGTGGAGGAGATAGGGGGGTGGTGGTCATTTGTGTGGTCTATCTTATTGGAAAGTTGTACAGTGAGGTAAATGTCTAGTAAATTAAAGGGAAATATCCTGTGCAGGGCTAAAGAATAAATTTATCAAATATTATAATGTAGTGAGTTATCCAGTGTTATATGATTATCTAACCTAAGGTGTAGGATCACTGCTCCAAGATTCAGAGTTTTACAATATAGTTTGGTTCATAGAGAAGTACGGTGTAATACCTGTAGAATAGCTTTATCTCAGTGACAACAGAGACAAACCTAACAGAGCTTGACATGAGGACCCATCTCACAGACAACTACCTGACCTTGTTCTATATAGTTGCACATCACTATAACCAATTAACAGGCCCCTATTAACAGGCCCCCATTAACTCTAATGGTCCAGCCAACCTTGTTGCGACCTCATGACCTTTCATGAACTTGTGTTTTGTTTTCATTAAGGGGGCTCGATGGTGGTGGCCATTTTAGACTGTTTTGATCTCAATATAATATATATACCGGTATATAATATGAAAATAATCAAATTTGAAAGGTAAAATATTTACCAGTAGATTTTTCTTATCTAAATAATAGTTTATATATAGCTAAATAAATCATATTTTAAAATTTTAGGTAGATCTGATGGTCAACTTGTTGTCAATGACCATTGAGTACAGCACTGTTTCCCTTTAAGTCCCCAGGTCCCCAAAGACCCTTATCATGAGACAGAAACCATGAATTTCTGTTGATTAAAACTTCATATCATGATGGAATTTTCTTCTCCCTGTGTTCATTTGCTATTTGAATTACGGGGTAAACAACATCTTCTAAGATTGAGGTGTCAAGTCAGAAGTTCTCTGATAGCCTTTCTCTGAAGAATAATTCCCCATGTGCTTTGCTAATTCAATAAAAGAGCATTTGATGTGAGTGACTGTTAGCAGTTGTAAATCACTGCATCAGATTGAGGGCTAGAGTCAAGAGGTTCCTGCTTGCCGATTTTTTTTTTTTTTTTTAAATACATTTTATGCTTAGGAATTGTCGTTTTAACCTTGTGCCTTGTGTTATGCAAGTTGAATTACATTCAAGATGTAGTCAAGTAAACAGCACTTTCTTTGGTGTAATGAGATAGTGTCCTTGAATGTTTTATTTTTTTGGTTTCAGAGACGAGGTGGAATCTCCTTTGGTCAAGACGACAACAATGCGATTTATGTCAGGATGCTGGGTATGTACAGCACTATATATACACAATGAAGTGTGCTTACGTCGGGTTTATACCATAATTAAATGATATGTACAGCACTACACAATGAAGTGTGCTTACGTCAGGTTTATACCATAATTAAATGATATGTACAGCACTACACACTGAAGTGTGCTTACGTCGGGTTTATACCATAATTAAATGATATATATGTACAGGGTCCACACTAATTGTGTACTTATGTCTGGTTCATACCATATTTAAATAAAATGTACGTAAAAGCTCTAAAACTATTTGACAAAATTTGACCCAACAATTATTTGTTGTGATTTGATAGATTTCTGTATTGTAGATGTGTGTGAAGGTCTTCTACTTCTCTCTATCTGGTTCTACTCTATCTGGTTCTACTTCTCTCTATCTGGTTCTACTCTCTATCTGGGTCTACTCTCTCTATCTGGTTCTACTCTCTATCTGGTTCTACTTCTCTCTATCTGGTTCTACTTCTCTCTATCTGGTTCTACTTCTCTCTATCTGGTTTTACACTAAGATGAATTGCCACTGATACTCTGCTAATTGATATCTGACAAACGAGATGTAATTAACCAGATTCAATCTCAGATTGACAATGTCAAGGAGCGCACAGCATTCTAATATTCTTCATTGGGGATGTTGAAAGTTATATATGCATGATATGGTCCTGTTGTCTATGTTTGAAGGTGACGTCCGATTGAGGGTGACACTAGACACAGAGAAATCAAGCCTTCATCCTCAAGATCGAAAGCTACTGGAAAGTAGGTCAAGTTTATTAGATTGACCTTATTCATCAAATGTTTAAGGAGTTGAACCTAACTGCATTGCCATGAATCAAATCAATTAGTGTTCATTTCTCAGGTGGTAGTTAACATTCTTGAATTTTATATTTAGGGTTGCTGTCAACAGACCAAAAATCACGATTATCGTCACGTTTTCAAAGTTTTAACAAACACCGGCGGAAACGCAGTGCATCAGAGAATGCGTCTCGCCAGCTTCAGTCCCTGTTGGATCAACAGTACTCGCAGCAAGCGCAGGTAAAATCTCTCTTGGTGCCGTCCATTATTGTAGTCTTGGTTCACAAACATTGAGGCTAAAGTAGCCATCTTGTGGGGAACGGTTCTCTATTACCTTGACATCTTTTTTTTAAATCTTGTGATTAAATTATTTGATGCATGTAATTAGGGGGAGGAGTTATTTCAATACCTTCAAAATGTAGTTTGATAATTATTAATACAGTATTAGACTTTTAGATAGAGTTGAAATTTTGGTTTGACTAAAATCAACTCTTTTGTTCTTCAGGAGTTGATGAGCCAACTAAATGTGTGGAACTTTGATATTTTCAATTTAGACATTTTAACCGGGGGTAAGTGCCTTATGTTGCATGTTGCTGGTTCCGCTACGCGGCCTGTCCCTGTTGCTGAATATTTGACTTCTCTTTGACTGCTCTGCAGCTTTCCAATAACACTGTGCTTTTTGCAGGGAGGTCTTTAACTCATGTTGCCATCCATTTATTTAAGAAGTATAACCTAATCTCTGCATTCAAACTGGACTTCATTCAACTCATGCAAACATTTAGTAAGTAAACATAGGTAATCAAGCAAATAGTTTCCCACAATTTCATCAGCAAGTCAATAATTATATTTCATTAACATCCTCAAATTTTTATGTCATCATATGACACAGAAGATTACCCGGTAATGTTGTATTACAAAATAAAATAGACATCTTTTCCACTTTTTAAAAAAATAAAATAATTTATCAATTTTCACTTCTAGCCCTGATTGAGAATGGCTACCATGGAAGCAATCCTTATCACAACTCTGTCCACGCTGCAGACGTCACTCAGGCGATGCACTGTTACCTACAGGAAGTGCAGGTTAGAAGTCAAAGGTCAACCATGAAATTAACACAGACAAACTGCCCTAACTAATGCTGATTTAGATAGTTTTTAAAACTCTTGTAAAGCAAAATTAAATTAATCAAGTGTATTTCTGTACAGATTATATAAAAATTAATTTTACTGATCCTAATTTGTTGGTTGTATAAATCACTATTTATGCACTCAGGAAGCACAACTGACATAAAACAGATAGTTGATCAGATGTTTTGATTTCTCAGTAGTAGATGCATCTTACATTAAATAGATTTTAACACTGATGCATTGATTTCTCGGTAGTACATTTGACATTAAACAGATTGTAGATCGGATGGATTGATTTCTTGGTAGTGAAGTATACTTGACTTAAACTCTTACAGTGTACTTGCAGAGAGGACAAACATATATTGTTGATTGTTTACCCAACAAAGATACAATGCCCCTCAAAAAAAAGTAATACAGATTTAATTAAGTTGCCCAGCTTGACTTAGAGGGTTTAACTGGTGAGAGAGTTGAAGAGGATAGTGTATTTATTTAATACTTTAAGAAGATCGGTTTTACTCTGCTCTGTGTGCAAGTTGTGCCAGGGTTATATCATAGCATAACCGTGCATGATCAAACAGTGCAAGAACGTTAGGTAACTGACCACTAGATCTAGGACACTATCAACTGTTTCTCAGGAAGGATTAGTTAGAATTATGTTAGCTGACATAGAAACAGAGAGTACAGTCATGCTGTTCGGTTGTGGTTGTATACACCATTGTGTGGACAAGTCAGGGAACTGGTCCTTGACCATTATACACTGTCTGATTCGCCAACAATGTGATAAGGGGATAAAGAGACACTAGATTTATAAATGGTTTTCCCAATCTGTAAAAAAAAAAAAAATACGGGAAGTGTCTCCCTAATGGTGTGCATGCATTTCGCACACACATGATTATATGAGGAAATAAAAAAAGAAAAGTTGATTCAAGTATTTAATCTATAAAATCAAAGAACAAACAAAAAGAGTTGACCGTCATGTTCACTGATTGTTTTTGTTTTTCTTGTAGTTAAGAAATTCAATTCCAAAGTTTGAGGTCATGACCTCTCTGCTGGCAGCCATGACACATGACCTTGACCACCCAGGGGTCAACCAAGCATTTCTAATAGCAACAGCTAATCACCTTGCAGATCTGTATCAGGTATTTTACTAATGTGCACTTTGCTCTTTATTATTTGCATCATTTTTAACCTGCGGATTGTTTTTGGAGTATGCTTTGGTGTTCAATAAAAAAAGATAGGATTTATCAATCAGAGATTGACTGTGTTTATTACAGAATACCTCAGTGTTAGAGAATCATCATTGGCGCTGTGCCGTCGGTGTTTTATATGAGTCAGGACTATTCAACCATCTTGACCAAGACGTATGGTAAGCATTGTGACCCCTACTGCTGTAGTACCAAGTGTTATCTTTATATAACACTGAGACCCCTACTGCTGTATGAATAAATCTAAATAACTTTTTTTTAGGAACCAAATACTGGGACAGCTTCGTTCATTGATATTAGCTACTGATATTACACGACAACAGGAATTTCTTAGCCGGTTTAAGGTAGATAGTTTATTAACCTGAAGTACTTTGAATGAAGTCAAGAAGTTTTAAAATGAACCAATTAGAAATATTTTTAAATGACAAGACAAACTACTTTTATACTAGTATTACATGTACAAAGTATGGTAGTAGGAAAGTAATATGCTTATTCTAAAGATTATATTCATCATAATGGTATTTCAGAAATACCTGGATGATAATAACCTAGATTATAAGAATGATTCGCAGGATCGAATCTTTTTATTACAGGTAAGCAGAAATTTTTATTGATAGAAGAATCAGTATCTACCTACATTTTGAAAATAATTTAATAAAAATGATTATTTTTTATTTATAGATCAAATATTAATAATTTGTAAACATATTTATAATCTTAAAAGTTTGAATTTAATGTGTTAAAAATTTAAAGAAGGATTTACTTGTAATTATTAATTTAGAATCAGTTGAGTAGAGTTTGATACATTATTTTAGATAGCCTTAAAGTGTGCTGATATAAGTAATCCATGTCGAGAGTGGAGTCTGAGTAAACAATGGAGTGATCGAGTCTGTGATGAGTTCTTTAGGCAAGGTGAGTCAGTTACAAGTTTGATTTGGTAAATTGAGTCTGTGGTGAGTTCTTTTGGCAAGGTGAGTCTGTGATGAGTTCTTATAGCAAGGTGAGGATGAGTTCTTAATGCAAGTTGAGTCTGCGGTGAGTTCATATGGCTAGTTGAGTATGTGATAATTTAAAATGGCAAAATGTGTCTTTGATGAGTTCTTAAGGCAAGTTAAGTCTGTTATAAGTTCTTGAGGTAAGTTGAGTCTGTAATGAGCTTTTAATGCATTGTGAGTCTGTGATGAGTTCTTTAGGCAAGATGAGTCTCTAGTGAGTTCTTCGGGCAAGGTGTGTCTGCAATGATTTTTTTTTTAGAGAAATTGAGTCTGTGGTGAGTTCTTTAGGCCATTTCTGATGACTTCTTTGGCAGGATGAGTGAAGGATTTAATTTAAATAATTTGTTTAATGCAACTCTTTAGGCAAGTTGAGTTAATTATTTGTTATCAGGTATTAATTTCCATAGACTATGTGAGTTCTTTAGGCCACAGTTTTTAGCATGATATGAATTTTATTAAGAAGGTGTAATTACATGTTCATCTTAAGTTTCATGTTAATAATAATTGTGAACTGATCTTTCAATCATTATTTTTGGAAAATTGATGACCATGTAAGTCAAGAGAAAAAGGACCACCACAAATTATGATATTCTGATTATATGATGTGTTGCTGATTTTTATTAAACCTCATCCTTCCTCATTTTGTAGGAGACTGTGAGAGAGAGTTACAACTTCCTGTGACTCCTATGTGTAACAGATTAACGACCACGACAGCTAAAATACAGGCTGGTGAGTTTTACCTCAAAATATAATACAGACTGTTAAGTTACCACTAAACAAAATACAGCCTGGTAAGTTACCATTAAACAAAATACAGGCTGGTAAGTTACCTCTAAATAAAATACAGACTGTTAAGTTACCACTAAACAAAATATAGGCTGTTAAGTAATCAATTACAAGTAATGAAATACAGGCATAATACAAATAAATAAAATACTGCCTAATAAGTTACCAATTAATAAAATTAAGTATGGTAAGTTATCACTAAATAAAATAAACGCTGTCATTGAATACATTTGTTACAGAAAGTCATAGAATATCAAAGGCAATGAACTAGCATTTCTTGCACAAGTCAGAAATGAAAATAAAAAGTTAGCAATAACAGGCAGAGAAAACACATTGAACATTATTGATAAAGTTTGTGAATCTGTTTCAGGGTTTATGGAGTATGTGGTGAACCCGTTGTTTTTTGCGTGGCGACAGTTCCTTCCATCAAAGCTCAGTCATACCATGCTGGATAATGTTGCTCAGAATCTCAAGCACTGGCAGGATGTGATTACGCGGGAAGAGGAGGGAAACAAATCCAAAGACTCGGATGAGGAAGTGGTCAATGAGGAGGAGAGGAACGACACGGTGGAGGATGGCAGGCTTCCCCTGAACTACATCCATATCACCGACGACGACAGTAACTCCATGTGTACAGACAGTCGCCGCGGCAGCTGTAGGAGTTTATCTCCTGTCCGAGAAATCACGGAAAACGGCTGGGATCCCGAGCAGAGGCGCCACAGTATGCCTCCCGCGTACATCAGGAGGGAAATTACGTGTGTGACGATTCGTAGAGACAGTGTTCCAATGGCCCAATATATAAGACGAAGGAGTCTACCCACAGCCATGTTGGTTCAAACAAATTCTCTAGAAAAACTCTCTGGGAAGTTATCTGCCCTTGCCCAGCGGCACAACATGGCAAACAAAAGTATATCTATGGAGGAGTTGATGTCTCGTCCCAAGATCTCTAATCTGACGGCCAGTTACGAAACAAACTTACTGGCCAGCGGCCTCTCCGTTGTGACGGACCCATACTCAAAATCCCACAGCAGCATTGTTCGATTTCTCACAGTACCTCAGAACTCCTCTGACCCACCTCATGATCCTAGTCACCAAGCAGACTTGAACACATTCCCATGGTCAAGCAATAACTGTGCTCAAAACTGTGATCAGCAAAATAAACATCTAAATGATTCAGACTGTATCAAAGTCAAATGTATCAGTGACCCAGACTGTATAGGAAACCTGAACTTAGCGGGAACTTCCTCAGTTCTACCCAAAACCCACTAGTCTTTCATTAGTATAAACCATTTTTATTTGTAAAAAATGAAAATTTAAAAGGGTAATTATTTACAATTTAACTAATATGAAATTTATATATATATATATTTATATCTACATTAAATAAATTGTTGTCATAGTTTTATATATCTTAATACTTTATTTTAAGTCTGTTAGGGGGGTTGTGTTGTTTTTTTTTTACTTTATTTTCTCAGGGATGGGGCCCTGACTAGGCTCCAGTTGTGGGTATCTACAGTTTGTGAATAAAATAGATGTTAACTAATATGATGTTGCAAGATCACATATGCTTATAAAATTCAAAAATTCAAAAATATTATGAATAGAATTTTAAGCGCAAGTGCATATTAATAAGAGAAAACGACAAACACATTCAAGTAAGGCAGAGGATTGGTATTGAAAAAGAGGCCCTTACTACATGTTTTAAACAAAGGATGATGAAAGCAGCCAATTTTTATTTGATGAATCATAGAAAATCTGCTTCCATATGAAGGAATTAAGCAAGTCAGACAAAACTCGTTTACATATCACCTGACTTTATTTATTGTCAAATTCTCACCAGTTGAGGGAATAGTTAATGATCAGAAATGAAATTTGTTGACTTGATAATACAATTTTTACTTACAAATAATGTCTTCACATAAGTGAAGGTTAATGGCATGTAAGGTCATGGTGAGTACACTTACCAAAAGTTATGTCATGTGATACATGGAGTACAAACGAGTAACATTATGAAAGTTAACAAGTTCAAACTAGGTACCGATAATCATCATTAGTTTTAAACTAATGTTTAACGTCACCGGTAAACATCATTAGTTTTAAACTAAACTTTAACATCATGGGTAAACATCATTAGTTTTAAACTAAACTTCAACATCACCAGTAAAACATCATTAGCTTTAAACTAAACTGTAAGGTCACCGGTAAACATTATTAGCTTTAAACTAAACTTTAACATTTTTTTACAACTTACATATGAGCGCAGTAAGGTACATTTTTCTCTTTTCAAATATAGATTTTGACAAAATACATTGACCAGGTGAAGGAGAAAAATGTATCTAAATGCGCTTGTGTATTTGATGAAGGGTGGAGCTAAACGTCTACAGGGATTGAATGTACATGGTGTACCCCAACCCAGGCTAAACGTCTACAGGGATTGAATGTACATGGTGTACCCCAACCCAGGCTAAACGTCTACAGGGATTGAATGTACATGGTGTACCCCAACCCAGAGCTAAACGTCTACAGGGATTGAATGTACATGGTGTACCCCAACCCAGGCTAAACGTCTACAGGGATTGAATGTACATGGTGTACCCCAACCCAGAGCTAAACGTCTACAGGGATTGAATGTACATGGTGTACCCCAACCCAGGCTACCATGTATAATGTGTTATCTAACTTATCTTCCATGTCGTCTTTTTTTTTTATCTTGGGTAAGAAAGGACTTCTCCAAAAGTACATTATCAAAGATAAAGTATATGCAAAGTAAAGACAGAAATTCCGAAATTTATTTTTTACCAATGGGGCAGTATTTCACATCCTCCTTTAATTAATTGATGGGATGTTTATAGGGTTGGGATGCTTATATGAAAAATAATGTATATGGTATTAATTAATAAACATAATTATTAATTTTAATGATCCTCCATTAGATAGACTCTATTATGTCAAAATTAAAGGATGCAGGTGAAGCAAGAGTTATCTTCCCTTGTTATCCTATATAAAATATTTCCATTCAGCACTAAGATTGAAATCTGTAAAAGGTTTTGCATATTTTAATTCAAAATTTATATCAAGAACCTAAAAAATACTTCAGGTGCCACTCACTGTCCAATTGTTCCATTAGCACCTTAACTTGTCAAAAAGGAATTGGTGTTTTCCCTGACAAAAATGGACTATATAATACTAAATTTTCTAAAGTATTTTACCCTTGATATCTCGAAGTTTTTTTAACAGTCCCATCAAGTTCGAGATAATGAAGTTTGACTGTATATATTTGTAATTGACTTTGATCAAGCCAATAATTATTTTGTATATATCGTATTAACACTTTTAACAGTAAAAATGGAAAGTGGTTACATTGTATTTGAAGCTTTTCATGTTTTTGCACAAACTAATATTTGTCTTTTTATATTGTTTAATATTCTTGTGCAATTCATGCATGTTAATGGTAACAAATGGTCAATTCCTTTTACAGCGGTGTACTATATGTTCTCAAGCTGAACTATTCTGCCAAGGCATTTGGGTTAAAAGTTTTACTGAATTTTGGCCATGGGGGAATTCAATGTTGGATGGTAAATAGATATAAATGGGAACTGTTACTCAGGTGGGTGACGACTGGCTCTCTTGTTAAGTCACTCCATGGTCAGTTTTTTAATTTAAAACTCCCCTTTAAAAAGGGTTCTCTATTTTAACAAATGTGTTTGACCTTGGGATGATTTTTGACCTTGGGATGATTTTTGAGCAACATGGGTTGGCTGGATTTTGGAAAAAAAGGGAAGTTGATGGATGGATGCCAGAAAAAAACAGGTGACCAGAAAATATGTTGTTAAAGCTAATCACAACATATAAGAGGCACTGTTTATCACATTTCTTTTCTTTGCCCTTTCTACACCTACTTCTTAACAGGTTAAAGTATTTCACTGTACAAGCTAACCTTTGTAAATGCACAGCTTATATCCAGTGTGACTCAGTCATAATGAAAGTACGCACTTAATATTCCAAGTCAGGTAATATACAGATAATGCATTACATAATATCAGAAAATGCACATAAAGCAACTGATATAAATGCAGAATCTAAGATTTTTAACAGTTTAAGGATCAATATGAATTATAGTTGTGCAATCAGGTGTATCAAAAGCAAAGGTGTATTTACCCATGTATTAAGCATGACATTTACCTTCACTGCCAATTAAAATACATGGCATAAAAGCCAATTTCCCACAACCACATTTTGTCATTTATCCTGACGAGTTCACTATTTCCTTAACATTGACAGCTGCTATTTTTGCCTGTATAAAACATGTGGAAGTAATACACCACATATTGTATACTACCCTCCATTTGTTCCTTGTGCACACACCGAGTCAAGCCTGCATGCTTTGTTGAGTACAATGTTGCGAGAAAACAAAACAAGAATTAAAGGTTATGTTTAATGTATAAATATAATAACATAAAGTGTATATAAAGGTTTGGTCCCCGTCAACAAGTGTTAACTAAATGTCTCCACTGGTTCCGGCCTGAATTGGTCCCGCATGTGCTCTGTGGAGAATCAGGAATGTTGCGCAGCATGTGCCCAGGTTCTATGCCTCCTCCTTTTTGCCGTGTTTGAGGATTCTTGTAAATTCTACGTAATCGAACATTCCATTCTTTAAAGGTGCCTCACGAAACATTTCATCGACCTAAAAATCAAGCAAGAATTGAGCGAAGAGTCAGACTGACCACAGGCCAATTTATTTGTTTACTACCAGAGAATGATTTACAAAAAGCTTTAAATTTTTAATAAGATCTGGATGAAGGTATAAAGTTTACCTCATCTTCAGTAAAACGATCCCCCATGGTCATTAATAAGTCCCTTAGTCTGTCTTCATTGATGTAACCTTTAAAACAAAATAAAATTTTCAAACAAACGCAGAAGCTGAAATATCACATTAAGAACTCCAAGCTTTTCTCCAAAGTTAATATCAAGGCAAATGATGTGACATTATAATGTTTACAAAAATTCAAAACTTACATCCTTACACTGAGCAAACATACATCTATAATTTTAACCAGATTGAATCAAGAACAGAACACAAGAATACCTGATGCATCTTCATCAAAACAGGCAAATGCATTCTTAATGACATCTTCTGGGTCTGTGCCATTTAATTTTTCTCCAAACATTGTCAAGAACATTGTAAAGTTTATTGGGCCTGGGGCACAGTTCATCATCTCGTCCAAGTATTGGTCTGTTGGATTTTTTCCTGTTCAAAATGAATTCACATCTTTAAATACATGTGCAACCAATGTGTTAAAATTTAAACCCAATAATTCCTGACAACAAACTTTACTGTACAGGTTTAATGTTTTTGTCAATAATGTGTGTCCATTTCACCAGTAATTTAGATATATGTCACCCTCACACAGTAACTAAGAATGGTATGAGTGTAACTGCTGCAGATTCAAATACTATGCAGATAAAACTGTTCCTTTTTAAATTTGGTAGAATAACAAAATGTTCATGATGCTGCGGTGATATCTGTGTAGCACTTATCCATGATCAGTACCTAATGAAGCGAGCATATCAGCTAAATCTTCCTTGTCAATGAAACCGTCTCTGTTTTGGTCAATCATGTTAAATGCTTCTTTAAACTCCTGAATCTGGGCCTGATCAAACATGGCGAACACATTGGAAGTGGCCCTCTGGGCTCGCTTCTTCGTGGCTTTAGACTTTGTTTTCCTGCTCGACATCTTGTAGCTGTGTGGATCAAATACAAAAGAAAGATATTTCAGCAACATATATACTTACTAACTTGGTACAGTCAAACTTCGTTATCTCGAACTGGATGGGACTATTTAAAAACTTCGAGATATCCCAGTATTCGAAATATTGCGGGTAAAATACTTTAAAAATAAGTGGTTGGGACTTACAAATCACTTCGACATATCCACTGTATTCGAGATATCAGTGTTCAAGATTTTGAAGTTCAACTGTATATACTTCTCTGGATTTATGTGTGTTACTCAGTACAGTGTGTGTTGAACAGTTTTAAAAAAGGAATGCATTCAAAAAACAATTTACACAACTGATCCATGTATTTACTATTAATCTTTTGAGATGAACTGATAAAACCATACTACAACCTCAACATCAATCAACGTTAATTGACAAACAAAATTTTGCGTCGTCTGCAAAAACTCAGCTCAATATACTACAGCCATGATATAGATTTATAACAATAATGCCAGCTATAGCTAGTCAAAACAAAGATTTCTATCTACTTACGTGGATAAATGATTTTAAATCTAATAAAGTTTGCTTTCTCTGAACGCAAATTCTCAGACGGGGAGGATATGACTAACAGAGAAGGATTGTTTTGTGTGATTCATTCCTTAAATTCCATTCTTGACCTGTTTCAAATCCGGAAATGATTTCCAAACTTCAGAGTTTCTCAAAAATATTTACAATTACAAAATCAGTAACTTGTATTAAGCATATGCAAACAACCTGAATACACATGTAGCTTAACGAATCATTTAAAACTACTTACAATCTACGTGCGAAAGACCACAGGAACCAGAAAAGTTCGAAAAAAAAGTTGGCTTTTTTAAACAGGAAGTCGGGTGTGAAATCGCGCATGCGTAGTAATGTTTATACCCCCCCCCCCCGTACAATGCAGTTTTACTAGCTTCCACTTCGAATTCCATAAGATTTTTATTTTATAACTAGTTCCAATTCACAGACAAATATATACAAAAACATCATTATGTACAGAATTTTTTTTACAGTACAACGTCTCCAAATGAAAAGGACACGCCCATTCAGTTTTAAAAGGTAGCTAGTGGGGGTGGGGGGTGTCACGGTTTATGTATTATGTTGTCTTGTACTATCACCGTTAATGTTAGACTAATCAAGATTATGTGATTGGACGTGAACCAAACTCTTTTATGCCAAATAAAGGCATAACAATCAATTAACGCGAATTCAAAGTGCTTCCTTCCGGCGGTCTAGCTACAACATGAATTTTTGTATTTAAAAAAAAAAGTGGTGCGGGGGGGGGGGGTGGATGGGTAGTAATAGGTGGGTACCCGTAGTAGCAAAGAACAATACCCTCCCCCTCTTGTTTATCTGATAGATATAGTTTCACGAGTGTGAAACTATGATTAACAACTCTTAACTATAGTTAATGAATGTAAATTATAGTTTACAGATATGAATATATATTTATGCTATTGTTAACGTTATTAGCAGACAGATAAAGTTTGATTATCATTCGTTAACTATAGTTTACAGCCGATAAATATAGTTTTACAGATGAAAACTATAGATAACGAATCGTAAACTATATAGTTTGCTGTTCGTTAACTATATAGTTAACAGTCGATAAACCCATGTTTAGCTCATTTTTTGTGAATTTGGCGTGTCATAAATTCATAATATCAGATTTGCATCTATAACATGCGCGGATCCAGAATTTTTTTCCAAGGGGGGGGGGGAGGGTCCGAATGATAATTGTGTTTGCCGGGGGGGGGGGGGGATCCGAGGTATTTTTGCGATAATTTTACTATGTTAATTTATTAAATTTTCATTTTCCAGGGGGGGGGGGGGTCGGACCCCTTCTCCCCCCCCCCCGTGTCTAGATCCGCGCATGTATAACATGTCAACAAACAATTCAAGCCGAGCATATCATGCAAGATTTTGAAGATGTTTGCGTTTTGAAAATATTATTCTGAGAGACGTACATTTATGTACATGTCTCTGCTCCATTAGACCATTACACCATTTGAATCTTTTAAAATGACGCCTTAAAGATTTACTATATAAAGTTTTGCATTACACGCAATATTTTATTGCTTTATTACACCTCCGAATATGACAATTTAAAGTCCATGCATTTGATTTCGACTTTAAAACAAAACTATAGAAGACGGCTTTTTGTTATTTACTTTCAACATAACAAAGAGGACTTTAATGTATGCGCACGTAATCTACGACAAGAAAATGTACAAGTTACTGTAATCCGTTTTATCAGGACGCGTTTATTTTGCGAAAACCGTAAAGTAACATGGAGGACAGCGGCAAAGTTGTCGGTGTATAAAATCTACTTGTTTACAATTTCGCGTTCAGCATGTCTCAAAAGTCGATTGAGGACACAATTATAGACGTCGTGAGGGATATTTTAGTAAGCAGCAATTAAAAAAATATGTCACTTGAAATTATACCACAGGGGCTCGTCACGAAGTTATTCAACTTTTTATATCTACCACCTCTATACAAGAAATAAAATAAAATGTATTTAATTGTATAAAAGTGATAGATATAAAAAGTTGAAAAACTTCGCGACGAGCCCCTGTGGTACAACCACTAGATTTAGCTACGTAGCTTGATTTACCTACATAGCTTTAGTTACCTACCTTAAATATGTTTATTTAGCTACCTTTATGCAATTTTGCTTTTTATGTAAAACAGACAAAAAGTCGCAAGGAACTGTCAATCTATATTTGTACTGTGTAGTTTTATAAAAGCAACCCAGAGCAAAAATAGTTGAAATATCGCTGCTTTTGAGCGGTTTTAAGGAAAACATGCATTTCTATTGTTTGAGTAACTGTATGGCTTTGTGTGCAATGAGGCATGGATAAGTGTGATATTACTTTACATTGTGCTGAATTATTACCAATCAATTATCATGTTAACCAGAACTGTCTTCTTTGTTATTCCATTTAAGAAGTAGCTGTTAGGTAACACATAAACAGTTATACATAGCTCCAAAACTTTTAGAACTTTGACTGCATTTGCACACAAAAAGAGCAACATTTTTTCTGAAATTATTTTTTTTTTGATCAGTTCAAAGTTGAAAATTATTGCTGCACCCAGAGACATATATGGCTTCGCCCTCCAAACGTTTACACCATAAAACATATTAAAGAAGACCGATAGATAAAGACTGTCGAAATATGGGCACATGAGGATACAAAAATATTTTTTTATTACTTGATGATATGAAATATTGGATGCTGTAATACATATACAGGTCCGGTACAATCATTAGATTTAACTAAGTAGCTTGATTTACTAAGTACCTTTATTTACTAACCTGAAGTAGGTTTATTTAGCTACTCAATCATACTTTTGTCTTAAATGGGCATTTGTACTAAAAGTCGCACTCAGGTGCAGCAGAGACATATATAACATTTTAGTGCATATTCATAACATTTATCACTTTCAAATTCCCTTCAAATGTGCAAAGTAACAATGCTCGGGACAATTTGCCAACGAATAGTTTCAGAACAATTGGTTAAACTCTTTAAAGGAGATATTAGTCTGTAATTTTATGCATGAAAAAAAAAATCTTTAAGCTCAACAAACATTTCATTTTTGAACATATTCTAATCATTTATGAAAGAAAACTTATGAAACAGCATTATACACTTCACCATTATAACTCCTGAATATTCAACTGTTTTAAATTGTTACTTTTTCAATCTATGTCAATCAACCGACTTAAAGTTGTGTAATGTTTAATTATGACGTTATGTGGTGTAAAAACACATAGGTAATATAAAGAATTTACAACATGAGTCATAACCACTGCATATTGAGCTTAACATGTGATAAATAAAAATTTAAAATAAACTTCTGCCCCCAATCATGCTGCTGTGTTGTTAAAAATAACTGTCAATTTTGTCCCACATTGTCTTTACAATGTATGCATGATGTTTAACTACTATTAGTTAATTACCAAGGTTGGAAATTCCTGCTTGCCACCCTAAAGTTGGTTTAGATGACCTGGTCATTGACTTAGTTCACCCAAACAGCAACCTGTGATGAGATTAAGTTGTTTGAATTTAAATATGATTAAAGGTGCCAATCCAATAAATAGAACTTGTTACTGCTTAAAATTATGCTACTCTTGTAACAGATTGTAATGTATTTTATAATGCAAGATGACGAGATCAGGTTACAAAAGTGGGCTTTTCTATTTGGAGTTGAGAAACCTCTATCTTATTATTTTGTTCAGGCAATCTGTTCTGGCAACCTGCAATCAGTACCTTCGTTGTCTGAATGGCGAGACTAAATTCTGACAAGTGTTGAATAATGAATTTCTCTTCACTTATCAAGAGACAAACTTATGAGATCAAAAATCTTAAAAAGAAGTATTTTCTACTGACATGCAAATCACAAAACATGTATTAAAAGTTAAATCCTTCTCCGTGCCATGAAGGCACATAGGGCAAGTGCTTATCTCCGGTTTCCGTGGTGCTAAGCGGATGAGAGTCATTGACTCTCCCTGGATGGGACACCAGTCCATCGCAGGTTAACCCCCAGCGTAAGCCTACATCATTTATAAAACACGTATAAAGGATGTATAATGAACACAAAAACAACAAAACGTATGGTTTAGCATTATAAAATACTTGATAGAGCCTTATTGACAGCTACTAGAGTTTTGATTCAAAATTATCTGATCAACTTTGTTGGAAGTCAAACTCTTCATTACTTTATTACCGGTAGTCCAATAAAAAAAAAAATTCTGAATCAAGTCGACGACAGATGTGTTGTTGGGACTATGAGTCTCAGAAACTTTCTCACCATTTCAATCAAGAGTTTATATCTATAATCTCATTTTCATTATTAGAACACCATATACTATTTGCGTTTTATAAATATTTGCAGAAGGGAATATTATTGATGCATAATTTTTGACATTAGTTCTATTGATAGTGACATGTACTGTTTTTGTACTTTATTGCACGGTGAGGCCACTGAAGCAGCCCTTTGATATGTTATTCTATTGATAATGATGTGTTCGGGTTTTTGTACTTGTCAGCATGGCGAGGCCATTGAGGCAGCCCTGTGTTCTGTTATTTTACATACAGAGGAGTCTTTACAATGGAAGAAAGAACACTGCTTCAACAGCCTAAAAACTGCCTTGGCCAATGTTCCCCAGGTAAGGTTAATCTCAGGAATGGTATCGTGTACTGCGAGTTGGAATAAGTAGATTTTGTGGTTTACTAAGACAAGAAGTGGTTCATAGCATGACTGATACAACTGGTTCTGGTGTCTCTTCTACAGGAAAGCTTGGACACTGCGCTGAAGTGTTACATCACACAGATCTACAATGTTCAGAACGCCAGTAGGGTGGAGCTCCTTCTGGACCTGTTGGAGGGGCTGGTGGAGTACAACGTAGTCCCTGCAAAGTACGTCATCAAACTTAAAAACAAACTCTCTACAAAGTAGGTCATCACACTTAAAACAAAGTCACATCACAGGGTCCCTTCAGTGTAGGTCAAAGTCCCAGTAAAGTAGGTCATCACCCTATAGACAGTCAAGAAATTATGAAAAAGGATATATGCATTTCAGTTAACAATCAAGTTCATACAAAATAGTTATTGTTATAAGAAGAATATATTCACTGCAAAGAAAGTCAATATTAACAATTCAACCAACAATAAATTGTTATTTTATGCTTAAGAATTTATTCTGTATTACGTGGTACTTACCCAGTGATCTAGATGTACTGTTGCTCACAGAATGCTTACATTTAGGCCTATTTGTGATGCTCTGTTGGACCATGAGCTGCTCAGCTACAAAGCCAGCCTTATGTGGACCAAGACGTTTCAGCTGATGAGGAAAATCATCGGCGGTGTGGACTACAAGGTGCTGGATACTGTAAATTGCGCGAGTACTTAAATCCGCGATTCCACTATTTTGCATCAAATCGAGAAAATAAAAAATTACGAGCACCATTTTTTTGGTTATAATTTACTATTATAAATAATAGTTCAAAACTGTGTGAAAAAAAAAAAACGAGACTTTAAAATCCACGAGGGCTGCTTCTCGCAATTTTACTTGGATATTAATTCCTCTCATTTAATTAGGAAACTACAGTATTGTCTCAAAATTCATCAGCTGTTCTTGTTCAAACTCTAACAAGATGAAAATAGATATACAATTATAAACAATTTACTTTCAATAATCTTGCTGTGATTGAATGGTATGAGTGTTAATTGGCACAGGGCTGTAGAGATTTACTGCGGGGCATCCTGGAGAAATGTCAGGGGATAAAGGAAGATGAGAACGTGTCTGTCATGCCAGATATTGACACCCCAGTCAATGTAAGTATCTTGTGCTTCCACATGGTCAATCAAGTGTGGATGTATATATTGGATGCCGACTCAGAATTACAGAATATTCAGTGATTGATAATGTATAAAACAGAAATGAGTTGTCAGTAAAAACAGAGGAAAAGCAGTGAGAAATCTTATTTATTAAATCACTTCTTAATAGAAAAGTTTAAAAATGTTTTTCCCCTTTAGTTGGTGGCCCACATCTTGGATCGTAATGTCTGCTTGTTACCAGCGTATCTGGCAGTGAATGAAATCAACAAAGTCTGTCCCGAGGACAGGAAGTGGCCTCACTGGGTAAGTTGTATAAACAACCTGGCATGTCTGTGTGAAGATATTGATCTATACTAAAATCTATAATTCTAGAATAAATAATATTTGAAGAAAACTTTTTATGTACCTGGGAATTGCATTTAGTCCAGTTTGCTCTGTTGAGATGTTTGACGCTGGTTGTTTAACATTCTATATACAGAAGATGGGCAACATCCTGGCCGACTTTGTCCACAGTTTTCGCCCCGCTGCCCAAATGGTCACAGTTTCCGGTAAGTAATGAGTTGACTGATCACACAGGTATTTCTCCTCAGTCTTGTTGATCCAGGAATCTGACAAGACAAAAATCCAACATGGTTGGAAATCTGTAGAGATTTGAGATCAGCAGTCAATATAGGACTCTGGTTTGGATAAAACTAGCAGTTTTATTAATGAATAAAGTGAAGTACATGTTGTGCAAGTAGAAATCCACTCCATACACACTGCTTCCAGTATATCTCGGTATACTTCTGTTGTAGTATATTATATACTTGGCTAGATCAAAACATTTACACTTGTATAATCACATTCTTTTCATACAGCCTTCGGCATATCGGAGTATCAATAGCATATTTCTCGACCAATTATATGCGGGCTCGCTATTCAAAGAATTCAAAACCCATGTGACATCACTAGTATAAATAACCACCGCCATGCTTAAAACACTCATATTTTTCTTGGCGCAAATGCGGGTACCTCGCAGGTAATTTACAAACGAAAAATCTAGACGAAGTCTGGATATAACGCGTGGTTCACGTGTTATTTCATTCTGTTTATGAATTAAATTCTTTAAACTTTTCTGAGGTGGTCTTTCGTAGTAAAGACTTTCACGTGGCACACGTGAATTTCGTTGTTTACAATGTCTACATGTATGTCCCGTGTTCGTGATAACGACTCGGGAGGGGAGAGTGCTAGTGAAGTTCTGTCAATTATGGCTGACTCGGAGAGTGAGTCTTTTGAAGGTTTTGAGAGCGAAGATATAAGAAAAGCAGAGAAAAAGTTAGCCGACAAAATGAAAGAGATTAAGAATGCACGGCAGACCACAGGCACTGTGGTTTCTAATGTCAGTAAAGATGGTGATAAACAAATACCGGCGAAGCCGGCAAAGAAAAGGAAAGCCTCAGAGAAAAAGTCTAAATCTAAGAAAAAGAAAAGTAACGATGTTACTAATGCTCTGCTAAACATGAATTCAGATGAAGTAGATAAATTTAGAGAAATGTTGGGGTTGAACGATATCGTTGGTTGTATTTACAATCTACAACAAGAGCACTTGAATTCTCTTCCTCAATCTGTTGATAATGAATAAGTCTCGTCAGATTTGACAGAGAGAAATGAAAGTCATAATGATGAAACAGAGTGTAATTTTTTCAATGATTTCTTTGACAATGAATCAACCAGTAATTATGAAGCTGATGAAAAAGAAAGTGAGGAATGGGAAATACCTGAGTGGTTTTCTTCGGACAAAAAGGGCAAAGATGTAGACCCTAAATTAGCTGAAATGGTTAATACTTTATGTACAAAAGAAGGAGAGACTTCTAAAATCATAGAAAACAACCCAAGACCTGGTAATTGCACATATTTAGCTGCCCCAAGAGTAAACTCTGATATTTGGAATATTTTGCCAAAGTCAGCACAAACCAGAGATTCTGGTTTTCAAGCCATACAAAAGACAATTGCTACAGGCATTACACCTCTACTTAGAATAGCTGAGCTATCAAAAAGGAATGAAAACTGTAAAGAAATCAGAGAACTGATTAAGCAATCTGTTATTGTACTCTGTAACTCAGTGTTTCAAATGTCACAAAAAAGAAGGTTTCTCATGAGAAAGGTGTTGCCACACAAATTTTCAGATATATGTAATGCTTCACAACCAGTATCAGAGTTTCTTTTTGGATCCGATATCCAAAAGAAGATTAAAGAGTTGTCAGAATTTGACAAATATAAGAGAGATAGATTTAGAAATACGTCAAATTCATATCGAGAAAGAGCAAGAGGCAGAAGACCTTTCTATTCTAGTAGAGGCAGAAGTTCTTTTTTAGGGGCAAGAAACAAGTACAGCCCCAGCTCCTACAACAGAACAGAGAAAAGAGGAGGCCAGGGTTTCAGACAGTAGGATCTGAAAAAGCACAGGTGAGTGCAGGCCAGATACAATATAAAGTTGAACAATGGGAACAGATTATAGATGATAAATGGGTACTGAAGACAATCCAAGGTTATGAAATTTTGTTTGATGAAAGACCTTATCAATTAAAAAAGCCATCTCAAATTTTTTGTAATGATCAAGAAACTATGGTTGTAAATGATGAAATTAAGGAACTGTTAAGAAAAGGTGCAATAAGAGAAATAGATGAAAGTGATGATTTATTTATTTCTAATATATTTGTTGTTCCTAAGAAAAATGGAAAGCTCAGACCTATAATAAATTTGAGGAATCTAAACGAATTTGTTTCGTATGAGAAATTTAAGCAAGAAAATTTGAATCAAATTTTGAGCATTTTACAAAAAGAAGATTTTTTCTGTAGTGTTGATTTAAAAGATGCTTACTTTAGTGTTCCAATTGCAAAAGATTTTCAGAGATATTTGAGTTTTCAATGGAATGGAAGAATTTATTGTTTTACAGTTTTACCATTTGGGTTGTCTTCAGCACCCAGAATTTTTACAAAAATTTTGAAACCTGTTTATGCTTACTTTCGATCTATTGGAATCAGATGTTCCTACTATCTGGACGATTCTTTAATTATGAACCAAAGTTTGGTCTATTGTATGAAGAATACTCAACTGATTATAGATACTTTACATTCATTAGGTTTTCATGTTAACTTTGAGAAAACTGTATCAACACCAACTCAGATAATTGAATTTTTGGGGTTGATAATCGACTCAAAGAAATTTAAGGTATTTTTACCAAGAGACAAAATAGATAAAATAAAGAATACTGCTAAAAGTTTACTGCAGGAAAACTGTATTAGTATAAGAGAGGTGGCAGCTTTTATTGGACTCATTGTACATGCATTTAATGCAATTTCAATTGGACCCCTTTATTATAGAGCTTTAGAAAGGGACAAAGTTAGCGCATTGAATGAAAATGATGATAATTATGATGGAAATATAAATTTATCAGATCAAAGTAAAGAAGAAATTACTTGGTGGATAGAGAATATAGAAATAGAAAATGGGAAACCTATTCGTTTGCTGCCCATAGATTTTTGGATAGAATCTGATGCATCCTGCTATGGAATGGGTGCAGTTTTTAAAACAGATTACTTTAGCAGAAATTGGTCAGAACAAGAGAAAAAGTTTCATATCAATTACTTGGAATTATTGGCCATATTTTTTGCATTACAACACTTTATAGATAATGAAACCAATGTTCATGTAGGCATAAAGTGTGACAATAAAACAGCCATCTCTTATGTAAATAATATGGGTGGAATGGTATCAAAAGATATGGATTCTTTAGCAAAAGATATTTGGAAATGGTGTTGTATGAGAAATATATGGATAACATGTCAGTATCTTCCTGGAAAATTAAATGAGGTAGCAGATTATTATTCTAGGGAAACTTCTACATCCTGTGAATGGAGTTTAAAACCAGAAATTTTTCATAGAATTACTAAACAGTTTTTTTGTCCAGATGTTGATCTTTTTGCATCAGATGAAAATTATAAAATTCAGAAATACGTGTCTTGGTGCTTTAGTCCTAGTGCATGGAAAATTGATGCATTTGCATTTCTATGGACAGGACTGATGCCCTATATTTTCCCTCCTTTTCATTTATTAGGAAGAATTTTTAATAAGATTTGGGAAGATAGGGTAGAAAAAGCTATTGTTGTTTTTCCTGTCTGGCGATCCCAAACTTGGTTTCCACTTTTACTATCAATGATTGTTTCTATTCCAATTAGACTGCCAAGACATGCGGATCTGATGACAGAGGGAAAAAGAAACCACCCTTTGAACAAGAAAATTACTCTAGCCGCCGCAGTTTTCTCTGGAAAGCCTTGCAAGATAAAGGAATTTCAAAAAACGTTAAACTTGTCATACTGTCTTCATGGAGAGGATCTACACAAAAGCAATATGACCTTGCTTGGCGGAAATTTATATTTTGGTGTAATCAACGAAACAAAAGTATATATGAAACATCTGAAAAGGATTTGATGTCATACTTGTTTTTGTTATTCAAAGATGGAAAGTCTTACTCATGTATTAATACTCATAAAGTATCTGTTACCACGACTCTATCTTTATTAGATCAAAAATGGAATAAAAATTCACCATTGCTTTCTAAATTTATGAAAGGCTTGTTTAATTTAAGACCAAACTTGCCAAGATATAAATTTACATGGGATGTGAGTAAAGTTCTTATATATTTAAAATCTCTGTTTCCTTTGAATTCATTAGACATGAAACATCTTACCTGGAAGTTATGTACACTTTTAGCTTTATCAACAGCAGCTAGAGCACAAACTCTTGTAAACTTGAATATTAAGAACATGAGTTTAAGTTCAGATAGAGTTGTTTTTTATTTTTCATCATTACTTAAGACATCTAGACCAGGAAAGTCTTTTTCTATTTCTCTTGAAAGATTCAAGGATAAGGAAATTTGTGTTGTGCGTACTTTACAGGAGTATATCAAACGAACAAGTAAAAATCGCAAGTGTGACCAACTTCTCGTCTCTTTCAAGACATTCGATAAAATTTCTACAAGTACTGTAGCTAGGTGGATTAAATGTGTGATGGAAAGTGCAGGGATAGACATTAGTACTTTTAAGGCACATTCAATTCGTGGAGCATCCGCCTCTGCAGCCCTGAGAAGTGGTGTTTCATTATCGAACATTTTGAATACTGGAGACTGGTCCTCATCAAAGAATTTCAGGAGATTTTATTTCAGAGACATTGAAAATAATGATGATTCTACACTTAATTCTTTTATGAATGGTGTATTAAATTGTGATTGATGTTTTGTTTTTTCCCAATAAACATTTTGGTTTAATTTATTGTCAATTCTTTAAACATGCTATTGATACTCCGATATGCCGAAGGCTGTATGAAAAGAATGGGCCCCTCATCCAAGCATACCCTGGATGTGATGGATGAGGGACATTCTTGGAGTACAGCCGGAGGCTGAGGAGTATCAACTTTCCCACCCATGTGAGAATGACATGGATTAGTACATGAATTTATATTTCCCGCCTCTTTTGATACTTGTGCATTGACAATAAATTTGCTTTAAATTATGAGTGTTTTAAGCATGGCGGTGGTTATTTATACTAGTGATGTCACATGGGTTTTGAATTCTTTGAATAGCGAGCCCGCATATAATTGGTCGAGAAATATGCTATTGATACTCCTCAGCCTCCGGCTGTACTCCAAGAATGTCCCTCATCCATCACATCCAGGGTATGCTTGGATGAGGGGCCCATTTGCTTGCGTTAAAAAGCATATCAATCTGCATGATGTTACAATTAAATTTTGTGCTATTGATGAAGCGAACTATTCTTGATTTTTGTCCTTGATGATAAAAAATTGAATTATAAAATTAAGAAAGAATAAATTCAATAGCTACAATATCTATACTCATTAACTGTGTTGGTAAAGTTTACAGATAACCACTGAGTGGTTGTACTTGAGCTTGAAAATCACTTCTAATATTATAATCCATTTGAAAATAATTCTCTCTCTCTCTCTCTCTCTCTCTCTCTCTCAATATCTGTGTTGTATATTAAGTACATAAGTTTGGATTGATAGAAATACTATATTCATGTGTTTTTAGCTCACAGAGACGAAGTCGGGGGGAGCTTATGCTATACCCTCGGCGTCAGCGTCGACGTCCAGACCTGGTTAAAGTTTTTGTTGCAAGTCCTGTATCTAACTTATTACTTGTCCTATCTTCACCAAACTTGCATGAATGATGCATCTGGACCTACTTATGGACTTGAGAGACTTGGATGCTGAATCTGGGCCATGAATTTCAGATGCTGGAGGAGGTTAAGGTTTTTGGAGCAGGTTTAAGTTTTTGATAGCCATTTCTAAGTTACTACTGGTCCTAACTTCACCAAACTTGCTTAGATGGTGCGGCTTATGATACTGATGCACCTGAGAGGCTTGAATGTTGAATCTGAGCCATAGGTTTTGGATGCTGGATGAGGTTAAGGTTTTAAGAGCTGGTTAAAGTTTTTGGAGCAGGTGCCCTCTGATGATAATATCTTAGTTATTACTGGTCCTATTTTCAGCAAACTTGCATGGATGGTGTGTCTTATGATACTGATGCACCTGACAGGCATGAATGCTGAAACTGAGCCAAAGATTTTGGATGCTGGATGAGGTTTATTTTTTTTGGAACAGGTCACATGTTTAATAGGTAATAGCACTATTTCAAACTTGCATATATGATCTTACTATAATATAAATTAATGGCAGATGTAGCTTCAGATGCAGAGACTGATCTCCATTATCGTGGATGCTAAAAAATATATCTTAGTTTTTTACTAGTACTAACTTCACCAAACTTGCATAGATAGTGTGACTTTCAATACTGATGCACCTGACAGGCATGAATGCTGAATCTGAGCCATAGGTTTCGGATGCTGGATGAGGTTAAGGTTTTGAGAGCTGGTTAAAGTTTTTGGAACAGGTGCCCTCTGATGATTATATCTTAGTTATTACTGGTCCTTACTTCACCAAACTTGCATGGATGATGCGTCTCATAATACTGATGCATCTGGCAGGCTTGAATGCTGAATCTGAGCCATTAGTTTTGGATGCTGGATGAGGTTTAGTTTTTTGGAACAGGTTACAATAGCTTGCATAATTGATTTAACTATAATATAAATAAATTGCAGAGGTAGTTTCAGATGCAGAGCCTGATCTCCATTATCAAGGATGCTAAAAAATTCTATTACCTCACTCAAACCTGCTTGATAGATGTGTTTGTTGTTAAATGATATAACATGATTCCTATGATATAGTATTCAAGATATGATACACTATTGTTTTATATGATACAATGTAATATTATACATTATATTGTAAAAGGTTATATGATACGATATGATATTGTATCAATTTTTTTTGTACATTATGATATGATATTGTATTATGATATTGTTATGTATAGTATTGTATATTATGATACAATATTGTATAATATGATATTGGTTTATATAATATATTGTTATAATACATGAAATTGTATTATATGATATTGTAATATATAATATTGTATCATATAATAAGATATTATATGATATGATATTGTATAATATGATATTGTATCACATAATATGATATTGTATAATATCATAGTGTATAATATTGTATTTATATAATATATAACTATATCAGATGATATTGTATCATATGATATGATACAATGTTTTACCAAAATATATTGTATCATTTGATACAATATTGTGTATCCAATATGATACAATATCATACAATACAATATCATACTATATTATACAATTTAATATCATATGTTACAATATTGTGATGTATTATGTGATATGATCAAATAGTATCAAATAATACTATATTGTATTTTTATTAGATATTATGATATTGTATTATGTGATTAAATACAATATATTGTATAACACGATTCAATGTCAGATTATATGTTACAATATCATATTGCAAAATTATTTATTACAGTATTATTTTGTATTAAATGATGACGGACTATCTGAAAACTTTTTTTCCTTCTACCAGGTCCTTAGAATCGAATTACAATACACGCACTCGAGAAGACTATACTATTCCAAAATGTAGACTAGAAATATTCAAGAAATCGTTTGTTCCTGACACGATCAATAAATGGAACAGTTTAAGTTTAATCACCAGAAATAATTCCTCATTTACAAGTTTCAAAAGCAGTATTCAATTAAACCAAATAAAACCCCGTCCTATTTTTGCTTCGGCAAGTGACGACTTAACATTTTACACACAAAACTTAGACATAACTGTATCTTAAACTTCGACCTTTTCAGAAGAAATATTATTGAAAGCCCTAATTGCCAATGTGGATTACCAGAAGATTCTTATCATTTGTTTTTTGGATGTAAGAAATATACCAATGCACGAAATAAACTGTTTTCAAACCTTTTAAATTTAAATCAAATTAACATTATTAATTGTCATTTACTTTTGTGGGGAGATGAATCTCTGACTGTCAATTTAAACCAACGTATTTTTTTAGCTGTTCAAAAATTTATCAGAGATTGTGGTAGATTCTCGTAATTTTAGTCTCACTGCCTAGACCAAATTCAAACAGAACTGTTTATATATACATGTACGTTTGTTCAATAATTAAATCATTGTAATATTATCCTTTTCTATGTACTTTCCATTCTAAACTACTACACAGTTGTAAATTTTTATAATTGGTAAGAACCTCATAAGTTGTTAGAACTTGTGTTCGAACCATTTGTATATGTTTATGCAATAAAATATGTTCAAATCATTAAATGATGTACAGTATTATAATATTGTAAGTATCATTGGATGCAATATCATATTTTATATTATTGTATTGATAAACATTGTATCTTATAATATTGTATGAAATGAACATATGATTATCATACAATTTTTTAACATATGATATGTATACGATATTGTGTCAAAACAGTATCCATGAATATCCAAGATCATTAACTATGATTTTCATATAATATGATAAAGGTGGTCTCATAAAGGTGATGCCTCGTCTCGGTGCGCTTTGTAATCTGTGATTACCTATGTTTTCAATTACTGCCTAAACATCTAATATATCCTAAGATGAAGATTGTCAAACAGTATCTTTTAGTCCTAGCTTCCACTGCTTGGACTGAAATATAATATTTGATACAGCAGGGAAGATTTTCAAACCCAACATGATGCGGTTAATAGCTAAAATATTTGAAACTTTGAGTGCAACAGCAATCTTGTATAAGTCTTTAAATTTGAAGCTGATAGTGAACATGAACCTGTAGATATGTTAAAGCATGTTTATTATTCGAAACATTTGCAAAAACTATTTAGTTTTACTTTTTAAAAATTTATTGACTTTTCACAAGGTAATGCATTACTTAACTCATGTAATGGTAATGTAATGCAGTGTACTTCAAGAAGATGAAGTTAAGTTAATGGTTATTTGATGCCCAATTTCATGAAGTAATGATAATGTAATGCATTACTTTACAATGTAATTTGCCCCAAGCCTGAACTCTGTATACTCCTTTTGTGTGGTTGTATCATATCTCAGTATACTTCTGTTTTTAGGTCGGACTCATCTCCTGCCAGTGGTTGGATACTCTATCGCTATCTCAACAAGTAACGTGTGGCGACTCAGCTCATCCTGTCTCAAGTTCCCCCTCAACGGGCCCCTTCCTTATGACAAGGTAAGACAGGGTAGTCACAAAGGAACGATAACGGAAGATGATGATGTAACAAGATAAATCAATGCTGACCTTGGTCGGTATTAAGAACTAAGAAAGTGTATCTATAACATATTCTTTGATCTTCAGGAACTGTCAGAACCCCAGACCGGGCTACTGCGCTATGTTCTGGAACAGCCCTACTCCAGGGATATGGTCTGTAACATGCTGGGACTCAATAAACAGGTATGTAACATGCCAGGACTCAATAAACAGGTATGTAACATGCCAGGACTCAATAAACAGGTATGTAACATGCCAGGACACAATAAACAGGTATGTAACATGCTGGGTATGTAACATGCTGGGACTTGATAAACACGTACAGAATCAGACTTCTTTTCTAAACAGACCCTTTTTTGTTTCTGTATACCACAAAGTCTAGTGTATAGCACACACCTGTGTAAAATATGCACCCACAAAGTTGGGTGTAAAATGCCGAAAAACCGTTGTTCCTATGTATAATACGCACCAAAAACATGAAGAAAACATCAATCAAGATTTTTTTAAAATCACTGTTATGTATGGCATACATGTTAACCTCCAGTGATGAAAAATAGGTTGATTTTGAACCGAAAAGCAGTAGCATTGCGCGCGGCCATTTTCGCGTATATTTCGCGTATATTTCAAAGCACAGATTTTTATGTATTACATTATGTAGTAAGGGTTTCCAATTAGTAATTAACAATATCAATTTAAGTATAAAAGACTTTTGAAATTTAGTAATATCAACACATGCAATAAAAATGTTTGCATGCATTTACCATCTTATTGATTACCGGTATTAAAGCTATTTTTGGGGGGAAGGAAAAAATGTTTGAGTGCAAAAACTTTAACAATTGCCTTTGTTCAGAAAAAATAAGTTAAGTTGCCAAAATTTAACATATAAGAGAAGTAAGGACTAGTAGGAAATTGTATATTCTTTTTCAATATCAAAACGATGTTTACATGCTTATCACAAAACATGCAGCTTTGCAAGTCAAGTTTACTGTTATGGTCAAGTTAAAAGATATATCCAGTCATCGTTAAAGCCACGTGTGGAATTGCAAAGCTTCTTTTTCCTTGGTGAGGATAATATCGACATGTCTTGTAACTAATGTAATCACGGGAAGTGTGGCTTCTTTTATCGTTCAATGTAAAATACATGCTTGAAAACTTGTCATTCACCCGACTTAAAAAAGCGTTTGTGTGCCTCCGATTCAAAGTCACGTGCTAATTTCAAACCCGACGAGATTTTTTGACCACAATGGCTTCCAAAATGGCTATCTATCAAAACAAAGAACGTAGTTTGAAGAAAAGCGGTAGATTTTTAAATAAAAGCGGTAGGCGGGAGAAAGAGCTAAAAAGCGGTAGACTTCCGCGTAAATCGGTAGAGTTAACATGTATGTGTATGGGGTGATAATGTTTTCCAAGTGCTTAAAATTAAGTAAAACGTCTGTATATCTAACCCAAAACAACTACAAATTAAGTAATACGTCTGTATATCTAACCCAAAACAACTACAAATTAAGTAATATGTCTGTATATCTAACCCAAAACAACTACAAATTAAGTAATACGTCTGTATATCTAACCCAAAACAACTACAAATTAAGTAATATGTCTGTATATCTAACCCAAAACAACTACAAATTAAGTAATACGTCTGTATATCTAACCCAAAACAACTACAAATTAAGTAATATGTCTGTATATCTAACCCAAAACAACTACAAATTAAGTAATACGTCTGTATATCTAACCCAAAACAACTACAAATTAAGTAATACGTCTGTATATCTAACCCAAAACAACTACAAATTAAGTAATACGTCTGTATATCTAACCCAAAACAACTACAAATTAAGTAATATGTCTGTATATCTAACCCAAAACAACTACAAATTAAGTAATACGTCTGTATATCTAACCCAAAACAACTACAAATTAAGTAATACGTCTGTATATCTAACCCAAAACAACTACAAATTAAGTAATACGTCTGTATATCTAACCCAAAACAACTACAAATTAAGTAATATGTCTGTATATCTAACCCAAAACAACTACAAATTAAGTAATACGTCTGTATATCTAACCCAAAACAACTACAAATTAAGTAATACGTCTGTATATCTAACCCAAAACAACTACAAATTAAGTAATACGTCTGTATATCTAACCCAAAACAACTACAAATTAAGTAATACGTCTGTATATCTAACCCAAAACAACTACAAATTAAGTAATACGTCTGTATATCTAACCCAAAACAACTACAAATTAAGTAATACGTCTGTATATCTAACCCAAAACAACTACAAATTAAGTAATACGTCTGTATATCTAACCCAAAACAACTACAAATTAAGTAATACGTCTGTATATCTAACCCAAAACAACTACAAATTAAGTAATATGTCTGTATATCTAACCCAAAACAACTACAAATTAAGTAATACGTCTGTATATCTAACCCAAAACAACTACAAATTAAGTAATACGTCTGTATATCTAACCCAAAACAACTACAAAAGTAATGCCTTTATTGGTCATTAGTCCAGTTCTTGGATAATTGTTATGTAAACCTTGTGAAGAAACGTTTGTATGTCGTATATTGTCATTATCAAATAAATTCAATAGCTATCCATTCGATATTAGCATAAACTGGGTTGAGGCAGCTACATGTAGTTTTTGCTTTATAAAATGAAGCGGTTTAATATATAAAATTGTAAACTTTTCAAACACAATGTATATGAGTATAAATGTCACTGATCTATCCAAAAATTTGAAAACTGGCAGCCTTTTTTGACAAGCCGAGAGAAAACCCACATATATTCAACATTAAGTTAGGTACACATTTCTGGACATGAAATTGCTTAAAACCTTAAAAAGCTACGTTTTTTTTTAACCATTTATTAATGAATACATTTGTATGTATAATAACAATTATCATGAATATATTTTTACTCTATATCAAACTTATTTCACACAGAGAGAAAAGCTGAAAAGACATCATGTAGGACAATAACAAGAGCTTAAACAGTATCTAAAACAATTAACTTCAATTGCTTAGGTCGTTTTTTGTGTACATACAATACATCCCGATTAATTACTATCAAAACACGCTCCTAGACACCCCAACACAAGTAGACTAGCATATTCACACATCCCGATCACAACATGTGCCACAGGTAAACAGTAATGGCGACCCCAAATCCTGATTTTGATTGGTTGGCCAAGAAGAAACTGCACGAGATATAACATTCATGTCGGAAATCGGGGTATCTTGTCGTAATTTTTACGAAATAGGGATTTCTGTACAATTGGGAAATCAGGATCCATGCTTCAAATTGGGAAAATCCCAACTAGATCTGGAAGGTTGGCATGTATGGTTTCTTCATGCATGTATAGATCATACAATATAGATACTCTTCTGTTGAGGAATCAAAACTAATGTGACTTCTCTTAAATGCCAGAATGATAAATTACAAAGCAAGGAGAAATACTGTCTGCATTTGTATCTAGTCATATGGCTATATCGCCTTATCTGTTTCTCTCGTGGTCTTAATGAGGGTAGCATCTCCCTCTCTGCTGGTCCATAAACACGCTGGCAATGAAGAGGCTTTTTTCCTTTCATCAGCTTGTCCAAAAAATGTCTCCCTGTAAGTCTCTTCAGAACTTGGGGGGCAGGTTGTCCAAGTGATGTTGAAATGTTCCCTCCAGAACTCTGGATGAGCTGCTCAATGGACTTTCTTCAGAAATGGCGCTGTACAATGGCATTGTTGAAACTGCAATTTTCTCCCTACAATATGTAGGAATTTACAATTGCAATATTTAAAATGTGGGAAATCACTTTTTCGACCATTTCTTTTGATGCGAAATTTATAATTTTCCACCATTTGGTTGCTCCTATTAACAGTACCCATTTTTTGATCATTAACATGAACCATCATAAATGGAAGGCCTAACTTTTGCTTCACGATTTCTTATGATATCAGGTCTCCTAGTTTCCACATTTGACAGACGTGTCAGTGGTGCTTATCAGGTAAACAGCCTTTGCATCTTAGACTAGATACTTTAGGCAGCTTAAAGGTCCATATGACATGGTTGCTGTGTCCCCTCTGTTACTCAGCTGAGTTTTCTTCAGTTTGTCTGGGATACCCTTTCTGTAACTGCGAACAGTTCCATTTGCTCTTGGTCCCAGGACCCATAGATCCAGATGAAGACAGGGGAACTATAGTAATTGTCGCAATAAAGAAAATGCAACTTTTCAAAATAGTTTCTCATTAAATCCATAACTAGGTCATATGTTGTTGCCCCATTTTCTGATGGCTGTACAAATTTTTTACCTGTATATAGTTTAAATTTCAAACAATATGCGTTTTCTGTGTCACACAAAACATAAACTTTTAAACCATATTTAACTGGTTTGTCTGGCTATAAAATCGAAAGGATAAGTTACCTCGCCAGGCAACTATGTTTTCGTTAATGGCCAGAGAGCTTGGTTGGGTTTGTAAACAGCAGAAAACTTTGTGAGGATTCTGTGGTACTGGGGGCCAAGTTTAAATAGAGGGTCATAGCCCTCAGTTCCACATGGAATGTATTTCTCATTGTCGTTCAAATGAAAAAAAAGCAAGAAGAAGTAAAAATTTATCCCTGGACATAACACTGGGGAAAAAAGGAGTTGATGTCACTGAATTTATGGTCCAGTATTCGGAAAAAGTCCATTTGTGTAATGATGCCCATTGCTATAACAACGGCGGAGAACTTCTTCATCTCTAAAGCTGTTGTATCTTTTAAGAACTTGGTAATGACACAAACAATGGAAATTGTTGGTCACTAGCTATCAGAGTTAAGGAACTAGTTGAAGATTTGATTGTAATCTGGCCAAGGCATCAGAACATGGGCGGAAGGGATGCAGTCACCGCCCCAATAATTTTGCCAAATGTTATTTAAAAAAAAAAATTAAAGCAAAAGTAAAATTTTTCAATGGCAATCTGTGTTCTTTGGAGCTGCGATAAATCATTATAATGGCAACCTGCATTCAATGGAGCGGCAAAGTGTGAACTCTATTGTTTACACAAGCAAAAGTGTAGTATATATACCTGTTTCCGGTGTGTGTTGACAATTAACAGGGCATTAAATAAATAGGTTTGGCATTAAAGAAATAAAAAAAATGTTCTCTAGCTTTGATGATAAATAACAAGTTGTAATAAAGTCATAATCAACTATTAGAGAATATTAGAATGTAAGTCTTGTAAGAGCATACCCTAAAACCTTGAAAATAAGATGCAGTTTATTGTAAGTTTTGGTAAGAAAGTGGGGGTTTATTTTCAAATCACGGCTTATTATCCAAACAAAAAACCGGTGAGTGACGAGAGCATAATCACTGCTTATTATCAAAACAATATTTGTATACGATTGTGAACTACTTGTTTGTTCTAAAAATAGGATATCCAAGTAAAAAAATGAAAAGTGTTAAAGTGTCTTTAATTCTGGGCGCCCATTTATAAAACAGTGGGCTCTTAGCAATGGCAACTACTAGACATACTCCTACTACAAGTACAAGAAAAAAGTTTTAACAGAAAATTTAAACTAAAAGTTGTAGAGCAGTACAAATAGCTATCACTTGGCAATGCAAAAAATCATATAATAGAAACTGCAAAGTATTTTGAAACTGACAAAAGCAATTGTCATGACTGGCTTTTTTATGCCACCACCATGAAATGGCCGGGGCATATAGTGTTACCCCTTTCCGTCATTCCATCCTTCTGTCCTTCCGTCCTTCTGTCATTCCGTCATCATTCATTTTCCGATCATTATCTCAACAACCGTTGCACACATTAAATTTGGTTTATGGATGTGTCTTATGAATATTCAGGTTGAGTTCGAATTTGGTTTCTGTCAGATGATTAACGATAGAGTTATGCGTCTTGAACTACGAAAAATAATTTGAAATTCACTTTCCGATCATTATCTTAACAACCATAACACACATTCAACTCAAATTTAACTTAATATATGGATGTGTCTTATAAATATACAGGTTGATTTTGAATTTGATTCTGGTCCCATGATTTTTGGCAGATTAATGCACTTAGAAAAAAATTCTCAGTTTCCGCTCTCTAACTTTTGAAGGGACGCATATATAAAGCTGATAGTTCATATGTAGGTTATTTACAAGAAAATACAGGTCAAGTGTGAATTTAGTTCTGTTTTGATGATTTTCGACAAAGTTATGCATTTTGAACTTTAAAAAATGGGAAATTCTTAGTTTCTGCTCTCTAACTTTTGAAGTCAGTGGCTTAGCTACATTGAAGCACTGTAAGCACATGCTTACAAATTTTTTTGTGAATCTCAAATTTTTGGAACATAGTTATTTTTTCATTGAAAATTTCGACAACCTTTTTCGTTTGTGCCAGAACTTTTTTGAAGCATCCTGAACTTTGTTTTGTACATGTTGTTAATATACACTTTTCGAAATACTGAGTCGTAAGTTCAAGATTTAAATCTAAATAGTACAATTTCTCAAATATGACTACTAATATAATTACAATCCACAGATCAACGCTTCAGTCCGTATCAAAATGAAAAGAGGCAAGCCTGCTTTTTCAGAGGACAGTTAGGTAAAGGGGAAAGTAAATTGCCATAGCGCTATGAAATTTCAAAACAGGTAATAAATATGTTTGCATCATATGGAAACGTAAAATACAACTTTTATTCCCTAATTAGACAAATGCCAGTTATAAAATTGCTTGAAAAATACTGCACCTAGTAATAAAAAAATGTAGCCAAAAGTCCCACTGTCCCCGTATTGTCAGGCGTGGTTGTCTCGTAAAAAAAACCTCTGATTTTGTTTGTTTAGATGAATTTTTACAGCAAGTAGCGAGGGGTATAACGTCAGTCCGTAAGCCCTGTATTTTTGTAAGCGCAACTCCTCTTAAACCGCTGCACGGAATTTCTTAAAACTTTGTAGGTATTTAGGACACAATGTGTAGATGTGCATATAACCAGGAAATTCCGATTCAATTATTTTTCTGTAAAAATTGGCCCTTTTGAACTTAGAATTTTACCCATATATTGAATTTAGTAATGAACAGTTTATAAGCGCAAATCTTCTTAAACGGCTATGCAGGGAATTCCTTAAAACTTTGAAAGGAATTTAGGAAATAATGTGCAGATGTGCATAATACCAGGAAATTTTGATTCCATTATTTTGCTGCGAATTTTGGCACTATAATTTATAATTTTTTGTTGTTGTTAAAGACAAAAGTATATACATGCAAAAAGTTTTGATGTGATGATCTTTTGTGAAATAAATGCATGCTCGTTTTAAAATCAAATTATTCTGTGTATTAATTGCATACCCTGCCATTAATTATTTGTAGCATTGTCATGTAATAGCTACGCCACTGGAAGTGATGCATATGTAAAGTTGATATTTCATATTAAGTTAATTTATTAAAAAATACAGGTGAAGTTTGAACTTGGTTCCAGTCCAATGATTTTTGACAGAGTAATGCCTCTTGAACTTAAAAGAAATTGAGTAATTTTTAGGGATTAATAACTTATTCTGCAATCTCAAACAAATGGTATACTGAATTTGGCATTTGAAATTTTAGTCACCTGCGGGGGCATTTGTGGCGTTATGACACATCTTGTTTTATATCTTCAACAACTTACTACAATTATCTATAACCTATAATTTCTGCATTCCAATTGAATAAAACTATTAATCAAACTGTATATTTCAAGTTTCTAAAGCGTAAACCTTAGCTTAGTTAAATAAAGGCCAAAAAATTTAATTGCATAGCTTGCTAGTACCTATCATTTTCACCTTCATAGTTGAGTTTTATCTCTGTGTTAATTCTCTTTAGCACCTCAAGGTGAAAATGCTCAAGCATGGCAATCGTTTACAATAACAATACATGATTACTAGATTTTACCAATTTGTTAACTTCAAAATGTATATGATAAAAAAAGCACAATGATAAAACTATAAAACTTTTGTCAATGAAATATCTTACATAATGCACATTCAAATTGAAATCAAAAGATCCTATTACATCAAGAATTTCTGTTGTTTTGAATGACTTTACAAGCGATTCTTTTTTTCTCAGTAATAGTGTCGACAGCACAGACAAGCCACTGGGCGTGCACAGGTTTTAGGACGGATAGCTTGAGGTTAATTGAGGATACAACACTCTCATTGGCACTTTTCTCCTACATTTTCCTGAGAATTGAATTGGCGAACCATCTTTGAAATTCTTTTTTTAAAGCATCTTTAAATTCTTTGTTCACTAATTAATCAAGAGGTTGTAATTGATCTGTGCAGTTTGGTGATATGTAGACTAATTCAATGTTGTTGCGTTTTAGGATCGCACGAGCCTCATCGTCCTGATGACCCCTAAACACGTCCCACAGTAACATGGCCTTTGATGTTGCTTTGATACCAAGTCGCTCTCTAGTTAATTAAATGTAGGGAATAATGATCGAGTTCACCAGCCTGAAAAAAAGTTGTACAAATTACGAGGGTCAATCAAAAAATACGAAGACTTTTACCATATCTAATTTACTTAACGTCATATTAGTTCAAAATTTGGTAGACGTAATTAAGCAATAGTTTTAAATAGTTTGAAATCAAAAAATTGAATATTATACAATTATTAGCCTTTTGATGAGGTCAATACATGGTTTTATAGACCTGATGAGAGTATATCGACCTAGGACGAAGTCCGAGGTTAATACACTCTCATCAGGTCTATAAAACCATGTATTGACCGATATCAAAAGGCTATAACTGTTTTATTATAATAAATCAAAAACTAATTCTCTTCATTCTCTTCAAGCGTTTAATAGTGAAATATTTTGTTCATAATGTAAAGGTGTTAATTTTGCTATTATGACGTCACAATGTTGCACGTGCCAAAACCAGCATCTTGTCGTGAAAATCTATTTTTAGTATAGTGAGGTCAATAAATTTTCTATTTTTAGTATAGTAAGGTCTATAACAGAATTTATAGCACGGTCATGTGACAGCAATCGACCAATCATGAGCTTGGGAAAAATACGATATTATAATAAATCTCTATATTTCTAAGAACTATTCAAAATTTAATCCTGCAAAAATGAGGTCACGGCGCACTGTCAAAACTTGTGTTATGTCAACAATAAGTCATATAATGTCAAAAGTAATATTTCTACAAATTGGACTTAAAACCGAAGAATATTGAAACCTCAAATTAATTATTGTCTTGCTATTTTACGTACCAAATAATGACAAGATATATTGTTTCGTTGAATAGAAATCAGTAACTAAAGACAGATAGTCCGACATCACGGCACAAAGAGGGATACAAAGAGTACAGATTTAACTCTCGAAAAAGTCTATACAAATTATATAACTGCTTAGTGGTGCAAATCATATGGCAATTTGTGTTTAACGATAATACATTTTGTGGGTGTGGTAGTAACTGTATTCCCGAAAGAAAATACAATATTTGTACTAAATATTTGGTCAAAAGAATGAGTAACGTCATCTGACTTGTAGGATTTCCATACTGTAAAGAAAGAGACATACGGTAAAAAAAAAAAAAACTCGTAAGAACTAATTTTTGATTCTTGAACAAATATGAACATATAAGATGTCAAGTAATATAGTGCTGTTTTTAGTTGTAAGGTGAAAAGCACAACAGACTCAGCATGATATAAAAATTGGGTATTTCTTTTAACTACGCGCGTCATCTTGACGTCATGTTTTGAAGGTTACCTAGCGCCATGGTGACGAAATATGTTGTTTTTAAAATTGGATGACAAAAATATCTTTTCATCAAATGGATTGAAACATCGCATACCAATAAAAGAAGTGTTGAGGCATAGATTAATCTGTTAGTTGTGATTTTTATTAAAAATATATGATAGCCACATTGTCTTTGTATTTTTGGATTGACCCCGGAAGCGATTCGTATTGATTAAGTTGTATTTTTGGTAATGATAAGCAGCAATGATGGTAATAAATTTACAAATTACAAGTATTCTATAGTGAATTTTACTTACTCTCTCATTGTTTGTGTATTCGCCCAATGAATTTCTGACTGCGTCAAATGGCCCATCCTTTGGGAAATTTAAATTTGGGGTGACATGCAGGAGTTTTTCCTTTGTAGATAACTTGCAGATCAAGAAGAACACCTGATGTGGTGCAGGTTAGAGTCACTGTAATCTGACGCTTATCATCTAAACCCGTAATCTTTACTTGTTTGTTTCCCTCAAATCCACAGTTCAATTTCTCACAGGAACAATTTTAACACCTGTTTCATCTACCGTACGTTGATAATCAAAGACTCGGGAATAGAGTGTTTCTTGACAACTGTTTCAATTCGCTTTAGGTAATCTGCTTTTACATTTTCAAAATCACTGGGAAGTACTTTTAACGGACTTCAAGTCCCTCTCCGTTTCCATTCTCCTGAGAATTAATTCTGCCAGAGACATTTCTATCATTATGGGTCCACCAAATTCTCTTAAAAGAGATTTTTGGTGAAACATTAGCACTGCACACGAGATGGACATAACTATCCAGGTATTGATGATGCCCCCATTCAATCTTAATTTTCTTGCGTGATTTTGTACTAATTCATCGTATTTACCGAGTAGTAATGGTCGACCCCTGTCTCCTTTCGGTAATTCTAAAACTCTATGGGAAGGCGTTCTGTCTCTGCTTTTTATATGCACTTTCTTCAGATTACAGATTGTACTTTCACACACAAGGAAACCAAGTTCTGAAGAAAAATGTGTCGTTTTTCCCGCTTTGGCGGAACAAATAAACATGCACCAAATTGTCTTGTTTTACAGTATCTTATAATCAAAACGAATTTTGAAATTTTATGTTTTACCATGACACAAAACAGCAAATTCACAGAAACGCTTAAGCTGCTTTAAACCTTTCCTTACAACCTGGATCCACTTTTAGATGTTTTTGATGTGCAACTGATGAGTCAAATCAAAATTGAAGCTTGAACTTGCATATAAACTTCTCTAATTTAATGTGAGTTGTGTTATCGTGATACACTTTTTATGTTGTCAAACATAGATAAGCAAATATTAAGTCCTCAACCCTTTATCAATCAAATTTGCTGCTTAAATATGAAATACCTTCCGGCGCCCCTGAATCCAGCTCAGGTACTGAATTATTGAAACATTTACATTTACTAATGCATAGCTGTTCCTACTACTGTAAACGTATTATATTTGGCGTGTACGATATTTGGCGGAAATTAGTTTTTGAACAAGTTGGCGTGGATTTGAATTAGCGTATTCCTGATTGTGACTATTCTTATACATATATGCCTGGCATTTTGCGATGTTCTTGATTTAGCAGAAGCTGCATTCTGCCAAAAGCGCTAAATTGAATACGCAGCCAAATGTAATACGTTTACAGTATATCCTGAATTTTCCTTTGTGTAGCGGTTTGTATTTGTTGTAGTGGATCCTGTGTGGGTGACTGTTGATATGAGTACAGTAAAACTCAGTTATAGCGAAGTCCTAGGGACCAATGGATTTTCTTCGTTATATCTGTAATTCGTTAAATCCGTATAACGAATTTGTAATAATAACTATAGCGAATTCACTATATACATGTTTTCTTTCAACAGACTAAAATTTTTGCTAATTAAGGCTTAGAATAAAAATACATTACTTTGATACCTTTAATAATCGGGTTATGAGTCGAAAAATTTATATGAAAATACATTCATTTAAACTGTTATGTTAAATGGTAGTGCGAACTTTTTTAAACTGTAAAGAAATTCATTATAAAAGTGTTAAATTTTGTTATTATTCACCTCTATGGGACTCAAAATCAGTTCGCTATATCCGTAAAGATTTGTTAAGAATCTTACCGGGGACTCAAAAAAACTTCGCTATATCCGAGAATTTGCTATATCCGTGTTCGTACTAAATGAATTTTACTGTATTTTGACCGTTGATATGAGTATTGTGCAGCCTGGAGGTTCCCTGTGATCTGTTGACAGATCCCCAGGATCTTCCAGGAGATGTTTCTGAATATAACAGGTACATACCGTCCCTGATCATGGTGAACTAGGACCTGTAGCTCATCTAGAGCTGCTTGTGATAATGTTGTATCAATGTGTCTGTAACACAAGAACTCTAGGAAGTGTAACATTACAAACACTGGGATATCTAATGTAGGCTCACTGTTCTGTAGAGCAGACTGTTGTTCTGGTATTAGTTCACTGATATAACAAGTTTTGTTTATAAGTGTGATATCCCATGCTACAGCCTGTCTCATCTTTGTAGACCAGGACTGTCCCCCTACAGCCTCAGTATACCTCTCTCTGTCTACACATGTATTATACATCAGGTATGGCTGTGCTAACTTGACCTTTGTCCTCTCTATAACAGATAAAGCTTCCCTGTATCTGAGTGTCTTGTAATAATACATGGCAATGTACAACATATCAGAAACACACCCAAACCTGGCTGCTAATTTCAGCATATGACAGGACATTTTGTCTGCAATATACATCTGTTTGTTGACACCTGTGTATGTGTACATGTTGTGTAATATGAAAGCTGTGGTCAGAAAGTTGGTGGCTGTAAATGTCTGTAACGTGACGACTTGGTTGTGTGTCAGGGGCGAGTTTAACAACTGTTCTATTGTATATTCCGGTATAATTTCTGTGGATATTAAAGCATTATTCCTTATCTCAGCGAAACATTCGACATCATAGTCAACTTCAGGCTTCAAAAAATTCTCATTTGTACAAACAAAAGCTCTAGGATTGTATAGGACATCAATGGTGTAGGACCTGATAGAGGAACTCTGTAACAGACAGGCCAGACCTTTCTTGTACAATTCATGTAACTGTAGGAACAATCTGTTTTGTGCTGAACCACAGACTTTTGTCAGAAACAGGTTGTTTTGTGGGATAAAAAAGTTAGGACAGATCCCCTCATACACCCATTTAAGAAGGAGTTTAAAGCAGACCCAGAAACCGGTCAGGAGATTTTGTGGACACCAGTGAGGTAGTGTGTTTTGTTGAATCACCCAGAAAATGGTTGTCTTCATGTGATAGGAACACAGCAGTTCATTGGTTTCTTCTGATTGTTTATTGATAACTTCTTTAAGGAAATGTTTTAACAATCCATATGTCAAAAACTGACTGTGGTTCATTGCATACACACATTTTTGCTCTGCCTGAGAAAAAGAAATTCTCCATCCTTCATTTCCATGTGGTCCTAATGGGTGTCCTATTGCTACAAAGTGACATCCATTTCTGACAATTTCATCAACAACTTCAGGATCAGGCCATGAGTGACATCTGTCTATCCATGAGGAGGCAGATGGGGGCCAAAAGTCACAAATATAACAAAAGGCAACATCATATTCTAGTCCCTCACCTATGTTACCTCCAATTATACCACTACCACAGGGTCCATGTTCAGTAAAACTACCGATAGGCATTACTGCTGAACAATATAACTGTCTGTATATAGAACTAGATATATAGACTCTGTCATTCATTCTGACACCTGCTAATGCAACATCTGTGACGAATTCATCTGTTGTTGGTGTCAGAGAGAATCAAGGTTGTATTGGCCGTGTTGTAATACTCAGACTGAGACATGTCCAGGATCACTCGGTGGTTGTTTTGCCAGATCATAAAGTCCACATCTGATCCCCTCAGTCTAAATCCTTCTCTGTAACTTCCACTCACCATCCCCGTCCCAAATATAACTTGTCTCCCCACTATTTTCATGACGACCCTTGTCACAATCTCCTTTATGTCCGCTGCCTCCCTCCTGAACGCCACCTGTTGTGAAGTCCCCACTATATGACACATCCTCACAAACACTGACTCTGACATGTGCTGGAGGTTTACTGATCTAGCAATAAAATGTATTAAATCTTAGAAAATCTTAATCTTCTCTACTCCCATTTTGATTATTTGAGAAAATCTAAATGCATGGTGATGATGTCCATAGAGTCCTCCACCTAAATTGTAGGGGTTCAGGCCCTAGGGTGGGGCCAATATGGCCACATAGTGAAAATGTATTGATTTAATATTTTCTGTACGTCTATCACAGTAATGGGAGATAAAGTCATGCAATGTAATTATGTTTATAATGTCATGCTCTGGCCATGGGGCAGATTGACCCATCTCCCTAGTGGGACATCTGCCGATATAGTACTTAATAATCAAAATACTTTCACCGTTTTAGAATTTTCAAAATTGACCAAAAAGTATATATGCTTAAAAAATTTTTGGAAAGAGAAAAACTATAAAAGGCACACACAGGCACCTGACGTTATATATATTTCTCATAATAAAAATAAATACCCTATATCTAATAATACACAAGGTACCCATCCCCACCATCTTGGATTTATTTCAAACTGTCACATCAGCTGGCCCCTCGATCTGCATCTACTGCCTTGGATTTGCGACGGAAGTTGTCACCTATATGTAAATGAGATTTCCCTGCACCGTGTGTTTGTTTCAATATTTCAAAATATATGCATTTATAAACATGTTTATATAAACTTTGTGTAACAAGTTATAATTGACTGTTTATAGTATCCCTTTTCTTAGTTTTATCTTGTATGTTGATCGAATTCAAAAATTGACGCCTTTTGAATATTCGTATCAGTGCTATATTTGGAAGGGATTACCCAAAGTATGACGCAATTTATGTCAACTTCCATCCACCCTTTAGCCTTTTGTCGCATATCTAAGGCAGTAGATGCAGATCGAGGGTTGATTTTTATTAATGACAGGTGTAATGCACCGTTTTGATTGAATTGACTGTAAGCTTAGATGTTGAATGGCCGATCGGGAGACGCATGCCAAAATAATTTTACAAATGAGTTTCAAGCAAAACTTCCAGCTGATGTGACAGTTTGAAATAAATCCAAGATGGCAGGGATGGGTACCTTGTGTATTATTAGATATAGGGTATTTATTTTTATTATGAGAAAAATATATAACGTCAGGTGCCTGTGAAGGCACAGTGGGATTTGAACTTATGACTTAAAGATTCATATTAGCTAATGCTCAGATTGCACTACGCTGTTAGGGAGTGAACAATTATATAAATTATACTTGGTTGTATTGTTTATTTAGATAGGAATAGTCACAATTTAGAGACGTCCCTATAAGTAATTGATCCCAGGATGAAAAGAAAATTTTCAAACTAACCATGGAAAACATTTTCCCCTAGAAATAAATCATTTTAAGTACCGGTAATGTACTTACATATTTGATGAGACTGACTCCATCTTTTTTTCTTCCAACTAAATGTATTTCCTAAAAAAATTTAATGTTATTATTTTGTAGTTAAGATGCTTCAGTCATTTCTCTTGTCTCATGTTTGCAAATTCTTTATTTTTTTCCATTTCCTTAGTTCTGCTTGCGAGCTCAAATTTATGTATTAATCTGGGAAAATTTCCATTTTCCTCAGGAATCTTTGTAAAAAAAAATTATTTCTATCTTTATCAATCTAATTTGATTTTAACTAGTATATGTCATACAAATAGATATCAATATGAATATAAGCATTGAATGCTTATTTTTGGATGTCGTCGGTCCTATGACACACCAAGCGGTGCAGACAAATTATCATACCGCGCTAACGCACGGTTTTCAATTTGTCTGCACCGCTTTGTGTGTCGTAGGACCGACAACATCCAAAAATAAGCATTCAATGCTTAAATAACAGCACATTATAACAAATCATACAGTAAAACTTCCTTATAACAATATGCCTGAGGGACGTGCGATTTTGCTTTGTTATAAATTTATTAGTTATATCGTTGGGTTCACATTACGTGTACATGTCATGACATTATAAAGCATCAATTTACCGGTATTACAAGCGTGTTCGCAGTAAGCTTGTTTTACTGATTTTGGGGAGGTATGCCCCGTTTGAAACTATAAGTTTAGCCAGTAACGAATATGCTACTAAAACAGATTGTTGACATAACTTCTCTTTAAATGCTGATCAAAATTTCAAAAATTTTAGAGGCAATTTAGGACATAACCTGTAGATTTGCATATTTTAACAAAAATTCTTAATATTAAACTTTTTAAATGAGAATTTTGTCACCATTTATTTATGCACGAATTGCTGTTCATTTAAGAAATAAATAGCAGTTTAAAAAGTTTTTAATTTTGATGTTTATTCGTTATATTTATGTTTGAAAAGACAAATTGTTCAGAATTGTTAAAATTGCTGATATTTTATGTCTACAATAATCCAAGCGACAAGTGATGAGAGCGTGCTATGATCAGTGGGACGTCATGAAAAAGTTCATACAGAATTGAACTTGAACGTTTTCGCTACTCTAAGGAAACATATTTGCAAATGTAAATATTATGTATAGCATTTGTCAAGGAATGTGTATGTACGAGGGTTTGTGAGCTTGATCACTTTCATCTACTGTTGATTATTGTTTATTGTTGTTATATTCAGTAGTATAGACTATGAAACTCTATAGACGAATAGTCATCAAATTGAAATGTTAGATCATCTAAAAATATTGACCAGTCAACTGTTTTAAGATATTGACCTGCTAGGAATAATATCAAGAGGATATTCCCACTTAGCGTTGGGTAATTTTTCGTCCCTCTGGGTCTGACATCATCGATGTTGCCTTCAACCCCAGTCAATATCTCGATACAGTATTTGTTTGTTTTCATTTGTTGAGTAATTTACTGAAGGTTGTTATGCACTTTTAGTTTGTCATGTGTAAACTTGACCACTGCACAGTATTGATGATTTTGTTCACCTTTGACAGGTATTGATGATTTTGTTTACCTTTGACAGGTATTGATGATTTTCTCTACCTTTGACAGGTATTGATGATTTTCTCTACCTTTGACAGGTGAAGCAGAGGTGTGAGGTGTTAGAGGAACAGTTAGTGGATCTGGTTGTCATGGCGATGGAGAGGTCCGAGAATGATGACGCCTCCAACGATGAATGCCTCAGTCAGTTGCTATGGCAGCATTTATCCAGCCAGGTCATTTACTTTGTGTTATTTCAGTTTGCCAGCTTTCCTCACATGGTTGTGTCCCTTTATGAGAAGGTAAACAATAGGGTCTTGAATAGATTTAAAAGTGATCAACGAATTTTTTATATAACAATATATAATGTACATGTAATGATTGAAAATACTCTGAATTTCTGCAGCTGAAGGGTCGTAACCTTAACAAGGGGCGAGACCACTTGATGTGGGTCCTTCTACAGTTTATATCAGGCAGCATTCAGAAGAACCCGGTCAGTCAGCCAATATAGATTAACTTGTGTTTATTCTAATCAAACAGAAAAAAGGATTCTCGATTGAACAGAATTTATTGAATGTTAACAAGAAACGAATTCTGACATGGCTATATGCATTGAGTGCAATTTCTCACTTAAATAAACATAACAATTTTGTTTTATCCAATTAATGTCTCTTATTATTTGTGGCAAGATGCTGTCTCATTTCAATGGAGCATGATTATTCTGCCTTATCCAATATGTGACGTGTATAATTGACAGCTGAAGGAGTTTCTGCCTGTGATGAAGCTGTATGACCTGCTGTATCCAGACAAGGGGATGATCCCGATGCCGGACGTCACCAAGGCCCAGTCGACCCACGGCGTGGCTGCCACCTGTATCTGGATCCACCTCAATAAGAAGGCCCAGACGGACACCATCAAACCGCCTCGCCCCACCCCGCACGCCCTACAGGAACATTGCGAGTAGGTCATGACCAGTCATAATCACTGATTACTCTTAAAGAGGTCGTTGACACTAGTTGTCAAGTATGCATTTGCAACATTCAACAATACTCATGGGTATAAAAACAGCCTGTATTACTGTAGATTCCTAATCAAATGCGAGGAATTAATTTCCGCATAAAATCGCGTGAAGCAACCCTCACGGATTTTAAAGTCTTGCTTTTATTTTTCAGACAGTTTTAAACTATAGGAAATTATAACAAAAAATTGGTGACCGCGATTTTATATTCTTGTGATTTGATGCAAAACAGCAGATTCACGGAATTAAGTACTTGCGTTAAATAAGTAATTTACAGTAACCACTTTGACAAATCATATTCCTTAGATTTGCCCTCCATTATGTGGCAGTATATGTACAGGAATAAAAGAAATTTCTCTTTGTTTAAGGTTTCTGAAGCAGAGCTTGAACAACAAGAATCTGTCATTGAATGATTACAAGATAGCCCTCTTATGTAATGCATGTAAGTACTTTATCAGCACAGGTCAGTTCTCCAAAGAGATTTGTCCATGTTATAACAGAGATATTTCAGTAATAACTGTCACAGTGCATGTTTATTACAGACAGTACAAACAATGACTACTTCAACCTACCAATGGGGAAACTGGTGGAGAGTATCTATGGCGACAGTAAACACACAACATTGCTGCCAGGCAACATAGTGGCCTCTGCTCCGACTCAGCCTCTGGCCATGAGCCTCCTAGATTCCCTAACAGTTCACGCCAAAATGAGGTTGGTCACTTTGTCAGATTCCTGGATTTGAATTATGACTTGGAAATATGATTTTATGGAAGAAATCTGTGTTTTTTAAGTCTCCCAAACGAAGTTTGGAGAATTGTTTTTGTACGGTTCTTCTTCTTCTTCTTCTTTCTCGCTCTGAACTTGTCCGTCGTGTTTCTAAGAGATGGCTGAACAGAATTGTACAAAACTCTAGGATACGATAGGCCTGAATATCTAGATGTGCACGCTGGTTTGATTTTTCTCATTTGGGGTTAGTCAACCACTTTTCTGGGGGGTCAAAAGGGTGTGGGGTCTAACATTGAACCTTATGGGAAAAATCAACGACTCTATTGTAAATGGTTATAACTTGAAAACAGACAAAGATAATAATATAGGGTTTTCAGAATCATATATTGACTGTTACAGGTAATGTTTAGGGTTTATAAGATCTGATCTCTGGGGCCATCCCCACCCCCCAGGAATTGGAAATGACCATATATCTCAGAAACTGTTAGAATCCTGACCCCTAAACCATATATATTCTTGTTTCATGTGTTAAGGAGCATCAAATGGTATGTAGGTCAAGAGCCCCGGGGGTGGTTCGACCCCCTCAAACTGGAAGGGCCCAAATATCTTGAAAACGGTCGAGATCCCAACCCCTAAACCATATATATTCTTGTTCCTTGTGTTAAGTGGCATCAAATAGTATGTAGGTCATGGGCCCCGGGGGTGGTCCTCTTCCACCTCAAACAGGAAGTGCCAGAATATCTTGAAAACGGTTAAGAACTCTACCCCTAAACCATATATATTCTTGTTCCCTGTGCTAAGGGCCATCAAATGGTATGAGGGTCATGGGCCCTGGGGCTGGTCTTGACCCCCTCTCAAACAGGAAGTGCACAAATATCTTGAAAACGGTTAATATCCCCACTCCTATACCGTATACCGGGTATATTCTTGTTCCTTGTGTTAAGGGCCATCCAATGGTATGTAGGTCATGGGCCTCAAGGGTGGTCCTGACCCCCCTCAAACAGAAGGGGCCCAAATATCTTGAAAACGGTTAAGAACCCCACCCTAAACCATATATATTCTTGTTCCTTGTGTCAAGGGGCATCATATGGTATGTAGGTCATGGGCCACGGGGATGGTCCTGACCCCCCTCAAACAGGAAGTGCACAAATAACTTGAAAACGGTTGAGATCCCCACCCCTAAACCATATATATTCTTGTTCCTTGCGTCAAGGGGCATCACATGGTATGTAGGTCATGGGCCCAGGGGGTGGTCCTGACCACCCTCAAACAGGTAGTGCCCGAATATCTTGAAAACAGTTAATATCCCCACCCCTAAACCATATATATTCTTGTTCCTTGGGTCATGTTAGTTCACCTGATATATAGTAAAGGACCCCTGGGAACATCATGAAACTTTGTGGGTCATCCCTACTCTTTAGATAGCCTCGTTCATTTGGGAGACTTTATAATCGCCCCGATTATAATTACATCTTGTTAATTTATGAGTTTTGCAGACCATAATACAGTTTTAAGAGAGATTAGACTTGGTATGACTACTGTAGATTCCTAATGAAACGCGAGGAATTAATATCCATGTAAAATCGTGAGAAGCACATATTGCGAATTTTAAAATCTTGCTTTTATTTTTTGAACAGATGTAAATTACATGAAACAATGATAAAAATTTACCATTAGTGATTTTATATTCTCATGATTTGATGGAAAACGGTTGAATCGCGGAATTAAGTACTCGCTTTCTACAGTATTCTTCTTGGTAAATAAGATTCATGAACTAGATGAATTTATTTTTTTTTAACAAACTAAGTGTCTTGCAGACTTAAACACTCACACAGAGGTTTGCTGCATGCTGCCTTTCTTCAGTTTAATACACAGTAAAGTTGACCGTGACATTTCTCTCTCTTTCAGTTTAATTCACAGTATAGTTCACCGCGTGATAAAGCAGGCCAAATCTAAGGCCACCATAGCACAGTCTCCAGCCCTGATAGAGACGTACAGCCGACTGCTCGTCTACATGGAGATTGAATCTCTGGGAATTAAAGGATTCATCAGTAAGTACAGTAACAGAAAGCCAGGTGTGAATGTTACCAAAGAACTCATGACAAAGTTCTAAACATTTACATTCTAAAGACTCGTGGAATGCTTCCCGAAACATAAAATGTAGTATAGATTCCTTATTTAATGCGAGGAATAAATATTTGCATAAAATTGTGAGAAACAACCCTCGCAAATTTTTAAATTTCACTTTTATTTTTCAGATAGCTTTGAACTGCCGGTATATAAAATTATAACGAAAAATTTGGTGCTCGTGATTTTACATTGTCGCGATTTAATACAAAACAGCGGAATCGTGGAATTAAGTACTTGCGTAAAATAAGGAATGTACAGTATTCAGAGTTACTGATTCACACTTCTTTTAATATCTTTAATCATATTTTGCTTGTATTGAGTTGAAACGTATTTAAGTTTGTGAAAAATGAGCAATTATAGATTTGGTCTTAAGTTGTAAGTTTTGTTGTAAGGTTCTCTCAATTTTTAAAAGTTAAGTAAACTTATTTAGAGTTCATGTGTTGCTGGTTTTTTTATCATATACATATTCTTCCTTGATTTTCTATTTTGAGAGATAAAAACTGTTGGAATCCATGTCCTGGATTTCCCAGAAAAAAATTCATTATTTAATAATTGATTTGAAAGGGAAGGAAAAACCATAAATATATTTCAATTATGGCACTTTCGTTGTTATGATTGCAGCTACAATGTAAATTATTGAACTCTTTTAAATTTTGAATTGTGTCATATTGGATAAACTTAAATCTTTATACTTCTTCAAAAAAGAACTGAAAATGAACATGTATATATATATATATATGTATTTGCTTGCTCTTTGTTATTTGTTTTGTATTCTTCCTTGATTTTTTCTATTTTGAGATATAAAAACTGTTGGAATCCATGTCCTGGATTTCCTAGAAAAAAATTCATTATTTAATAATTGATTTGTAAGGGAAGGAAAAACAATAAATATATTTCAATTATGGCACTTTCGTTGTTATGATTGCAGCTACAATGTAAATTATTGAACTCTTTTGAATTGTGTCATATTGGATAAACTTAAATCTTTAAACTTCTTCAAAAAGAACTGAAAATGAACATGTGTTCATTAATTTCTTTGATCATTTTATCTTTCAGACTGTAAAGATATATTTACTTGATAAGAAATGAAAAATTTCCTTTATTATATTACAAGCTTGATCAAATCTTTGCATATAATATTGAAATATATAATATAATAGGATTTCTGAAAAGTGTTTAGGAGTGTGAGGTACTTGTCAATAGCTGACTTTTGCACTCTTTATTCCCTTAACACCATACTAGGACTGGCCCCTTGAATTTATTTATAGATTTTTTTTTTCATTCAAAATCTTATTGACAATATTTCTGAAATCAAGTGTTAACCTTGGTAATCCATTATTCCCTCTGCCCACATATGATCAATCTGTCACTTCTCATTACGTTTCATTTTTAGACTTTTTTTAACAATTCAGTCTGGTTTATCTTGGCTTTGTGGATGACTTCCAAACTTTTTTTGCTTTTTAAAATGGCCTAGTTTCAATAGAATGATAATTCCTGGAATTACAATTTTTTTCTTTGAAACCTATGTATACGAGGGTCAATCAAAAAATACGAAGACTTTTGCCATAGCTATGTTATTTAACGTCATATTATAACCAAATTTAGTAGACATAATTTAGCAATTGTTTCAAACAATTTGAAATAAAAAAAGTTAATATCTTCCTTCATTTCTAAGAATTATTTAGAATCTTATTCTGCAAAAATGAGGTCACGGCGCAAGGTAAAACTTTGTATTCTGTAAACAATAAACCATATTATGTTGAAAGTAATATCTCCATAAATTGGGCTTAAAACCAACTAAAATTGAAACCTAAATTTAAAAATTGATATGTTATTCTATATACCAAATGATGATGGGATATATAGATTTGTTAAACAGATATCAGTAACTAAAGACATTAAGTCCTCTTTAAAATTGACTATAAACATTGACGTCGCCGGACGTCATGGCGCAACAAAAAGTATAAATAGTATGGATCTAACTCGGGGAAAAAGCCGATAAAAACTGAAAATGCTCAGTGGTGGAAAAAATAAGTCAAAAATTATTTTTACATTTGGGTTTAACTCTGACTAACACATTTTGTGGGGGTTGTGGTAAATGTATTTTTAACATCAATCAGTACGAAAGAGAATTGAATATCTGTAAATATTTGATCAAAAAATAAACAACGTCATCTGACATTCAGATATTGTCTTACTGTAAACGAAGAGACATGCAGTAAAAAAAGAAGAAAACTTCGAGGAACAAACTTATGATTTTCGAACAATTGTGAAAAAATTAGATGTCAAGTGATATAGTGCCGATTTACATTTTATGGTGAAAAACACAAAAGATTCAGGGTGATATAAAAATTGGATATTTCTATTAACTGTGCTTACGTTATCTTGATGTTATGTTTTCAACGTTACCCTGCGCCGTAGTGACAAAACATGTTGATTTTAAAATCGGGTAACAAAAATATCTTTTCATCAAATGGAATGAAACTTCGTATGTCAATAAAATAAGTAATGTTGCATAAATTAATCTGTTAGTTTTGACTTAAATGAAAAAAATGTGGTTGACAGCCACATTGTCTTCGTATTTTTTGATTGACCCTCGTACTTAATGTGATCACATGAATTGAGCAATTTTTGGCTACATTAATTTTAACAACATAACATATGGTATGCAGTGTTTATTATCGTATTGTTTTAGCGATTTTATCATACAGCCACATCTAATTAATATTATAGCATGGTATTTGAACATGTAGCGATAAGATTTCATCACTGTTAATTTTTATTACACCACATGTAGAAGAATTTCATTGACAAACATTGGGTAATTAGATGTAATAACACTTGTAGATTTGTATATTAATGTTTGGTGTTCTCCAACAGGTCAGTTACTGCCCACTGTGTTCACACACAATGCCTGGGGCATCCTCCACACCCTGCTGGAGATGTTCAGCTACCGCTTGCACCACACCCAACCCCACTACCGCATACAGCTGCTGAGCCACCTACACCACCTGAGTCAGTCCCCACAGACCAACCAGAACCAACTACAGCTCTGGTAAGTCAACCAGAACCAGCTTTAGCACTGATATGTAAACCAGAACTAGCACCAGCTTGGTAAGTCGAGCAGAACCTGCTACACCTCTCATAAGTCAACCAGAACCAACTAAACCTCTGGTAGGTCAACCACAACCAGCTACATTCTTGTAAGTAAACCAGAATCTGCTACACCTTTGATAAGTCAAACAAAACCACTTACAACTCTGGTAAGTCAACCAGAACCAAAAACAGCATGGTTAAGTGAACCAAAACCAGCTTCAGCTTGGTAAGTCAACCAGAACCAGCTTAAGCTCTAGTAAGTAATCCAGAACCATCCTTAGCTCTAGTACATGTAAGTCAATCAGAACCAGATTCAGCTCTGGTAGGTCAACCAACTCAAGCTACATTTTGTAAGTAAACCAGAACCTGCTTCACCTTTGATAAGTCAAACAAAACCACCTACAACTCAATTAGAACCAACTACAGAGCTCTCATCTTCGCTAGCCAAGGGTTTCTGATCCGCACCGCTCCTCACAAACCCTTGGCATATCGTGCTATCGAAAGTCGGGATTTTTTTCCTGGATTCTGATTGGGGTTTACTGAAACCGGTCGACCAATCAAAAAGATGCAAAACATATCTGATTTAATCGACAATGTTTTCGTACTGTTTCCAACACGAATAGCTCAAAACTCGTATTTTTCTTAGTCTTTCTGTTTGAGCCTTCATGGTACATGGAGCTTGCATTCATTGCAATGGTGCAATAACAAGTACCACCTAATCTGTGTATCAAGAGAGGCATGCACTCATAGATGAAGGATTTACCGCTCCAAGTCTTACAACCTTCGAATAAATTCGATGTACATGTATATGTAACATTTAACATTATTCCCATTTATTGAATACGCTGGGCATTAAAAGGTTCTTTCAACATGTCAATATCAATGTCTATGTAGGCTGCCATTACTGCACCAGTGACGTTGAAAGTACGGCATCTTTCATTATTTGGCCGATTTAGAAATATGCTGGCAGATCACGTGACGAAAAATAAATCACGACTTTTGATAGCACGATATGCAGGGTTAGTGAGGAGCAGTGCGGATCAGAAACCCTTGGCTAGCGAAGATGCAGAGCTCTCAGTTAAGTCAATTAGAACCAACTTAAGCCCTGGTAAGTCAACCAACACCAGCTTTAGCTATAGTAAGTTCACCAGAACCAACTTAATCTCTAGTAAGTCAATCAGAACCAAGTACAGCTCTGGTAAGTGAACCAGAACCAGCTACAACTCTGGTAGGTCATCCAAAACCAACTTAAGCTCTGGTAAGTCAACTAGAACTAACTACAGCTCTGGTCAGTAGTAGGTTATATACAATGACATGACACTGTATGTTATTCATTAAATAATTATTTCATAAAATTATTTCAATGTCTTTAGATTTTGCTGTAAATTTTTTTTTCATTCCCTATCCTTATCTCCGGACACCTATAAACTTTATACTTGTATTCCATTAGGGGATTCCTTTAGCTGCCTCTCTAGTCTATTTACTTTGTCCTCAGTATGGAGAGCACGGCCCTCAGGTTGATCACGGGACTCGGGAGTTTTGAGGTTCAACCCCAGCTGTCCCGGATATTCAATGAACCAGGGAGGCCAGGGTTCTTGTCCAACGAGTCGGAGGAACTGAACAGGGTGCTGGTTCTCACCATAGCCCGGGCCATGCACGTCACAGGTGAGGGTTTAAATAGATAAAGGCATAGGACCTAATTTTAATGTGTCACATGTGATATACAGATAAATGTAGTGTATTTTTGAAGGGGAGTGTTGTCAAATGATCAGAACTGTAGTATTTAAAATTAGGTATAGACTCATATTAATTTTACTGGTGTTATTAATTTTTTTTAATTTCAAAATGACTTGATTATGCATTGAATTTTGCTAGATAAAAGATGATGGAATTGTAAAGAGTAGATTTCTAATAGACAGTATATGTTATACATTTTAAAAGAATTTCTTTTATTAAAGGTGTGGACAGTTTTTCCTCCACCTGGCCGAGAGAGATTCTGAATCAGATTATGGCTAACACGCCCCACAACTGGTCCCCCAACACACTGGCCAACTTCCCCCCGAGTCTGGCTGAGTTCTTCCAGACCCAACCCCAACACCGAGACGACAAAAACACGCTCAAACGCAACGTGGAGGCCGAGTATAAAAAGTGGAAAAGTGAGTCAATGAAGTTACTGATCCATGGTTTATAAAGACAATTACAGCCACTTCTACATGTTGAAGAAGAAAATGACATTGTAGCTCACTGTTGTAATCTGACATTATTTATAGTAGATATACTAATTAACTGTTGATTGATTCTGACACCATTGCCAATGAGAACGACATCACAGCTCATTGTTGTAATCTGACGTTATTTATAGTACATATACTTATTAACTGTTTATTGTTTCTGACAGCCATGGCCAATGAGAATGACATCATAGCCCACTTCTCCATGCAGGGCTCCTCCACTGTGTTCCTGTGGTAAGTAGTATACTGACCTTCATCCAATTTTATAGATCTAAGGTCAAGGTCAACTAACTATATGTAAAAGCCTTGTCCAGAGCATATCACCCCCCCCCCCCACAAACTTGGACCGGATGAACTTGTTCTTCACTCAAAGACTCTTTTGGTAGAGGGTATGCAGTGAACTTCATTCAATTTTATAGATCTAAGGTCAAGGTTGAATAACATTTGCATAAAGTTCTTTTCTTTTGGCTTAAACTGCAACCATGTAGTGCCTGTGGAAAAAGGGTATGCTGTGAAACAAATTTTATCCTTCATTTTGTTTAAAGAGAATGAAAGAAAATTGGAAACGCAACTTTTTCTCTTCCCATTGAAAAAAAAAAACTTTCCATAGCACAAAATGGTTCTATTTGGAGCTACTAATATTTGATTGCCCTTTGCTAAAATGGGAGGCTTTTTTAGATGCATAGTCACCATCTCAACTTAGTCCAGATGAAACCCATTTTTAGCTCTCTGAGACAAAGTAAACCTCAATTCACTAGATATTCCAAACACAAAAATGCAAAAAATAAATACAGTATACTGTATTAATTAATATTGTATTTAATTGAAAATTGAATAAATACATGTACACTCTACGTGAAATTTACAAATAACCTTTCCACAAGCTTTAGCGTGTTTGTATTTGATAAATATTTGTGTTGTTTTTCAGTATTATATGGAAGAATTTGTTGGAAGAGAATAGAGGAATAACCCCTATAGCATACAAGTAAGTCTACTTGAGAATAATGTGGTTAATATGTTATAGAGTTTATAGTTATATGGACACAGAAAGCTGCAATCAACATTTGAATGTATACTTATCTCTTTTGGTTTCCTCTGAACACAAGCTGTCTCAAGAAAACTGAACTTTGAATAACATCTCACACAGACAGAAAGTTATAGCCAGCATTTGAATGTACTCGATCAGTCACAGTAGTACAATATGTAAGCTAGGCTCAGACATTGATGTGTATTGTGTAACTTCAGGGTTTTGGATCGCCTGGGACCACGGTCTGTCTCGGCACATTTACGGACCTTTTCTGATTACATTGTCTCGGAACTCAATCTGAATTCTGCTGGAGGACAGCATTTCCATAAGGTAAGGGAAAGTTAATGATGATTTTTTTGCATATAACTTATGCAAACAATAATTGAGTTCTTTTATTCACAGCGACTTTTTTTTCACTACCAGAAATATTCATGACAATGAGGGTCTCACAAACCTCGTTAAAATTTCTTGCCAATAAAAGTTTGTTTACAGTATATTAAAAAAGGAAATTTAGTTGATATTTTCAAATTTTCGAAGTAATAATAGCAAAATTTTCATCTTTCTCTTGTTTTTCAGGCTATTGACTCATTGAATGAGATGGTATGGCGTTACAACATTGTAACTATTGACCGACTCATTCTGTGTCTGGTAAGTACTCACATCCCTACAGCAGGGCTAGAATAATCACCCTTACAGCAGGGCTAGAATAATCACTCTTACAGCAGGGCGAGAATAGTCACACCTCTACAGCAGGGCTAGAATAATCACCCTTACAGCAGGGCGAGAATAGTCACACCTCTACAGCAGGGCTAGAAAAGTCACATCCCTAAAACAGGGGAAAAATTGTCACATCCCTACAACAGGGTGAGAATAGTCACACCCCTACAGCAAGTTTAGAATAATGACTATTCTACAGCAGGGGAAAAATAGTAACATCCTTACAGCAGGGTGAGAATAGTCACACCTCTACAGAAAGGTCAGGATAGTCACTTCCCTAGAGCAGGGCTAGAATAGTCACACCCCTACAGCAGGGCTAGAATAGTCACACCCCTACAGCAGGGCAAAAAATAGTCACCCAGCCCACAGCAGTGCAAAGAATGTTTTAATGATTGATAACTAATGCAGGTTTAATTATTTATGATTTCATGATTCAGATTGTATCGTTATTGATAGGCTATTTTGCAGAGTCAAACACCCACAGGCATTCTCATATGCACTAACTGACTGTGACCGGCAAATACAACAAATTTTTTTTTTGATGAGTACCGTACACCATCCCCTTTACCGATTTCCTCTTTTACACTCTCATGAAGGAAATTGCACCAATCTTGTCAACAAACATCTTCATATTTTCAGAACAGGATCTTTCTTTCAATGCCTCCAAAAACTACACAGGTTTACTTCTCATTGCTCGATTAAGAATGATGAATAATCATAAGATATAATGAGTATTCATGAGTGTCAAAACAAGTATAGTTCAGTGACTTGGTCCATGATCACTAAGCAAGACTGGTTCAGGGTTTCTAGCAATGTTTATTGTGTTATTCAAGTTAAGTCCAACAATGACTTCAGAATACATGATTTAGTAGATTTAGACAGTCATACTAATTGATCATGGGTTTCATGCACCCTTTAGCTACATATGTTAATTTACATCATTATACAAATCAATATTCACATCTACCAGGTACACAGATCTATTCAGTCAGATACACGTGTCTTGTAATGTCTTTGCTTTGAGCAGGCCCTGAGGAATGTGGATGAGGATGCCAGGCTGTGCTACCTCCTGATCCACATGCTACTCCTGAAGCCCCAGGACTTCAAGTCCCGCGTACAGGAATTTGTCAAGGAGGTAACAATGGAGTCTAGATAGTTGATGAATGTGTAAAATTCTCACCCAAAGAATGTACATAATATAGAAAAAAGAGATAAAGAAGGAACTTCAATGAGAAATGATATTAACTTAATTCCAATAGTTTGACAAAGAAAAATTAGAATTGATACAAGGCATTTTACATGTGTATGTGCACTGACTGAATATTTTAATGAATAGAATTCCCCTGAGCACTGGCTACAAAACAACTGGCATGAAAAACACATGGCTTTCCACCGGGTAAGTCACTCTGTGTATACGTGTTGGGACTACTGTCTTATTTATACATGAATGTTGTAAGACAAAGCTAGGACAGAAAGTCCAAGTGAACACTGCAGTACTGTAGATACAGTTAAAGATATTCATATCTTGCTATCAATGTCATTTACAGATTTGATGTTTTTATTTGCTAGAAATACCCAGAGAAGTTTTACTTTGAGGGCATCCAGGACCTGAGCAGCCCCATTCAGCATCAGTACCTGCCTGTCTACTTCGGGAATGTCTGTCTCCGATTTCTGCCGGTGAATGTTCTGTTACAATTGTTAGGAAACACTATAATCATGTTTTGGTATTATGAATACAGTAAAACTTGCCTAGATTACATGAATTGTTTGTTGTAAGTAACAGAGATTCTCAATATCTATTAAGATATACCTAGTAAAACTGAGAGGTATAAAAAAGACTGAGATAAATAATATCTTCCTTTTTATCAGTGTTAACTAATATTCAAGTTTTATGTAACAACACGGAGGTCTTGATTATTGTTTGGGATTTTGAATGACAGGTAAATGCACAGAATAGAGCTGTATTTCATACTCAGTGTTTTGTCTGTTCTGTAGGTGCTAGACATTCTGCTACACAGAATCCTGGAGCAGCCCTCCCTGACAACCAACAACCTGAACCTGTTTGAGAAAATTCTGGAAAGTCTGGGAGTTCTGTACAAATTCCACGGTGAGTGGGACATCGTCATCACTGAACAATGAATGTATGATACAGAAGAGGCAATAGAAAGGCAATCTGTAACCATATCACCTGATGACAATGAGTCTTTATACATACCAATGGAGTCCTTTGTGTTGTAGATCACCCTATCACCTACCTATACAACACGCTGCACTACTACCACAAGATCCTGGTCCAGAGAGCCGCCTACAAACGCAGGCTTGTCACCACCATCTGGAGTAAGGGGCTCCTAGCTATTGTCAGATTTTACTTGGGGCCTTTTGTGCTTTTGTTGTGGGATTTTGTATCCTTTTGCCCACTGTCATTATAAAAAAGGAGTTTACTACAACTTTGAATTGCCCAAAGTCTGTTTTAAAACATCGCAGAAAACCAATTTAAAGAAAGTGTAGTTTGGCAAAAATAAGTTTATAGCTGTAAAAAGTGTAAGCAATAATACAATAATTTCTAAAATCAAATATCACCCATTTTAAGTGAATGCTAGATACTATTACAATCACTATAACAACAGACATAATGTGACTCTGAATCCCTGGATCTTGTTCCAGATGCCCATCAGGAGATCCGGCCCAGCACCTGGTTCCTGACAGAGGACTACCAGAGATTCTCCCACGAAGAGAGTCTGGAGTGGGTTCCAGATCTGGATTACTACGTCCGGATCATTGGCAGACTGGTTGACAGTATCTTTTGGTTGTTTGGATACTAGTATGTAATATTTTCAGTAGGTAGACAGCTGGGAGTTTCACTCTGACAATCTCTTAATATGTACATGTATTGGAGGGGGGAGTAATTAATGGTCGTTAATGGGAAATATTTGGGAATATCAACTACATGTATGTACATTGAAGCTCACTATGTAGGTTTGATGAATGCCCACACTTGGATATCTGAAAGTTTCTACTTAGACCTGGCTAGTTCAAGATACCCAAGTTTAACTGTATAGGAAAACATTGGAGTGACAAGGTTTCATTCTGAAAATCTCTTTGTATGTACATGTATTTTTGAGGGTGTGTAACAAAAATGGGAAATATTTGAGAATGTTGGCTTTCTAGCTCATCAGGTAGGTTTGATTGATGTCTACACTTAAGACACTGTTTGCCTTGACCTGTGTAAGCTATTGATGGTAAGAGTCCCTTCCCTAACTGTGACTGGAGATTTAACGAGTTCCCTGGACCTGCTGCCCATGCCCTCTATGTGACCTGTGTAGAACTGATGGCACTTCCTGTCCCCGGGAACGTGGTGGGGAATTCCCTGCTGGATGTCGTCATGAAGAGTTCCACTCAACTACAGAGGGGCAAGGTCATGTCGTGGATGAACGCTGTAGGACTGGTGCTCACGGCCCTGCCGGTAAGTGTCACATAAGTCATAGGTCATAAGGTCAAGGTAATATCATTGGTGAATGCCATCAAACAAGTACCCACAGCTGTGTCAGTGTCACATGAGTCAAGGTCACATGATTCAAGTTAATGATCCAGAAACACATGTACATTGTCATGACTGTACCGTACATCTATTTGTTTAATATTGCTTTCAAGTCTTTGACAGTCAGATATGTTAAGTAAGTGATGTGCAGTTTAAGACTTTTTAACTTTTTTGACAAATGTTACAAAGATACCAATTACTGTGAAGTGTTGGAATTTCAGCATTATCTTGAAAAATAAAAAAATCATTATGTGTTTTAGGAGACCTACTGGATCTCTTTAAACAACAAGATTGTGGAGACGATTTGTAGTCTGCCTCTGACAGTCCAGGGTGGGTGTCAGCCGTTCCAGGTGTTCAACTTCACCACCAGCCAGACGGTGTTTGCTGAGCAACACATGACCTACTTACTGGCCCTGTCTCACGCAGTGTGGCACCATGCGGGAATAGGACAGCTATCTCAGCTCAGTGTGTGAGTATTCTCAGTTCAGTGTGTGAGAACTCTCAGCTCAGCGTGTGAGTATTCCCAGATCAGTGTGCGAGTATCTCAGCTCTGTGTTTGAGTATCTCAGATCAGTGTGTGAGTATCCCAGATCAGTGTGTGGGTATTCTCAGATCAGTGTGGGAGTATTCACGGCTCAGTGTGTTTGTATTCCCAGCTCAATGTATTTTCAGCTCAGTGTACAAGTATTTCCAACTCTATGTGTGAGTATTTTAGCTCAGTTTGTAAGTATTCTTAGATCAGGGTATGAGTATCTCAGCTCTGTGTGTGAGTATCTCAGATCATTATGTGGGTATTCTCAGATTGATTTGTGAGTATTCTTAGATCAGTGTGTGAGTATCCCAGATCAGTGTGTGAGTATTTATATAACAAATAACTCAACTCAGTATGTGAGTATTTTAAGCTCAGTATGTGAGCATTGTAACAGTTATCTCAGCTTATTGGAAGGATTAGTATAACAATTATCTCATCTTGATATTTGATTACTGTATTTATCAAACATTTATTTAGGCCCAGTATGTACATGTTTTGTATAACAATTTTCCTAATTTAGTGTGAAAGGATTTATGTTACAATTTTCTAGAGGATTTGTTACAATTACCAACGTTTACCAAATTAATGATGCGCATATATGAATTACTCATGATGTTTACAGATTCCTGCGGGACCACCTGAAGCCGGTGGTGAAGACGGAGGAACAGTTCCTGTACGTGTGCCACCTGGTGGGGCCGTTTCTACAGAGGCTTCACTCTGAGCGGACCCGCAGTCTGATGGAGGTCAGTCTTATATCCGTGTCAAGGTCAAGAGTTGCTTTTCCTTTCAGAATTCAGAGCTTTAACTCTTTAATTAACTTCTTGCCCGAGGCTTATAAATCTTAAACAAGTTCTTTTTTTTATCAGTCTCACTTTTACATAAGTAGCATACAGTAGAAAAGTAATACTGAGATCAAAAGTGTGCTCATCTAAATTGTATGGCCTGGCATGTATGTGTAGATTATATTGACTTCTTGTTTTGGCAGTTGGTTGTGGAGCTTTATGAGATCCTGGTCAATGTAGACAAGTCATGTGACCATCTCCGGTACCTTGACCCAATTACAGACTTCCTGTATCCTTTTACAACTACATGTATACGTACAAGACACACCAAAACTACTTATGAGTTTAATTCAATACATCTTCTAGAAAAATAAATTCTCTTTTAACCTGGATGACCTTGACCCATACTTAGATACCACATAAAGTACATGTTTGTGGGGGACAGTGTGAAGAATGAGATTGAGAAGATCATCCGTAACTTCCGGCAGGCCCTGACCTTACGTCTGAGATTTATCTCCCACATCAACCTGGAGGAGGCCATGACCCCATTAGCCCCGCCCATGTCTACCTGAGGATCACTCTGGGTGTGTCGTCTGTGAAATACTTGTACAGGACTATCAAGGGTTTCTCTTCTGTGAAAAAGCCACGTGAACAATTGATTAATGGTGCTATGAGCTGAACAACCCCCAGTGTTAGGAGGGACAGAGAAGAAGACATTTATTGCAGAGTTTCCTTCTGTGGATTGTGTGTGTTCACTTTGTGTAGCAGTCTGTTGAGAGGTATCTGTAGATATTGTCATGCATTAAGGTCAGTGGTGACCTTGTTAAACAGAATCCTAAGTTTGTCTGACCGTGTTAATTAAGCCACTTCTGTCATTAGATTTTATATTTCTGTAATAATGAATGAATCTCAACATCTGTGTTGACCATGTAGACAAAATCCTAAGGTTGGTCTGATGGTTAACAAAGGTCAGTGCTTACTTTCAGAGAAAATGTTATGATTACTGAACTTTTACCATGTTGGTACTAAATGTTATTTAGTTAGATGTAGATGTTAGTTATGTACATATGTATATGTCAGTAATAAATGGTGTCAAACACTTGAAGCCTGTCATTGTTTTACATTGGTCTGTTATAACTATATCGCTTTACAATAACTATATACTCAAGAAGTTAAGAAATGATAGAGAAAATCTTTATTATCCCTTTAATAATTGTATTTTACTTTGTCTAAACACATTTTAACTCAAGTTATTTCCTATCAAATAAACTGCAGGTATGTACAGTCATGCTTCTGTTTATTCGCTTTGATCATATGTTTGAATGTACTCCATGTAGCTGACTATTCGCAGAATGAAAAGTACTGACAGAGATACGTTTACATCTTAACTGTGCAAGTTTACTGTTTTTATTTTTGAAAACAGTGGTAAGAGTAATTTTGTTTTGAAAAGTCACCATAAATTAACAGATTACTAGACAGAAAAATTAAAACATGACTCACAAACTTCCACCTCTGTGACTCTGTAACATCTATGATATACATGTAGTAAGTTGAGCAATCTAGCATTTTGATGTAACGTACATCAACAATGAGAACGATCTTATTTAAGTACAGATATTTATTGCACACAAAATTATTGGCACATCTTTAAATGCAAGAAAAATTAAAACATTGATAGGTACACATTTTGTTGTAGTTGCTTACAATTGAAAATTTGGCACAAATGCATAAAATACATAAAATACATAAATATGGACGGATTTAATGAAATTTTTCAAAAATGATAAAAATTCTAGGTGTATTAAGTCAGATTTACATACATTATTTATAACACTGAGTATCAAAATAATCACAATGTACCATGTATTACATTAAACATTGTCTATCCTTCATAAAGTCCCATCCCCTGCCTAGCTGTGAGATTCCAACACACTGAAGACTCCAGAAGGTTTCTCTGCTGATCTCTGTGGTGTCAGTAACGAAGTGTCACAGATACCAGGGCCCAAGTGTGGACTCTGGACTCAGGTCGGTGGAAAACTCTGTCTCAGGCACTTACCGTATATCTTTGTTATTATTAAATCCTGGTCATTGTTAAATGTTCTCTCCATTTAGTTGCTGCATAGCTGTAAGCAACAAAAGTTACCATAACTACTTTAATTTGAATTTTGGGATTCAGTTTTGTAAGTTTTGCGAAAGTGCTTTAAACAGGATATGATAATATAAAATAACTGAAGTAAAAAGTTGCATACGTCTGGTAGCTAGGAGTGTGTTGCCATGACTACAGGACAGGGAGACCACCACAAAGGGATCCTCCCCCATGAAGGGGACTTTCCCAGGCTCAGTTGGATCTTCCTCCGGTCTTCCTAGACGGCCCCTTGACTGGTTCCCAAAGGAGTACACTTCTCCTTCTGCAGAGAAAGTTTAAGAAACACTTGACACTTGATATAAAAAGAGAATAATTATAGAAAAAAATTGTTTTAAATATTCTATACATGAAGAAATTTTAAAACCAATTGTTACCATCAGCGACTATCACAGTGAAAGTGTCCCCACATGCCACCATGGCGACCTTCTGAGTCTGAGCAATCTTCACTTCCTGTGGCTGTCTGCTGTTGTTGGTCTGGTTCCCCAGCTGGCCAAACTGGTTCGTACCGAAGGTGTAGCAATGACCCTCAACTATAAACAGATTCATACATGTATATGTGTCAGGAATAACTTCAACACAACTGAATAATCTCTACCTAAATTCAAATACATTGTTGACATGAACATTGCGAACAAAAAGACTAAAAGAACAGTGATTTCTGTATGTTATGCTAATTATTTAATAATAATTATAGTTATTATAAATCAAATCAATACTTAGTGTGTTACCTGTTACAGCAGCTGTGTGGGAGGTTCCCATGGCAACACCTTTTACAAGTAGGTTTCCGATTGGATGAGAGGCAGTTTGAACAAAAGTGTGAATTTCATCGACCAGCTTCATGCATGTGCCGTCAGTAGCAATTACATCCAGAGCTAACTTGTTGTACCTGCCAGTACAAGAGAGGTCAGTACTTAATCTGATACTGAAATCCTTCCTAACCAAATATGCTATCTTACATTTCTGTTTACACATTTGCTTGCACAATGCTTTAAATGTAAAATGTCATGCATTTAAAATGTTGCTCTGTATACCACAATTCTAGTATGTACACTTGAAAATGAATTGTATTGTTATTTTGTTTTACCCGTTCAATAAAAAGGTATTTTAATTTTGTGCTACCTGTTGTACATATTGTTAATTTGCGATGTTGAAGATGTATTTTTATTTTGTGTTACCTGTTGAACATATTGTTATTTTGCGATGTTGTACATGTATTGTTATTTTATGTTACAAGTTGTACATGTACATATTGTTATTTTGCATTGTTGTACATGCATTGTTATTTTGTGTTACCTGTTGAACATATTGTTATTTTGCATTGTTGTACATGTATTGTTATTTTGTGTTACCTGTTTTACATGTTGTTATTTTGCGATGTTGTACATGTATTGTTATTTTATGTTACCTGTTGAACATATTGTTATTTTGCGATGTTGTACACGTATTGTTATTTTGTGTTACCTGTTGTACATATTGTTATTTTGCAATGTTGTACATGTATTGTTATTTTGTGTTACCTGTTGTACATATTGTTATTTTGCTATGTTGTACATGTATTGTTATTTTGTGTTACCTGTTGTACATATTGTTATTTTGCAATGTTGTACATGTATTGTTATTTTGTGTTACCTGTTGCTGCCACAGCAGAGCAGCTTGTTGTCCAGGGTCAGAATCATGGAGCAGTCGACCCCACAGTGCACAGAGGACGGACGGAGAGGCTCGGGGATAACAACCGGGCGGGGTGAGGAGTGGGACTCCTGGTCCCCTAGTCCCAGCCGACCTGAAGAACATGGGTCACGCAAAGCTGATAACACGTAGAGCATTGGGGGTACACAACACTGACAACATGTAGAAAGTTAATTTTGATGCATCAAATGAAGATAACTACCAAATGAATAATACAAAAATTACCACTTAAAACAAGCTCAAATAGTTTCACGTTGGAGTGGTACTTGACTATGCACATGTCAGGCATTTTATAAGTAGTATTTTTTTCATGTTTATCTTTCAATCTGCCTTTGATCTATTTACCATTGTCGCCTCTACCCCAGGAAAACACCTCATGCTCATTGGTCACCGCCAGAACATGCGAGGCTCCACATGACACCTGCACCACCTCATAACCCAGTAAATCCTCCACTATCTTGGCCTGGAATAGAAACAATTATTTATCATGATGATGAATGATTGTAAATCCAGTACCAAACATGTATGTGTGAAAGCTGTTCCAGAGTACAGAATCGCTGGTACCTGTGCCACGTCGTTATAGTTACCATGTCCCAGGCAACCATACACCCCACTGCCAAAGGTCATCAAAATCCCACGGTCTGGAAAATAAAAGAAACTTGAGTATCTTTAGTTTCTTGTATTGCCTTCATTTTATCTTTGCCATTTCCTTCTTTTGATATGGTTTTTTTTATGAAGTTTGTGTTTCACTTGACACCTTACTTTAAAACACTTTAATTTTACATGTTAGACAAGAATTTATATACCTGTGAGACAAGCTGTAAAGAGGTCCCCACATGCCACCTGTTGGATGTTGACACCTGACTGACCCTCCAGATACCTGGGGACGTAGGTGAGGGTGTGGCTCTCTGTGGCCCCGGGGATCAGGGTGTCTGTTCCCACATTGGACGACTGTAACAGAGTGAAGCTGGTCTGTTATTACTGTAGGAGATGGCTTCATAAAAATTTTTAAAATGTTGGATAAAATCATGATATTGACCTTGTTGATATCGTTGTCACATAGATGTCATGAAAAACTTGAAATCATTACAAATTTTTAACAAGGGCACCGCTAAGCGGAGCATCCCCTCGCGACATGACTTATTGTACGAGGGAATACGTTATTTAGGAAAATACATGTAAATTTATCAGATCAAAATAAATAAAGTATTTCTTTAAACCACTTTGAATACATACATGTAATATCTATTTAATCCCAATCCCCAAGCTTTGTGGTGTATAAATTGGGGGAGGGGGTTTACATAACAGTTTTCCTATTCCTAGCAGAAACTCAACACATATACTTTAAAGTTTAATAATTTAGATTCATTTAGTGACATTCATTTTTATATAAGCATACATAAACGATCCGTATACATTATGAAACGTCTCTGAAAATCAAGCGCTCTGGAGTCTGCTCTGATGGAAATTCTAGTTGCTAGTTGTCGTATTAAAATTAACCCATAGTATAGTAGATATATATGCAGTTATTATTAATATAAAACAATTTTTGCGTGATAAATGTGCAATATCTGTCAAAGTCTCTACTGAATTTTGGACTAGTTCTATTGTAAGTAATACGGGAAAATTTGTCCGAAAGTCGACTGCTTGTTTCGATGTAAATCGGCAGACTTAAATCTCTTGCCCGCTTCAACTTTTAACTATGGGCACTAGTCTAACACTCAAATGCTACAAAACGTTTTTTTTTTTTACCTTTACTAGATTTAAATCCCCAAAAATGTCAAGTTGTTGATTTGAACTGTATACAGTAGCGATTAACTTCAAGTCGTACATAAAATTACCGGAAATGTCGATTGTCAAGTCGTACATAAAATTCATGTTTTTAACTTCATTTTTTACGATAATTAAAAAAAATACTTAATCAATTGATTTTGAAATCAACAGGGTTTGTCCTTTTACCATGCCAAAGAAGTGTACAAAGTTTGATGGATATTCATGAGAGGGTTTTCTTGGAATTTAGAAAATTGAAATGGAGTACACACACATACATACATACATACATACATACATACATACATACATACATACATACATACATACATACATACATACATACGAACACACACACGCACAGTAGCGATGATATATCCCCTTCGCAACAAGTTGCGCGAGGGGATAACTAGCACTGATATCGACCATATGTACTGATATCGACTTATTGGATGTATGAATGTTTGTACTCTAAATGACTATGTGATATCAGATTACCTCCCACACAAACAGGCGGCCATTCTTGGTGACCGCCGCCTTCTGGGTGCGGCCTGTTGACACCTGGGTGACCTGGGTATCACTGCTGGGGAGAGGGAGCTTTACAGGGGAGGACACACCTATCCCCCAGAAAAAGACGGAACTCAGGGCGGGCGGCTTAGCTGACAGAGCATCTACAACAGAGTCAGCGATGGTCTACTCAGTGTGGGTTACAGGTATATACTACTAAATACAACTATAACACATTTAAATGTAAACAGTTTACACAAAACATAAATTTACTGATATTTATGGTTACAGTACGGCAGGTAATTTTACATCTATACTCAAAACCTAAAAGTAAATTCATGAATTGATAAGCATAATGAACAATAATGTCTTGAGTTTCTTTCATGATCTGTCAGAGTTTCATTGAATATTATGAATTACAAAAATCATATTATTTCCGTTCTTGGTTACTACATAACGAGAAGTATGACTGACCTCTGGGGGTCATACTGCCTCGGGTGGAGAGTCGACTTCTAGCGGCGGCGGTGGCTGGGGGTAGGGGGCGGCTCACTCTGTAACACAACAGTACATAGAAGTAATGGAAAATCAAGTAAACAGATCAGTGATATCTTAATCATGGCTGATATCCTTAAAATATTCAGGCAAAAATGAGATAAATCAAGATATGCTTCAACTATTTCTTGTGACAGGATTTTTAATTAAAATTATCCGGGGAAACAAGACTCCACTATATCAAGAAATTAAAGCTCCATAATCACATGAAGAACTCATTAAAAGGACAATCATAATAACATACTAGTACCTAAATAACTTCTCAAATTGATGACTCTATACTGGCACACATATTTATCCTTGTAACTGAATTAAGCCCCGACTTTGGGCCCTCACCTTGTACAGGGGACCCGCCCCAAGTCAGTGTGGAGGGTCATCAAGGCGTTGATTACAATGGGCTGAGCCATGATCTGATTGATGTTGGGGCGCTTGTTGGGATCTAAATGCAGCATTCCTAGGATCAAGGCCCGTAACTCCTCACTGTAACTGGCAGAGATTGGAGAAAATGTGCCTCTCATAATTTTCAGAATAAGAGCTGGTAAATTCTGCAGCAGAAAGATGAATAACATAGAATTTGCTGTCTGATTCAGACCTGCTATGTTAATTATGTCACAAAAAGACAAATATTGCATCTGCTGGGGTTTGAATCCAGGTCAAATAATGAACTTTACCAATCAATCAAGCTAAAGGGTTAACCCACTAGCCAGAGCTAGAAGGAGTGCCATATACCTGATTCTACTACAATTACTGCATGTTATTTATAAGTTATAACTCACCGCTGCTTCAAAAGCTCGCTTGAGACTGGACAGCTCATACAGCACACAGCCCAAGGCCCAGATATCGCTCTTCTGGTTATATCTGTTCACAATAAGGAATCATGTGCGGCAAATCAAGAAGTTTGATAGACTTTCCCTAATGTTTATGGAATGGAAATGATCAACTGATTTATGTTAATTATTAATACATTGTCTTTAGTTTACAAATCAACATTCATCTATGTCATTAGTTGTATTGTACATTTATTCAATTGGAGTCATTGAGGATACGGTTTTCCTTCACACAGTTCAGGAGAAATGTAGCATGGTGTTCCAACAACCTACAACACAACAGATTACAGAAGTATAACAACCTACAACACAACAGATAACAGAAGTATAACAACCTACAACACAACAGATAACAAAAGTATAACAACCTACAACACAACAGATTACAAAAGTTATAAGATTGGACAGGGAATAAATGAACCACTTCTGTGCACAAACTGTATACAGGGTTATTTTCGCCAATTGTTTTTAGCTCACTTGAGCTGAAAGCTCAAGTGAGCTTTTCTGATCACATTTTGTCTGTCGTCCATCTGTCCATCTGTCTGTCTGTCTGTCCATCTGTAAACTTTTGATATTTTCAACATCTTCTCCAGAACAACTGGGTCAATATCAACCAAACTGCACAAAGCATCCTTAGGCAAAGGGGATTCCAAGTTGTGAAAATTAAGGACCACACCCTTTTACAAGGGAAGATAATTAGAAATTATTGAAAATTTTCAAGAAATTTTCAAAAATCTTCTTCTCGAGAACCATTCAGCCAGGAAAGCTGAAACTTATGTGGAAGCATCCTCAGGTAGTGTAGATTCAAAGTTCTGAAAATCATGACCAAGCATTTTGACAAATTGCTGATTCTTTAAAATTATTTAGACTCTGACCCCTGGACAATTCTTGGGCCTCACAAGGGGTTCAGAGTTTGATGTAAGTTTATATCCTATATATACCCGATAAACAGTTGTTTAGGATCTTTTTTAAAACTGCAATGCTCAACATGTGATATGACTATAAAATTTTCTGTTAGAAAAGGGACTTGATTATAAACATAAGAATATCCGGGAAGGGGGGGTGTGTTATTTACAGGATCTACATGTTTTATATGTATTATACCACATTGTCCAGATATTTTGTATTATGACTCCATTAAGCTGATTTTATCATACCTATTGTTGTTCAATAGCGATGTGGCCCATAGGCCTCTTGGTTTTTTTTTTTCCCCCCTACTACAAAGACACATGCAGTTAGACATATTTAAACTCTTTCTAATGCAGTTAGACATATTTAAACTCTTTCTAATGCAGTTAGACATATTTAAACTCTTTCTAATCAACACAGTTGTTTAAAAAAAAAAATTGAGTATGCCCAGTCTTAAACTGACGAGGGCGAAAGGGGCAAAAAAAAAAAAAAACCCAGAGGCAAATATTTCCCTGTACACAGTATATACAAAAAATTCTAGCTATTTTCTTAGAATACACAGCCAAATATAATACAGGATGTTTAAAGTATTCTAACTTCAGATGACTTAAAGTTTCATCTTGAAACTGATCAATTAGATCAGAATTGATCACAGATGAAAGACTTTCCATAGCATCAGTGATAAACAAAATATAAATATATGTCCTTACAGTATAGGCTTTGCTTTTACTGCTGAGAACTTTAGAAATTCCAAAATCTCCAATTTTGACCACCTCTCTCTTTTTGTCCAGTAGGATATTTTGTGTTTTTAAGTCTCTGTGTAAAATCTGCTTGGAATGAACATGCTGAATGGACAAAAGCATCTGTGCAAAAAACTTCAGAATCTCCTGGAAATAACAAATCGGTATTCATGTATTTGATAAATTTAGTTTTGCATAAATCTGGTTTCCATTCCTGTTTTTTAATAATTAGTTGTGCTGATTTCAAATTGCGACAAGAAAAAAAATCCAATACATCTGTAGTAAAGTAACATATGCAGTTTACTAGTATAAAATGATTTTTTCCAGTCCGAGTGACTATGATTATCAGACTTCATGGAGTAAGATAGTGCAGCACACAAGCCGGCAAGAAATAAGAATAATACCATTAATTTAAACTGAAATATAATCTACGGTAATGTCTTACCTCCTCCTCTAACAGAATCCCGTTCCTTGACTGCAGGTAATCCATCACTGTACCACCTAAAGGAGCAACATGTCAAAATCACTACCACCTAAAGGAGCAACATGTCAAAATCACTACCACCTTAAGGAGCAACATAGCAAAATCACTACCACCTAAAGGAGCAACATGTCAAAATCACTACCACCTTAAGGAGCAACATAGCAAAATCACTACCACCTAAAGGAGCAACATAGCAAAATCACTACCACCTTAAGGAGCAACATAGCAAAATCACTACCACCTAAAGGAGCAACATAGCAAAATCACTACCACCTAAAGGAGCAACATGTCAAAATCACTACCACCTAAAGGAGCAACATAGCAAAATCACTACCACCTAAAGGAGTAACATAGCAAAATCACTACCACCTTAAGGAGCAACCTGTCAAAATCACTACCACCTTAAGGAGCAACATAGCAAAATCACTACCACCTTAAGGAGCAACATGTCAAAATCACTACCACCTTAAGGAGCAACATAGCAAAATCACTACCACCTAAAGGAGCAGCATAGCAAAATCACTACCACCTAAAGGAGCAACATGTCAAAATCACTACCACCTTAAGGAGCAACATGTCAAAATCACTACCACCTTAAGGAGCAACATAGCAAAATCACTACCACCTAAAGGAGCAACATGTCAAAATCACTACCACCTAAAGGAGCAACATGTCAAAATCACTACCACCTTAAAGCTATACACGCTATAATTTGCGTCAATTTTAAATGACGGGGAAAGTACGTGTGTTTGATTCCTTACAAAAGTTACCTATATGCTGTTAATTATAATGACCAATTCGATCACGTAATAAAGATATCAAATTTTAAACAATAAAAAATATTTATTTTCCTGCCAGGAAAGTAATGCCTTCTCATGAATATCAATCTGTCACGTGATATCGACAGCTAATTTTAGACAATCACATAAAACTTGGTGGGGGTCAACATCTTTATAATTGTTGTAGTTTCACGAAGGAAAGGATATAATTTTTTTCAGTAAACCATAAATTTGTCCTTTATACGAGTACGAATTAAAGAAAGCAAAAACCCAAGCGTGTGAGCATGTTCATGTACATACATGTACTTCCCCTGAACAATGACGTAGGCTTATGTGTTTTCCCCTAAGTGCTATTTTTAGTTCGTGTGAGTGTTATCCTATTTAAACGTTAAAAAATAATGGTACCGTGAATGACAAATGTATAACACTCATAATACATGTAACAACTGTTAAATCTGTATATAAAATCGAGACGGATATGTAATTAGGCAAACAATAACGGCTACCTGATTTCCCGCGGACATGCGCAATGAGGTCGGTTTCGCTCCTTCTTCATCAATATTCATGAAAAAGCATTAGGAAAATAAACAATTAAAATTCTATATCTTTGTAACTAGAAAGAATTAACCACTGTAATTTACAGAATATAGTTAACTTTTATAAGTAAACAAACACATGCGTTTTCACTGTCATTCAAAATTGACGCAAATTATAGCGTGTATAGCTTTAAGGAGCAACATAGCAAAATCACTACCACCTAAAGGAGCAACATAGCAAAATCACTACCACCTTAAGGAGCAACATAGCAAAATCACTACCACCTAAAGGAGCAACATAGCAAAATCACTACCACCTTAAGGAGCAACATGTCAAAATCACTACCACCTTAAGGAGCAACATACCAAAATCACTACCACCTAAAGGAGCAACATAGCAAAATCACTACCACCTAAAGGAGCAACATGTCAACATCACTACCACCTAAAGGAGCAACATGTCAAAATCTTGATACATAACCTGTACCACCTAAAGGAACAACATATCAAAATCACTACCACCTAAAGGAGCAACATGTCAACATCACTACCACCTAAAGGAACAACATATCAAAATCACTACCACCTTAAGGAACAACATAGCAAAATCACTACCACCTAAAGGAGCAACATGTCAAAATCACTACCACCTAAAGGAACAACATGTCAAAATCTTGATACATAACCTGTACCACCTAAAGGAACAACATATCAAAATCACTACCACCTAAAGGAGCAACATGTCAACATCACTACCACCTAAAGGAACAACATATCAAAATCACTACCACCTAAAGGAGCAACATGTCAAAATCACTACCACCTTAAGGAACAACCTAACAACCTGTCAACATCACTACCACCTAAAGGAGCAACATGTCAAAATCACTACCACCTAAAGGAGCAACATGTCAAAATCACTACCACCTAAAGGAGCAACATGTCAACATCTTGATACATAAACTGTACCACCTAAAGGAACAACATATCAAAATCACTACCACCTAAAGGGGCAACATGTCAACATCACTACCACCTAAAGGAACAACATATCAAAATCACTACCACCTAAAGGAGCAACATGTCAACATCACTACCACCTAAAGGAACAACATATCAAAATCACTACCACCTAAAGAAGCAACATGTCAACATCACTACCACCTAAAGGAACAACATATCAAAATCACTACCACCTAAAGGAGCAACATGTCAACATCACTACCACCTAAAGGAACAACACATCAAAATCACTACCACCTAAAGGAGCAACATACATAAACTGTACCACCTAAAGGAGCAAACTGTCAACATCCCTACCACCTAAAGGAGCAACATTTTAAAATCTTGATACATAAACTGTGCCACCTTAAGGAGCAACATGTCAAAATCACTACCACCTAAAGGAGCAACATGTCAAAATCACTACCACCTAAAGGAGCAACATATCAAAATCACTACCACTTAAAGAAGCAACATATCAACATCTTGATACATAAACTGCAAATATTTAGAATGATTTGTCAGGTGTAGAGAAGCTAACATAGTTAATGAATAACAAATTGTTATTGGTAAATAAACAATCATAAATTAACATTTTTCAGGAACACATAACTGGTAATTTCTTGTGACAAGATATAGTCACAACTTTCCAATATATGACTACATTGTGTAGTCTACAATAAATTGTATTCAATATGTCATTATAGGTAAAATGACAAAATCAAAACACAAAAAATTCCTCACTTTGTAAGTTTTCACACCATGTCTCAAGCATAGGTAACAGATTACAAAGCTCACCGAAACGAGGCATCACCTTTATGAGGCATCACCTGTATGAGACCACCTTTATCCTATTATATGAAAATCATCGTTGATGATCTTGGATATTGGATACTGTAGTGTGGTTTCACACAATATCATATATCATATGATACAAAATTGTATAATAATCATATTATATGTAAATTTCATACAGTATTGTACGATACAATGTTTATCAATATATTACTATAAAATATGATATTGCATTCTATGGTAATATACAATATTGTGTCATATGATACAATACTAAAATATATCATGACACAATATGATATGGTATCATATGATATGACATTATATCAAGATATGATATTGTATCATATGATACCTTGTTGTATCGTATTATACATTACTGTATTATATCATATAATACAATATCATAACATATTATATGATAAATATAACATCACATGATACAAAATATTCTCACATTGAGACAGCAGTGTGATATTTTTCTGTCTTACACTATGTATTACTATGCTAATTTAAAACATAAACAAACGTCTGCTGTAGGGAAATGCAAAATGAGGATTTGAAATTATCCATTAAGCAATTGTTTTGCTTAATCAATTATAATTTATCATTTTTTTATTAAAAAAAAAACTGTTGTGTGGTCTCATTTTGACTTGCACTATTTGAAGCATGCTTAGGGATAAACCGAGAGTAATATTTTAAACATCACAGCAGAAATTTGTCAACATCGTTTTTTTAATGTTAAAATAATGCAAAAAAATAATCATTCATTATATACTCATGTGGGATAGTGAAATTCCACTGAGGGGAGAGCCTCGTCCTAGACCGTGAATCTTGTCCCCTTGGTGAAATTTCACTATCATACACTCATGAATGATTCTATTAATATCATATGATACAATATCATATCACTTATTACATTACAATATTGTAAAATATACTATATTATATGATATATATAGATTATTAAATGGCAATTTATTATTTATATCACATCCTATATTAGCCCATGGTTGCTGTATATCAGCCTGAGAGCCTGAGGGCTAATATAGGATGCGATATAAACATTGCCATGTTATGGTTTTTTTATCATATACTTATAGAAAATATTAAGGAAACAATTAAAAAAACATCAAGTGTTGAAAGTTTATTGTTAACAAATTGCTCCATGTCTATATATTCCATCTCTGATAAACTTTCCTGAGATTTTTGTGCCAGCTGTTTGTATACTAAGTTGACATCAATGTACCTTTTTGACATCATACTCGGATATAAATCTTATATCACACCCCTAGGGTTTATATCACACGGGTAGGTGAATTTTCTGTTTATATCGCACCGGGTGGAAAAGGGTATATTTTCTATAAGTATGCGATATAATAGTGTATCATATAATACAGTACTATATCATTATAGGAATCATGTTATTTCATTAAACAATAAACGCATCTATCAAGCATGTTTGAGTAGGTGGGGATTTTTTTAGCATCCTTGATAATGGAGATCAGGCTCTGTACCTAAAACTACCTCTGTGATTTATTTATATAGAATTTAGTTAAATTAACCATGCAAGTTTGAAATAGTACAAGTATCTATAAACATGTGACCTGTTACCAAAAACTGAACCTCGTACAACATCTGAAACCTATGGCTCAGATTCAGCATCCATGCCTGTGGAGTGCATCAGTATCACAAGACGCATCATCTATTCAAATTTAAAAATATAAAGACTGAACCAATAATAACTAAGAATTGTCTATCAAAGGGCACCTGCTCTAAAAACTTTAACCAGCTCCAAAACCTTAACCTCATTCAGCATCCAAAACCTATGGCTCAGATTCACCATTCATGCCTGTCAGGTGCATCAGTATCATAAGACACACCATCCATACAAGTTTGGTGAAGTTAGGACCAGTAATAACTAAGATATAATCATCAGATGGCACCTGCTCCAAAATCTTTAACCAGCTCCAAAACCTTAACCTCATCCAGCATCCAAAACCTATGGCTCAGATTCACCATTCAAGCCTGCCAGGTGCATCAGTATTATAAGACGCACCATCCATTCAAGTTTGGTGAAGTTAGGACCAGTAATAACTAAGATATAATCATCAAAGGGCACCTGCTCTAAAAACTTTAACCAGCTCCAAAACCTTAACCTCATCCAGCATCCAAAACCTATGGCTCAGATTCACCATTCAAGCCTGCCAGGTGCATCAGTATTATAAGACGCACCATCTATACAAGTTTGGTGAAGTTAGGACCAGTAATAACTAAGATATAATCATCAGAGGGCACCTGCTCCAAAAACTTTAACCAGCTCCAAAACCTTAACCTCATCCAGCATCTAAAACCTATGGTTCAGATTCACCATTCATGCATGTCAAGTGCATAAGTATCATAAGAAGCACCATCCATGCAAGTTTGGTGAAGATAGGACCAGCAGTAACTGAAATGTGGTCACCATCCATGCAAGCTTTGAAGGTAAAAAAAAAATCTACATAGCTTAATCTAGTGATTGTTCTGGACCTGATTATAGCGAGCGCAGCTTGCCGACGCAGCGAAGCGAGCTCTATGAACCAGTGCACGGGGCAAAAAGAACGAGCTAAACCTACAGATTCATCAAGAAATTTTTTTGTCTATGTCCCAACTGCTCTCTAATGTTTTCTCCTGTGGTGCTATGCCAAAAATGGCTAACATTTAACTTGTAATTAACTGTGTTTTGAGGTTTGAAGACACGTTTTGAGTAGCGCAAAGCTTTGGTGAGACCAAAGAGATTTTTTACATGCTTCCATTCATTCGTATTAAGTCGAGATAAGTAAACAAATAAATATAGATTTGAACGTGTGACGTCCCAGTGATCTCGCACAGATTCCCTGTGATAAAAAAAAAGTCATTTTGAACTATAAATAAAAAAAGAATAAAAAGAAAAAATAAACAGTTAAAAAATCTATGCAGATATTACATATTGTCAAACCATTAAATTGGAAAATGCGAAATTAGGGACTGGGGCACGGACACAACATATTCCAAAATAAACATATTTCAGTAAAAAAATGATGAACCAGGAAAAAATAAAAATAAAAGTCAGATAACAACAAGGTACAAAAGAAAAATAATACTGTATTTACACTTAACATTTTTGACCAAATTAAACACAAATTACATTTTACAGACTGATCAATTTTCTCTGAAAGGAAAGAACGGTTTTAGGGGAAGCAGCAAGTCTAATATGTATTTTGTAAGATTTTTTTTAAACTTAGAAATATTTTATAATTCTCTCTCTCTCTCTCTCTCAAAAATTCTCTGATGTGATAAGTTGATAACTGTGAAAATATCACTAAATTTACAATGATGCAAGGTATGTGTAATTCTTGCCGCGTTCGCCACAACGGTAGCACTGTAAAACATATACTTGATTTAATTGTTTATTTCAATAGGAATTAATTAAATGTTAGTTGGTTGTGTCAACAAATAATTACTGGTAAATGAGGCTTAATTTTTCATAAAAGAAAGAAAATCAGAGCAGGATTTTTAGTGGTAACCTTGTGCGTACTCCATCACGATCATCAGTGCCTTATCCTCCAGGAAGTTCTCGTAGTACTGGATGATGTTGGGGTGGGACAGCATGGACAGGACTTTGACCTCATTCAAGGCCGCCTGTCGCTCCTCCTTGGTCATCTGTTCCACGGGAATCTGTTTGATAATGACCATCTTTTTATCTGCCAGTCTCTGGCACAGGTGCACTGTCCTGGAATACATACCGGTTATATATTTTCATTGCATTGCAACTGTCAGGTATCATTACCCAAATAAAAAAATTAAATAAAGTTTACATTGCTTACGAAATATATATGCAGCATTGTCAACAGATTGACTTTAAATAAATTTGTTATTAACAGTTAGAATTTCCTCTGCAGAAAAAAAATTAATTCTTGGTAAGAACTGATTCGGGTAAAGTTTTCTCCTATCTTAGGTTACAAAGTGGCATTTTTAATGCATAAGAAAACCAAGCGTTCGTAAAAGCATAAACGATGTCGCGTTTTACCCGTAAGCTCCTCTCCCGACCACTCGAATTTTTTCATATTTTTCCATTTTTTTGTTTATGACAATTCAACGTTGATTTGATGCTTTTAAAGAGACCATACATTTTAATTTCAAAAAGCGTTTTTATGACCGTGTTATTTTTATCGGAACTCCTCTGTTATTTTCCATACCTTGAATACCTCATCAATGGCATCCTCACTGGTTTCAAGGAGTTTATATAGAAAATGCCTGCAGCAAAGCCGATGCGTCGTAAGTATGTTAAAACAATTTGCATTGTACATGCTCATTACAACAATCAATACTAATGACAGTTTGTATGTAGGTGAGAGTCCTATTAATTACGTTACGGCAGGTCTGGCCCAGCTCAATTCATTCAGCATGCAACATGTAGTTTTGTAAACATGCATTCTATCGGATAATGGATGAATGTCAAGTGTAGAAAACATATTCTTTTGGTAGAGCCATTATGTAGTGTTTCTTTTGACTGTCATGCAGGGTAGATAACTGATGATATTTTCATGGAGAACAACATGATAACGAAGAACACTGATCATGATATATGCTTGATTGATATAAAAACTGTCTGTGCTTCTCACTTGTCGTCATTAATTTAACAGTTACCACCAAATTGGCTACACGGTATGCACTTGTTTGTCAATTTCATCAATATTTTGAGAAAATATTCAGAAAATTCTATCAAATATTGGATTTTTTTCAGACTAGAATGGCCTTCTGTAGTTAAATTCTAATGCGTCACATTCGACATCGTTTTCTTTGCATTTCTTTTTTATGTGTATCTTAAATTTAATAAAGATTATTGTCCTTCACAAAATGAAAACGCTTCCTGTCTAGATGGTCTATGGAATTTGTTGAGTTGTTCAAGTCCATAGAAGGCCAATCTTTTCCTTGGCTTAACAAATTTAAACTTAAATCCATCTCTTTCCCTCCAGATTCAAGGCAGACATTTGAGAACTTGTGTGAATAGAAAATGGGCAAGACCAAACCTGGAGCGGGCACTATGGAACTCAAAGTTGTTCCATTCCAGTACAGGTATTCATGTCAGGAATATAACAAGCCCTGACTACAATTTATGATTCAGTAATTATAATACCTCCAATATAATTAAATGATTTTAAAGTAAAAGAGCACAGAGTGCAGGATTTTATTTCTTATACCTTGGTAGTCACTAGATTAGACATCTACATGAACCATCTCATGGTGGCTTAAAAAATGGAAAATTACTTTCAGAATTTGATTCTGCATGTATACAAAGTTCTGTATTGAAACCAATTTTTACAAGTAACTGAATTTTACATTTTTTTTGTACATTATCCAGAAGGAAAGCTAATTTGTATACATTGTCATTGACTCATTTTTATCATTTTGATTTGGAATTATTGTTGAATGATTACGGTACTTTACCTACCTCAATAACCTGTACAATTGAAATGGCAATCTAATTGAAATTCGACGTGTAAAACTGCTCCTCTATGATACACTATACAAGGTCTAACAACATCCCAATCAGAATGAGATTCAAGGTCTTAAAAAAGTTTGATAGCTCTCTCTCTTACAACTCTCATGCTCTGCCATCTATTTTATGCTAAGTTAAGTATTTGCTGCCAAAATTGTGTATAATATCAGTCCTATCTACTATTCTTAAGTGAATCATGCAGGCAACAGTAACACAAACATGCACTTCGTCGTGACTTTATTTACTACACGAGGCACCTCAGGATTTAGGTTCCTTGGTGAAAAAGAGACACATATCAATATACCAGCCAAGATTTCGACAGTACGATTTCATTGGCTATTTGAAAGGTCACTCTGAAATGACCCTGTACAGGATTGTTGTTAGATCTTGCAAAGCATATCGTAGAGGAGCAGATTTTCAGGTCTAATTATAATTAGATTGATTGAAATGGCAGACTTTGTTTGGTATTTCAGTGGTATTTGGAGACATTGAACAGTTCAATCTGTCAGACATTGGGGAGGGAATTCGAGAGGTCCACATCAAGGAATGGTCAGTAATCAGCTCTCTGTGTGCTTCTTGTTCTCTATGTTCTGAATAATTAACATGTACTCATTGCCAGCCCTTGATATACAGTATTCCTTGTACACTCCTTGTTTATGACTTATGAATCATCCATGTGACCAATGAGTGTCCCTGTGACCTTTGTATGTCTGCCCGTCTGATTCTGTGTGTCTGTCTGTCTGTAGGTTTGTGAATGTAGGGGACCATGTGAACCAGTTTGACAGTATCTGTGAGGTCCAGAGTGACAAAGCGTCGGTGACGATCACGAGTCGATACGACGGCTACATCAGGCGACTTTACTACGATGTGGATGATGTGGCTCTTGTCGGGAAACCCCTGGTGGACATTGAACTCAGTAGTGGCTCAGGTCAGTGTAAACACCACAAACTCTGTCATAACATTTCTACTATTGACCAATTGGTTAACTGAACTTAGCAATGGGGTTTTGTATATATTCTACTTCTTTTTGTTTGAAATACATGTACAATAGAATTTACACAAAACTATGGTTTGTGGAAGTTGAATGAACACAAAACATATTGCTTGTGACCATGTTAAGACCCACTGACTTGATGTAAACATTATTTTATGATTAAATTTTTTTTATCATTTATTAAAACTTTCAACATATGAAAATAAAAACACTGGAATTTTGTATGAGTGTTTCCTGCATCACCATCAGCTATTGGTTTGTTTGTTGCTTCAGCCAGTTCCAGCTCCGAGACGGTCGACAGTGACAGCACCTCGTCGTCAGACGATGAGTATGTGGGCGGTCAAAAGATGAAGTCTCAGGCGGTGCTGGCTACTCCTGCGGTACGCAGACTGGCCATGGAAAACAAGGTACGTAGACTTCACAAAAAACTCGAAATTTTTTTTTTAAATTAGCACTAAATGTACTGTTAACTTACAGGCAATCTGCTTTTTTCCCCCCTGAACTTGTAAACTGTTTTCAGATGAATAATGTTCAGATGTTTTGTTAGATTGACTTGAGGAACGTGCCTGCCACAGGTAAAGATGGGCGGGTCCTTAAGGAGGACATTCTAAGCTACATAAAAGATCAACAAACACCAAAGGCCTCTAGCCCAGGTACTTAAGAAATTGCACTGCCCATCTTTTAGTTCATTTGAAGATTATAATTTCATTTCAAATTGATGATTCTGCATTTTCTTAATGGTATCATGAAGGTGCAAATCTTGATTAATTAAAGGCTGTTTGCTCCAACAAAGCCAAGAAATAGTCACTTTGTACATATAAATGCTGAATGAATGAGTGATGGATGTTTAAAACTCATGAAAACATCCATTTACAGCTGACAAAGCCGGCCCAGCTGCTCCGCCTCCTGTCCAGAAAACCCAACCCCAGAAACCCTCACCTCTACCCACCCCAGCCAAAAGAGAGGTGACAATTCCCATGGGAAAAGATCACACAGAGGTCATCAAAGGAATCAGGAAGGCAATGGTGAAGACAATGACGGAGGCCGCCCACATTCCAACGTTCGGGTACAATGACGAGATTGATATGACGCGACTGGTGGAGCTCCGGAGTGACATCAAGCGTGTCACCGAGAGCGCCGGTGTCCGTTTCTCCTACATGCCCATCATTGTGAAGGTAGGGAGAATTTATATTATTGTAGGGAGAAATCTATTAATTATTCTCTTTCTTCTACATGACAATTATACAAAAATTGTCGCATTCTTTGAAATAAGAAATATTTTGAAATTTTGTTACCTGGGTCACTGATTGGACACTGTTGTGTGTTTGCAGGCTGTTTCCCTTGCCTTGACTGAATTCCCCATCCTGAACTCTATCGTGGATGCCAATTGTGAAAACATTACTTATAAGGTAAAAACCAAAACATTACATATTTAAAGGTAAAATCCAAATTACAGGTACACTTAGCTGCAAAAATCATCAAGTGATGTATACCGATAAAGCACAAGTAGCTGAACAAATCATTGTGGTTATATTAGTTTTAAAACACAGTACACATTAAATGTAACACAATGCCATACTAAATACAATGCCATGTAATTGATTTGAGACACACTCAGAGGTGTTTCAATTTAGTAATGAAGTGGTAAAATTTTCATACTATTAAAACGTAATAATTTTTTTTTTTTTTTGTAGGCAGCACATAATATTGGTATTGCCATGGATACCCCAGAAGGTTTGGTAGTACCCAGTGTAAAAAACGTCCAATCTCTGAGTATTTACGACATTGCCGTGGAACTTAATCGTATGCAGACCCTCGGGGCGGCGGGAAAGCTGACCAACGCAGAGCTGACTGGCGGGACTTTCTCCCTGTCTAACATTGGTGTGGTACGTGTTAACCAGCGTAACAAGGATTTATTAGCACTCTAATGTTCAGCTAAACTACAATGCATATATAGATGTTTTATTAAAGAGAAAGAGTATAACCTGCTATTATATTAAAAATATATGGATTTATAAATCTGTATAACTTCTGAGTTTATTCTGTAAAAGTTTTTAATATGAATATGTCACAAGACTTGGTCAGATTTGTTTTCAAAACTTTTTTTTGTGCTTTTTACTTATAAATACTTCTGATATAAACAATAATTTCTAGTAAATCTCCCCCCTACATGTGACTGTCCTGCAATATCCTTTATGAAAGTTTCATAAGTTCTATTTTCTGTCACATTGTTTTGGAAATGTGTTTATATACAGATTGGAGGGACCTATGCCCGACCTGTGATATTACCCCCAGAGGTGGCTATAGGAGCCCTCGGAAAACTTCAGGTATGTCCCCTCCCAGTTTCTAGTTACTGTGGTTTCATCAGTATTCATTAAAAATACATTATCATGGATTTTATTGTTAAGTTTTTCCATGAAATTTAATGTTCATCAAGGTGCTTAATATCACCTTATAAATATCATTCAAATACTTAAATAATTGAAATTTATTTATTATTTAAAATTTAAATGTTGCTAGCAATTTAAGCTCGTTGATTTGAACAAAAGCACTGTTTTGATATTTTTTAGACGCTACCTCGTTTTGATGACAAAGGTAATGTTGTCAGTAAAGAGATCATGTGCGTGAGTTGGTCTGCTGACCACAGAATTATAGAGGGTGCCACCATGGCTCGTTTCTCAAACCTGTGGAAGTCATACCTAGAGAACCCCGGGCTGATGCTCCTCTACATGCGATGAATTCACTGTGATAATCAAGGGATTTTAGCGTCCTCATGTTCTGTTTGCTCATCTATCATGTTATGTCTTTGGAAGAACTGTTGCAAAAGTGTGGACAGTTATCAGTATTAGCGGGAATTCTTTATGATATCAATCATGAGAAAGTGGCTAACTGGCTATATACATCACTACATTGATTTGAGTTTGCCAACAAAAAATGTTTGTGATGTGATTAACTGCATGTGGTTTCTTGTTGGAATGTAGAGGACTCTATACTTATGTACCTACATCATCTGAATGCTGTACAGTCAGTACCTGTCACCTGGTGTGACTTATTACTATATAAGTGTAATTTGAACTGAATCTCATGAAATTAGATAAACAATCATGTGTGCATAATTGTCAATAAAATGATTACAAATCAGATGTGTTTTGATTTTTTTTTAATTAGAATTGATCAATTACCGGTAATTTTGCAAAATACATTTACAGACTTTAAAGTTTTAATGAGTACTTTTAACTCAACATTTTTGAGGCAGATATTTTTGCATAACTTGTTTTTCCGACTATTATCTGACATTGATCCATGGCATGCACGACCCGTAAGAGTTTTCTCCCTTTGCGGAACTCTTCAATGAACCTTGAACTGGAATGTGAAAGTAGAAGATTGCAATGAACTCTCAGAGAGTTTTCTTCTTAGTTTGGATCATTAACGTTTGTTCCAGCCAACCCACTGGGGATACAGGTAGTCTAAACAATTTCAGTCTTATCCTCTACAAAATCTATAGGTCTGATTTTTTTTATCGACATGTTTAAACGGATTTTGAACTGATGATCAGCTGACCATATCTGCCATTGTACATTTATTAAAATAAAAAACATTGTTGGAACTGTTTGCCAAGTTGAGTGTAGGAGTAATTGGATAAGTTACCAACTAAGAGTTTTATTACATTTTTATTACAAAAATTTTAATTACAGAAACAGTACGTCATACGAACAGTTGAATACTATCAGTATGCTCATAAGTAGATACAGGGGTACTTGACAGATAACAAACTGATTAAATTTTAAAATGACTAGCTGTTAAACTTATATGAAATTTGACTTACTCGATATATAACCAACAAATGATTTGATTACAGGGCATGCTCTTATGGAAACAATTTAACATAATATATAAACTATAAGATAATATACTATTACCAATAAAATATATGTGCTTACAGCAATTTTAACAACACTTGTCAAATGGAAAAGCGTGAAAACACTTGTCATCAATCTTGAGATATCATGCAAACTAATTGTATTTGTATAATAACTAAGGCATTAGTATAATAAGATATATATAGTTATGTAACACCTGTGAAAGTATTGATTATAATGTAGCTTGTACCGGGGTATTATGATTACATGAACACTTCAATTACATTTGCAAAATCTTTTAAGATAACTATCTAATGCCCAACTTGCTATTTGTTTATTTGGTACAAACATCTTTTGTAGTTATTATGTAATCATTGATTTATTGTTGTCTGTATTTACTTCTTCTTCCCTGTTTGTCTACAACTAATATAAAGAAACTCATAAAATTTCCTCTGTGTTGGCCCTTGATTGGAAATAAACAATATGTTATCTTACAGTCTTATTGAACGAAATGTGAAAAAACTTCACATTAAACATGTGAAAGAATATCAAGACATATACATGTGTATTGAATGTTGTGTGTAAAGTAATATTGTTATATACTCTGTCCCTGCATGGTTTTTACATGCAGTTTCAACTCTTTTTGACAATTTTCTAAATAAATATATTGAGGGGAAACATACCGGGTACTCATCAGGGAAGAAAAATCAAAGAAATAAACTTGAAAGGAACACATTCACAAAATAATCTTGGCCCTCATTATGACATCAAAAGTAAACTATGAGTGTTTTCAGTTTCTTCTCTGGAATGACTGAACGTCCAATGTTATTAATGAATATTTTCTTTATTGAATCAGATGTATATCTAATATGTTATTTGTAAGGGCATTAGAGAATATAGATAAAATTTATGACCTGCAGCCTTTATGATACATGTATTTATATAACTGTCATTAAATGTCAGATTAAATGTACATCAAAAGATACTGTACTAAGCACCTGTATGTCTCAATCTACAACAGCACACTTCTTGTTCATAATAATTAACCTATTGATGTATTAATTACATGTTATTCTAAAATAACTAATGCATAAACCGTATCAAGCAATAATAACTTGCATATTAAACCATAACATAAATAATCTGAGTATATTAAACAATAATTATATGCATACTTAGCATTGCCAATTATAAACAAATGCATAAACAGTATTACAAATGCAAATGCAAAGTAAATAGGATGAAGATGTTTTGGGTTTTTTTCAGGTTTCTTCTGGCAAGTGACAGACTTTCACTATGACGCAAACTACAGCACCAAGGGCAACCCCTGGAAGATGTGCCATGACTCCTCGGATGGTAGCTATAGTAACAGTATCTATGGAAACTATCAGTGTGATTCACCATGGCGTCTGATCCTGTCAGCCACGGCAGCCATGAAGAGGCTCCACCCAGACCCAGACTTTATATTATGGACAGGGTTGGTATTGGAGTATTTATTATGTGTGGGTTGGTAAAAGTGCACAGGTTTTAGTTAAAACCGATTGAGATTAGGTAATTGTCCCTTATTAAATTTGTTGTATATATATATACGGTTGAAACTCGGTATCTCGAACACTGATATCTTGAACACAATGGATATGTTGAAGTGATTTGTAAGTCCCAACCACTTATTTTTAAGTATTTTACCCTCGATATCTCGAATACTCAGATATATCGAAGTTTTAAACAGTCCCATCTAGTTCAAGATAATGAACTTTCACTGTATTAATGTTTTGACATATTAAGTTATTCAGACTCTGTGTAGTTGCTAATTGATAATACATGTATTCTGTTCATTTAATTACATTTGTGTTTTAATTAGTGATTTGATTACATCTCTACATAGAGACAGTGTCCCACATGTGTCAGATAGTACCCTTGACCTACAAAAGAATGCACAAAACATCGGCAACATTTCACTGCTCCTTCGGTCCGTGTTCCCGAACACCCCCATCTACCCAGTGCTGGGTAACCATGACGAGTACCCCGCAGACGCCTATCCCCCCGCCCCGGGCTCTGACTACTACACAACCATCCTCCATCAAGCCCACTTTGACAAGCTTCTGACAAACGACACCGCTGCCCAGTTCCAGACAGGTCAGTAGACAGTAGATGGTGAAGACCTAATAAGTTGTTAGAACTTGTGTCCTAACCATTTGTATATGTATGTTACATACATATACAATAAAATATGTTCAAATCATATACACATCACCAAAATAGCACCACATATGTAAAAGTTTTTAAAAATTAAGATTCATCTGGGACTCAAACCTATGGCCTCTGGTGCACCTTGTCAATGCTCTAACCACTGAGACCCATTTCATTGACTAACAGTCACATAACGCACGCCTGTAAACCTGGTGACATAAATGTAAAATTGTGATCATTTTGCTTTGAGAAATATTACATACTTACATGTATGTTTAAAAACATGGTGTGGAAATGATTCGGAAATGTATGTTTTAAGTTATCTCAACCTATTATTCATGAATTATTTATTGATTTCACAAAGCATGTTGTTGTACAACCACCGATTTATGCTGTAGATGTAAAGATGAAAGAAATGTTAAACTATTCTAATAAGTATTTGTGGTGGTTGAGTATAGGGGGCTATTACTCGACCCTGATTCGGCCTGGACTTCGCGTCATTGGACTGAACACCAACCTGCTGTACTCCCAGAATAAGCTGACTGGTAAATCGGCCGACCCAGCTCAACAGTTCCAGTGGATGACCACCAAGCTCATTGATGCACGAAAGAACAATGAAAAGGTCAGTGCTTTGTACACAGTTTATATGTTTATCTGAGGGAGTAAGCATGATGCCAGTTCCCCAAAGCCCCAAACAAAGTTGAGAGAAATATTCCTGGTCTGAGGAACTGGATCATTCTTACTCCAGCAATAATGACTGTTTTATTTTCATACAAACATGAAATCAGGAATGAAACCTGAAATTAAACAAGACACTTTCCATGATTGTTATTTATTCCTACCATGAAGTGGTTCCTATGGAATGATAGGGACTAACTAATGTAACATTTGATGTAATTTCATTGTATTATACATGTAATGTAAAAAAGGAATTGGAATATTTCTCACACCACATGCCATCATCTTATTTACTGTAATGATAGAATATACATGTATATCTCACCCCTTTATTGTTTATTATTATATTTGTTATATATATTTTATCTCATTATTACATTCTGATATGATATTTCTTATTCCCCCAGGTCATCCTTTTATCGCATGTCCCACCCGGATTGTTTGAGAAGTACTCTGGTCTCATGTGGTTCTACAACGAATTCAACACTAAATATGTTCGCATCCTGCAGAATTTCTCGGATGTCATATCTTCCCAGATCTACGGGCATGAACACACGGACAGCTACAGGGTTCTAAAAGATCCAAAAGGTATTACGCAATGGAAAGCCTCTAGAAAAAGGCTCAAGAAATATTTTTCTTACATGAATTTAAGTCAGCGCAGTTAAAGCATAAAAATAAATGAATAGTATGTTTGGTATGTTGTGACTTTATAGGCGATTGCATTGGCCATAAAAGGTACAGAAAGGAATTCCTAATCATGTCATAGATTGTTGTAGACAGATTACACAGTACCAGCATTTCTTTGACTTACAGGTGCCCCTGTAGGTGTTTTGTTCCTGGCCCCTGCAGTCACACCCTGGAACAGTAGTCTGGCTGGGGTGGGAGCCAACAATCCCTCCATCAGACTGTACACGTACAACAGGAAGGACGGCACCGTCCTCAACTACCAGCAATATTACCTCAACCTGGCCTCCCTCATCAAGGGAACGGCAAATTGGACTCAAGAGTATGATGCCAAGAAAGACTATAATGTAGGGGACTTGAGTCCAAAGTCCATGCTTAACCTGGCGCTTTCCTTCAACAGTGATAACTCTGGGATGTTCACCAAATACCTGACATACAACTCTGTGAGTCAGGCAGTGAACCCAGTGTGTGACTTGGGCTGTAAGATGGTTCATATCTGCTCCATCACCGAGCTAGAGCAAATGAACTTTGACCTCTGTAATACTGTCGACCCCACCAAAACCACAAAGTCACCACATCCTTCCCCACCCACCCATCACCGTCGCCCTGTGAGCAAAATGTACATCTACATCATCGTTGGGCTAGCGGCCGTCGTCTTCATTCTATTTATTGTTGTTGGCATCATTTGTATCAGACGGCGACGACATTTCATACCCTATCGTTTCTCAAGGTTTTCCAACTCACTTGGGAAAGGACCGATTAATTAGACATTGCCTAAAAGTAATTCTTGCATCTACAATGACATAAACATCAAAAGTTACCGGGTACTGAAATCATTTGAAGATTTTATTTTACCTAATAGGTTTGTATGTATACATACCAGTAACATCATTTCCTGAATGATAATAAGGTTTGACATTACTATAGGCATGTAACAGTTGTGGTGTGTGTTTAAGGAGTCTGTGATATTATAAATAATTGTGACTACATGTACTCCTAGGGGTGGGGGGGGGCTGAATAAAGAACTACTGGGTGTATCAAAAGTGCCTATCTGATGTTCAATTTCTTCATCATCATCATCATTACTGTTCATGTGCAGATCTAGAGGGGGGGTCCAACTGCATAATTCAGATTTCTTTAAATTACATTATAAATTACCAGTAATAAGCCTCGGAATTCCCTTGCAAATTCAAATAACCATGGTAACACCCCCACCCATCCACCCAACACCCCACCCCCGGAAAAATGTTCTGGATCCGCACATGCTGTTCTACATTCCATGGTTATTGCTGGTTCATGAAATAAGAGAATCGACCTAAATTTTAATATGTTTCTCATCAACATTATGTGCTTAAAAGATATCCATGATTATCAATTTGATTGAAGATATTGCAGATTTTCATAAATTATTTAAGCAACAAACTTATTAACCTGTTACATAAGTAATGCATGTATTCTATTTATTTTGTACAGTACTGCAATTTGTGCCATCGGAACAGGGTTGGTGCTAAGTTGTAAATATTCTGTAATATACAGTCAAACTTTGTTATCTCGAACTAGATGGGCCTTTTTAAAAACTTCGAGATATCCGAGTATTCAAAATATTGAGGGTAAAATACTTTAAAAAATGAAATTACTTGACATTTCCGTTGTGTTCGTGTTATCAGTGTTCGAGATATCGAAGTTCAATTGTATAACCAAATAATCAGTGCAATAGCTTCCTGTACATAGCCTTGTTGTAGCCTTAGCCCTTAGTTGTCTGTTAGGGCCTAACGTGTGTGTGTGTTTGTATGTGTCTTGAGATTGAGATAGAATGTGAGTGGTGTTAAATTAATTATCTTCAGAGTCAAGGTTTAGACCAAGATTTGGATAACATGACATACCTGTGCTTACTGGACACTATCAGGTTCTGAGTTTAAATTACCTGTAAGTCTTATGCCTTGAATTTGATTTTAAAAATATGCAGTATAATTTGTGTGTGTAAGGGTATCTTGTAAGTTTGAGATGTCGCATTATCTGTGAACAAATAAAACTAGAATTTGTTTTAGAAATATTCTGTACATGTATGGAAACAGAGATGTTTCACAGATGACTCATTGCAACGAAATACCTGCTGATATTCTTAATTAACCGTTGGATTTGATTAAATGTGGTTTTAAATAAGATATGTACGGACAATTTTTCATATTTCAAATAAATGAGAAAAGATAATTTATATGTTTTTGTTTATGTGTAGCATATGTTTACATTTGTTAGAATACTTAATATTAAAAACATCATCTTTAATATGTATAATGTACATGAGGTACAATGAAATATGTAATCCAGTTTTCTTTTCAATCATTGTAATGAAAGCTATGAGAGTCCCTAAATATAAGTTGCTAGCAAGTTTTCACTTGAAAATAAAACCATCTTCAATGACGGTATAAAGACGAATAACGACCCCCGTCAAATATTAACGTTGCGGGTGGGTCATGATTTGACGTTGAAATATGACCCTTTAGACTGTAGAAAAGTGCTATGACTTTTGAAATCTTACGATACGAAAAATGACACCCGCGAAATAATGACGCTCTGTACATGTACACATGACAACAGAGAGAAAGAATGTTCTATACTGTTAACGTCTTTATTACCAAATGTCTTCATTTTAAGGCGGTTTGGTTTTTTTAAGGTGTTTAATTTTCGCTGATGATAGATTTTTCTTAATGAAAATATACGCTATTTTTCTATCTCTTGCTTTATTTTTCGCTAAATTCATGTTAGCGATTTTTTAGCAGAGGTTAAGTAACTGTTTAACCCCTTAAATAGCTACGAGAACAAAAAATAACTATGTTATCAATGCACAATATTTACAGTGGCTGAGTGTTCGCAAAAAAAAAAGTTTTATCGCGGACATAGTGAAATTAAAAAACACCGTTATTATATTTACCACATCCCAGTATGTATGTGGGCACGGAAGTAAAGATGAAAAGTTCTTTAACTTCTAATATTTTCCTAAACGCTCATTTCTGAGAAAGTAAAAACGATCTGAATTGTTATAATGGAATAATAATTTATATTTACATCCACCAAGTATGATTGCCTCTATTTCTTAAGGAAATTGATTGTAAATTCATAGCTTTATAAAACTGATAGGACTATCTAGGATACTCTACACGCCCCTTTTATCGATTGGTTGAAACTCAAATTCTCACGATCTGGCTGTTTCTTTTATCTAACGTACTGATGCACATTAGCAATAATTTTTCGTACTTTTTACGATTAATTTATTAATTTGTTAAAAGATACTTCAAAGATGTAAATATAAACATTCTTTGATGATTATGAAGGTAGCGATTATTGCAGAAAAAAAATACATAACCCGCTAACGTGTATTTTTTTTGCAATGTCGCCACCTTCATATCCCGCATAAATCAGTAAAGAAAGCATTTTAGTGTACAAGTAAATATATGATCTTCACGTTAAAACGAGATGATTAAACACTTTATAACAAATACTAGCCAGCTGGTTATAACAAGTTAGTATCTGTTATAAATGTTTTAATCATCTCTTTAAAGGGAGACAATTACCGATAACATCTCGCTTTAATAAGGCTGTAACCATCTGATCTACCTTAAATGTTCAGATATGATAAGCAATGAACTATCATTATTAAAGAAAAAAAGCTATATATTTTATCTTTATTGTTTGTGTTCATGTTATGTTGCTAGCCTATATATAGAGCTCTTCAAAGGGAGATCAAAACAGTCTAAAAAATTAATGGCTACAACCATCGAGCCCTCTTAAGAAGTGTATTCTCTCTGTAAACATGTTAAACGTGATATCGTTCAGTATGACAAGTTAGTATTATGTATAAGTTCGTATATAGTTAAAAAGAAATAGTGATGTAGTTGAACTGTAATTGTGCCTGTTGTCCCTTGAGTGTGTGGAGTGCGAAGGTCGAAGTGGCCCCATCGGAACACTACTTGAGGGCCCTTAATTGATCAAATAAGAAATTGAAAATTGAATTAATTTATTTATACGTGTAAGTTTGTAGAGTTAAGCCAGACAAAAATTAGTTGTCAAGTTGTTTGGATGTTCATTCATACATATACATACTGTGCCATGTTATTCAACTCATAACCCAACCCATCTGGTCACAATTGTTGAGAGGATCCGGATTTGGAACAAGTTACCAAACATTTTGGGGAAAAGAGAATTAAATTATATTCGTAAGTTATTCGAAGCTGGAAGATATTACATAAATACAATCGACCCGGAGTAATAGTAGGAATAACTAAATCAAAAGTAAAACTGACTGAATATAATTAAATAAATGTACACTGATTTATGCAACCATACTTGAAATAAATAGTAAGAAACAGCAACTGTGAAAGTGTGCATCCTTGTCTTATCCCTAGGCAATGTCGAAGGCTCTGTTTCTCTTTATGATATGATAAGGCCCTCGGGGGGGGGGGGGGGGCCTATGCATTAAAACAATAAAACAACATGATTATAACAAATAATGGATGAAATATATAAATATTGTATTGTTAAGTAAGCATAGTAAGTTACAATGGGAGGTACATGCATCAGATATAACACATACCAAGTTGTCATACATATATGCAAGAATATACATTTATTTGCAAGTACAGAAATAAACAGCTATAAATACACAATCCCTCAAAGCAGTACGTTAGTATTGATACAGACACAGTATATACAGCCCCCAATATGTATTTGTATTCCATATGCAATTATACGTAGACATATTATATAATTAAACATTTGTGATATATTTTCAAGGTAGGAAAGTGAGTGGAAGTATAGAATTTTTTATAGAAGGGTGAAAACTGTATTTTGTTGGCCTGACCACATTGGGCACCAAGGGACACTGCCTATTGCAGCATATGGCTATGCATTTCGTTAGAGCCATATCTATGCGGTATTGTACCCTAGCACTCAGGCCAGCTTAAAGGAGCAAAAGTTTTTGACGTGTCGTCTTGACTACAAGGGGTACCAAAGGACAATGCCTATTGAACAGTCAGTGCAGTGTTGGCAACTTGACAGTCAGTCTTGTACCCCATGCAGTCAACACAGCTTGTGAGTGTAAAATGATAAACATAAGTTGAATAAAATGCTATAAGATATACTTTTTAAAATCATATTCCATTTATGTATTATGCAAGTTTGCATTCAAGCATAGGCGTCGGAACCCGGGGGGGGGGCCTAATGGGGGAGGAGGGGTAAGCTGCAGTAGCGACAACAGAAAAAAAATAATGTAATATAGTTACAAACAAGTGGGTTTTTTTCTTCGTCTTCTTCAAATATACATGTATATACAATTTCCATATCAAATCTCTCCACGTTTTTGATGATTGAAATCGGTTTGATTTCCATTGACCTTATTTAGACTATGATAAAAATATGGAGCTCAGACCCATTCTATAAAAGAAAAGGCATTGAAGTTCTAAAAATGACACTATTTGGAGGTTTTAATACGCATACGCCAGTTTAAATAAGCACATTTAAAATATTTAAGGGTTACAAATCGATTTCATGTAAATATTCATTGTTTTGAATTATTGAAAAGATTTATCAGATTTGTTGATATTTTAATTTTACAGTATCTTATCTGTCATGTAGGCATTTTACACGCCTTATTCACCCATCTTTTAAAACTTTATTGACGTTGATGTGAATGTCAACATGCGCGGATCCAGAAATTTTTTCCGGGGTGGGGGAGGATAATTGTGTTTGCCGGGGGGGGGGGGGGGGGTCCGAGGCATATTTGCGATAATTTTACTATGTAATTTTAATAAATTTTCATTTTCCAGGGGGGGGGGACCCACCCCCCTCTAGATCCGCGCATGTGTCAAAAATAATAAAATGTGATGAATCTAATAATATCATTCTTTCATCATGGTGTATTATTTCACGAAACAACTGACCATTTACCAAACGTGATACTATTAAGCGTTCCCCGTTTTCATCGTCCAAACCAAATAAAATTTTATCCCTGTTCTGTAGTCATAGAAAGATTTAAAATTATTTTTATTTTCTATACATTTATACTGTTTTTGAAGCCCCTATAAGTGCTATTTGTTAAAAATTGGGATTTTTAAAAACTACTTTCCCTAATAAAAAATAATCTGTTCATTGATGATATCATCTCGCATATTACAAAGTATAACACGTCAATGTTGTTCAGGCAAGAATTATGAGGGTTTTTTTTATATCCGTTTTGGATTGCATTATTCTAATAATACAGTTCAATAAAATCAAACTATATGAAAATTTGAGAATTAATTAAAAGAACGTGCGGATCCAGATATTTTTTCCAAGGGTGGGGGGGCTACATGTATTTAAGGGAGGGATGGGGTTCCAGAACACCCCCTCTATAAAAAAAAATAGATCCGCGCAGTTTTCTTTAAGAAATTTGAAAAATACGTTTGTCAATGCATTTCATTGTGTTTGGTTGCACTATTGAATAGAATTTTCAGGGAGGTAACTCTATTAAATAGAGCGATCGGCGAAATCTTGAAACATGTCAACAGACAAGGTACGTAAAAGATCTGTCGGGTAGTGGACTCTGTATACTTTGGTTGACGCTGGATGATGACATTGTCAGTAGTTGTCAGTATTTCGAGGGATTGTCACTTAACAATAGCTTGCACTTGCATGAGTGCACGGGTTCTGCACATGCAACAATTAACTTAAATTATTGGCCACATGTTTATATTATAGGATATTGAGCGTATGCATGGCCAACATACATGAAGAGATATAACTTTTCCAGTCTTCGGAACGGCTCTTCCACATGTGCTTTATTTCTGATTTGGTCCTCTTTTGAGTCGGGTCATGTGAAAGTAGGTTATTCTGTTGTGAATATAACCAGGGGCGGATCCAACTATTTATATAAGCCCCACCAAGCGGTGAAGCATAATTGCATATAGAATCGTAGACGGTGTGGGTGGGGGTTGGGTGGGGATGGGTAGATTGCCCCAATAATCTCCTGATAATGGAGTAATTTCTCAGTATTAATTGATTAAATTTCGAATTGTTATACATCTTGTTTAAATTATAAATTCTGGTTTACCAGGCGTGTGGAAACAGGTAATAATCTTAGTTAATATTCAATTTCAATTTTTTTATTGACCAATTAAGGGCCCTCAAGGGGCGACATTTTGGGATGCATTAATGACTCTCTTTCTGATTCTGCAGGTGAAGATAGGTATCATAGGAGGATCCGGGCTGTCTAATCCAGAAATCCTGAAAAACGGAAAGGAAGTGACGGTGGACACACCGTACGGAAAGGTACTTGGATGTACTTATTACGGAGTTTGAGATATCAGTTTGTGTGAATACTAGTATATAGGGGGTGTGTGGGTGCCCCCCTCCCTTCCTGAAAATTAAGACTTATAAAATCGTACATATAGTATTAATTAAAGGCCCCCTCCCACTAAAACTAAAATCTTTGTTGAGTAAAAGTTGGCCATGCAACAAAGCAAACGGGCCAAAAGACTTAATATGATATATGATATTATGGATATGAGTCAAATTTGGCCCCAGTAATTCGTAATTTTTAAAAGTGTTTAAAAGTGTTTCAGGTACTATAAATTTCTATGTTATTTTTAAGATAGCTGATATATGTTTTTCACCTATTCATTTGATTTATTTGCACTCAGTGGCAGTATATGACATCAGAAGTGACACTACTTTTGTTATTCAATCAAAATCAGTCAAAATTTGGCATCTTTCTTATCTTTTTTTGAGCGGGAAATATAGAGCAACGCTTAGAACAAGAACAAACTTTTTGTCAATTATTAGTCTTGGATAGATATACATCTTTACTAAAAATACATGTATTTTGTTTCTTTAATCAATCACTCAATGTTTTCTTAAAGAAAAATTGCTTGAAAACTATGGCATGCCAAATTCACAAAAATGTGCTAAACATAGTTTCACAGTCGATAAACTAGGTTTATCGGCTGTTAACTATAGTTTACGGATCGTAAACTATAGTTACCGCCGTTAATCTATATTTCACATCTGTAAACTATAGTTAAGGCGATAATCTATGTTTCACATCATTCTGTAAACGATAGTTAACACTGAAAACAATCATTTGCGGTTGTTAAACATAGTTTATCTGATAAATAGGGTTTTATGATCAGCAAACTACGGTTCACAAATCGAAAGCACGCCGAATTCACATAAATTAGCAAAACATAGTTTCACAGTCAATAAACTAGGTTTAACAGTTGTAAACTATAGTTTACGGATTGTTAACTATAGTTACCGACGTTAATCTATATTTCACATCTGTAAACTATAGTTAACATGATAATCTATGTTTTTCTGTCTGGAAATACACGTTAACAATAGATTTTGCTGATAAATATAGATTCACATCTGTAAACTATAATTTACATTCGTGAAGTATAGTTTAGAGTTGTTAATCATATCGCGTTAACTATGGTTTACAGATGTGAAATATAGATTAAGGGCATTAAATATAGTTTCACAGATGATAAACTAGGTTTATCGACTGTTAACTATAGTTTACGGACGTTAAACTAAAGTTAACAATAGTTTATTGTTAACTATAGTTTACAAACCGTTAATTATAGTTAACAATTCGTTAACTATAATTAGCGATCCGTTAACTATAATTTTCATCTGCAAAACCATATTTAACGGTTGTAAACTATAGTTTACGAATGATAATCTAAGTTTATCTGTCTTCAAATAACGTTAATGATAGATTTTGCTGATAAATATAGATTCACATCTGTAAACTATAATTTACATTCGTTAACTATAGTTTAGAGTTGTTAATCATAGTTTAACTCTCGTGAAACTATATTTAACAGAAAAACTATGTTTTTTAATCGTAAATGATTGTTTTCAGTGTTGACTATAGTTTACAGATGTGAAACATAGATGATCGCGTTAACTATAGTTTACAGGTGTGAAATATAGATTAACTTCGTTAACTATAGTTTCGGATCCGTAAACTATAGTTAACAGTCGATAAACCTAGTTTATCGACATTTATCGACTGTGAAACTATGTTTAGCTCATTTTTGTGAATTTGTCTGATAAATGTAGTTTTACGATTTGTGAAACTATGATTAACAACTCTTAACTATAGTTTATGATTTTAAATTATAATTAACAAATGTGAATCTATATTTATCAGCAAAATCTATTGTTAACGTTTTTTACAGATAGATAAACTATGATTATCATTCGTAAACTATAGTTTACATTCGTGAAATATAGTTTCACAGATGTAAACTATAGTTGACGAATCGTTAACTATAGTTTCGGATTTGTAAACTATAGTTAACAGCCGATAAACCTAATTTATCGACTGTGAAACTATGTTTAGTTCATTTTTGATAATTTGGCGTGCCATAGAAAACAAGCTGTTTTATATGTTGAAAATGGTGGGAAAAGGTTAACCTTTCAATGTCATATTTCAAAATTGTGGGCATTTGGATCAAAATGAAAACTATGAAAAAACTTCACATGTATATCTGTACAATAGAAGCAAAGAATTGCAGTAAATTGATGATCATCATGTTCCTTTTAAATGGTCAAAACAGGCCCATATCATATGTAGTCCTTTTAAAGCTCCATATTTTACTATCTTTGAATACAATATCTACAAGCAAAAACATATTTATGAATAAATTCAATCTGGAATTGCAATTCTTTAATGCATTGCATTATGTGAGGAAATTGAATCAATAAGTATTCTGTGAGTAAAAAGAACCGTTAACAACATCAAACTAAACTACTGTATACAGAGTTATTTTGGCCCCGTGTTATTTTCGCCCTTTATTACTTGCAGACGGTTTGCCCCGTCTTGAATTCGCCCAATCAAAATTGTATTTAAAAGAGAATATTTGAGACATTGGAATTCGCCCAGTCTTAAATACACCCACGGACAAATAGGGCGAAAGGGGCGAAATTAAAACGGGGGCGAATATTTCCCAGTATACAGTTATCAAACATCAGCATGCAGCTCAAATGAATACCGTAAGTCGTCAGTGGTGTACTGTGGCCTTACACTGGTAATGCATTTTGTCGGCCATTCTTTGTGATTGTGCTTGGTATCGGTGAAAACTCTGAAAATGTCTGCTTAAACCCAAAACTTCACAATAGGCAGCTAACTTTGAAACTCTAGATTTGCATTTTCCATGACAGTAGCATTAATGCAACTCTGTTGTCCAATATTAATGAATTTACCTTAAATGTTCAATATGTTGTTTGTTCCCTAAATCAATGAATTGTTACCAAGCCGTCTGTGACTTATTTTCTTGAAGCTTAGCTAGATATTTTTTAGAGGAAAGCTAAATTTTCCCAGTTCTGTTGCTTTGATTTAAGCTTGTAAACGCATAATATTGAGCCAGAAACCTTTGCTTTACGTCTGATGGCATGCCTGTCTCTCGTTGTTAGCCCTCCGATGCTTTGATCTGCGGTGAAATAGAAGGGGTGCCCTGTGTTCTCCTATCCAGGTGAGTGGTTTTCAATACACACTTACTTATAGGTTACCTGAGTGACCTTTTATCACTGCCTGTCTATCCTCTTCTTCACTCCTAACCATTTTTTTTCTTGCTCTGAAGTATCGGGCTCCAGGGCAATAAAACTAAGATGAGCTCACTTGATTTTAATCTCATTTTTTAAGAAAGGAACATAAAGTGGAGAAGTGAGACTGAGATCAAAAGTGAGCTTGTGTAAGATTTATAGCCTGAGAATCATTTTATCCAGATCTATTTGACGTATTGTTTTTTGATTTCTCAGACATGGACGTGGTCACAAGATAAACCCGACCAATGTGAACTACCGGGCCAACCTCTGGGCCCTCCAGCAGGTCGGCTGTACCCACCTCCTGGTCACCACCGCGTGCGGCTCCCTACAGCCTAACATGCACCCCGCGGACATTGTGGTCATCGACCAGTTTATCGACAGGTGGGGTGCATCTGTTGTTGTTACCACAGCATTTAACCAGACATCTAGCATGTATTTTACACAATATTTGTTGAGTAAAAAACAATCCTTCATTAGCAACAAAGTTTCAAAAAAAATTCTGTATGGGTATTAGTTTGTTATTGTTAATTTTGAAACAGTGAAACTGAACCTAATGAAGCCATTTTAGATCACAAAACAATGAAATTTGCCCCCCCCCCCCCCATGTAATGTATGCTTTAACAGTAGTTGATTATATGATTATTGTGTCTTGCCTAATGTGTATAGTTTTACATAGAACTCAGAAACGCCAGCAGACATTCTTTGATGGAGAACCCACATCTCCCCCAGGGATTTGCCATCTACCAATGGCCGAGCCATTCTGTCCCAGAACAAGAAAGGTGCAAAAATGCTGGGAAATAATTCACTTCTTATAAATACAGTTATGCATCAATTAAAATATATCTCTGTTTTGGAATGTTGAGTACTATGCATTAAGTTATTCAAGAGAAGATTTCTTATATTGCAGATTTTATTCAACTGTGCCAAAGAGCTTGGTATATCCTGCCATGAGAAGGGAACCATCTTGACGATCGAGGGTCCACGCTTCTCCTCGCGGGCAGAGAGCAAGCTGTGGAACTCCTGGGGGGCACACTGCATCAACATGACAACAGTACCCGAGGTCTCCATCAACTACACCCCTCGCTCTTTCTCCCTCTTTTTCTCTCCCTCCTTTCTCTATCTCTTTTCTACCTCCTCTTCTCATTCAGTGCTTTGCATCAACATGGCAGTAGTAGCAGAGCTCTCCTTCTCTCTCCATGCTTTTTTTTTTTTTTTTTTTTATTTTTAAAATTTTTAACAGTTTTATTGTAAACTGTAAATTTAAGAAGCAAACAAGTTTACCGGGACATAAACTTTTTTTTTCTCTATCCATGCTTTGCATCAATATAACAGTACCTGAGATCTCTATCTCTCTTTCTCTCTCTCACACACTAATTCTCTCTCTCTCTCTTTCCTGAATAATAAAGGATTAATTACTACAGGTGATCCTGGCCAAGGAGCTAGGCCTGTGTTATGCAGCACTGGCCCTGGTAACCGACTACGACAGCTGGAAAGATGACGAGGAAGCGGTGAGTTTAATCTTGTAAAATAATACATGTACCCTGGTAATTCAGATTATGACGAGGAAGCGGTGAGTTTAAGCTAGTAAAATAATACCCCGGTAATTCAGATTCCTTAAATGTATGGGGATCATCAGCAAAACAGATGTTATTAGCTTTTAGTACTCTTTCAGTGAATGGAAATTACTGTTTGATATCCCAATTGTTGAATTGGTTTTGTAATGACAATTTATGAAGACAAAGTTTAAGGGGAGGTAATTTTGGATAGGTTCCCAGTATATGTAGATCTATTAAAGATGAGTATAATTGTATTTGTATTACAGGTAAACGTAGAGAACGTGCTGAAGACATTCCAGACCAACGCTGCCAACGCCACAGCTGTGATCCTGAAGGCGATCCCACAGATCGTTAAGGAGGACTGGGCAGCTACAATAGAAGAAAACAAGGTAAAAGGGAGATAACTTAACAGAGGGGAGTCTGTGTACCAAGGGGCATAACTTTGTTTAAATATCATTTACTTTTTTACCAGTATTACCTGTACATAACAAATACTGTAATTTTGTTTCATGATAATTGTATCTCTTTTGATTTCAGAAATTTGTCAAGATGAATACACTCCTCCCTCATAGCTACTAGAAACCAAAGCGGTGATTCTGATTTCTGACGCATACTTGGCCATTGTGCATTATTGTAATGATCTGACAGCAAAATATTTTTAATAAAATCACATTTTCACACTTTTTTTTCTGTTATATTTTTAAACTTGTTTAGAAATGTGTGCTTTGAATACGAGGGTCAATAAAAAAAATACGAAGACAATGTGGCTGTTTATCATATATTTTTCATGAAAGTCATAACTAACATATTAATTTATGCACCAACACATACTTTATTGATATGCGAAGTTTCAGTCAACTTGATGAAAAGGTATTTTTGTTACCCGATTTTAAAACAGCATTTTTTGTCACCACAAAGCATGGTTCATTCAAAATATGTCTTCAAGTTGACACAGTTTATAGATTTCTTTATACATTGTATCACTCTTAGCCTCTTGTGCCTTTCACCTTATAATTCAAAATGGCACGGTAACATAATATTTACTCACATTTGTTCGAGTTTTCATTTTTTTACTATCTGTCTCTTAGTTTACAGTAAAGAAAACCCTGAACATCAGATGATGTTATTTATGACGTGAAGCGGAGGTTGACAATGGTTTTCGAGGGGTGTCAATTTCAATTATTATACTTTCATGTTAAATACTGAAATCTGATTGGTTTAGACGTAGTTGACAATCCGTTCTCTTACCCTCAGCGTTAGCAACACGCTTGGCAACGGGCCGATAGTACGAATTGTTACATGCGCGTAAATTATGCGCGTACGGTTCACCGTTAAATTCACGTTATTTCTACATAAACGCAGTAAAATTTTCTCTAAAATTAAGACATTCAGTATAATAAAATAAATAGTGCCTGTTTGGGAGGGTAACAGTTAAAAATGACACCCCTCGAAAACCATTGTCAACCTCCGCTTCGCGTCGGTTGACAATGGTTTTCGAGGGGTGTCAATTTCAACTGTTACCCTCTCAAACAGGCACTATTTATATACTGTTACCCTCCAAAACAGACACTATTTTATTAGACTGAATGTCTTAATTTTAGAGAAAATTTTACTGCTTTTATATAGAAATGACGTGAATTCTACTGCGAACCGTACGCGCATAATTTACGCGCATGTTACAATTCGTTTTATTATACTTTCATGTTAAATACTGCAATCTGATTGGTTTAGACGCAGTTGACAATCCGTTCTCTCTCCCTCGCACGCTTAGCAACGGGCCGATAGAACGAATTGTTACATGCGCGTTAATTATGCGCGTACGGTTCGCCGTAGAATTCACGTCTTTTCTATATAAAAGCAGTGAAATTTGCTATAAAAATTAAGACATTCAGTATAATAAAATAAATAGTGCCTGTTTGGGAGGGTACCAGTTGAAATTGACACCCCTCGAAAACCATTGTCAACCTCCGCTTCGCGTCGGTTGACAATGGTTTTCTCGGGGTGTCAATTTCAACTGGTACCCTCCCAAACAGGCACTATTTATATAGTGTTACCCATTGCCAAGTGCGTTGCTAACGCTGAGGGTAATAGCTGCAGGTCTGTAGCTCCCGGTCTGAAAAAATTCGGATGAGGGTAATAGAACGGACGGATTATCAACTGCGTCTAAACCAATCAGCCTTCAGTATTTAACATGAAAGTATAATAATATATAAATAGTGCCTGTTTAGGAGGGAAACAGTTGAAATTGACACCCCGAAAAAAATTGTTAACCGACGCGAAGCGAATTTTCAACCCTGGTACGACCTACCCCTCTCCATTATTTTTGACAAATATAAGTTTCTTTAGTAATGTTAGTTGTAGTACTAGATTTTGTTTTCTCAATGTATTCTTAATATTCTCAAAAAAAACATTGAGCTCGTTTTGTTGCTTCAGTTTTTTGAGAATAAGATTTTATAAGATTTTTTCCCTATTAATTCATCCCCATTATGACCTTACCATTACCTCTACACAGTAAGGATCATGTTTTCAACAAACGTAAACTTGAATCTTCACTACCTGAGGATGCTTCAAAACAAGTTTCTGCTTTTCTGGTCAAACGGATTAAGAGAAGATTTTTAACGATTTTTCTTTTTTGTAATTCTATGTAAACATTCGACCCCCCCCCCCCCAATTATGGCCTTACTCTACCCCTGGAGATGATGATTTGAACAAACTTGAAGCTACACTACCTATAGATGTTTCCATACAAGTTTCAGGTTATCTGGCCGAATGGCCTTAGAAAGGAAATTTTTAAAGAGTTTTTTTCTTTTTATTGCTATAAAAAATTCAACCCCCATTGTGACTCTACCTTATCCCCGGCGATGATGATATTGAACGAACTTGAATAAACACTACCTGAAGATGCTTCCACACAAATTAAAGCTTTTCTGTTCAAATGGTTTTTGATAAGAAGTTTTTTTTTAAAAATATTTTCTCTATATATTCCTTTGGCTCTTGTGAGATAAACAAAAAAATCATAAACAGCAGATTGCGGAGACCACTTTTCTTTTTCTTTGTTCAGGGCTGTACTCTGGTAAGAACAGTTGGGTTTTATTTAATTGTCATTGAAATCTCCGCTAATCCTGACACACATTAAGTTATATGAAAATATAGGAAATAAATAGCGTGTTCAAGATATTGTCGAGATTCTTTTAATTTCCTAGACTAGTTGTCTGACTTCATACTTCGCGCTCTTATTACGTTAATTTCCACAAACTAATTCAGTAATACCCAATTTACCAACTGGTACATGTTACGAACCCATCTTCAGATAATTTGAATGGAAAAAGAGGTACAGTAGGCAATTAATTGCTTGAATCATTAATAAAAGGGTAAACGAACCTTTAATGTATATCATTACGGAACATATATAACAAGACGGACCTTTTGTTATACGACACCGGATCTATGAACACCACTGTACCGTTCATACCACATACCGACAGCAGTCAGGTGGAGGTGAGACGCTTATTTTTGTATTTTTAATCCTCTATCATATCAACAAACTTAAAATTGGATAAACGAACTTCTTAGATTGCTAAGACTATGGAATCATAATACCATCAGTCAATTTTTAATCAAAAGTTCATTTCGGATGAAATTTTCGCATTGTTAAACATTTTTCAATTCTTGAAATGTTTGTCCATTTTCTTGTTTAGAATATTATGTCATCTAAAAAAATCCCTATATATTTTTTTTTATTAATTCGCCTAGAAGAAGCCAGAACATTACCAAAGGCATAACATGGTACATGTACTAAAAACAGTGTAGGGGAATATTCTTGTTCTGATTTGATATGGGTGAAACGAATTAAAAATCCAAAGGCGAAAAACTGTTCCAGCCAATGCATACAAGTCACTTGCTCACACCATTTTGGTTTACTTGATATACTGTTTGCTTTTTCAATGTTTCAGAATCCTTGTTTTGTTGCCACTGATTCTATTACACACGTACCGTACATTCATCTAGCGGTTACTGTTTCTTAATTGCAATGTTTCTTCTCATTCGCTTCAAATATCCAGAAAAATCACCACATTAATGAACATACTTTCGACAATCATGGGATGCTCTTGGCGATACAAATACTCCAGACATTGGGCAAAACCCTTATCTTTCTTCGAAGTTTTGCTTCTGCAACCAAGCTTTCTGTCTAACACGATAATCCATTGCCTTTAAGCTTCTCGTAATTAGCTCTCCTTCCATCTGATAGTCTATAAGCATTAATGTTTAGGCTTATTAAAATGCTCCTCACGTTCACAGTTAAGGTTAAAACATCTTTAAGTCAACCACAATTAAAGTAAACACTTACAATGCACTTAAAGTAAATGAAACTAACTAAACTTACCATATGTAAAAAATTGTAAAAATCTATACTTTTAGATTAAGACTTTTGCAAATAAACTACAAAATGCCTGCACCAGAGTAACGGCTTATACCTTTAGTATTTCAATACGTGTCAGAAGATGTCCATAAGCTATAACTGAATTTAACCTGATAAGTAATTATTGTGAAATTATTTAAAAACTACTTTCATTTTGATTTGAACATATTTTTATTGCACAAAATTACAACTGAGATTGGGCACACGTTTAAAAACTTATATATCGCCCTCTCCCAATACAAGTATATAATACAGTAAAAATAATGTATACACAACATGTAAGGTCAGCAGATCATATGACGGTTATATAAAAAATTTGCAATGGTGTATGTACATTAACTAAATCTTTTTGTATCTTTGATATAACGATAAACTAAAGAAAATAAATGTTTGTTTTCGCTGACAATATTAACAATACTGACTGCGCTGTCGCTCCAAAGTAGGACATGAATATTAGCAATATTTCATCTAGTGAATTCTAAAAACAAAAATGTTGAAGTTGTTTATAAATCTTCAAACTGTAAATCATTTTTCAATGAATATATTTTATTTGGTAGACAAAGTCTATCAAATCTTCTGACATACCGATATATGATATTTTGTCAACGATTTTATGAATTTAACACAATAATGTATTTAACTTCCTTAGAAAGATACCGAATTTTCAACCAATGTTCTCAAATACTTAAGATTTGTTTTCATTTTAAGAAAAATTGACAGAGAAAATTTCCATCATAGACAGCGGTCAATGAAATCTTGAAATATGTCAACAGACAAGGTAAGACTGAATATTAGACTGCCCAATAGTTAGATTTGTATACTTTGGTTTGCACTAAAAAAAAACCATTGTCAGTATTTCGGCTCAGCTTGTATCAATGCAAGAGTTTTGGCTCACCTGAGCTGAAAGCTCAAGTGGTCTTTACTGATCAATTTTTGTCGGGCGTCCGTCTGTCTATCTGTCTGTCTGTTTGTCTGTCCGTTTGTAAACTTTTTACATTTTCATTATCTTCTCCAGAAGCACTTTCCCAATTTCAATCGTACTTGGCACAAATCATCACTGGGCGACGGAGATTCAAGTTTGAGAAGCATTCTTAGGTGGTTTAGATTCAAGTTTGTTCAAATCATGATCCCCGGGGGTAGGGTTGAGCCACAATGGGGGGGGGGGAGGTCGAGTTTTTTCATAGTAATATATAAAGAAAAAGTTGTAGAAATCTTCCTCTCAAAAACCATTTAGCAAGAAAAGCTGAAACTTGTGAGGAAGCATGCATCCTCAGGTGGTGTAGATTCAAGTTTGTTCAAACCATGATTCAGAGTGGAGCCACAGGGAGGGGAGGGGTCAAATTTTTACAAAGAAATATATAGAGGAAAATTTAACAATCTTTTTCTAAAAAAACATTTCGAAAGTTAAGATGTAACTTGAGTTGAAGCGTCTTTAAGTAGTGTAGATTCAAGTTAGTTTTAATCATGATTCCCGGGGGGAGGGGTGTAGGGTTGTAGGGTTGGGCCACATTGGGGGGGGGGGTAGAATTTTTTACATAGGAATATACACTGTAAAGGGCAAAATTTAAATTTCTTCTTCTCACAAGCAATTTGGCCAGAAAAGCTGATAATTGTATGGAAGCATCCTAAGGTAGGGTAGATTAAAAGTTATACGAATCATAATACCTGGTGGTAGGGTGGGACCACAATACGGGGTGTTGGTGTTAATTTTTTACACAAGTACTACACACACACACACACACACACACACACACACACACACATATATATATATATATATATAGAGAGAGAGAGAGAGAGAGAGAGAGAGAGAGAGAGAGAGTAAAAATTTTAAAAACCATTTGCCTAGAAAAGTTGTTACTTTAAGAAAGCAACCTCAGATGTGATACAAGTTTCTTTCAGGGAGGGTTGGGGCCACATTATGGGGTACAATTTTGCAAAGGAAATTTTTTAAATTATTTTCATAAAGTTAAATGATATAATATATAGTATTACTTATATACAAGCATGTTGACATATTGTTGATTGTTTCGCAGGATTCGTGAAAGCCTCGTTGTCGATAATATTTTTGCCGCGAACTTACCCTTGTTGTACAGTTGTATTAACATAGTTATGATGTTAGATCTTCAATGAACCAATCAATCAATCAGTCGATCAATCAGTCAATATTTCAAACAATGTTCAATCAATCAATCAGTGAAATAAATTATGAAGAAAACACTAATGCAATGGTAAAGAGGGAATCAAAGCAAGACCTCGCGAATTTTTTAACTTCGTAAACAATTCAAAAGAATATATTAAACAAAGAATACTGTCACTGGAAAAAGAAATAGAAGACAATCTCAGCATATTGATATGCCTTAAACACGCTATCTTGAGGCTGAATTGGATAAAACTTATGATACAAAGAAGCATTTGTAAAGTCAAGGTCTAAATGGATGTTAGAGGGTGATAAATCTTCAAAAAGTTCTTTAATTATGCTTCGTTTTTTGTCTACTAATTTCTTGGTTTAAAAAAATAAACTGACAACTGTACATTTAATAACACAAATGACTATTCAATTACTTTCAATTACACACTGGTGTACATATTAGTAAGAAAGCTGTCCACTATCCATTGTCCCCAACACTTCCTATTGTACAAAAGTATAAAACAAAAAAAGATACAAATACAAGATCTTGTTAGGTAGAGTAGTTAAATGCAATTAACAAAATTATTTTTTTACCAAACATACATGAAGCTTTTCTTGTTCAATGATTCATCTAATCATAAGGTTTCCAAATTTATGAATATTAATTTTTCAAATGTTTCAAACATTTCAAATACATGCATTTATTAATTTGTAATGGACTTAATAATTTCGATGGTATGCTCGATCTCTTTCACCTAATTTAAATAAAAATTATTTTATTGGAATAATTAATGTTTCCAATTAATTTTGAGTTTGATAAAAAAATGCTTTGTTTATTTCATAAATTAAATCAATGTTATTTAAATTGTATAAACTTGTATAAACTATAAATATGCTTTTTAATTGCCAGTTTGACCTAGCGCTATGGCTTAAGTAGGGTTTTAAGTGTCGTTTCTGTTGCCAAATCTGTTCACATGGTGGGTTGCAAAGTTGGTCAGGATATGTTCATGACACCTGTTCTGCTAGTAGCAAAGAAACATGTACAAATGACTTAATTTGATTGAATGTGAAAAAAACCCCCAAATAAACAAAAATAATAAATAAATAAAAAATTAACGGATCTGTATTATGATTACGCGCGAAGATTAAGCGTCGCGAACGAGTTTATCTCAAGTAAATCGCCGAGTAGTGACGTCACAAGTGAAAGTTGGTTTACAGTATATTGTGAACGAAACAACGTTAAAGGCTTGTAATCTAAGCAAGCTAGGTACATTACAATAACGTGGTAACCACGGACGGTTTCATTGGTGATGCACATAGGGGAATTGGGGTGCAGTGGGGACCCCTTAATTTACATGTTAGCACATTTCTCGAGTTACGACCATTGTTTAATTTTTTCACGTTACACACCCAGGTGTGTATATATAATATCAGTCTTAATTCAAACGTTTTTAGAATGCATTCAGTATGTTTTTTACCTACAGATGATGATAGGGATCATAGGAGGGTCGGGAATGTCCAATCCAGAAATCCTGAAAAATGGAAAGGAGGTATCCTTGGACACGCCATACGGAAAGGTATATGACGAATGTAGCTATAATTCCAGAATCCTTGGATGATCCAGGAATGTGGAACAATTGATGTGGAACAATTGTTGACTCAATCAATTAGCGACTGCTAAATAAAAAGAGACATTGTCAACAATTTCCAAATTATTCAGGAAGGGACAGTTGGAGTTTTTCCTCTGGAAGACGTACTAAATTAAGACGTGTGCATGACAAGTGCATGACTGCATGAAATTCAAAACTGCATGGTTCTATCAAAACTTAATGCGTTATGATTAGAACTTTTCTACTGTCACATACATATGGTTTCTATGAAGCAGTTGGGATTTATAAAATCTTAAATCAAAGGCCTGAAGGGCCTGAGAGTCGACTCGCTCTCAACATGTTGTCAATATTTTGATGGAAATTTTTTTATTACATTGTTAGCAATACATAAAATTTCTTTTCTGTCTTTTGTAAATAAATAAAACTTAGGTAATCAACGTTTACAGAGCTCATCGTAGCAGACATCACCTTTATGAGACCACATTTATCATATTATATGATAATCATAGATAATGATCTTTATTAAAATATTGTATATGGTAGGGTGGTTTGCCACAATAATCATTTAATATTACATGATACAATATCGTATTATATAATATGATATTTTATTTTATTATATGATATTGTACCATATTATAAGATACAATATTGTAGGACCTACTCCCAAAATTTTCACCAGGTCCAGACGCTGACGATATAGCATAAGCTCTCCTCGACTTCGTCTTGGTGAGCTAAAAATCGTTCAAATCTTATTTCTGAATTCAACAATTTTTCGCAAAGTAGACTAAGTACATTATAAAATTTTTCATTTGTAACGTTTTAGATATACATTGAACCATGGTTTAGCGGGTATTTACATTTTATCGCCCCAAAATTAACTCAGATAATACAAGAACTTGTCAATACATTGTTTTCCACGGTAAGATAACTTCATTTATTGCATCTAGACACATGCAATTGAAAAATGTATCATGCATTAATTACATTTTCTTTAGAGTTATGACCCCGATGCGATTGACACGCAGTGAAATGATTCATTTGTTTGATTGAACATAAGTTTGTAGACAATAAATGTTAAAACAAGTACAACCAAATAAATTGGATATAACAACTTAGTTGTATTTTTTAAAATTGTAAATGACTAAACCATGTAATTCAAATAGTTCATCATTTTTGTTACCATCTGAGGGTAAAAGTTTGGAAAATGATTCATTCGGGGTTTTTCCTATTTACTTACTTGCTCATTCACTCAAACATAATCCTTGCTTGTTTTAAAATGAGAATTAAAGAGACAACATTTAGCTAGATTCCAAAATGAGAAAAATCCAAAGCATTACCTCTGCATATGAAGATTGCAAAAGTGTCACGGCAAACACTGAAAAATGAAAACTCTAAATGCAGAGTATAATAGATATTCAGCTAAAAAGTGTCCAAAATACTGAATTACAAAATATCTTTATTTATTGTGTCCAAGAAAATGCATTAGTTTTGGTAGTAACGTATTGTGGCCGTCATTCACTTCAAAATACTCTTCCGTGTTTTCATATCAAGATTTACCTTTGTTGAAGCTGGCCAGAATTGAATGCATACCAGGTTTTTGTGTTCAGAGGGTTTATAATTATATTTTGAAACAAAATTTGCAGTATGACACACCTAAATGTCTTCTATATAAATCTAGACTAAATATTTCATATCCTAACTGCATGTTATCAAGTGCAAAATTCAGCGGTAAATATGTTTTACATCAAATTTTATTCACTTTATTCTACATCACTGCTAAAAAAATTTCTTCGAAAGCTACTTAATATTAGTTTCAACTTTTATTAACTTTTAAAAATTTTCATTTGTATAAAACTAGCGCAATTTTTTTAATTTAACACATATGAACTGTAGCTGTGGGCTAATAAACATGATGCTCTCATAGTCAGTTCTCTGATTTGACAAAATTCCACAACAATCGAAATAACAAGATATATCTCAATTCAATTTCTCTTTTAGATACAGGTGACACGCGCTGTAAATACTATGATGGTTTAAATTTTCACAGATAAACAAATGCAAAATGAAAACAAAATTTTTACGTCTATTTGAAAGTCTTTTAATATTAAATTCCTATGACACTTCCTCATGATTGATGTTTCTTAACTTAAACCGTTGATTGAACATTTCGCCGTTTCCCCATTTTTTTGTTGATTACGAATCTGAATTTTACGCGACATTTACGCCAGTTTATTTACATTACATACCTGGTTCTTGTAATGGACATCGAACATGACGAAAAGGATCGTCGAATATTATACGAGAATCTTCCTTTATTACAATAATGTACATAAAGTAATTACGATTATGTTTTATTATTCTTTTCTGCGTTGCAAAATCTTCTGTAAACACATACACTATTTTAAACCTCTAAGTCACGTTAAGTTAGACAGGTCGTTCTTGAAACAAGATATTCATACTCATCCATGTTATATCATTTACACATTTTAAATAAAAAGATTACCTGCGGGGTAATTGGATTTTTTATCTCGTAAAAGCATACTTATTTTGTTTCATAGACAAAGAATAAGAAAGGAATATCATTTTTTAACACGTTCTGTTGATATTTCAATGATAGACTGGCAATGCCTGTCTGATATGCGCGAGTGATCTACATATTTCGTAAGATAGAGACAGGGGACCATTCTATTTCAATGACGAAGAAATAAGAACTATTTGCATTATATCGCACAAAATCCACTCCGAGAGTGCCGATGACAGCAAAGGTCTTCTCGCTTCGCGAGCTCAATAACAAACTGGTTTTTTTCTAAAAATAGATTTTACGCACATCTCCATTCGGAACTTCTCAAATAGTTACGGTTTGTCCCGCGTGTAAGTTGTTGAATTCATGGGCAGCGATTTATCAAAAATTACTTTGATTTGTTTTATTTTATTTACATCAAGAAAAACTTTGAAAATATATGTGTAAATAAAGATGAGATTGTTTCACCCTTTCGAATTAGCAATTACGCAAACAAAAGCTGTTAATGTATGCACTATTTTCTTTAGCGCATGAATAATGTAGTGCAAAATATTCGCAGAAACGGCTATGAAAACAAGGACTCGCTCGCTTCGCGAGCCGACTCAAAAATGATACGATATAAATAGTGCCCGTTTGGGAGGATAACGGTTGAAATAGACACCCCTCGAGAAAACCATTGTCAGCCGACACGAAGCAGAGGTTGACATTGGTTTTCGAGGGTTGTCAATATACATTTATCGCATGAAGGTGAGGGAAATGTAAAAATTTATTCTCCCAAGAAAAATCTTATTTCCCGAGGGCTTTGCCTGAGGGAAATATGATATTAATCTTCATATTTCCCGAAAATTCATGCAATAAAAGTTTTATTATACCAAACAACATATGATTATACAAAATACGTCGATTACTAATTTTCTAATAGTTTTTAGACTTGTCGAAAGCAATAAAGTCGTTATTGTTTGGGAATTTTTTTATTGTCTCTTTTTTTTCTTCATAAATTCAAATCATACCGTTGGAATGAAAAATCCCGAGATTTCCGAAGAGGTGAGACAAGTTATCTATTCCCTGGGAGACACGTTTTCGAGGGGTGTCAATTTCAACTGTTACCCTCCCAAACAGGCACTGCATAAAAAAGAAACCTTTGGTTTTTGTCTGATGTCATGCCTGTCTCTCATTGTTAGCCCTCCGATGCTTTGATCTGCGGTGAAATAGAAGGGGTGCCCTGTGTTCTCCTATCCAGGTGAGTGTTTTGGCATGTATTACTACGCAGCTGTAAAACGTAAACAAACGACGTCTGCTGCAAGAAATGAAAAATGATGGAATAAGCTAATCCATTAAATACGAAATTTTTTTGCTTAATTAATTACAATTAATCATATTTTCAGTGAAATTATGCTTTTTTTTTTTTTTTTTTTTTTGACTTGCACTATTGTAGCACGCGGAGAGATAAACCGAATGTAAACTTTTTAACGTCGTTATAGAAAGTTGTCAGATATCTTTTTTATGTAAAGTAATGCGAGAAAAATAATCATTCATTATATACTCGTGTGCGATAGTGAAATTCCACCCTGGGGCCAAGATTCACGTCTAGGGATCTGCAGAGCCTCGTCCTAGACCGTAAATCTAATACCATCCCACACTCGTAATAATGAATGATTCTATTAGAATCAAGTCTTAGAAAATGTTTTTCTCTATGTGCCACTGGCTACAAACCTTCTTAGCCCTTGATACTTAGTATTCTATACTTATATATTTAGACATTTTGCCAATAAACTAATAATGCATACACCAGAATAACTGCTCTTACACCTTTGGTATTTCAACTTATGTCATCTTCAAACCATGTAATTCTTATGAAAATGTGTACTTTAATTAGTAAAATATTTGATTTGGTCGGTCATCCTACGTATAACAACTTTAAAAAAAATACATTGTTTATTTTTTTATGTTTCTTTGTAAATCCTGCTTTTCTGAAACTTTTGTATATAATTCTTCTGCACCTCATGTAACATTATATGTTTTGTGTGAAATAAATGAACTTGAACTTGTGTAAGATGGTGTCTGTGAATTATTATAATTGAATCACACCTGATGAGTAATTATTGTAAAATTAATTTAAAACTCAATTTGACCAATTAACGTCATGGCAAAAGTGTAGGACGGGTTCATCATGCATGTTCAAGTTCAAGTTCTTGAACTTGAACTTGCAAGAACTTGAACTTGGTTATATAACACATAATATAATACATAAATAAATAAAATGGAACAATTTGATGCAATTTTAGTTTTTGTGGAAAGAATTTTCTAAAACGGGGTGCTCGGGAACGCGGCTTGACTAATTAACATCATGGCGGGAAGTGTAGAGCGAGTAAACGATCAGGCAGATTCTTTAATTTGGGTATGCAATAAATGCATGCACTAACGTTTTTATGCCACGACAGATTAGAAGTAAAACTTAAACATTGTTTTGTGAACAATTAACAGATTGTGTTCTACGTCTATGAATGATGCTTGCATAAAACGGGGAAGTTGAATGAGGGAGGCGGGGGGGGGGGGGGCTTCCCAATAGTTTTTTCAAAACAATCTTTTATCTGAAATTCTTATTTTGGACAATGATAGATATTATTATGACATTCGACCTTAGAACAAAATTTAGATATTCGCTGCAGTAAATACCCAATCACTGGTTTGAAAAATAAGTTTGTTATTAGTTTTCAGTCAGCTGCAATTAAAAGATTAGAATTTTTATCCCTGCCCGCACCTCTATTAATATCCAGCCATGCAGTTGGTTTTTTATTTTAATTTAAAAGAATAGGTTAAGAAAGCAATGAAGAAAATTTTCGAACACAGTATAAACAAAAATGATCTAAAAATAGGTTCAACATATTAAGCATTGTATCATATTAATGTGCAAAGTGTTAATTCCCGCGCTTGTGCGCGATATCATCTAGTTTTTTTTTAATTTATCAGACATGGACGTGGTCACAAGATAAACCCGACCAATGTGAACTACCGGGCCAACCTGTGGGCCCTCCAGCAGGTCGGCTGTACCCACCTCCTGGTCACCACCGCGTGTGGCTCCCTACAGCCGGACATGCATCCCGCAGACATTGTGGTCATTGACCAGTTCATTGACAGGTGAGGGGCACCTTTTTAGTCTTGGGAATAGAAACTGGAGGTCTTGTTTTTATTATTGATAACAGATTTATAATGGATAAATTACAGTTTTGTAATGTTATACAAATATTATAGAAATTACATGTAAACAATGATTTCGAGACGCAGATTTTGAGTGTTCTTGAATAGCAGTATTTGTTCTTCGTGTGTGAAGTACATGCATGTACTTTTACATAGAACTCAGAAACGCCAGCAGACATTTTTTGATGGGAAACCAATATCTCCTCTAGGCCTTTGTCATATACCAATGGCGGAGCCGTTTTGTCCCAGAACAAGAAAGGTGTAGGAATAAGGAATTACTCACTTACTTTAAAACATTGAATACATCGTGGTATAAGTTTATATAGAAATATCTCTGTTCAAACATGTATTACTTTATTCACAAGAATACCTCTCTAATTGCAGATTTTATACAACTGTGCCAAAGAGCTTGGTATATCCTGCCATGAGAAGGGAACCATCTTGACGATCGAGGGTCCACGCTTCTCCTCGCGGGCAGAGAGCAAGCTGTGGAACTCCTGGGGGGCACACTGCATTAACATGACAACAGTACCCGAGGTCTCCATCATCATTTACTTTATGTTCTAATTCAAAAAATCTCAAACGAACATAAAATATTTATTTAGCGCATTTATTCAATAAGATACATAAATATCGCGTATTCTCTGTCCCATTCTCTTAAAACAGAACTTGAAATCTGCAACAAAAAACATCATGTAATGCAGATTACTACTTAATAAAATCAACCCATAACACATGCATGTATATAAGCATCAATGGGTGGGCGGGTGTGTGCGAAACGTGCAAACAGCGCACAGTCTTGAGCTCGAATGACTTAAAACCACATATCATGCCAGTCATGCTCTACATAACCGGTCTAACCAGTATTACTACGCGTAACTACCCCTGATAAACAAACTATAAATAGACAAACACGTGTTCGATAAAACCTTGCTATATCTTTCAACCTGCATTAAATATCTCTCTCTCTCTACCACAATCGTACCATCTAGTGGTATATTCCTCTTGATTTATCTGTTCTCCCCTCGTCTCCTTTCTATTTTCACTTTCTGAATTACGACCAAAAGAAACAAAATGACAACATAAAAACAGGTAGTGAGTTTGTTTAATCTAATGAAATTATGAAACAATGAATAAATGATTATTCAATAAATAAAAAATTATTACTCCAGGTGATCCTGGCCAAGGAGCTAGGCTTGTGTTATGCAGCACTGGCCCTGGTAACAGACTACGACAGCTGGAAAGATGACGAGGAAGCGGTGAGTTTAATCTTGTAAAATAATACATGTACCCTGGTAATTCAGATTATGACGAGGAAGCGGTGAGTTATGTAAGGAATAAGGAATCATTCTTTGAGTATTATGAGGTGATAATTTCGGTCTGGACGTGGTCAAATCCAGTAAAGCCCGAATGATTCCTTATTAATTATATTTATATAATTTTCAGCAATTACACGATTAAATATTAGAATATTGACATATGTTATTTTCATTTTTTTTTATGCAAAGCCCGCTTGTGCCCTAACAATACGTCATTTGAATTTATTAGACTTTACATAACTAAATCGATTAGTAGTGTTATCACATAAACAGACACAGATGTGTATGTTAAGTAGTAATCCAGATTTGTGCAGTGTATACTAGGGTCTTGCATATAAAACATTTATTTTTTCTGTAAGTACTTTTTTTTCATTCAACGAAAATAAATTATTATTAAAGAATTCAATTGTTGTCTGTGAACAGGCATGTACAGTAGTAAAGTGTTTATGGATGCTGCAATAAAACATTGAGAGGTTTGAATATATTTGGCTTTGTACATATAAATCGAAGTAGTTGATATATTTGGTAAAGGTGAATGTACAAAATGTGAGGAAAACGTTCAAGACCAACGCTGCCGACGCCACAGCTGTGATCCTGAAGGCGATCCCACAGATCGTTAAGGAGGACTGGGCAGCTACAATAGAAGAAAACAAGGTAAAAGGGAGATAACTTAACAGAGGGGAGTCTGTGTACCAAGGGGCATAACTTTTGTATCGTAATGTTTGATAATACATTTAATACTTTCTTCTTATAAAATTTCGTATTTTTTTCTAGAAATTTGTCAAGATGAATACGCTTCTTCCCCATTGCAACTAGAAGTCAAAGAATTGGTGGTGCATTTATGTTGTGTATACATGTATGTAAAAATAAGCTGGTACTCATGCATGTAATGAAATGCTCTGACACATAAATTAATGTAAACCTCATATTTTATGCCTTTTGTTTTGTGATTTTATGTATAATACATGTAACTCGATTATCAATTTTAATTTATTTACAACACAACAAAGTTGATAATTATTCCACGATGAATTATGTAGGTTTCGGTATTTTAAAGAACGTGGGGGAATAAGCCGAGGCATAAAACCACACAAGTCCATTTGAAAAGCCCCCCAAAACATTTTCATGCAAATATCAGTTTTGTTACATTTATTAAACATATGTAATCATTTGCATTCAGTATTGCCAAAACATTCATAAACTGATTTCAGATTTAATTGATATGAAGACATCAAAATATGTATATGCTAATTGAACAACAAAATGCTAATGAAATCGAATGTTCAGACTAGATTTTTTATAGAGTGGGTCATCATACAATTTTTTTTAAAGAACGCATATTGATAAAACATGTAATTGTCTATCTTTTTTAATTTAAAAAAAAATGGTACCAAGACCAACTCTATGGTAAAAAGCAAGTTTTCTTCATGATCATCAAATGGCCAAGACCGAATTATGATTGCGCAATACTAAATTGAGTTGTTATTTAAATGGATTCAAACATGTGATTCCGTGGTGTAGCGGTTGGCGAGGAGTTCTTTGAAATAAGTATGTTGAAGAAGGTGTTCGATTCCGTGTTGTAAATATTTTTTATATCTTTGTTTACTTTGTTTAAATTCGAAAAACTCATTTGATGTAAAGAAAGTAAAATTGCGTTATTATGAATTAAACACATGCACGTCATCATTTTATAGATTTTTAGTTAATGCTAAATCAGGTTTTTAAGGTCTTCCGTTTCCAACGGAAGACCTTTTTGTTTTCGTACGATTTCTTATTAAGGTCTTCCGTTTCCAACGGAAGACCTTTTTGTTTTCGTACGATTTCTTATTAAGGTCTTCCGTTTCCAACGGAAGACCTTTTTGTTTTCGTACGATTTCTTATTATTATTATTTTTTTCCACAAATTTTGTGCACGCGATTTCTCGAAAACTATTCGACCGATTTCAACCATTTTTTCACAGAAGATGAGACTTGAGATAAACTTCATACATTTTTAATATTTTTCCTGTCGTCACTTCCGGTACCGATTTATCGGCCATTTTGCACATTTTTACGACCTTTTTTGTGCAGAGTTGATCTCAGAAACTATCAGAGATATGAATATGAAACTTTCAGGATAGGTAGTCCATAGTTTGAAGTTGTGCCTATTGTTTTCGTTTTACGCAAGTGGCGCCATTTCTTGGAGCTCGCTAGGGCTCGAAAATTGGGTACGAATTTCAAATCAAAATTTTCACACATTTTGATCTATATCTTTTTATCAGTTGATATTTTGTTAAGACATATATAACAAAAGTGATAGAGTACCAAAAGTTCTTTCCAACAAAATCAAGAAAAAGGGGCTGGCCCCTTTAATTAGGGGCCAATAGACTCGTAAACTCTATTACAAATAACTTAAAAACGATAAAGATTTTGTAATGCATTATAGAAGCAAAGTTGTTGATCGTAACAATATCTATCAGAAAAAATCATTGCCACGCCCATTTATGACGTAATTAGGGATTTTTAGGGGCCAAAGTTCTCAAACTTTGACACAATATATCTAGAGAACGAGACATATTTTGTTAAGCATTTTAGAAGAGAAAATGCTTGTATTGATAATTTAAATCGATTTCACTAATCAAAACACAAATGGCTGTCCCCATTAAGGATCTACAGGGCTGGCCCCTAAAATATTCAATCATTTGTATCTCAAAAATGAACAACAATTTGAGATGGGTGTAAGAACAAAAAATGTTAGTATTATTGAGACCTTTCATATGAAATTAACAAAAAGGGGCTGGCCCCTTAAATTAGGGGCCAAGACACTCTTAAAGTCTTTTACACATAACTTAAAAACGATCAAGATTTTGTAATGCATTATAGATGCAAAGTTGTTGATCGTTTGTATAAGTTTGTAAAACTCATTGCCACACCCATTGATGACATAATTAGGGATAATAAGGAACTAAAATCTTAAATCTTAAATGTGCTGAATGTGAAAAAGCAAAACACTTTGTTAAGCATTGTAAAGGATATTGACAATCGTATACATTATCTGAAAGGAAGGGGTTGAGGGGGAATTCTGAAATTTCATTAATTTTGTAAATGTGTCGTTTAAGAAATTGAACGGAAGACCTACTCGTTACTCGTAACGAGATCGTATCTAGTTATTATTATTTTTTTCCACAAATTTTGTGCACGCGATTTCTCGAAAACTATTCGACCGATTTCAACCATTTTTTCACAGAAGATGAGACTTGAGATAAACTTCATACATTTTTAATATTTTTCCTGTCGTCACTTCCGGTACCGATTTATCGGCCATTTTGCACATTTTTACGACCTTTTTTGTGCAGAGTTGATCTCAGAAACTATCAGAGATATGAATATGAAACTTTCAGGATAGGTAGTCCATAGTTTGAAGTTGTGCCTATTGTTTTCGTTTTACGCAAGTGGCGCCATTTCTTGGAGCTCGCTAGGGCTCGAAAATTGGGTACGAATTTCAAATCAAAATTTTCACACATTTTGATCTATATCTTTTTATCAGTTGATATTTTGTTAAGACATATATAACAAAAGTGATAGAGTACCAAAAGTTCTTTCCAACAAAATCAAGAAAAAGGGGCTGGCCCCTTTAATTAGGGGCCAATAGACTCGTAAACTCTATTACAAATAACTTAAAAACGATAAAGATTTTGTAATGCATTATAGAAGCAAAGTTGTTGATCGTAACAATATCTATCAGAAAAATCATTGCCACGCCCATTTATGACGTAATTAGGGATTTTTAGGGGCCAAAGTTCTCAAACTTTGACACAATATATCTAGAGAACGAGACATATTTTGTTAAGCATTTTAGAAGAGAAAATGCTTGTATTGATAATTTAAATCGATTCCACTAATCAAAACACAAATGGCTGTCCCCATTAAGGATCTACAGGGCTGGCCCCTAAAATATTCAATCATTTGTATCTCAAAAATGAACAACAATTTGAGATGGGTGTAAGAACAAAAAATGTTAGTATTATTGAGACCTTTCATATGAAATTAACAAAAAGGGGCTGGCCCCTTAAATTAGGGGCCAAGACACTCTTAAAGTCTTTTACACATAACTTAAAAACGATCAAGATTTTGTAATGCATTATAGATGCAAAGTTGTTGATCGTTTGTATAAGTTTGTAAAACTCATTGCCACACCCATTGATGACATAATTAGGGATAATAAGGAACTAAAATCTTAAATCTTAAATGTGCTGAATGTGAAAAAGCAAAACACTTTGTTAAGCATTGTAAAGGATATTGACAATCGTATACATTATCTGAAAGGAAGGGGTTGAGGGGGAATTCTGAAATTTCATTAATTTTGTAAATGTGTCGTTTAAGAAATTGAACGGAAGACCTACTCGTTACTCGTAACGAGATCGTATCTAGTTAAGGTCTTCCGTTTCCAACGGAAGACCTTTTTGTTTTCGTACGATTTCTTATTATTATTATTTTTTTCCACAAATTTTGTGCACGCGATTTCTCGAAAACTATTCGACCGATTTCAACCATTTTTTCACAGAAGATGAGACTTGAGATAAACTTCATACATTTTTAATATTTTTCCTGTCGTCACTTCCGGTACCGATTTATCGGCCATTTTGCACATTTTTACGACCTTTTTTGTGCAGAGTTGATCTCAGAAACTATCAGAGATATGACTATGAAATTTTCAGGATAGGTAGTCTATAGTTTGAAGTTGTGCACTATTGTGTTGTTTTGCGCCAGTGGCGCTATTTCTTGGAGCTCGCCTAGGCACGAAAATTGGGTACGAATTTTCATTCAAAATTTTCAAAGTTTTGATCTGTATCTTTTTATCAGTTGATATTTTGCTAAGACATATATTACAAAAGTGGTAGATAATCATAAGTTCTTTCCAACAAAATCAAGAAAAAAGGGGCTGACCCCTTTTTAAGGGGGCCAAGAGACTTGTAAACACTATTACAAATAACTTAAAAACGATAAAAATATTGTAATCCATTATAGAAGCAAAGTTGTTGATAATACCAATATATATTAGAAAAGATCATTGCAATGCCCCTTTATTACGTAATATGGGATTTTTAGGGGCCGAAGTACTTAAACTTGGACGCAATATATCTAGAGAAGTAGACATATTTTGTTAGACATCATAGAAAAGAAAATGTTTGTATTCATGATTTAAATCGATTCCACTTATCAAAACACCAATGTATGTCCCCATTAGGGATCCACAGGGCTGGCCCCTAAAATATTCAAACATTTGTATCTCAAAAATGAACAACAATTTAAGATGGTTATCTATGGTGGCATATCTCTGCCCCTTGTGTGCAAGTTATCTTTCTATCAAATATGTTGACATTTTATTCACGGCCAAGTTTGAGCAAAGCTGATCTAAAAAGACTATCAGAAATATGACAATAAAATCTTTAGGACAGGTAGTCTATAGTTTGAAGTTGTGCAATATTAGGCACGAAACTTGGGTACAAAATTTCTTTTAAAATTTTTATACGGCACGCGATTTCTCAAACACTATTTGGCCGAGTTCAACCATTTTCTTCACAGAAGATGAAGCTTAATGAACACTTAAAACATTTTTGAGATTTTTTGTCGTCACTTCCGGTACCGATTTATCGGCCAAATTGTAATTTTTATGGTCTAGTTATTATTCTTTTTTTGTCTTACAAATTTTGTGCAGTCGATTTCTCGGAGTTGGCTCTTTCGATTTCTTTCAAATTTTCAGGGATTATTCCCCGTCATTTGAAGTTTATACCTCCGCGACAATTTTTCCAAATTCACTTCCGGTCGGAAGTTATCGTCGTTAAACGATTTTTAAAAGTCAATTTTGTCTGCGACGTTTCTCAAAAACGAGTAAAGATTTAGAGCTGAAATTTTCACAGATGATATATCTATCGTTTTTGTAGTGTACCTCGGTCAAGAAAATGTCCTCCGTCACTTCCGGTCGTCACCGGGAGGAAATTTCAAAAATCGAATTTTTCAAGTTTATTGTTTTAAAATAATTTTCTGTAATGTTGATAGTGACCTTTTTACTGATTCAGAATATGTAATTTGTTTTTAAATCGATCAACGCATTCTCGAGATATTAAGCGTCAAAGTCCTGAAGCGAGAGTCCGAGTAGCTCAGTCGTTATGGTCGTGGACAGTGCCCAGGCGACCCGGGTTCAAGCCTCGAGTGCCGCAAAATTTTTTTTTGTATTTTTTGCGGAGACTTACGATTTTATGTTTAGAATGATGGGTTTTATCTCATTTATTTAAAAATCGGACGGAAGACCCACTCGTTGCTCGCAACGAGAACGATCTAGTTATTATTATTTTTTTCCACAAATTTTGTGCACGCGATTTCTCGAAAACTATTCGACCGATTTCAACCATTTTTTCACAGAAGATGAGACTTGAGATAAACTTCATACATTTTTAATATTTTTCCTGTCGTCACTTCCGGTACCGATTTATCGGCCATTTTGCACATTTTTACGACCTTTTTTGTGCAGAGTTGATCTCAGAAACTATCAGAGATATGACTATGAAATTTTCAGGATAGGTAGTCTATAGTTTGAAGTTGTGCACTATTGTGTTGTTTTGCGCCAGTGGCGCTATTTCTTGGAGCTCGCCTAGGCACGAAAATTGGGTACGAATTTTCATTCAAAATTTTCAAAGTTTTGATCTGTATCTTTTTATCAGTTGATATTTTGCTAAGACATATATTACAAAAGTGGTAGATAATCATAAGTTCTTTCCAACAAAATCAAGAAAAAAGGGGCTGACCCCTTTTTAAGGGGGCCAAGAGACTTGTAAACACTATTACAAATAACTTAAAAACGATAAAAATATTGTAATCCATTATAGAAGCAAAGTTGTTGATAATACCAATATATATTAGAAAAGATCATTGCAATGCCCCTTTATTACGTAATATGGGATTTTTAGGGGCCGAAGTACTTAAACTTGGACGCAATATATCTAGAGAAGTAGACATATTTTGTTAGACATCATAGAAAAGAAAATGTTTGTATTCATGATTTAAATCGATTCCACTTATCAAAACACCAATGTATGTCCCCATTAGGGATCCACAGGGCTGGCCCCTAAAATATTCAAACATTTGTATCTCAAAAATGAACAACAATTTAAGATGGTTATCTATGGTGGCATATCTCTGCCCCTTGTGTGCAAGTTATCTTTCTATCAAATATGTTGACATTTTATTCACGGCCAAGTTTGAGCAAAGCTGATCTAAAAAGACTATCAGAAATATGACAGTGTCAGCATTTGCTCCAGGCTCAGGAACCCCCTGATCAAGATGGAAATTGAGCTCCATGTCATCTACTGGCAGCTTGATGTCCATACACAGGTCGTACAGCTTGAACACAGCTGTGATTATTTGAACACTTTTGGCAGGTCTAAATAAAAGCATCCCTCCAGATTTATGTATGCACCTGAAAGTAAACAAAGTAGGTTTCCTCACTGATTCTTGGGTTTGACCCCGTTGAAAATCGTATGATTGTATAAGGAAAAAAAAGTATGGATATTTTTAAATCCCGTAGGTCATCGTTGTTCATGAGTAATCATTAACTAAATCTGGATTTGCAAACACCAAGAGCCCGTTCAACAACAACGCTTGTTTTGCTGTGGGTGGAGTTGTAATTTTCCTCTGCCTTGCTGCTCGGGTTGGCTTTTGGGGTCATCGTGTAACTTCGCAATGCATATGCCGAGTCTCCAAGAAGCCAACCGTCAACTTTGTGGATAGATGGGAATATAGGATCTCTTATGATTTGCTATGGTATAGTGTTTTTATCATACGAGCCACCGACATGGTTAAAATATACTAAATTTTTAATTTATCATGTGGCAGTAAACCGAATCCGAGATCCACAACTCAAAATTCTATTTTCGATTTATTTAAGACGAAAGTCAAGCTCGGGTCTTTTCACCCCCCTCCAGACACAAACACGCATCAAATGACATCGCACCGTTACCAAACTGAATAGTCAGACATCTTACACGTGGTTTTTTTTTATCTCATACAAAAACTCAGCTCCTCTCCCGGGCGGAAACGCCCCAAATTCAAAGACAAATTCGGAAATTATTTCGCGTCAGCCATGTTTTGAGACACCTGCCAAGGCTGGGTGTTCTAATCTCGCCGGAGCCAAGATTTCTTCTTTCTCTCTATTTCTTTCTCTCCTTTTTATTTAATTTTTCTAACTAAAATATTCAACATAAAAGGATTGTTGGACTGTAGTACAAGTTGAATAACACTCTTCAATTAATATTTAGACAAAAACAGTCTTTTATCAGTTTATTAATTATCACGGTCTTCCGTCTTCCTTCCATTCTTATTGTTATTAGTCTTCCGTTTCCAAAGAAAAACCCTCTTTTTTTCTTCGGTTTCTTTTTATTACAGGTCTTTAGACTTGTTATTAGATCAGAAGACCTCTTATTTTTAAAATATGAAATAAAATTGGGCTGGTCCTTCAAATTAGGGATCCAACAGGGTGTGTAATCCTTCATCCAACGCTCTTTTAGATCACATCTGCATTTCCTGATATGTTTTGTTGATGAAGATAAAAGGCAAGGTCATTTCCTCTTCTAAAAATCGGACGGAAGACCTCCTCGTTGCTCGCAACGAGATCGAATCTAGTTTTTAGTATTATTTCTAAAAATAAACATGTTACTTTGTTGAGGGGGTACAAATTATGGACTTAAAGACAAAAGATAGGAATTCTTTATTCTATGTACACGCACATAATAAATTCTCTGGAGATATGTAAGCATAGGAATAAAAAGATTTGAAGTTAATACACATATCATACTAAATCCGTGATTGTCATTTGAAACATACTAGTGATAGGGTTGTGGCCACTCGTGGGCATATGCCTCGGCTTATTCCCTCAGGTTCTTTACAGCGAATTTTGTATGTGTTGATAATTTTAATTTTTACAATAAACAAATAAATCTGCTGTGGATTACTTTGTACTTAAACAAAGCCAAAATAGGTTACTTTTGTTACGGGGGTGGGGGGGGGGGGGGCTCTCTCCCGTGCTGGACCTAATACTGGGCCAACCCTGAGATTATCTCTTGTTGTTAGACCCAGCCTCATTAAACTTTCAACAAACCAAAATTCGTTATTGTTATCAATCTTTTATGTAGTTCCTTCTGACATATTTTATTTTTAGCAATAAAAATTTGCATTATGAATTCTTAATTAAAGTAGTCATTATGCATATTTTTATTGCTAGAATTAAAAATATGTCAGAAGGACAGTAGACTTTGCATGGAATAAACTTTTACATGAGTTTGGGATGTATCAACACCAAAGGTCTGATTACAACTGACGCTAGTCTACAGCTCAAAATCTTACCTAGTAACTGAATGAAAGGATTAACACAAATATATACATGTACACAAAAGTTTACACGATTAATAGATTAACTGTACATCTCTAGTTCTACATCATGTGCGTTAGAAAGTTTAACACAGTTGTTGAAATGTCAAAACAGTTTTTGTAACAGTTAACACAGTGTCCGGAGAAATAAATTTACACGATGATTGCAAACAGTCAGACAGATTCACACCGTGACACATTTATTTCTTGTTTTATGATATTTTTTTCGAGCTGTTTATTTGGGGCTTAATTTTGCTTAACCTTGATTTTGTAACATTTGAAAATACAAATGTACTTTTGTTTTAGAGTTTGTGAAGTTTTTAGTAAAAATTGAAATTCTTTGTTTGCTTTTAAAAAAGAAGCACTTTATTTTCAAATATAACGGTTAAAATTAAATTTGCCAAATACCAAATGAAATTACATGTACTTTTCATGCATACAATCTTATGAACACCACAAACCCTCAACCCCCTTTTAAGGTATCAGATGTGGAATTGACCAAAAATGATGCCTGGCGAGGTATATATTCCATATACTCATACAGGTATTGGTATGTAGTTTTTTAAAATAGAATTTTTTCCTGCCATATCACCATAGGGAAGTAAGTCTAGCGCTGCAAATCATGCACAGTTAAATGCTATTTTTCTTTGATGAAGACATGTTTAAACATGATCAATATTTAAGAATTAAAAATTGCCGACATATTTTAATAACAATAATACAGTTAATTTTTTTCCCCGAGAATTCTTACAATGACCATGACGACTTGTATTTTTAGAATTAAAAATCTAAATTGTTGAGTTTTTTCATTCAGCAAAATGTCTGCATGAAAAAAATATTGTTACCATTACAGAATTAATTCCGAACCCTTAACTCATAGAAAACAATATTTATTGCATTGTATTTTAATCAAAATTGTATAATAATTCTTTTTCATCAAACAAAAGAATAAGTCAGTAATAAACAGAATCCCGAGCTCTCAGGCTCAATAGTACATCCGATAAATTAAATGTGCAATTGATACCGACTTGCATGTAAAATTGGATCATTGAATAGAATTTCATATTGATACGATAAGGCCATTGCAAGTGTTTGTTTTGTTTAGCGTCCACCCAAAACTCAAAAACCTATCTTTCTATCAGGAAAAAACTTACAAAGAAAAAATGAAGAGTGATAGACCTTGCCTGAAATGATTTTAGATGAGGAAATATACAAAACAAGCAGTCACAAATACCATTTGTAATTGTTCGTCCAATGGTGCTCCCTTCTCCATTTAGAAAACCAAAACCGTCAGGTTTCAATATTTTAGTATAAAGTAATTTTTCAAACGCCAATCCACCCCCACCCCACCCCCAGTCACTGGATCTTTCCAAACTGGGCAGGATATTTCAAACTTTTTCTGTAGTTCTCTTTGACCCTCAAAAATCTGTGTAAATGCACTTGCTTTTTCAATTTCTTTCTCATTTCTTATATCAAATACACAGATTAATACATGATTATTCTTTAATGAATCAATGTATTAACCTCTGGACAATTACCAGCCTACCTCAACTCCCGAATCCCTGGGTGCAGTAGCAGAAGAATATAAAAAACACAAAGTATATGTATTTGTTTTTCGAACAGCACATATTTTACTAGTTATAGAGGGTTCCATTTTTATACTGCCCCTCACCAGTACCTAACATTTATAACAAGAAAATTGATAAATGATGTGAAAAATAGTTTCCATTTATAATGTTGTTATAATTTAATATTTAATTTCCGACATCCCGACATATGAAAAAACGTTCTAATTTTATGAACAACCATTTGTGTGGGTTTTTTCTTTTTAATTTTTACATCTCAAAACCAATCGGTCAGCGGACGCTAAACATAGCAACAATTACTCTCTCTAACTACAAGAGTTTTACGATATTATGCCAACAATTAGCCCAACATTGGCCCCATAATACATAACCAACTATCAATATTTCATGTTGGACAATCGTTGGTCCAATAAAGATAACCCAACGGCGATAATACAACCATATTGTGAGATTGGGCCAACGATGTGCTGCTATCTGGGTCTGACGCGGACTTGAGGGAAGCCAACAATATCATCCGTACTTACAATGAGGCCCTCACCAAAAACCTACAAAATACACAGGAAAAGAAATTCGTCCGTGATAATGTCAGTTTAAAATCTAACAGCAGGACAAACAACATTACTAACGTGTCTCGGAAGAAAACCAAAGCATCCCCCGTTCTAGACGCTTTGTACGGAAAGCATTTCCAACCACAGACGGGGAAAATTTTAACGCCAAGGTTTGTCCTGTACTGAACGTTTCTAGTGTATCTCTTATCGAATCTAAAACATCACTACTTTCCAAAGGCCTAAACTTTTGCCCTACACCCCGGGAAGTAAACGAAAGGGCTGTAAGAGAGGACACTAGGGCATTTTTCCGTAGACTTAAACTGAAAGAACATTTCTCTAGAAAAGACTCCAGTTCTGATGTAGGTGACAAGGCCCAAACTTCTTTACAAGACCTTGAAAACCATAAACTGTACAGGCCTAAGAGCAGCTGGGAACCAGCCCCTGGCAAATGTGGAGCCTTAGAATCGTATATAGAAGCTGTCGAGTCAGACATCGAGAAACTCCTTTCCAAACAACATAGACACTCGGATAATCTAAATAAAGAAGAACGATCAGCGTTACAAATCCTGCAGAACCGGGAAGACATCGTCATTAAAAGAGCAGATAAAGGGTCAACAATTGTTGTGATGGATCAAAACAAATATCTTGCAGAAGCATACAGACAATTATCAGATGAACGTTTTTACCAAAAGCTTGACACTGATCCTACAGATGACTTCTCAGATGCTATCACCAAAACATTTGATACTATGTTTGAAAATAATGAAATTAGTTACAATGTGTACACTACCCTTCTTCCTATCAACTGTAAGCCCGACCAGTTTTATGTTCTTCCAAAAATTCACAAACCTGGAATGCCAGGACGTCCCATAGTAAGTGCCATTGGACATCCCACTGAAAAAAATTTCAGAATTTATCGACCTTCATCTCCGTCCACATGTTGAAAATTTACCGTCATATCTTAAAGACACAACAGATTATCTTAACAAAACGCCATCTTCAAACCTTCCAGATAATACTATTCTCGTGACGATGGATGTTACATCCCTCTACACCAACATCCCGCATGACGAAGGTATTGCAGCCTGTAAAGAAGTATGGAACGCTAGGGAGGTTCAGATCCCTTCAACTGAATCTCTCACCAAGCTCCTAGAGCATGTTCTAAAATTCAATAATTATATGTTCAATGGAGAACATTACCTTCAAGTCAGTGGCACTGCTATGGGCACTAAAATGGCACCATCTTATGCCAATATATTCATGGGTAATCTAGAGCGCAACCTACTAACACAGTCACCTTTCAAACCTCTTATTTGGTTGCGCTTCATAGACGACATCGAAATGAAGTGGGTTGAAAACGGAAACAACCTCGATGATTTTATCACCTTTGTCAATTCTTTCCATCATTCTATCAAATTTACGACTGAAATTTCCTCATTCAACAATACGTTTCTTGACACTACTTCAACTTTAATCGATGGTAAACTCGATTTCAATCTTCATACTAAACCTACAGATTCCCACCTCTATTTACCGTAATGACGTCTAGCTGCCACCCACCTCATACGTTTAGAGGCATACCAAAAGGCCTAGCCACCAGAGTCAGACGTATTTGTTCAACTCAAGAACTATACTCTGAGCAAAGTAAACTCATAAAATCCCACTTATGTGCCAGGGGCTACAGCTCGCACTCTGTACAAAATGCAATTGATAATTTAGCTAAAGAGGACCGATTATCCCTTTTAAAATACAAACCTAAACATAGGTAATCACAGATTACAAAGCTCACCGAGACGAGGCATCACCTTTATGAGGAATCATCTTTATGAGACCACCTTTATCATATTCTTTGAAAATCATAGTTAATAATGATCTTGGATATACATGGATACTGTTTTGACACAATATCGTATAACTATATCATATGTTAAAAAATTGTATAATAATCATATGTTCATTTCATAGGGTATTATATGATACAATGTTTATCAATACAATAATATAAAATACGATATTGCATCCAATGATACCTACAATATATATCATATAAACCAATAAAATACTGTAATAAATAATGATGAAATATGATATTGTAACATATGATATGACATTGTATCTTGTTATACATTATTGTATTTGATCACATAATACAATATCATAATATATTATGATATTGATATTACATGATACAATATAATAATATATGATACAATATCATATCACATAATACATCACAATATTGTAACATATGATATTATATTGTATAATATTAAAGTATGATATTGTATTGTATGATATTGTATCATATTTGATACATAATAGGATATTGTATCATATGATACAATAAAATTATACAACATTGTATCATATCAATTGATACAATATCATGTGATATAGTACTATATTATATCATACAATATCACATTATACTATATTGTATTATATGATACAATATCACATTATACAATTATATCATATAATACATTTTCATGTGATATAATAATATATTATATAAACCAATATGATATTATACAATATCGTATCATATGATACGATATATATTATACAATATCATATGATACAATATTATATGTTGCAATATCATATGAAACAATAGCATGTGATAAAATAGTATATAATACAATATTGTATCATAATAAACAATACTATACATAACAATATCATGATACAATATCATATCATAATGTACAAAAAAGTGATACAATATCATATCGTATCATATAACTTTTTACAATATGATATAATATTGTACCATATAAAACAATAGTGTATCATATCATACAATACTATATCATAGGAATCATATTATATCATTTAACAACGATCACATCTATCAAGCAAGTTTGAGATATGGAAGAATTTTTTTAGCATCCTTGATAATGGAGATCTGCATCTGAAGCTACCTCTGCGGTTCATTAATATTATAGTTCAATCAACTATGCAAGTTTGAAATAGTACTAATATTTATTAAACATGTGACCTGTTCCAAAAAACTTAACCTAATCCAGCATCCGAAACCTATGGCTCAGATTCAGCATTCAAGACTGTCAGGTGCATCAGTATCATAAGACGCATCATCCATGCAAGTTTTATGAAGTTAGGACCAGTTATAACTATGATATAATCATCAGAGGGCACCTGCTCCAAAAACTTTAACAAGCTCTTAAAACCTTAACCTCCTTCAGCATCCGAAACTTATGGCTCAGATTCAGCATTCCTGCCTGTCAGGTGCATCAGTATAATAAGATGCACCATCCATGTAAGTTTGGTGAAGTTAGGACCAGTAATAACTAAGATATAATCATCAGAGGGCACCTGCTCCAAAAACTTTAACAAGCTCTTAAAACCTTAACCTCCTTCAGCATCCAAAACCATGGCTCAGATTCAGCATTCATGCCTGTCAGGTGCATCAGTATTATAAGACGCACCATCCATGTAAGTTTGGTGAAGTTAGGACCAGTAATAACTAAGATATAATCATCAAAGGGCACCTGCTCCAAAACATTTAACCAGCTCTTAAAACCTTAACCTCATCCAGCATCCGAAACCTATGGCTCAGATTCAGCATTCCTGCCTGTCAGAGGCATCAGTATCATAAGACGCATCATCTATGCAAGTTTAGTGAAGTTAGGACCAGTAATAACCAAGATATAATCATCAAAGGGCACCTGCTCCAAAAACTTTAACCAGCTCTAAAAACCTTAACCTCATCCAGCATCTGAAACCTATGGCTCAGATTCAGCATTAAAGCATGTCTGGTGCATCAGTATCATAAGATGCACCATCCATGCAAGTTTGGTAAAGTTAGGACCAGTAGTAACTTAGAAATTGCTATCAAAGGGCACCTGCACCAAAAACTTTAACCTGCTCCAAAAACCTTAACCTCCTCCAGCATCTGAAACTCATGGCCCTGATTCAGCATCCAAGTCTTTCAAGTCCATAAGTAGGTCAAGATGCATCATCCATGCAAGTTTGGTGAAGATAGGACAAGTAATAACTTAGATACAGGACCTGCAACAAAAACTTTAACCAGGTCCGGACGCCGACGCCGACGCCGAGGGTATAGCATAAGCTCCCCCCGACTTTGTCGCGGTGAGCTAAAAATCCAAGAGCGTAATTTTTTTTGCTGCCGTACGAACCACGTTTGCTTTATCTATTGATAATTATTCCACGATGAATTATGTATAATTATGTTGGTTTAAGCAGACATTTTCAGAGTTTTCACCGATACCAAGCACAATCACAAAGATATTGTATCATGATATTGTTATGTATAGTATTGTTTATTATGATACAATATTGCATAATATGATATTGTATAATATACTATTTTATCACATGCTATTGTTTCATATGATATTGCAACATATAATATTGTATCATATGATATGATATTGTAAAATATATATTGTATCATATGATACGATATTGTATAATATGATATTGGTTTATATAATATATTATTATATTACATGAACATATATTATATGATATTGAATAATGTGACATTGTATCATATAATACAATATAGTATAATATGATATTGTATGATATAATATAGTACTATACCACATGATATTGTATCAATTGATATGATACAATGTTGTATCTAATTTTATTGTATCATATGATACAGTATCCTATTGTGTATCAAATATAATACAATATCATACAATACAATATCATACTATAATATTATACAACATAATATCATATGTTACAATATTGTGATGTATTATGTGATATGATATTGTATCATATATTATAATATTGTATCATATAATATCAATATCATCATATATTATGATATTGTATTATGTGATCAAATACAATAATGTATAGCAAGATACAATGTCATATCATATGTTACAATATCATATTTCATCATTATTTATTACAGTATTTTATTGGTTTATATGATATATATTGTAGGTATCATAAGGTGCAATATCGTATTTTATATTATTGTATTGATAAACATTGTATCATATAATACCCTATGAAATGAACATATGATTATTATACAATTTTTTAACATATGATATTGTTATACGATATTGTGTCAAAACAGTATCCATGTATATCCAAGATCATTATTAACTATGATTTTCAAAGAATATGATAATGGTGGTCTCATTAAGGTGATTTCTCATAAAGGTGATGCCTCGTCTCGGTGAGCTTTGTAATCTGTGATTACCTATGTTTAGTTATACTGTCTTTCGTTAATATTTAAGTGCAATAGTTTTAGTGTAGTTTGTGTGTTTTAGTGACTTAGTGATTTTACGGACTTATCATTACTTTTTGGAACTTTTACTCTTGTTTTAAAACTTTAACAATGTCTAGGGGCGATTCGCCCAGAGACAAGAACTTAGGCTCAGAAACAATGGCCGTCAATGGCAATGATCATAAATATCAAACTCTTAAATAAATAAAGAAGATGGGGAAATAAGGCGTGTAAATTCCTATATAAGGATAGATAAGACACTGTAAAATCAACAAATCTGATTATCCTTTATTATTTAAAATTATTAAAATAATTAAATAATTAATAAAATAATTAAAGAAACGTGTCATTTTTCAAAGCATTATGCTATATTAATTCCTATTCACTATCCTACCTACATTCCATTGTGTTTTGAAGTGTACTTTTGTTGTTATTAACTGTTATATAAGGACCCCATTTGAAATAATCTTTTTAACATATTTTACCTGATTAAAATGAAATGAAATGAAAACAATGTATATTTAACATAACATCGATTAGCAACCCTTAAATATGTTAGATACTTTGAATAGATTGATTTAAACTGGCGTATGCGTGTCAGAACCTCCAAATAGTGTCATTTTTAGAACATCAATCGCTTTTCTTTTATAGAGTGGGTCTCGGCTCCATATTTTTGTAATAGTCTATAAAAGGATTAATGGAAATCAAACCGACGTCAATTAGACGTGGAGAGATGACTCACTATACTTTAAAAATGTCATTTTGTATCCCAAGAATTTACCGTTTTAGAAAAATAATACAAGTCCGTAAATTCGTGCCCAAAGTCACATATAGCATTCAAATAACACACTTTGTTATGATTGCTATGGCTCAGTGGTTAGAGCACCAGACATTAGATAACCTTGAAGAACTAGTTTTTTTTAGGTTGTGGGTTCGATATCACCTAAACTTTAGGATATATTTTTTTCCCTATCGTTTGTTAATTATACTTCAAACTGAATTAAGTTATAAATTGTCCTATTGTAAACTTGTACATGTATTATGATACATTATTAAATATAATTAACTGGAAAAATTAATTTGAAATTGTATTTTACGACTAACCAAATGGGCATTTGCACAATCTTATTCACCCACCTTCTTCAACCTGGAATTGGGTATTGTTCTTGTGTAATGAATATTGTAGTTCCATCAATATTATGAATACCAATTTTTATGTATTTTGTTGTCAAGTTGATCGACAAAATTTAATGTTCATCGAAGTCATCATCAATGGTATTTTATAAGAACTTTGTCATTGTTATTGAATTTACATTTTCATGAAACTATTTGAGAATTGATGCACATGAATACTGATGAAACCAAAGCCACTGTATAAACTCAAGTCAGGGAAGAAAAACACAAGTCTCACAGAACTAAACTTTATTAATAAATAAAAACAGAAATAAAGCTCTTAATATATTAAATAACATTCAACATCATGCAATTTCATCTAGAAAAATGTTCTATGTAGTTTGCAGTTTAACTCATTGATTTTCACTATTGACAGAACACAATGGCAATTAATGAAATACTTTCTCATTATTTAGAACTGAACACTTTTCAATGTCATCACATTCTCAGATTGACACATAATCACTTCATCACACAGTTACACAAAACCTCCATCAAATTGAATTAACACAGTCCATGTAGGGTAGTTGCTATCGACTCCTTTAGTGGTATTTTGGACGGAGATTTCTAACTTCTGTATGGCACAATGTCTGTACACGTATTGGGAGTGGACAAAGTCATCTGCTCATTGCCAGGACAACATGTGTGGTTCAGGAGATGCTCGTACTTGCGAAGTTTGTTGTTGAACAGTTGTCGGATGGACGAGTTGATGAATGGAACACACCTCCGCCGCCAGTGGTCATCGTCACATCCGGTGCGGGATTGGACAATCAGGCGGATTTTGGATGTAACAGCGTCATCCAGGCTATGGAACCTGTTCCCATAGAGTTGTCCAATGGTAAACAGCCTCCAAACCAAGCCCTTGGCCAACAGGTGGGGTCTGCCATCTGTCTGGGAGCAAAGCCTAGGGATGATGTGGCACCAGTTCTTCTCGGGGGAGCGCTCTGTTGGTCTGCTGATCCAATACTTGTCCAAGTTTGCTGGTGTCTCGTGGAGGATCTCGTTGATGCCATCACACTTCTTGCAGACCTTGGGGTCAGATTTGACGCTGGATGAACACCAGGCACGGTTAGTGGGCAGAAGGTCGGAGTAGCTGAACCTCTTCTTCTGCAGTGGATAGAGGTCAATATCATCGGAGTCCTCTGGATAGGAACGTTTTCTTGACTTTGAGGCAGACAGGATGTCCAGTTCACGGATGTCGTCGTGGAGACTCCGCTCATTCTGGTGAACTCGAATGCTGGGAATGACTAGGCCAAGGCCTGAGGGTTGGTTGTCTTGGCTCCAGAGGGGCTGTGAATGAGGCGTAGAAGTACTGTGAAACATCAAGGTCCTCACTGGGTTTGAAGTGGCATTGGTGGGTGAGCTTGGTGGTATCTGATGGTGAACATCTAATGGCTCTTCCAAGTTGGCAGAAATGTTAGGAGAGGCTGGATTCTCTGGAGCAGAGGACAGAGTTGCTGGCTGGATAAAGGATGCCTGCTGGGTTGGAGCATGGTTGTTTAGTGTGGAAGTTGTCAATTGATGGGTAGTAGCTGGTATCAGCAGCGTTGATGTTGTGTAATGCAGGTTTGGTGCTGATATCCTTTGTGCCGACATCTGTGTTACAGGTGCTGACACTTGCAGGTCAGGTGCTGATATCTGCACAGAGAGTGGTGTCATCTGAGGTACTGACATCAGTGTTGTAGATGACGTCAGCAAGTTTGGGATTGTTGTCCATGAGGGCTGAGAAAGTGCAGGCATCCGCTGTGCTGGGGTTGGCATCTGCTGGGTTGTGGCTGATATCTGCTGGGTTGTGGCTGATATCTGCTGGGATGTTGCTGGCATCTGCTGGGTTGTGGCTGATATCTGCTGGGATTTTGCTGGCATCTGCTGTGCTGTGGGTGGCATCTGTTGTGCTGTGGGTGGCATCTGCTGTGCTGTGGGTGGCATCTGCTGTGCTGTGGGTGACATCTGCTGTGATGTGGGTGGCATCTGCTGTGCTGCGGCTGACATCTGGTGGGTTGCGCCTGGCATCTGTTGGGTTGTTTCTGGCATCTGTTGTGCTGCTGAGTCCTGCTGGTCTGTTGCTGGCATCTGCTCGGCAAGTTCTGTAACTGGCAGTGTTGGTGCTGACATCTTCCAAACAGGTGAAACCTTTTTGCTTAGTGGTGATATCTGTGGTGCTGGTATCTTTGGAGTGGGTCCCAACAACTTCTGAGCAGATGCTGATGGCTGAGCTTTAAGAAGACTCTCCTTAGATGGTTGGACCAAGGTGGACTTTGAAGTGGAAGATGTTCTTGGTCTTGTGGCATCAGTAGAACTGGAGGGCATCTTCTGAGATGAAGGAACTGTCTGTGCCAATGCTGTCGTAGTTTTTTCTTTGCTGGTTGACATCCGAGATGATCCATTTACTTGGTGGCTGGTAGAACAGTTGATGGTTTGGCTAGAGGAAGACTTGCCGTCAGATGCTGTGACATTGGTGCTTGGTTTGGCAGAGGACTGCTGTATCATCAACCACTGCTGGCGAATGTAGAGCTGGATAGAGTAGACATCCTGGCGTCTCAGAAGGTTCTTCTTCAGCAGGTAGTTGAAGATGACCATCAGTGTCTCGCGCCTCAGAACCTGACCACGCTGGAGTTGCTGGCTGAAGGTTCTGGCTATCAAAGACTTCAACTGTTCCCTAGTCTGTCCATATGTTGTGAAGTAAACTAGAAAGGTAGCTGCCTCCTCTTTGATGGACCGAGTGGTGTTTGGCAAAAGGTTCAAATGCAAGGTAATGTAAGGTCCAGGTTGATTTGAGGAAGGTTTTTTAGGTTGAGTTGTTGCTGGTGCTCCCTGGCTCGATGGTGCTGTGACATGTTTAGCTGGCTCAGGTTGAGATTGCTGCTGAGGCATCATCTTTCTCTCAGGTGCTGGAACTGGTTCTTTTCTAGATGAAGCTATAGCTGTGGAAGGTTGATTGGCTAAGACAACATGAGATGTCTGTACAGGAGACTGATAGCTGGCTGAGACTACACAAGATGTCTGGACAGGAGGTGGAGATCTAGCAGTCTGTCCCTTTCCTGAAATTGATACCCTGGGAGCAGGTTGTGGCCTGTTAGTCACTGATGATCCTTGGTGAGTCATTGGTGGTGGTGATTGAGATGTGTTGTGTGGCTTCTGGTTCAGTCCTGGGATACTGCTGGTAGGTTGTTGAGTTGCACTGGATTCAGACTCAGCAGGGGCCCCTTCAATTATCCTCTGTATTTTGGATCGAACAATGGGTGGAATCCATCTGTAGTTCCTTGGACGCTGAATTATAGAGGTGCAGTCAGGCTGGTGGTGGGCTGTACTAGCTGTATCTTGTCCACTAGAGGAACTGTTGCTGGCAATCTCTGGTGGTTCTTTTAGTGATGATTGGCTGGCAATCTCTGGTGGTTCCTCCTGTGATGATTGGCTAGAATTCTCTGTTGGTTCGTCAACTGATGCTTGGCTGGCCTCTGTCAGACAGGAGGAATCACAAGATGACTCCTGGATGCTTGTGCTGACGTCCTGAGGAGAAAGAGGGTTGATCACAGTGTTGGTCCTCCTAATGATGATTGGGGGAACTCTCTCTGTCACACAGCTGGGCTTGGTTGTCACAACGGCTGTCTTCTTTATGATGATTGGAGGAACAGTGGGTGACTGATCATCAGATCTGTTTGGAAGTCCTTGGGTTGCTGGTGCATCAACACTGGTCTGATGTGTTGGAGAAGCAGAAGTCTGCAGATCACTGGCTGTTGTCTTAGTGGAAGGTTTGAGAGCTGAGATTTTCTGTTTACAGGAGGCTGTGCTTGTTGTAGAGTCATCTTGTGATCTGATGAGTGGGACTTGGCTGGTGGACTGTAACATGGAGAGGCGTTTGGCTCGAGCTGGAGTAGAGATTGATCGCTGCTGTTTCACTTTCATCAGTCGCTTGATGTGGGCCTTGGCTGGGTTTGGCTTGGTGACCTTGACCTTCTTTGCTCTGAAGCATGTGACTGGTAGAGTTGAATCCAGGTCCTCTGTGGATCCCGTGAAATAGTTCTGTTTCTGTCTGGAGTTCAGCTCCACCCACTGGACATCACTTGTCTGCTGAACATTGGAGAAAGCTGTCACATCTACTGCTCTTCTTCTGCTCACTGCCTTGGACACAGTCTTCTGCACTCTATAGGCAAAGTTTCTCATCTTGGTCACAAAGCCTGTCCTTCTTGGTGCTGTGTCTTTGTCCTTCAGATTGGTCTTCATTCTCCGAGGTGAAGGAACATAGCAGGCAGCTTGTCCATTACCACGACGGGCATCACTGGAGGAATCCCTGAAGAGGTCTTGTTTGGCTTTCACTTTGCCAGGACTGGATCTGTGATGGTTCATGGTATGACCTGATTGGAGTTTGGGGGTTGACTGGTGTCGGGGCAGCTGTCTGCGGATGATCTTTCCGTGGACGGGACAGGGCTGTCTCCCTCTCTGCTTCCACAACTTGACTCGAGATCGAGTGAGATACCGCGCATCCTGGTGAATATTCATAAGGGTGAGAGGAGATGGACTCAGTTGCCTGGTCTGAGATCGGGTGAGATATTGAGCTTGCTGGACTTGGCTGTCAAGTCGTAGAGGGGTTGGACTAGATTCCAGAACCTGGCAGCGAGCAAGGAGGTGGGATCGTGGAACACGATATCTTGGTCGCCTTGTTGGGATGATGAGTTGTTGCAAGTCATGGACTGGCTTTGGTTCTGGTGAGGCTGGCTGAGTCTCTTCCACAGGTAGTCGGAGAGGGGACGGGCTGGAATGTCGGGTGTAGGTCGTCAGCCTCACTTTCACTGGCTCAATGGGGTGAAGGTCACAGCTTTCTAGGTCAGACTCTGCTGGTTGGAGCTGAGGAGGAGTTGGTTGGTTATCATCCATCTGTAGAAGTGGAAAAACTTTATTACAAATAAAGCAATCAAATGAAAATCTCAACACAACTTTCAATGATATTTCGTAAAACCTTGAAAATTTAATAATAAGCAGGTTTTTAAAACAAGCCAATTATAATTTGCATTGAAAATTACTCAAAAATAAGCCTGTTTTGAAAATAAGCCAGTAATGACAATGCCATTCAGGAAAGATTTTAAACTGTTTTGTTAAAGTGTTTCTTTTTTCTAACTGCAATATATTGAAGACAGTATTTTTTTATTACAAAACTTCCATGACAATCATGATTAGATTAAAAATTTAAGACACTTTTCATTATCTCTTACATACACTACGGTCAACGCGGTTTGCGTATTTACCGCGAGTCCCCGTGGTGTGAAATTGATCGCGGTTTAGCACAGGTAACTCAGGTAAAACCGCGCATCCTCGCGGTACAGCTTCTCACCTTGTCCACACTGTCGCGGTACTGTGAAACTAGTCTCAGGTGAAAACTGTTCTTGTTTTTAACGCGAGTTACCTCCCCCAATTTCTTCTCATTTGGGAAATATGATAGAGGGAATTGATTAATATCAATTCATATTCCTTTATATTATAAATGGATTTGATTGTTACAATTTATTATTATTGAAAAAAAAGTGGGGGAAATAAAAATAACGTGTAATTATGCTAATACAGAATTTTGTATACTTTACATATTTAATCTTGGCACATTCATCGCTGACAATTATCGGTTATCAATTAATTTAATTAATTAATAAACATTTCACCAAAATATCTTATTTAGCCTCGGGAAAGGGGATACTAATTTCATTTACAATCTTTCATATTTAATTCTTACCTTCAAAACATACCTTACACTTGGTCATTTCTCTTAATACGTATAAAGAATTCGTTTAATGAATAACAAAGTACATGTAGATATAAAATGTTTTAAAATTCATTCGCTTATCACCGCTGCGACCCGAGTTCGATCCCCGTGATCGACAGTGGTTGTATGTGAATGGGTAAGGTGGTCGCCCGCTTGGACACGTGGGTTTTCTCCGGGCACTCCGGCTTCCTCCCACATCAATGACCCCCTCGCGCTAACATCCGTGCCAACGAAAGATATTAATATAAGTTGTAGAACTTGTTTATCAATCGTTGTAAAATATATAAGGTTCAGTCAGTTTAAGAAAATGTTAATGGTAAAATCGTGTGTATTTAAAAAATGACTCTCCTATCCGATTTGGCAAAAGTATGATGTTCAGTGGGTCGCCCAGTATGATGGTCGTTCAAAACCCGGGATTAAAAAATATGAATGATCATATATTCTGGGGAATCCATCACATGTTAAAATTTCGCAGTGTCGGTTGACCAACAGAGGAAGGGGAATTGCGTAACATTACGTATACAGTATGTGTATACAGAATTTGGGTGGTTGCCGTCGGGGTGGGTGACCTGCAGCAATTAGTATGACTTAAGGTCCACTAAATAGAAGTATATAGTCTGTTCTTACAAACAGCGAAATTTTCTTGATAGAATAATTCAATTTCAAACAAAAGAAAATTTGTTTTTCAATTTAAATTTAAAGAAATTTCTTCTGCGTATTTATAATACAATGTTTACAAAATACATCTATGAAATTACCTCTTAATGATATACTTTACACTCGATTAAAATACAATTAACAAACAGACTATAACCAGGGTTAATCAGGAATGGAGCTAGTATTTGTACTTTTTAAAATGGTAAAAATTTGATTGTTTGAATGAATGTAAATTTTGAATCATAATAGGAATCATATAAACATACGATTTGTGTGTTTGTGTGCATAAGTAAAAAACTTCTTTACACGATATGTAATTCATTATTTATTCCTCTAGCCATGTTAAAATTAAGAAAGTTTTAATTTTCAAATTTCTTAGATTTTTATATATTTTGATTTTGGAGAGAGAGAGAGAGAGAGAGAGAGAGAGAGAGAGAGAGAGAGAGAGGAGTGTCAACATTCGATAAGATTTCTCACGGCACGTGGTCAGAGCACGGGTGCTGTCACAGACATGAAGTGTTATGTAATAGTTATACACACCCGTAAACACAGGGATAGCTTTTCTATAAATTGTGCTGTACTTGTGATTTTCTATATACCTGTCTGAATCATGCATTATTTTATCTTCATGCGGTAACAATAGAAAGCGCGTATGATCAGGGACTTAATATATAATTATATAAACGTCCCTGGTATAATATATATTTCTGAAAACGCCCGTTATGACAACTTGTGCGCTTATGTAGAGATCTGCATTTCAATCAGAATGCCGTTACGGCTGCATGTACTACTTTACCAGTTCACATAAAATATTAGTTATTTGAAATGAGAGAGAGAGAGAGAGAGAGAGAGAGAGAGAGAGAGGTGTCTCAACATTCGATAAGATTTCTCACGGCACGTGGTCAGAGCACGGGTGCTGTCACAGAGAGGAAGTGTTATGTAATAGTTATACACACCCGAAAACATAGGGATGATTGTTTCAATGTACCTGTCTGAATTATGCATTATTTTGTGTTCGAATATAGACGGTCTACCTAAAGCGCGTACGATATTTATTGTCGCCTTCATATAATAACGCGTTATTGCATATATCAAACTCCTTTAATATTTTACTTTTTTCTGAAAACGGCTACATGTATTAATACTTTACAGGTAACTTTTGATGGCTCGAACTTCGATCGCTCGAAGTTCTTGATCGCTCGAAGTGAGTCTCCGGTCTCGAAGTTTTTCCCTATATAAATAAGCAAATTTACTCTCTTAATCTCGAAACCCTTGATCCCTCGAAGTCAAACTGCGGTCCCGTTATTCATTATCTATTGTTTTTTAACTCTCGATACCTCGAAGTGGCTGTGTATATGCAAGCGTTACCTAATTTTAACACCTACATGTACTTGGTCATTTAAATGCCTTAAGACGTGTAACGGGAAATTTTATTCAGGTGACACTTGTCCTGCAAGGTGATAATTGTTCCATGATTGACCATACCGTTGCCTAAACTTTAATTAACACCGACCGTATTAAGATATATGTAATTTACATAAATGTACATAAAATCTTATTTATTTAAAGCGACACAGAGAGAGAGAGAGAGAGAGAGAGAGAGAGAGAGAGAGAGAGAGAGAGAGAGAGCCGGAAAGTAGTTAATGAGTTAAATAAGAGTCAGATTGAGGGTAAAACATACAACTTGAGTTGATGCCTACGGTAGCGACCTCATAATAGTACATCGCGTAATATTTGTCTTCTTAAAATCTGTGGCATATTTTCAACTCATCATATGCAAAAAAATAATACTTTAAAATATTAATAATTTTCAAGTACACGTATATGCATGATTTGCGTAATACATTGCTATGTTTGGGGCTCTTGTACAATATTAACAAAATACATGTAGCAATAGTTTTCTAGAAGTTTTTGTTAAAAACAATTCAAAGAAAATAATGAACTTTCTTCTAATAATATCTATATCTAAATTTTAACAATAATTAAAACAGCGCTTTTTTTCTTCTTCTCGGTTTAATCCCTGATACCGAACACTCACCTGTTACGGTGTCTTACACTATCGCGGTAAAATCGTGGCCCCGCGATCACCGCGATCACAATACGGCGACGGTGTATCGCGGAAAGGATTAAAACACCATCACGGTGTCGCGGGAAAATACGGGATCCGCGTTGGCCGTAGTGTATGTTAACCTAGATATCCTATTTTTAGAACAAACAAGTAGTTAACAATCCATCAATTTCAATTGATTGTTGCTTTGCTGTTTTTCTGTTTTGGATAAAAAGCTATGATTTGAAAATAAGACAGTTGGGAAAATTAGCTCCTACTTTCTTACCAAAGCTTAAAATAAACTGCAGCTTATTTTCAAGGTTGTAGGGTATCTCACTGTTTTCTCAAAAGCAATAGTGATTGAAGTTAATAAATAACAATATTATACATGTATACATTAGAATACCATTTCTATTCTATGATTGCATTTGCGGGATTCTGTGCAAAGTGTTTACTGTTATATACATATTCTAAAAAATAAAATAAAATGACAATATAAAAATTGAATATGCAAAAACAGCAAAGCCACATAAAATTCTCATCCATGCCTGCCCTCTGAAAGTAGCCCGCCCTGACATATTTAATTTTTATTTTGAAAACGTAAATGTGTGTTAAAAAATTGGGCTCAGTAAACAAAAAAATTAAAAGTCAGAACAACACTACCTCTTTTTTGCCCCTTGCTTATTGACAACACAAGTAGTTCCATTCTAAATATGTATGTATTATTTTACAAATTCCCAGGGGTTCTTAATTGGCAAAGAACTATATATGATATTAGTCAAATTTGGCCCCCATAGTTCACAATTTTTTAAAGTGTATCAGGAACATTAATTCGTTATTTTTTTTTTTTTAGAAAAGTTGACATAAAATATGTTTTTTGACCTATTTATTTTATTTATATGCACTCTCTGTCAGTATATTATGTCAGAAGAGACACTATTTTTAGAATTCTATCAAAATCAATTACTTTAATCTGCACAGCCTGTGCTTTCACACAAGTTTCGGCTTTTTTGGCTGAATGCTATTCCAGAAGATTTTTAAAGATTTTACTCTATGTCTTCTATATCTTACACCACAAACCCCCCCCATTGTGGCCACACCCTAACCCCCTCCCCCCATTGTGGCCACACCCTAACCCCCTCCCCCCGGGACCATGATTTGAACAAACTTAAATTACATCACCTAAGGAAGCTTCCATAAAAATTTGAGCTTTTCTGGTCTAATGGTTTTTGAGAAGAATTTTTTTTTTTAGATTTTTTCTATATACATGTATATGTATAATGTGTCCCCAACATTGTGGCCCTACCCAAGCTATCCCCGGTGATCATGATTTAAACAAACTTGAATCGACACAGCCTAATAATGTTTCCACACAAGTTACAGTTTACTTGCCCTAATGGTTTTTGAGAAGAAGATTTTTTAAAATTTTCTCTATATATTCTTTTGTATAACGGTGTGTGCAAACAAATTTTCATAAAGCGCTATGGCGCGTTATTCAATTTGTATGCACACACCATTGCAGTATAGAGACCACATCTTTCAAAAAATAATGATTCAATGCTTAAATCAAAATCAAGGGAAAAAAATCCTGATTTTTGATAGAACTATAAGCCAAGGGTTCATGAGGAGCAGTGCCGATCAGAAACCCTTGACTAGTGAAGATGTGTCGAAATAGGATTTTCAAAACCTACCAGGTAGTTACATGTACTGATTTTTTGTCATAAATTCAGGTAACCTGCATTGAGAGATGAAAAAGAGAACTCTGTCTATTAAGTGAGTTGATATTTTAAACCGTGATTACATCCAACAAAATGCAAGTATAAACAGAGTGTTGTGTTTCTGAAGACTGATCCGGTTATATTGGATGTGCTCATACTCAGAATTTGAAGAACAAAAAACCCCAGCAGATAAGAACATGTAATTTAGGTCTTTCCACTTATCAAGTGAAAGACCTCTTGTAGTCTTTGTTTTTTATTTGTCTTAACTTTTTCTTGTCTTTTCTTTCCAACCAGCTTTATTATTTTTACTGTAGATCGGTGGATTCCTAATTAAATGTGAGGATTAATTAATATCCAGGTATCAGGTAAAATCCTGAGAAGCACATCTTGCAAATTTCAAATCTTGGGGTTTTTTTTCTGACACATGTGAAACAGAATACATGTAACTGTGATAAAAATTTGGCATTCGCAATTTTATGTTCTAGAGATTTGATGGGAAATTACGGTAAGTACTCTTATAAATTAAGGAATCTAATTTTGCCTTTTGTAATTGGTCACTAAAAGTTATTGCATCAAATGACCCTTTGCCTGATACTAATTTCTCCCAGAACTTATAAAGTTATTGCCCTTTGTGTATGGAAAGCTTGTTATCCCTACTCTTCTGAAATCATAAGAGAGATAGATTTGAAACTTTTACCTATGTCTATAGTTCACTTAGAGGCTTATTTGATCTATTCATCCAGAGCCAGAGGCGTCCTTCTTGCAGTTATTGCCCCTGAAAGTTTTTTTAGGTTCTTTAAAAACCTTTTTACTATACGTCTTAGAGACATCAGACCACTTGTAATTGAAGTGTCTACCTTGGCCGATCAAAATAACATAACAGAACAACAGGTCAAAGGTCAAGTTCATTCAAAAATCTGTAAAATAATAAATTTTCATATCTCTTTTGTCTAGAGTGGTATAGAAAAAACTTTTCCATGGATGTAATAGGACTTATGACATTCCAAAATATTACCCTTCAGCTCCTATCCTGAAATAGCTATTGCCTTTAATGTACAAAATGCTTGTTATCGCTACTCCTCTTAAACGTAAGAGATAGAGACTGAAACTTTTACCAATGTATAAACTCTAAAGATGACTTTAAGGTCATATGACAATTTTTTTTGGCATATTCATATATATTTTAAAAAATTAATCATAAATAATAATATTTTTATTATTTCGTATATTATAAGGCTGTTGAAAATTTGAAAATTAATTATCATTTTTCTAGGTGTGTCGTCTGACCTTAAGGTGGAATATCCCTCTGATAAGAGAGATAACTTCTGTAGAAAAAAATCTCACCTTGTTTCTGTTAACTAACAATTACTAAGGCATGTAGCAGCAAGGGAGGCAGTGATGGACCCCAATTTATGTTGGAGGGCAACATTTATTTATATTCAAATATAGAAAAAGAAAATTTAAAAGAAACAAACTGAACCCAAACTTTTAGCAGAGGGAAAAAAGTAAAGAAAACTTGTACAAAAAATTGCGAATCATATTGATCAAAATTTTATGAGGCAATATCTACATTTATACCCCTCCCCCTCTGGTCAATGGATTAATTTTTTAAAAAATATAACTAAATTTTATGTACTAGTTCAGTACATGAATAGTACATGTTTGATGTTTTAGGCCAGAGAATTTTTTTCTCTCTATTTATAGCTCATTCACAAAGGTGAATGAATTATAATTAGGGAAAACATGACCAAGACAATTGCAAACTCTAGACTTAGTTATTGTCATTTGAAACTTATACCATTACAAATGTTTAAAATTGAATAAGAGAGCAGATATGGGACAACAAAATTGAAAAAGAACCAATATCACATTTCATTGAAGAAAATATATCCCTATATTGAGATCATACTAATTACCGGTATTGGAAGATCATTCATTTGATCCCCTTTTTGTGTTATTAACACAATGCTCTGGTTTACACTTTTAGCATTTCTAAAACATATGGATCGTTTACTATTACATGTATCTTATCCAAATTTAAAAAACAGAAAACCTTTTCTGAAAAATTATAAACTGTGGCAATTTATCATGAACTGTATGTAAAACATGTATATAAACCTTCAATAGTCTATGATTAAGAAAGATAACTCTTGCTGATTGAAGCAATTTTGTTACAAATCTATACAACAAAGTGCTATTCTGAACTAAAAAGCAGCGCTTCATGATGTTTTGTAATATGAATTAATTGGCAAATGAATGTATATAACTACGAGGGTTGTTCAGAAATTATTGAGACAACTCGAATATTTAAGGAATGAATTCAATATTTATTAGTTTTATACAATATAAAATGGTTTGGGGCAGTTTACGCTTTATAAACCACGAAGCGGTTTATAAAAAAGCGTAAACTGTTCCAAATCATTTTACCGGTATATCGTATAAAACTAATAAATATTTGAATTCATTGCTTATAATTTAAGTTTTTGCGATTAACTGTAGATAAAAACGGTCATTAGACCCTTAAAATGACATCAAATTGTTATACTAAATTCAAACGTTACGTCAGGTGGATTGATACGTTTTTGACGTTAGTCTTACTATGATATAGGCAACATTCTTTATACGAGATAAAATAAATTTTTTAGCCAATCAGAAGGCATGTTACAACCAAAATTAAATTATTTCCCTTTCAAAGTGACTAATTCTGATGAAAACTGGAATAAACATTGAAGAAACTCCAACAAATAATTAAACAAAGTAATATTAAAAGAATATTTAATATTTTGTTTACGACGGTAGATAAACAAGTCGGTGATCGGGGTACCCGGCACAGGCATGAACTCATAGATTACATTTCACTTATCAAGAATTTAATCAACAAGATATCTGTGAGCCAATGCTCACTAGTGATACTCCAGCTCTGATGTGAATAAGCAAAGTCGACATTTAACAGAAAGTTGGCATCCGATTGGTACAAAAATATATCCCACAATATGGCATGCCTAAACAAATAGTGTGTTAAAATTTCAAGCATCTGCGATAAATAGTTGCTGAGATAAATGCGACAGAAATTTTTGTTACGGACGGACAGACAGACAGACACACAAGGGTAAAACAGTATACCCCCTTCTCCTTCGGAGCGGGGGTATAAAAACCTAAACATCTATTTTCTAAATGTCCGTAGAATTACAGTTAACGATAAAAGAAATCAAATATGTTCATTTTGCTAAGTTTCACTAATGTTCGAGTTGAAATACTGATATGGTACAAATATATTCACCAAGCAATAGATATCTGACATTGAATTTTAACGTCAAGGCGGCGCAGGGAATTTCCATCAAATTGGTGGAAATCTCAAAAGACCTTTTAAGGCCACGCAACTGCTTAAACAAAAACTTTACAATGGACAAGGGATAAAAAGCTTCAGTTCATCATATTTTTTTCACTGATTGTTTAACTAGAATTGGGACAAAGGGACTAAATATCAAGTACTTTTTACACACTAACTGTAGTCAACAATTCTAAAATATGTACAAAATGACTGCAGGAGACATTCACAGTAATTTGACTTACAGGTAAATATAACTCGAATTTTTCTCCACAAAAAATCAAGAATGATAGAAAATGTAAATAATGACATCTTAAAATGAAGACAAAATATGAGAAATAAAGAATTCTTATTTTCGTTCGTTTGTAATGTGTTTAAAACACATGAGCAATGAGAAGCGTTAAAATGGCGTTGCAAAAATTTGCGGTTGTACCGGGTCACTGGACGAAGGCACGTTGATCCGCTTATCAGGAATGATCTATTCATGCCATGGACAAGAAACTTTTCACATTTTTAAACTTAATCCTGATTTACGTTTTGGTGAAATTGCAAGGTTTTATATATGTTCCTCAAAGACTTAGAGCAATGTCTCAATAATTTTCAAACAACCCTCGTATATATAATTTTCATATACAGTTAATATTTTTCATTTTAATTAATTAATATTATATATAATATTATATATTAATGAATTTTTAATTTGCGATGGTAAAATTTTGCTTTTTCAAATCACCATGTCTGGTTTTCTTCATATCATGATTAGACACAATATGACATTATCATGAAAAATCTAGCAGCGCTTCATTGCTTCAACTTTGTTTTCATTTGAATCTATTGATATTGACTTAAAATATAATGGTAAAATTAATAGCACCTTAAGGAATCTTTCCATTTATCATACCAAAAGGATCTGATGCAGTTGTGCCCCTGAAAGATTCTGAATTATGTTAAAAACACTTAAAACTTTTGAACCATAATTATAACATTGCAGAGGCATCAGACCACATGAAATTAAAAATCTTACCTTTGCCAATTAATTACATTGATTTTTTTTTTAAATTCATCCAAATTCTATATTTCTTGAGCTATTCGCTATTTTCTTTGGTTTCATCAATTTGCACCATCTCTGTTAGTGTCAGTTATATTAATTTTATATTAAATTACAGCGCTTGATTGGAATACGTGTTTAGAGTGAGTGATTATGTATGAGAGTTTAAAATCTGTAACGTAGACAATGACAAGACTGGACAATAGGGTCACATGACTAATTCTGCATGCACTCTTCCCCCCAAAATCTTATACTGGACTGGGACTCTCCGCCTAGCCCATGAACGAGTCAGAACTGTATTGTAATATACTTAAGCAATAGGATTGTTTGTCATGGTAAGAATTAATGTAATAAATTAAAGTTCAATCTAAATAAATTGTAATATTACCGTTTCATTTTGTTGTCTAATGTGTATGTTTGTCTGTGTCTAATTGTCTTGTCATTTGTGTCTATTCTGTGTTATTCGTATACCGGTAATTACAAAATTTCAGGTTTATTCTGCATTAATAAATATTTAACAACGACCCAAGCTTGGCTTATTTTGACCACTGGCTACATTAGTTCATTAGAGATACTGTATGGAAACTTACAATATATATAGAATTTGGATTAATGGATACAAGAAATGAATTTGAAATTGATTACAACAAATGTCAGAATATTTATTGTAATGATTTAAAAGAAATGTTTCATTATTTACATTTAGATTACATATTGACTCTAGACTGATAGTGGATTCAGTCAAAATTTCTTCTGTTCAATCCTTTGGAGCAGTGAGATTATAAGTAAATGTGAGATGTTCAATAATTCCAAATCATGTAAAACAGTATTTAGTAGAGAGATACCATAGGTAGTTTTGGATATTCCTAGATAGTTTTTTAAACCCTCGCTCATTGGTCATTTTTGTACTTACAACAGTAGAGAATGGTGTGATTCTGTAGGAATATAAAAATTTTTAAGTCAAGGTCTAAAACAGTCTTGTTTAGGATGCTGAATTTGAACCATTTTGGACATAAACTGCAATTTTCCACCTAGAACGTTACTGTTTACTACATTTTGAATCTTGGGCTGGTGATTGCATGTGATATTAATATTTTACAGCTACATTTCAAAACAAAGCGTTGTTCAGAACTTACAATTTTCTCCTTGTAACTTTTTATTCAGTCTGCTTTAAGCCCAGTTGAAGTAAATAAATAAGACTATGCATTTACATTATATGAAAATACAAACCTCTGAAGAGCACAATACATGTATTATAACCCCTAAAACTTAGAAATATATAAATTTGATAGTTCTAAGGAGGCTAAGCACAAACTTTGTCAAATGTTTTTTTTTTTCTGAATCTAAATATACTTACTAAGTGGCAATACTTTCACTATAGAAATAATTTAAAAGTATACTAACAATAATATACTATTTTAAATTTGTTTGAAAGGAAAAAGAGTATAGGAACTTTCCCTTAACACCACAACCCCTGACCAAGAACTAATTATCACATTTGGTAAAGGCCTCTTATAAAGGATATTACAGGCATTTGATTTCATTTTCAAAATTTGTTTACAGCATTTTACACAAAATTGATTCGGCCTACCAAATTTGGCAATTTTCTCATGATGATTTTTTTTAAGGTATGAAATGGAAAGGAAAACTCTGAAGTATGTGATGATAATATTGTTCAATTCAATCTGATACTGTGAATGAATTACTTGATAGCCCTATCACTAGAGAAGAGATTGTCAACAAGGCCCTTTTTTTTTTTTTACTTTTTTACCACTGTATGAAAACTTGTTAAGGTCTTCCGTTTTCAACGGAAGACCTTCTTTCTTTCTTTTTTATTATTTTTCCCCCTTTATTGTCAGCAGAATATCTCAGAGATGACTAAATAGATTTTCCTGAAATTTTCAGGAACGATAGAAAATAATAAAATCTTCAGGCATTTTTTCATGTTTTCAAAATTCATTTCCGGTTGTCAGTTTCCTGTCCCGCGACAAAAAGCTTGTCTCCTTGAGATCTTGAACATCCAAATTTTGTTTTGTTAGTCGTAACTTCCAGTTGTCACTGGAAGTCATTCAAAAATAATTTCATTTATGTATTAAATTTATTTTGGATAGAATGAAAATTGTATAAATATTTACATATGTCATCTATGTGATGTCAAATAAACAAAAACATTCAACTTCCAGTGAGATATCTCAGGTAGCTTTTTTAAAACAAATATTGTACCCGCAAGATCTCAAAAACTGTAAGTGATCAAGACACAAAACTAACATAAATGATTGACATTTGATCGACGACGTGTTTGACAGGTTTCATTTTGTCGACTGTCACTTCCTGTCCTAATCGTAAGAGTTAGAACAATTCAAGCTGTTTATAAGTTTAAATGTTTTTCTTTGACAGTTTTAGTTAGATTGATAAACAATTATGTACGATAGGCAAATATACAAAAAATACTAATTTTCATTGAGCACTTCCGTACGTCCTTTTCCTGTCCCGAGACAAAAATACCTTGTCACCATGAGATCACAAAACGGTATAAAATGTGATTCTTAAATGAAATTGATTAGCAATTAAAGCCACATGAGAGACTTTTAAAAATAAAGAATGTAAATTCCTTAAAATAAGTTAATGCAATTCATGTGAGAAAAGTAGAAGGGCGAATGCAAAAAATGCCAAAAAAAATTCCAAGGGCAACAACTCTGCTATAAGTCTGAATGTGTACTTCACTATTAACAGTATATATTAATTGTAATTCAAACTGTCATTCAAATTGATAATATCATCTGGCAAATATTTCTTATTTGTCTTAACCTAATTACATGAATAGTTTGTATATATGCTAGATATCTGCTAGATATCCAGTAGTATAGAAGATTTTTTCAAAACTTGTTCAATGTATATACTACCGATATATTGTGAGAAAAATAGAAGGGCAAATGCAAAAATGCAAAAAAGAAATATTTCTAAGGGCAACAAGTCTGCTGAATAGTTGTTTCACTGTTATTAACTGTATCAATTAATTGTAATTCAAACTGTCATTTAAATTGATAATATTTACATTCACTTTCTTTCCCCCTATTAAATTGCATTGATTTGTTTGAGTGATATTTACGCACAACACAGAGGACCCAATCACCAAATCTGGTGCATACATTCAGTCTTCCTTTATTATTTCTCGAAGAACATGACTGACTCTCCTCGCCACATCAAACCAGATTACCACCTGATATCATACTTATGCTGATTAATAATTTTCATTGATGTAAATTTTTTTTTAAGAATTAAATGAATTCAATTGATTAATTTCTTAGTATACCAAAAGCAAATTCGTCAAATTACAGAATGAAAAAAAGAATTGTGTTATTAGAATTTAAATCGCTGTGCACTATTTTTGTCAGCATAATTTGGCTGTTCCGTTAATTGTGCATTACTCGTTGAATAAGGCCGAGAATTTTTAAAATAGCGCGCGTTATTCAATTTATATGCACACACCATTGCAGTTATGAGACCACATCTTTCAAAAAATGATGATTCAATGATAAAATATCATCTGACAAATGTTTTAAATTTGACTCGACCTAATTACATGAATAGTTTGTATACATGCTTATAAGATACCCAGTAGTACAGAAGATTTTTAAAGAATTGTTCAATGTTTTTACTATAAAACTAATAGAGATGTGTCACTCCCTCTTACATTAAAACCACTAACCCAGTGATCAGGAATTCCACAATTTTGGTAGAGACATCCTACCTAGCTCATAATAACCATGTGCCTTAAATGTCTTCTATAACCCAAGTAGTAAAGATGATTATAAAACATGGGCAAAATTTTTACAATTTGTACCCAAAATTGAAATTAAATAAACATAGGGTCAGGGATCAGTAATTTTTTTTAATACAGATGCTACACACCAAATTTGGTTAAGGTTGGCCATATGGCCATATGGTTTCTGAAAAAAGTTCAAAAGTTCACCAATTTCTAATTAAGAAAAGAAACATCCTTAAGTTTGCATCCTAGCATATCAATACCATATATTTAAATTCACCAAGTATAATTCCCTGCACAAAATAATCATGATGATGAAAATTTAAAATTACAATAACAAACTGTCAACCATCTCAAAAATCCATAAGACGAAATACAAATTCAAAGCAGAGCAACATGGACCTGATTTCCAAAATACTTAATAGATGTTGTCCATCAGAAACTCAAGCATCTTTTTAATGTCAACTTCAGAGTACTAAATGTGTGTGCAATCAGAATGGTTTTTAACAAAATAAATTTTTAGATTTCCAATGACACTACTTAGCATTTTACGACTTCCATTTTTATTGAAGAAACAGCTGTCGATGATATCAAAAAGCCTACATTTTAATTTGTCATGGGGAATGGTTGTATAAAGCGTTGAAAAATCGCATGTTTTGATGCTATTGATTTTTGTAAGATTTTGTGACCTCAAAGTTTCTAATAATTCTTTAGAGTTTTTTAGTATCCACATCTGATTCACACCACTTCTGGAGTATATTGCTGTACAGTACTCTTGAAGTTTCTCCTTCACTACTGTAAGAATTTTAGTAAGGAGTAAAGAGAGAGGTTTAGTAGAACCTTTACTGGAACCTGCTATATATCTCTGTTTGTAAGGACATTTGTGAAGCTTTGGAATCCAGTACAAATAAGGTAAATCAAATTCATTTTGTTTATTGGGGATATTTAAGATATCCATAACCGATTTATGATTTTGAAGTATTTCCTGCTTGGAAAGGCTGCTATGATGTCAGACTCTAATTCCTATAGCAGACAATATGGTTGTTAAAATTTCTTTTATCTAACATACAGTTACTGATGTACATATATTCCTTTACCTTAGTGACCACTTTTTTACTTTATCTATAAATTACACAATATTCACATACAGTACTCCTCTCAGTCCTACAGCTTGACTAAATCTTTAAACAAGTACTATATGTTTATATTAACCAGTTCTTTAATACCTCTCACTTTTTCTTAATGACCCATAGCTTTACAAATCTACATCATGTATATATGCATTCTTGTGTAAACTTCCATTTTATCAATGATCCAAATTTTTTTTTTCAATCATTTTAGAAAGTCAAAGAGAAATTGAATTTTAAAACCCTGGTTTTTTAAAAGAAAGAAAAAGAACATAGCATGACATCATAATTTCAATAATTGTTTAATATCAAGTCAAATGACTTTACAAATACATTCCTCTCAATTGTACCCATCCTGCGTTTTCTGTTTTAAAACATTAAAATGGAGCGTCAGATATTATTTAACAATGTCCGATTTCTTTTTTACCTCAAAAACTTTTTCATAGTTGTAAACACTGATGTCAAATCCATGAAAACTTCTTTGCAAATAACTTTTAAAGATGCAACACTATTCACAATTTTAAACTTTTACATCCTATACACTAAGAAAATCCTTTTGCTTGTTATTTCTAACTTTCTTCGCAAATAACTCTTGGAGGATTCAATTTTTTTTTATTTTAAGCTTATTCACCAAACCTATATGTTATCCAAAAAAAAATCCAATTGTTGTAAAAACCTATTGATTTAATTAGATTTATTAAGAACTTTGGATTTGAACAAATTAAGCATAGGATGAACAACCTTTTACTACTATCTACTTATTTAAATAATTTAATTCATGTTAATATTATATTAAAGTAGTCTGAGTATCGCACTACATCATAATATGGATTTTACAATATTGGTTCGACATTTACATAGTGTTTTAGATACCCGGTATTGATTTTGCTTTACATCGCTGTTGTAAACAATGGCAATAATAAGCAATTAGAGCGGTAATATATGTGTTCTATGAGAGATAGAAATGATTAATGTTGAGAAACTTGATTCTCGAGTAAAATAAAAAATGAAGTTTCTGAATAACCAGGATCTCAGGTATGCTTATATCTTCTTTGTTTTGATCCCCCCCCCCAAATTTTTCTTTTTCTTTTACTAAAAAAAGTTTAAATTTAGAGACAGAAGCTTTTTCGAATTTAATCAATCGTCAATTAATTATTGTTTGAATGATATCTAACATTGTTGATCTAAGCAGAAAACTGTAGCAAAATGTGATTTTTACAGATTTTTTCATCAGGGTCTACTTGATTTAGAGCTTATCGTGTAAAAAGTAATCTGTCAACATATGATTTATTTTACCAAATCTTTTTTCTTAGATGTCATTCTATAGAATAAACACCATAAATTTAAGTCTGAGTCCATAAAATAGTAAAAAATTACCAAACATGATACTTGCATCACATTTTTGTATTCTTTTTTTGATACATCAAGTCCATAAAGAGTTCTTACTTACAACAATATGTGCAAAATTATTGATGCGATATGGCTTAAATAAAAGTTTATACTCTATTTTGTATATCCAGTTCTAATTTCCCCAAAATTGGTAATTATTTTTATAAAAATCAAATCAGTCTGGCAAATTTCATCATGATTGTCAATAATTTTCGCAAGGGGGTACACCCATCTTAGAGGTGATAACAAACAAACTAGCATGTAAACATACATATTTTCTTTTGTTTATGTATTGCTAGAATGTATATCTATCATTTAAAGCTAAGCTTTTAATGATTGAACCAATTTAGTGCCGAGTATAGGACTACCTTAAATTTCTCATTAAATATTAGTTTCTTTATTTAAATATTTTAATTCATTTCTGTATCATAATATCTTATTTTACACTTCATTAGCTTTATTTCATGTCATTTTTGTTTAAAGCAGTTTTCCTCCATCAGTATTAAATATCATAAAATACCCTCTTATCAATCAGATTATCAAAATGATATCAATTATGCAGAGAACTTCGTCAAATTGCAATTTTTAAGATCTAAATAATATTTATAAAACTGTTAAGTGCCAACTTTCTAGATATGTTGGGGGTGGGGGGAGTGGGGGGGTTGGGGTGGGGGCTAGGATGAAACAGGTAGGTACTCACCATCTGATGACAGGTGTTGACTTCTGACAGGTAGGCAGGTAATCACAGGTAAGTGTGCCACTGCTGGACTATCATCATGTTATATAGGAAATATAGAGACCAATTACAGTCCAGATCGGTCAATTAACTGACCAATCACAGTCCAGATCTGTCAATTAACTGACCAATGACAAGTCAACATGGCTGCATCAGAAAATTAATACAAAATATAGTATTATTGAATAAATTTTTAAAAAAAATTATTAAAGAAAAAAAGTTTTAAAATGTGAAAAACTATTAGATAAAAACATTGCTACATCAGAAAATAATAAAAAAAAAAATTAAATGATTATATCATAAAAAATTAGATAAATAAGATAAAAAACCTTTCCCTCTTTCATTACACATTATATAAGTTAATATTGACAATGACAAAACTTCATTGCTCACCTGCTTACAAAAATAAGAATTGTTTTTGCAAAAAATTAAAATCATTTCATCAACTATACACATTTAACTAAAATTGCAAGGCCACTTCTTATAAGCTCTGTTGATTTTATGAACATGCTTTAATACACAATAATTTGTTATTTTGTTAAAATGATATTTATATAAAATAAATGTATGGGCCAACCATTTTAGGCCACTTAAACTGTGTAAAATTACATGTTCTATCTTTTTGAAATCAATACTGCTATTGTTACTTTTTGTACATTTTAATAATGAAGAGTTTGAATGATTTATTTGCTAAATATGTACTGTGCATACATATAACATGATATTTTTTTCTTAACTGAGGCCTTTATACGCCCAAGGTATAGATAAAGGTAACATAATTTATTTCCATTGGACAATGTGCTTTTTTTATTTTAAAAATTCTCCTGTTTTGAAACATAGTTGAATTTATTTATGAAAGCCTTGTTAGAAAAACATAAGAAATAAAACAATATCTAAATCAAAATTCAAAAGGATATGTTCTTTTAAAGTTGTTTAGTATTTTAATATTGTTTATAAGTCTCTGTATATTTTCATAAAAGTGATATAATGGAAAAATTTAACTCAAAGTATGATGATTATTGGTTTTTTTATGCAATCTAGACCATTCAGTAAATTTATTTGGAGATCATATAAAAATATGTTTTTCTTTTAATGGAAGTCATATTAAATTGAAAATATTGAAAAGTTTTGTATTCTCTGGTTGAGTTATTATTTCTTGTCAATCAAAAACTAATAGTAAATTGTTTCATTTCTTAAAATAAACATATCTATAATTATGTATTTTCTGTTCATGCATCCCAATAACTGTTTAATCCCTTTGAAGTTGTGTTGAATACATGGCCCCAGGGGGAAGCATGTATACCAGGTGTGTATAGGAGGTGGATATAGAGCTACCTGTGAGGTAGCTAGCTTACCTGTGGTATACCTGGTGGTCAGGTGTGTATAGGAGGTAGGTATACAGGGCCACCTCAGGCAGTAGCTAGTATACCTGTAGACAGGTGTGAATCTCAGGTAGATATACAGAGTCTCCCCTCTATTCACACATCAAAGGGCACCCAGCGTATCTCTAAAGATTCTGCTGGACATGGTACACCCCCATCTTATCCCTTCCCCCTGACATCAAAAGAGCTTCACTACTGAGAGGGGGCTACTACACAGACAGTGTACCCCCAATAAACAAGGGAGAGGGTGGTCACCCACAGACAAGGGTGTCCACTGACCTTCATAGCCATTAATATACATCGTCTGTATCCCTCTTCCCCACCCCTACACACAACACATCTTCAAAGGGGGACAAATTTAAAGGAAATCAGATTTATGTTGGATAGAGCAAATCAATCAAATTAAAATTCTAGCACTCTTCTAAAATATCTTCTGAATATAAGAAATTAATTTTTTGTTTTTTGTTTAAGAAATACAAAAACTGTTTAAAATGATATCCCCCCCCCCCCAAATAGCTCGTTAAGATACAAGTAATAGTCATGAACAACTGTATTTAATCGTATGTTTTTTAACATGATGAAAAAGATTTATTGATCTTGTGTATTAGCTTATAATATTACAGAATGAAATTGTTTTTCTTTCATTTCAATGTCATAACGAATTGATCAATTCTTCCTTTGATCAGTATTTCTGGGATTTTTGATTGAACTAAGAATACATTTTCCTCATGCATGAGCACAAGATATTTCATTGTACCTAAACCTTTCTTTAAATAAAATTCAATCATTTGATGTAGTTTTATTATGAAGGTTTATGTTACATTCAGAATTATCATCATCTTAGCAAAAAAAAAAAAAAAAACCCACAAAACCAAAAACAGAATAATTTATTAAGGTGCCTTGGTGGTCGACAAATTAACAATGAGATCTGATTAACACTTTAACATATGATATTTTTGGCCACAAATTTACATTTAGTCAAGAAAAAATATCCTAATATTTTAGCTCTGAAATTTGGGCATTTTACTACATGTATATCTTTATATAGTAAGTGTACTTCTTCAAGAAGTTAAATATCATTAAGCCTAGCAATAGCCTTGACCATACAGCCCTATAAGTTAAATATTCAGAATGATTTCAATATAATTACGATTTTCTTAATCTTTCTTTATACTAAATAAATATACTAGTTGCTAAGAAAAAATGTCTTTTTTTTTTGTAATCTAAAACTGATGTTCTCTGCTTTACTATTGGCAAACACATATGACCTCAATACTTATGTGTAAAAGTGCAACTCTTCATTGATCATTAAAAACTATGTATTAATTTCAACTTGATAAGTTCTTAAACATTTCGGATATCCAAGTATGTCTCACAATTTGTTTATTATCTGTTTTGTAAGTTTACATTGACTCTAAAGTAATGATCAATGTTAAATTATTATTATACATAATGTGGTTTTACTTTCTGTTTGAGGCTAAACCTTCATATTGCATACTTCATAATCTGATAATTATACATGTGTATTTCACAAAACACGATAAATATGACATCTTTTTTTTTCATTTCTTTAAAAACCCATTTCCTTCTTGATACACAACTAGTGTTCAGAACAGATTCCACATTTTATTGGATCACTTAGAATAGTCTTGTTTCCACAGGTACTCTTGTTGATACTGGTTGCCTTGGTAACAGTTCCTGGAGCAGGTATACACACAGAGGGTCCCCCAGTCAATGCTTGCTCCCACCTGGTCCACTCCCAGGTGACTCAGTAGCTGGGGCATCACCTACAGACACACACACAAACCCACTCTCAGAGGCTGCACTTATACAATTAACACATTTATAGTACATGTACTTAATGATTTATAGTTACTGGTTTTTTTTTTTTTAATTTTCACTGTTTAAAATGCTTAACAAAGGTATTTCCAACTGTCAGCATCAGATGTCAAGATTAACCATCCAGAAAAAATGTGCAAAGCTCACATTTCTTTGTTATGTAAAATGTGCAATCCATCTAGCTTTCAATTTCCAAAGAAGGATAGCTAGGTCACTGACATTGAAATCCATTGATTGGTGCAGGGTCACCTTGATGCACACTGTTATGTTTCCAGAGGCCTGTTCAGCAGAGCCGGTGCTCACCAGAATTCTCTCTATGCAAATTTGGGCGAGCTCTCATGAGCATTGATCCGTCAGCTAAACAGGCCTCAGTACTCTTCATGAGCAGAATACCCATTTTTTAATGAAATCTTTTCACTTTATATACCGGTAATTGTACTAGTTTTCATATTAAGTGTCTATAAAATATACAAATATCATCTTGGTACGGGATATTTTGTCCACCTGGAGATCAAATCATAGTGATAATTCCATTCTGTATACATGTATTTACATTTTATTAGAAGGGGTGAGACTACAGCATTGTTTGATGTTGAATATATACATGCATGTATATCAATTCACATTAATTGATAATGAAAGTCGAGACACATTTTTAAATTTCTGATTCTGTTCTACTTATAAGACCTGTATTGATAGAAAGTTGTTCGTAAGGAATTGTTTTAGTCATTGAGACCAACCTGAAACTCAAACTGTCGTTTGGCTCCACAGGTGCATTGTGGGATATTGTCTGGTTTGTTGTCATTGGATACCAACAAAGGACAGCCTCCACGGTCATATCGCAAAACCTAGTTGGAACAATCAAAGGTCATTCAACATATGGTTTGGACTATTTTATCACATGCAATATTGCATGTTCTCATTTACTGTTTTCAGACAAACTTAATTAATACCTTTAAAATATATATAAATTTAAAAGAAATTCTGTGGAATCATGAACAGAAGTGATGGCTCATTATTTGTGGATCATGTGGGTACTTCTAACCCACATACAAATTAACATCCCCTATGAATTTTGAAACAGTTTTATTTACCTTATTCATTTTGCATAGAATGAAGCAAATCCAAGAAAAATGCACCCCAATTTAGCAGCAGAACTGTAGCTCCATGGGAAATTCGGGTTGACGGACCGTGGAGCTATATGTCCACCCATATAAAGAACTGTATATTTATTGCACACATAAAGTTGCGCACAGTTTTGGGCTTAGAAAAAAAATTCGCACCATCACACTTTAAAGGGCTGGTGTCTTAAAGATATTCAGAGGCAAGTTAAGTAATGATATCTAAATTAAGTAAAATGTCTCCCAAAATTTTGTGCATTGAAATTTTCACAGAATATATTCCTTAATAAGGTTAATAAGTGCAAAACTGCACACAACTTTTTGTGCACAATAAATATACAGTTTTTTTATATGAATGGACCTGTAGCTCCCCGGTCCGCCAACCCAAATTTCCCAAAGAGATCCAAATCTCCCGTTGAGCTACAGTTCTGATGGCTAAACCCCAACCCTTACAAAAATTGATAATCCACAAAAAAATTGGCCCCCACAAAATTAAATGATTCCACAGTCAAATTCAGGTGATTACATGTATTGACAGGAGGAGAGTTTGGTAAACCTTATATGTCCAAACATCCAAACGTGTTAAAATTAGACTTAAAGCTGAACACCGCTGGTAAATAAAAACTGACACACAGGTATATAAACCCTTCGAATGCGTTACATCGATTGCTCACCTGAAACTTGTGGCCTACATGTAATATTCCTTTCATGATCTTTGGATTTTGTGCATTTATTTCTCAATTTTTGTACACATTCTGTTTGTAAATAATGCATTGACCTGTTTATATGATGTTAGTGTTCTAATGGCTTGGAAAAAGTGTGTAAAGTTTTATAATTTCATTGTGACTTAGTAACTTGGCAAGGCAAGGTCTACATCCATACAGGTGAGACTTCTACAGCAAAATACTGTAGAAGAGGTCTGCAGCTTATAAAAGGGTTATAAGAATAGCGGTGATGAAAGGGAAATATGGAGGACAATACTTTTTACGAGTAGTGTTCAGCTTTAAGTGAAGATCAGAGCTGTCTTAAACATGATAGTTCTATAATGTCAGAGTTTTTCTTCAAAGATTAATAGTCTTGGTGTCCCTGTACTGTTGTGTTTAGCTAGTGTATATTGCTTTTATAAAATTGAACAACCTCCCACAAAAGTAAAAGCCATAATGATTCAAGACTTCCATTACAGTCTATTACTTTCTCATTAGGATTGAAGCCTGCATTACAATAATGTAATGCATGAATGTTGAAGCCTTCATTACAATAATGTAATGCATGAATGTTGAAGCCTTCATTACAATAATGTAATGCATGAATGTTGAAGCTTTCATTACAATAATGTAATGCATGAATGTTGAAGCCTTCATTACAATAATGTAATGCATGAGTGTACTACCTGATCAGGCGCATGCTCGACCCGCTTCCTGAACTTGGTGAAGGTCCTGTCCTCTGATTGGTTGGACATTTTCTCCAGCTCCTCCGGAGTACAGTCCTGTAACAGTGAGCTTGCCTTGTCCGATGTCAGAAACGAACTCAGCTCTTCCTTCTTCTCAGCCTCTGACTTTTCTTTCTCCTTCTGAAACTCTTCTTCTTCAATCAGTAGTTCATACTCTGGGAAAAGAATCTCTGATCTCTTCGTAGATCTGTCCTCTGCAATGTACAGAAGTAAACACATACATCAATATCAAATTTATATGATTTTGAAATAAAAATAAATCTATGTTTTTCAGGCCAAAATCCTTGAAATAATGATACTGTTACAACAAAATTTTCTGGATCACAGAAAACATTATTGTAAGAACATTAGTTAGCTGACAAATAATGAATTAAAACCAGATTTTGAAATGAACACCTCATCCTCACAACACTGGGGAAAGAATTTAATGGTACTTATTTTTTCCACAGAAGTCAGAATTTGTGTGGAAATAGGTTAATCAGTCTAAAAATAGCGCAATTTGTTGTACCCCATAAATTGCAACTTTTTAACATATACAGAATTATAGCTCCCACATTGTCCATATGAATATTTTTAGACTGGGTCAGCTACAAACCTGCAGTTAATGTCATAGAAATAATTTTTCAGCTACTCTTGTTGCTATAGCAACAAAAAGGTCTTCCGTTCTTATACCAGTATATACATTTATATGGTTTCGTCCCACGAATGATTGGGTTTATTCAACCTGCATGTTATGCATCGATTGTAAACAAAGCAAAATTCAAAAATATTAGTGAACAAACTTTACACATGTTTATTTTTAATTTTCCTGAACATTATGACCTTTATTTAAAGCCATGTCAAAGACGTAATACAACCACACCTGTCTTGACGCCAGGGGTTAATTTTAATACGAGGCGAAATTATGCGATACCCTTTTATTATTAGAACCGATTTGGTATGAATTTTCGGATCGCGTCGCGTTCAATACTATCAGCTACGTCATGCATAAACAATACCCGTACCTTAACCACAAACTTTTTTATTGGTGGATTCAGCTTAACGCTGATTGGCTGCTGGTTCAGACTAAATTATGCACGGACAGAACAAAAACTTTTCGGAGAATGAAAATTCACCGGGATACTCGTGATTGACGAAATTGGGGTATTTTTCGAAAGTGTACACTTGCAATAAAACATACATACGGTACATATAGCTGTAGCTCTTCGAGGAAAATTTGAGTTAGTAAATATGAAGCTACAGTGCATACGATACTTACGAAAATCTTGCAATTTACGGCGCACGAAAATGACGCTAGTTTTGAAAAGATTAACATCATATCATACCACATTTTGTGCAAATAATCAATTTAAATAATTCTTCATTTAGTTTACTACAGTAACTGTTAATAATTGTCGCTTTACTTGCCCCAAACTTTCTCCTACTAAACAACCTTTTAGGCTTACTCGGAAAGCGGATCAAGAGCTGTCATTTTCATATGTAAACAAACCAGTGAAACCACGCCACTGTACAGAGCTTGTGATCGGTGGTTCAGAGACAAGTAAAATAATGAAATCTGCGGTAAATTGTTTGGGGATATTTTTATAAAGTATATGTATTTACACCGAATGTGGTAGGGTAACAGAAGAAGAATTGAAACGAATCGGACACTTGCCTAGTGAAGACGCACATATACATGTATATACCCCGTTGCACTTTCCATTTCCGTCTCGTTCTTTCATATCATCGTTCAATTCGTTTATTGCCGATCGAAAGGTGTAATCGAGGAATTCATTTCTATCACTTCGTCTGGTGAGTTAGTAGGTAATACATGTACATTATACATTTACGGTATATACTAGTACATGAAATGAACGCGGAGCACATGCACTTTTAAGTATTATATTTTGTTTAACGCCGTACTGTAGACCGTAGCTTGAGACTATGGTTTAACGCCCGTTTACACACAGAGAGAGAGAGAGAGAGAGAGAGAGAGAGAGAGAGAGATTTGCATGAATTTATTATAAACATACATTGTAGAGGATAGTCGATAATAACTCCATATTGGGGAAAAATGAACTGTTCTGAAAAAAATCCTTCAGCTCTGGCATTGCATAAGCGTGCACTGATAACTCCGCCTAGGAAAAGGAGTTGACCAATCATAAAGGTTTTACACCGGCGGCGTGTATTGTTTATGGTTGACGCAGCTGACAGAATTGATCGTGACGCTATCGGAAAATTCAAACCAAAGCGGTTTTGATAATATGTCGTTTGTTTCTTAACAAATATTGTTTTTCATTGAAATTTCAATGGCTTGATTGACTGGGAAAACTACTGCAATGTCCATTATTATACCCATGTTTAGCATAACCATCATTTATAAGTGTACACAAAATTTCAAATAAACATCCTTAATACAAGTTTGACTGTACACATGTAGCTGCAGGTCTGTAGCCCCCGATGTGCTAAAAGGATCAATTGTATGTAACAAAAGAATTGACCTATAGGGCTGGTATTGGATTCTGTCTTTACAAAAAGCACACGATTTACGATCCACTTCTTGATTTTAGGCCATTCACAGTAAACTCTTAGATTTACGATCCACTTGTTGATTTTAGGCCATTCACAGTAAACTCTTAGATTTACGATCCACTTCTTGATTTTAGGCCATTCACAGTAAACTCTTAGATTTACGATCCACTTCTTGATTTTAGGCCATTCACAGTAAACTCTTAGATTTACGATCCACTTGTTGATTTTAGGCCATTCACAGTAAACTCTTAGGTTCTTGTTCTCATAGTGTAAAGTGATTGAAAAAAAAAGTTTCATAGACGTTGTCTAAGCAGTATGAGTTATGGACACCTTTTTTACTTTAAATTTTATTTTCAGTTTACTTTCTATATGTCTATAAGTGTACGATACATGTAATTTATATGCATTTATTTACAACCGAGGACAAATAAGCAACTATCGAAAGTCTCCCGTGACACGATTTCAAAGGTCGTTTTATGCATCAATCCCTTCTATTCTATTGAAAACATTAACACAATATCCTTTAAAAAATAAGAAATATGGTTTTTTCACTTCATTCCTGTATAGGATCATAATTACGATAATCAAATTCTCACATATGCCGTGTCCACATTATCGTTTAAATCGGGTATTTATTTTCCTTATTATATCTCATTCAGTTTTGAACATGATAATTCAAAACTTCTGAAACAGATCCGTATAAACAAAAAGAACACATTTATTTGCTTTAATAAGAAGCAATGTTTTATTTGAACTCATTTATTTCACAACGATTAACAAGCAAGTTCTTATATTAATGATGCTGCAGACCAAGTCCCCACGACTTCAAGAGAGACAAGAGGAATTGTAAAGTGAGGCCAGTAGGAGAGTCAAGAAACTTGCAGCCGTGACAAGAGAGAAGCCATGGACCAACTTGCGGCTGAGACAGAGGAGGCAGCAGTAAGGGGAGAGCAAGGGAGAGTGTACAAGATCACAAAATGAGTGTGTGGTAGATATAGAGGAAGCACAGAAGCGCCTATCAAGGAGAAACATGGTTCACTGCTGAATACAGAAAAAGAACAAGGAGAAAGATGGACCGAACACTTCCATGAAGTACTGAACTGACCATCACCAGACGAAACAGCTGTCATAGCAGAAGCCACCAAGGATCTGGACATTGACACTGACCCCCCTACCAAAGATGAAATAGTAGATGCAATCAAGACCACTTAAGAATGGAAAGTCACAAGGGTATGACAATCTTGATGCAGAGCTATTTAAGGCAGACCCTGGAACAGCAGCCACCATCCTCCAACCACTGTTCACAACTGTATGGGAAGGAGAGATAGTTCCAGACGACTGGTGCAAGGGGGTAATTATCAAGATACCAAAGAAAGGAACCCTGAGTGATTGCAACAACTGGAGGGAAATTATTCTATTGTCAGTGCCAGTAAGATCATGGCCAAGATAATCATTTGAAGAATGACAGATGCTGTTGATGCAGTACTGAGGAAGGAGCAGGCAGAGTTCAGGAAGCATGGAGGCTGTACTGACCAGATCTTTGCACTCTGCAACATCATAGAACAGTGCACAGAGTGGCAAAGACAGCTTTATGTAAACTTTGTGGACTTCAAAAAGGCATTTGATAGTGTACACCGAGACAGCCATTGGAACATCCTACGCCATTATGGCATTCCATCTAAACTGGTCCGCCTGATCAAGAGCTTCTATAACAACTTCAGATGCTCAGTAGGACACAACATCTTCTTTAATGTTAAAACCAGGGTTAGACAGGGATGTGTGATGTCTGCATTAGTGTTCAACTTGTTCATTGATTGGGTCATGCGGAAGACAACAGAAGACTCTCCAAGAGGGATCCTCTGCGGCCTTTTCTCAACTTTAGAGGATCTGGACTTTGCAGATGACCTTGCGCTGCTGTCTCACACACACCAGCATATCCAAGAGAAGACCAACAGGCTGCAAGCATACCGACAACAGGTTGGCCTACGTATAAGTACAAAGAAAACAGAGACAATGACACTTAATGTGGAAACACCTGCTCATGTTAAGACCAGAGATGAAGAGCTACACCAGACAGACAACTTCACATACCTGGGTAGCATCATAACACCAGAGGGCGGTACAAAGGAGGACATACAAAGCAGACTGGGCAAGGCCCGGAGAGTATTTAGGGACATGAACAATATCTGGAGGTCTGCCCAGTACAGCACCAGCACCAACCTGAAGCTTTACCAGAGCTGTGTTGTGTCTACACTCCTATATGGATCAGAAAGTTGGAGAATTGCAGAGACAGACCTCTCCAAGTGTTGTGTCTACACTCCTGTATGGATCAGAATGTTGGAGAATTGCAGAGACAGACCTCTCCAAGTGTTGTGTCTACACTCCTGTATGGATCAGAATGTTGGAGAATTGCAGAGACAGACCTCTCCAAGTGTTGTGTCTACACTCCTGTATGGATCAGAATGATGGAGAATTGCAGAGACAGACCTCTCCAAGTGTTGTGTCTACACTCCTGTATGGATCAGAATGTTGGAGAATTGCAGAGACAGACCTCTCCAAGTGGTGTGTCTACACTCCTATATGGATCAGAATGTTGGAGAATTGCAGAGACAGACCTCTCCAAGTGTTGTGTCTACACTCCTGTATGGATCAGAATGTTGGAGAATTGCTGAGACGGACCTCTCCAAATTACGATCATTCCACACGACATGCCTGCATGCGCAGAGTACTTCGAATTTTCTGGCCAGAAAAAATAACAAATGAAGAATTACAAAGCAGATGCAACCAAGAGGACATGGGAACCATCATTAAGAAACAACGATGTAGATAGATAGTACATGTCCTAAAAAAAAAACCCCTCAGTCTGAGTCAACGAGAACAGCTCTGCACTGTACCCCAGACAGCATGAGAAAGAGGGGAAGACCAAGAAAATCATGGACAGTAGAGAGCGAGCTTAAAGCTATGCAGCAGACCCGAGGATCAATCACGAAGCTAGCCCAGGAAAGGCAGGGGTAGAGGAAGTTTGTTGCTGCCCTACACACCACAGGGTGTAAAGGACAATGATGATGATCTTATATTAAAGTCCCTCGTTGGTACATATGTTTTACACTAAGTGGTCCTCAATGTTGGAGGATAATGCAAAATTTGTGAATATTTTCAAAATGTGCATGATATAATTTTTTCAAAACTTGCATGATATTTTCGGAAGAAAATGTAAAAATAGCAGTAAAGAGGTTGCTAATCCTGTTGTTGAATATACCCGGGTATGTCCTTCTCCAACTCATTTCTTTGGAGATGATACATTTAATTTCGAAAAATAACATTTGTGTAAGAAATGCAAATTTAAAAAAAATGAAATTTAAGAACATTAAGAAGTTGTGTTGATACTGAAATGTAGCCCTACAGCTTGAAAACAGGATCAGATTACAGAATATTGTCAGTTATTCACTAAAAAATTAGCACCGTTTGTTGTCAATTGGCGAGGCCCCTGTTCTTTTCACAGGCTCCTGACATTACATATATATATTTTTCATATAATAAAAATAATAATCCCTACTTAAAAATACACTAAGTACCCATGGCTGCCATATTCGATTAATTGAACACAGTCAATTCAGCCTGGATTTTTGCTTATAACTATTAAAGCTGTATTTTTTTTTTGCTTATCGCCCACGTCCGATTGATCACCCAACACCTTAGCTTACTACCGATTCAACTAAAAGTTTTTGCTTGGCATTGTTTTTTTTATGTGGCACGTACCTGTCTCGAGTAACACAAAGTGAATGATTCTTGCCTCAAACAAAGCATGCTTACATTAATTAAGGTACAGTTCCGGTTGATTGCTTCTACATAACTTACTAGTTAAATATATACTTTTTCCATCAATATCTTCAATTCAAAGAGCAAGTGCGCATTTAAGGAAGAAGAATGCAGTTAAATACCAGTATACAAAATGCACAATTCTACATAAAAAAAATAAAACTGTGTTTATAAATGTCGTTAATTTTTAAAAAGAAAAAGTATTCCCACAGATGGAATCAAACCAGGACACAAAAAACATCATGTGTGACATAGCCAGCAGTTTGACATACTGAGCTATCCAGAACTTACACTTTTCGATGTAAATATAGACCACTATAATAAAAGTCAGTTTCTGAAATTTTGAGTTTTTTTTTGCAAAATTTGACCATAAGGCAGGGGTGCCCCTAACAAATTCTATCTTAATTTATTCCTTTGAACAAAACTTATCAAAATACCTAAGATTTTTTGAGGGGCAGGCCAGTCCTGAAGGATATCTAGGCCAAAAGCCATATGGAAATATACCATTTTACTGAGAAATGGTTGTTTTATCCAACTTTAAAGATTAATAATAAAATTACAAGAGCAATTTGATAGGTTCAAAATGCAAATTCGAAAAATATAGAAATAAGTTTGATAGATAATAACAAAAAAACTTTGATTTTCAAAAGTGATTTTTTCCAGGAAATCCATCTCTCCTATAGGTCAATATTCTTTTGTTATTCGCAATTGATCTTTTGGATAGAGGATCTGGGAGCTACAGTTTCGTACATGTTAAAAAGTTGCAATTTAACATACTCAGTACAAATATTTCATCCCAAAATTTTCCTCACACATTTTACTACAGATATTCAATTGTCACTTTAACTTGCCTCTGATATTCATTTAAACACCATTACCAGCCCTATAAAATGAAGTGGTTGAGTTTCTTTTCATGTCAAAATGTGACACTTGATCTGCAAGTAAATACATGTATATCATATTCAATTTCCGAGGTTGGATAGCATTTTTAAGAGAAAATCTGAGGCAAGTAAAGATGTGACATCAGTCACTAATGTCAGTAGTAAATTGTCTGAAGAACCTAAATAAATGGTAATAATTATTTCCCCAAAAATTTGTTATGATAAGATAAATAAATCTAATAAGTCTATAACTAGCGCTAATCTTGATTTGGTCCTTGAAGTAAGTAAATACACATTTAATTAACACCAGCTACCTTCAGAGTTGGAGCAATTTTGTTTGTGTCCATTTTTCCAATCAATAACCTGATGCTCTTTAGAACAGTAGGAGCGAGAGTGACATTTAGCACAACATTTCAGCCCTGCAATTCCACAGACCGCGCACAAGTTATCCCCTTTAACGGGAATGGGCGTAGCAGGAGTTGGGGGGTCGGGGCTGTAAAAGTCATTGTCTCTCGGAAGCTGAGATCTCACCACACAGAAAGGTGCGTTGGAGTTTGGCTGGTGACAGTTCGGATTCCTACACAGAAAAACAAAAACCGTCCGATGAAAAGCATTGCTGTCATCTTCATCTGGTGCATACACTTGAAGTAAAAATATGCATATCCCACTGCATTTCGGACATTGCATTTGATTTGGGGTAGGTAATGATGCAAGTGACAACCATGCAGGCTTTCCGCCAACTTTACTTGGGAAATGTTGACATGTTAAATTTTCTGTGTCAGTTTTCTCCACAAAACCCAAATCCACGTGCGATTTTTCTGCCATGTTTACGTTCGAGAACAAAAATAACACCCAAGGAGTTCCGAGTAGGTAATATTTTGATCATTGAGGCGTTTGTCATAAGCACGATTTTGCATACCGTCGTGGAACTTTTGAGAAAAAAGGAGTTAAAAAGTGAAAGTAGAAAAACGTCGAAGCAAACAACTCCGCAGTTACTTCGGTGAGGATTTTTTGTGTATAATGTCCGGCCATGGTCATAGTCACGGTGGAGGGTGTGGGGGAAATCACGATTGTGATGAACACATGACAGAGGATCAACTGGCAGCGGCGTACAGCCTCTACTCTAAAATTAGATAGAATGTTCTATCGTTAAAATGACAGATGTCCAACGGACCCGGTTTAACGATAGAATTCGTCCCATATACTCGCTTCGTAGCAAATAAAAAAATTATATCGCGCTATATCTCGCCTAAATTTTCATATGATTGGTCTCAAATACCTACAATGTTGCTCTTTTCTAATCCCATTTTACCTCATAAACTGTTTTTGTAACGAAATCACTGCCACTTGTAACATCACATTTGAAAATTCGCTGTTTACGGTCGCCATGTTTAGGATAAAATCCGAGACATTCCGAGTACGATTTCCTACAAAATGGCAGGCAATTCAAACGTGTTTATTAACAAAATGCCTTAGCACGACTAATTAAATGGATATTTTGTGGATTTAACTACATATGCATGTTCAAAAAGGTTTGTAGTGTATAAAAATGTGTTTTTCCTCTGCAGATTATTTTTAACAGACTTAAAATCGACGCGAAGCTGATCCGCTTCGCGGCTGCTACATTGCAAGTATATGGGACGAATTCTTACTGTGACCTGAGCGTAGCCTGGTCTCGGTAAGATTATTCTTTCTACTCTAAAATAAACATGGAAGCAGTCCAGTGCCTGAACACCGACAGTCCGGCAAAGTGTGTCTTTAAACCCTGGGACCAGAGACTTGACAGAGAAAAGGTGAGGGGCAGAACATTGATTCTTATCAATAAATATCTTTTACGATGCGACAGTTGGGGCGAGTGGAGCTTGAATTACACACGGGTACATGTATATGTTTCAGTTACATGTAAATAATAAGTTCTACTTCAAATCTACCAGATTGCGGCCACCATCAATCGTTGATGACTGCCACTTTGGTGCGCATCCAAAATTTAAGAAAATAAGAATAAGTGCTGTATTGCATCGAAAAGGAAGCAAGTAAAAACAACTTGATTAATTTAATCAGGTAATTAAGCGAGCCTGTTTACCGTAAGGTTGCAATAATGTGATAAAAATGAATAAAAATATTTAAAGCTCCAGTACAAACATTTATGGTTTACAGTGTGGCCGTGTGTGTACGGTCAGATTCATTAGAAACATGCTCAGTTGGATACAGATACAGAAACAGATCATTTATTATTTTAATTCAGAGTCCAGGACAGACAAGTACACAACATATTATTATAATTACAAGAGAAAGACATGCCAATGAATAGTGTAAAAATTATTAAAGTATAACAATTATAACAAAAGACAATGTTAATTCCAACAATATTTCACTTAAAAAGTAGTACTAGAGCATGATATCATTTATAAATTTGCCCACAAGATTAACTCTTTTCCCCTTAGAGGTTTCTATCCTTTAACTCTTAATGACGCGTTTTGACGACCCTGGCCATATCCTTAATGACGACTTTTGACGCACCCTATATACAGCTCTTAATTAGACCTCTCAACACCTGTTGTTTATTATAAACATGGACTGGTATACACCTGGCCATGTATACGGATGATTGTTCACTCATTCTAAATAAAGATATCACGTGATTTACCTGTGTTTGGTGGCGTGATGCATTACTACAATAAACAAAGATGGCGGACTACGATGCGGACATCGCACATGTTTTCACTTTTTGTTTATAATCAAGTTTAGAGGCAGAATTATTTAGATTTATTGGTAGTAAGATTGAATGATGAAAGCCAGATGTCAAATTCATGCAAAATATTGGGGAAAAATCTGTGTATTTACAGAAAACGGAACACAAGGTGTGCATTACCTGCAACCCCTAAATACACGAATATACCGGTAAATTTATTTTTTTTTCAAGAAGTTAACACACTTATTTTGTTAACATGTTAGATTTATCAAATCCTCTTACACCATTTACTGAAATAAAAGAAAATATTAGTCTGAAAATGATAGACATTAATTGAAAAGTCAGCCACAGGTACATTTAATTATTTACTATCAAAAAGCCAATTTCATGATAATAATGGAATTTTTCAATAAAAATTATTAAATAATTCTTTGTAATACATAGAGTTTTAAACATGTTTACCAAATATCTGTTGTGAAAATTATTCTTAATAAAGCTTTAATGTAGAACACTCAGTTTTATTTTCATATACCTGTTAGCACCTGTATTGTTTTATTAGTGACTTAAATAATTTTTTTTTAAATGAATATTGAAATTTTAATTCATTACAAATCCATTGATATATAATTTTCTATATTTTTGATTTGCTAAGACCTGTAATAAGTCATTTCAAAAACACACATCAGCTGTTTTCAGTTCATCTGAAAACAGTCTAAGGGTAGCCCAGGGTAGAGTGTTAAGGATATGGGCTATGCGTCAAAAGGTGGCATTAAGGGGTAAAGAGTTAAGGATTTCCTTGTTGGATATGCCGATTTATTTATTATTCATTAGTATCATTACGCTAAATGTCGTGTGTTCAGTCTAGACCCTGTGATGTCATGTTAGTATATAGAGCAGACATCACTTAACAATTTCTTTTGAAGTAACAATGCTCCGAACAATTTGCCAAAAAAATAGCTTAAAACAACTATACTCTGTCCCGAGTTTTTGCTTCCACCGCTTTTTGCTTGATATTTGGATAATCATAAATACCTTTGTGCTCAAACTATGTTCATCCACTAATATGAAAAATGTCCAGATTATCTGTTTTGAAACGCCCCCTCTACCGCTTCAGGTTTCAATACACATCCCAAAATAGAAAGTCTACGGAGATTTAGCATTGCATCAGCCATTATTAAGCCCGGATGATAACGTTCAAAAATTGCGCGAGGTGTCCCGAGAACTTCCGAATGGAGAAAAGATGTAAACATTTCCCATTATAAATCTCCGTAAGAAATTTGTTTTCGTTCCTGTGAACATTTATGAGTGAAAAATGATAATTTGTCAATGAAGATATCTTGGATATTTTTCCTTTTATCGATTTCAACAGCATTTCTTTCACAGGTATGTGTATTTTTATTAAAAATCATCAAAAAGTGATGGAAGCAATAACTTGGGACAGACTATAGTTGCAAACCAGTGTTTAGAATCAGCAGAATGTTTTATTTATCTTTTAAATGAATGACATTCTTAAGAATTAAGATACACTTCATGTATATAGCCATATACAATTGTCAAAGAGCAGGTAGTTCAAATTTTCTTTTCGCCCAAGCGTTGTCATTAGAATTCACAGTGCCTCCTGCATGGTGCTTAGTTTACCTATAGATAATTATCTTAAAACATTGCATTTGAATGGCCTTGAGAAGGTTTTTTGATCAAACGGGGATGTTTCAAAACAATTAAATAATCTCATTTATCTGGACTTTTTCATTCTAGTGGATGAGTGTGAAATATTTACATATAATGTGTTAGAACCGTTTTAACAAGAGCTTGGATTTTCGGTGGGATGTTACTATCTAGTTTGCTCATCAAAACAAGCTTTCAAATAATTGACCTCCTTTCTTCTAATTTGCTAAGAGAAGCTCATTAATATTCATAGACTGTCAAAACCGGAAAGATCTGCTCTGCTGTGTGAAATTGACGCTGTTTCAGCGAAATATACATCCCTGGATGAAGTCGGACGAGTGTCATTGCGTTCAATGTATTCATATCTATTATCCAATGACTGAACAGTTAACCATGAGTAGACCCCGCCTTCATCAAATCAGAGTTTGTCACGTACTACCCAAAGTCCAAGCTCTTGTTAAAACGGTTCTAATTCAGCTTTAGAATATTTCCTGTGCTAGAGCAAGCAGGGGAAGAAGAGAGCTATGCAGACCATAAACTAAGACCTTTTGACTAACCTAATTTCCCTAAAATTTTTGTACATGTATGTACAAATATGCAATACAAATATATTTCTTGGACATTTCAATGCAGATAATCATATCATTACTAACTTGTCTCAGACTTTCTCTTAAATACACCCGATGACCATGGAAAGTGAAGTACCCTGGCATGTAAAATTCACTTGCAGATCTAGAGTCACTATTTTCACATGTGAACAAAACAAACCCTACTACTGGGGTTCTTCACTTTACAGGGATAGTAAGAGGTTCAGAGACAAGTTAAGAGATGTACTACATTTATAGGAAAATGTCAAAGAAATTTTTGGTATAAAGTATTTGTACTAAAAGTTATAGAAAACGAGGTCAATAAGTCCAAAATTTATAGCACCAGTTTTTGTGTTCCTAAATTAATAAATTGCAAAATGTTTGTATGAGAGAAACAGTAGCTCTGTGGCATCCCAACGGAATTTTCCTATACAGCTAAAACCTGCAGCTAGACATGAACAGGTACTTAAAATAGACATCCCAGATTTTAGGGTACACGTTTAGTATGTTATTCTTCCTAGCATGCAATATCTGATATGATTTCAATCCAAAACTAAATGTTGATGGTTTTGCTTTTAGTATGTTGAGAGTGATGCAGATCCTGAGTTGCTGTTCAGAATACCGTAAGTCCAGCACATCTCTTATCCATTATATTTCACGCAGGTCACTATAAAATTCAAGCCTGTAACACAATATACCGGTACCTAATTAAAAGTCTGTTTCTCCTTAAAACTAAGTTAAAAGTTAAATTTTGAGTTGACTGGGGCATGTGTATAACAATGCATGTCATTATCTGTTGCTATGTTACAGATTTACGGGATGTGTGAAACTGAAGGGCATCATTGTGATTGGTGGGGAAGGAGAGAGCCACCCCAATAAGATGAGATTGTGAGTACCCAACATCTCTATCTCAGTCTGTCAATTCTCTTTCTTGATTACCGGTAACTTGTCTCGATCTGTGTTCTCTGTCTCTGTCTGTCTAGTCTATCTCTGTCTGTCTAGTCTATCTCTGTCTGTCTAGTCTCTATCTCTGTCTGTCTAGTCTATCTCTGTCTAGTCTCTATCTCTGTCTGTCTAGTCTATCTCTGTCTGTCAAGTCTATCTCAGTGTCTGTCTAGTCTATCTTTGTCTGTCTAGTCTATCTTTGTCTGTCTAGTCTATCTCAGTCTGTCAAGTCTATCTCAGTCTGTCATGTCTATCTCTGTCTGTCTAGTCTCTATCTCTGTCTGTCTAGTCTCTATCTCTGTCTGTCAAGTCTATCTCTGTCTGTCTAGTCTCTATCTATGTCTGTCTAATCTATCTTTGTCTGTCTAGTCTATCTCAGTCTGTCAAGTCTATCTCAGTCTGTCATGTCTATCTCTGTCTGTCTAGTCTCTATCTCTGTCTGTCTAGTCTCTATCTCTGTCTGTCAAGTCTACCTCAGTCTGTCAAATCTATCTCAGTCTGTCTAGTCTCTATCTCTGTCTGTCAAGTCTTCCTCAGTCTGTCAAATCTATCTCAGTCTGTCTAGTCTATCTCAGTCTGTCTAGTCTATCTCAGTCTGTCTAGTCTCTATCTCTGTCTGTCTAGTCTATCTTTGTCTGTCTAGTCTCTCTCTGTCTGTCTAGTATGTCTTGGTCTGTCAAGTCTATGTCTGTCTGTCTAGTCTATCTCTGTCTGTCTAGTCTCTATCTCTGTCTGTCTAGTCTATCTCTGTCTAGTCTCTATCTCAGTCTGTCAAGTCTATCTCAGTCTGTCTAGTCTATCTCAGTCTGACTAGTCTCTATCTCTGTCTGTCTAGTCTTTCTCTGTCTCTCTAGTCTATCTCAGTCTGTCAAGTCTATCTCAGTCTGTCATGTCTATCTCTGTCTGTCTAGTCTCTATTTCTGTCTGTCTAGTCTCTATCTCTGTCTGTCAAGTCTACCTCAGTCTGTCAAATCTATCTCAGTCTGTCTAGTCTATCTTTGTCTGTCTAGTCTCTCTCTGTCTGTCTAGTATGTCTTGGTCTGTCAAGTCTATGTCTGTCTGTCTAGTCTATCTCAGTCTGTCTAGTCTCTATCTCTGTCTGTCTAGTCTATCTCTGTCTCTCTAGTCTATCTCAGTCTGTCAAGTCTATCTCAGTCTGTCTAGTCTATCTCTGTCTGTCTAGTCTATCTCTGTCTGTCTAGTCTCAATGTCTGTCTGTCAAGTCTACCTCAGTCTGTCAAATCTATCTCAGTCTGTCTAGTCTATCTTTGTCTGTCTAGTCTATCTCTGTCTGTCTAGTATGTCTTGGTCTGTCAAGTCTATGTCTGTCTGTCTAGTCTATCTCTGTCTGTCAAGTCTATCTCAGTCTGTCAAGTCTATCTCTGTCTGTCTAGTCTATCTCTGTCTGTCTAGTCTATCTCTGTCTGTCTAGTCTATCTTTGTCTGTCTAGTCTCTATGTCTGTCTGTCAAGTCTACCTCAGTCTGTCAAATCTATCTCAGTCTGTCTAGTCTTTGTCTGTCTAGTCTATCTCTGTCTGTCTAGTATGTCTTGGTCTGTCATGTCTATCTCAGTCTGTCTCAGGTTGTCTCAGTCTTTTTTGCCTGTGTCAATCAGTCTCGTTGTTATTTGTTTGTCTCTTTCTCAGTCTGTTTTGTCGTTTTTTATGTCTGCTTCACATTGTTTCAAATATATAATATTTCCCAAGGTTCAAAAATGCCCCCGAGATGACCTTTGATGATGTAGGTCGGAAGGCGGACCAGGAATTTGAGCTGACACCTGACTCTGAAGGCAATGTACAGTATGGAGTCATGTAAGCATCTGTTTATGGCGAATCATGTACAGTCAAGTAGTGTTTTTGTTCTGGATGATGCACATATAATTCAATTTGCTGAATACCGGGTAAGAGTTTTATTATGAGAAAGTGTATTTTTTTTTACTATACAGAGCTGCCAGGTTTAACAGTGTGAACACACTAACCATCCACTTTCCGTCCAGCTTTGGAGGAGATAATACCAAGATCTACTACATCGGACTTAAAGGTGACTTCCACCAAGTAAGCAGTCCATTAATTGTTACTTGTAATTTGTTCATAGAAAAACTGCCAACTAGAAATAGGTTTGTTTATAGACTAGTATTAAATTGGTAAAATGGTATGAATGGTATAGATCCATGATTTGTAAACGCCTCATAATCTGTAGGAGAGGGATCAGAGATTGCTGTATAGATTTATTCCTCACTCGCCTTGTAATTGAATTTTGCATAGAAGACTAGGAAAATACTAGTACCCAGCAAAATGGTACCTTTTTTATTTCCCTTTTATTTTAGGCTCCTCGTCAGGAAGTTGTCATAGCAACATACGAGGCTAGACCAATGCCAGAAGACCATGACACTAAATCTGACTTTGAAAATTTCCACCCCATTAGCTGATGTAGTTGCCTTGGTGACCCTTGTATGCTTTCATCTCAACTGTTGCTGCATAGACTGGACGACTTGTTTTTTGATAAATTTGAATTCAGTGAATTAGTTTGTCTCAGGCATAAACATATCGTTTTGACAAGAGGACACACAGCTTATGCAGGGACGCATGAGTGTTTGAATGAAGTTTACTTTTTTTTTGTATACATGTAGTTGATGATGAGATTAAAAGTGTGAAATTGCATTATATATTTCCATCCAGTTTATGAATGGCTGCCATTGAAAAAATTAATTATAATGAATACAGGATGGGCTGTAAAAAGGTACAGTGTACTAGCATTGTGGTAACGATGGGTCTGTCAGTCCATATCCGTTTTTTCTGCAGCATACTGTAAATGTTTTATATTTGGGGGATATCATCTTCGCTAGCCAAGGGTTTACGATCCTAGGAGAAGCAGAGTGGATTGTAAACCCTTGGTTAGCGAAGATGGGGGATATTGATTACCGTATATCCAGTTTTTTTCGCGCGTCACAAAATTTGCGAAAATAAGGATTATGTATAGCATTTTTAATTTGCGTCAGTCATTTTTTGCGATTTTATAAGATTTTATTAGAAAATAATACCGAATATAATTTCTGCGCATTTAAAATTTTGCAATATAAAAGAGATAGCGAAGAAAGGGAAAATTAGAACAATACCAGATATACGGTATGTTATTGTTAGAGGTACAGCATGCATGACATGTAGCGATGTACTTGATTCAGTGGAAGCTTCTTTTCACCAAATATGCTAAAAGGACTGCAAACTGTCAGCCTAATGGAATATGCTTACAGTATTTTGTACATCAGATGCCTAGGATAATCGTTGTCTTTTGAGGCATTAAAAAGATAGTGTGGCGACCTATGTTTGAACTGTTATGGCTGTAAACTTGGTATAATGTGGTCTAGTTTGTATGCTGGGATCACATTGTGAGCATTAGGGTCATGCAGTTCTGTCATTGAATGTGTCTGAGGGGAGGTGTGTTTTTACATGATGGGGGTCATGGCCAACTCACTCTAAAGCTTTATGAGTATACTTACAAAATTCACTGCTCTGTTTTGATCATAATTTGCAAACAGATAGGTCATTTGTGGCATGGTCTTCAAAACAAGGATGAACATATGGATGAACATTTGTCTGTATGTTAGCATTTTCTTCTCCCGATGAGTGATCATATCTCACACATCCTAGCTTACATAAAGGAACTTAGATGCATCCTTGAAAATAAGTGATTTGGGACCTAAAAGTAGATCCTTGTCACCTCATTCTGCAAATGTTTGACCTTAAAGGAATTTGTAATTTGTAAAGCAATTTGAGATTTTATTCGTGTGAAACCAGAGGCATGTTTAATAGACGAGTGCAGGCGAGCGCTTGCCAAAATTTGTGTTGCGGTATAGGGAATTTTGGCAAGCACTTGCGAGCATCCACTCTGTTGAACATTTTAGATCCAGGTTACAATTTAGATCCAGGTTACAATTTATAAAGAACAAAATTAATGTTCTTTTAAAAATATATCCCTAGAACTCCTCTTACATTCTGTGCAGTATGATTAGTTATTTCATCCTTTTGAACTTGACCAGTAGATGAGTTGTGAGGTTTCAGAATTTTATATGTACCCTTGGATTTAATTAGGGGCAGAAAAAGGCAGGTTGCACAAGTTTGCAAAATCTCAAGGGTCCTACCTAATAGGCATTTGACAAAGAAAATACATGTATTCCTCAATATTTTCTATAAATTAATTTTTAACCTTAATAAACTTCTAGCATTCAAGTTATATAGGTGTAGCAAGTTTTTCGGGACCACACATTAAAAATGTAACGCAGCGATCAAATATCTGATTTGAAGTGAATTAATCCAATTTAACTAAAAAAATTTGTTATTCCTTTTCAAAAAAGGAGCAACATCAATAAATGTGAAGGGAGTGCCTGAAAAACTACCGTAAGAATTAATGTATTGCTTTTAATTGTTTCGAAGGGGGGGAGGGAGAGTGTGTCTTAAGAGTCTTCTGATAACAAAACAAATATTGTAGGCATATTTCAGACTAATGTCAGGTTTTAATTCCTAATAATCAAGTTGGAAACAAATAACAAGAAGTATGCACAAATCTGATATAAATTTAATGCATAATGTAAAGGTTTTATATGTCTTCATAATAATAAACAACACTGTATATAATCTACACAACCAAAGATTATTGACCCATCAAATAGTGTAAACAAAGGAAAAATAGATGTGATAGATAAAAATATATAAATTATATTGAAAAGAAATTATAGCAAATAACTGCTGAACAGTAATGTATTTCAGGCATCAAGACTTGGTTGAAGTCATGTTTACCTCAGTGACTTTACACAAACGTTTCCCCCCATTTACCTACATGTATATTGTAATTTATATTGTTTGTGCAGTTTATAATTTTTTGTTAAAAAATCTTCTAATTTCTAAATTGCAATGCCGTAAGCTATCGCTCCATCTCTACCTGAATCACTTTAAAGCAACAAACTTAGAAGAAAAAAAAAATGCCCTGAAAACAAATATTGACTAGAAGCAAACTTATTGTGACAAAGAAAAACAACCCCCATTTATCAAATTTCATGCACTGTGACATATCATTTAACACTGTATATAACCCTCTTATCTGATGACCTGGAAAACTATAAACTGATCTATCTGTACTAAGTGACAATTCAGTACCAAAGATTACAAAGGATGTAAATCAAACCCATGATGTAATGGTAACAGTAATATCTACGATTTAAGTGTTAATACCTCCACCTGTCCCTATCTCACACTACAAGGTGACATCTGTAAATATATGTAAGTACAAGTAATGCCCCATCCCCATCAAATACAGAGTCTACTCTGCATCCACTTGTAATTTCACTAAACTACAGGAAAAGTTTCTTACAACAAATTTAACCTTTTAGTTTCATTGAATAAGCCTTTTTTCTTAAATAGATTTAAATATATTTGTAAAAAATGCATGGAAAATAAAGCAACCTTAGCTAATAAAAAGTTGTATTTGCAGTCTTATGGTTTCTTTAATTATCAACAAAATAACATTCCTTAATTTTGGGTTTTAGGAAAAAATCTTAAAGGAGTAATGCAATAATCATAACGACAGAAGTTCCAGAAAAGTGCATTAAAAAAAAGATACCTTGGATTATAAGTATTAAAAACATATTTATGTACATGTATACAAAGAATTCTGGTACATTGATCCATTAACTGATTTTTAAATCTCCCTGTATGCTATTTTATAATTGAGCAAGGTATTATACATGTGTATCATGTACTACTATCCCAGCCGTCTTAAGTAAAGGACAGCTCTTATATAACCATCCTATAGAAAGTAAAACTCCTACACATGTATTACATTTTACTTATCTATCAGATCTCTGAATTATTATCAAAACAATATATAGTAAAATAATCATATCTGAAAAACTGTTGTCACAAATCAACAATTATTGTGGTATAAACAAAAATCTAATTCAACAGTATCAAAATTAGAAAAAGTTTTCAAAAGTTTTCAAAATAAACATGATATAAATCTGTTGAGCTCTGCAATAGGCACACAGCACATGGACAGTTTGAAAAAATATTATTGCAAAAAAAATGTCAGAGCACCTGCTGATATGATGGAAATTAAATAAGATTAAAAAATATTGCTTTGTAACAACATTAAAATCACTAATGAAAAATCACAAAATATTTAAATTATATAACATTTTGATATGTATAGTGCACATACATATTCATGAGTATTCTAGGAGAATTTAAAAAGAAAAATTATCACCAACACTGTCATGGTAACCTGATAGTATATCACAGGTAAATAAGGCAAGGTATGGTATGTTGACGGACTGTAGACATACGAGACTGACAGTAATATTGATTCTCTAGTTCATCCTGGCGGCTGCGATGTAGGCTGTCCCAATACAGTCGCGTCCAAGAGGTATACAGCTGATCTCCACTTCATATTCCCCGAGCTGAACGTCCATGTTACGTCCATGCTTACCGGACAGGAAACAGACGGTGTAGGCAGCAATCTCAAACTCGGGACTGGTTCCCAGGAAGCAGGAGCTCATGGGCTTGCCTTTCTCTCCCCGCCAGCTAAACTGTAAGGCGATTAGTCTGAAGTGCTCGTCATCCTTCACCTGGGAAATACAATGTAAAACATACCACTACAGAACATTCTAAATTACTGGTACACTGTAAATTGATTTTGTTCATCATATAATTTTTTTAAAAGATGGAAAATATCCATCAACTTTAAAGAGCATGTGTCTATGGATGTTGCACATAATTGATTTTAATTATGGTATAAAAACAAAAGAGAAAAGATTTACAAGTTTTTTGTGACTGTAAAAGTAGATAATTATATCATAGTGGTTTTAATTTCAGTATGTTTTCATGAACTCAAAGTATTTTCAATTCATTGTGAATATTGTTTAATACTATAATTAAATGAACATAAAAGGTACTCATGCATATATACATGAAATTTCAATGTGGGATTAAAGATGCTTGTGATATAAAGAGGCTGTCAACCAAATTAAAACTGTATAAACATTTTAAAAAGGCATTTCATTATCATCATAATGATGTATCTTTACAGTGTAAAGACTATGCTCACAGTTTCTCGTCTGAAGTAACCATGGTAGTCAATGTTCCCGGCCTTCTCCTGGAGGTAGAACTGAATCCAGTTGTGGAGCCCGATGAAATGGTCCTCTCGACCCTCACCCACAAACACATGCTCAAAGCTGCTTGAGTCAAAGTCCCTGCAATAACCATATGTATGTACTGTAAAAGTGGTTATTTACACATGGGGGAAATTTAAATTTACATTAGTTACACAATAAGCTTAAAACAGCGCGTGTGTTTACAAGAATAATGAAGAATTAAAACTAAATACCTATTGTTTGACTGTACAAAACATGTACTTTACCACCAGTGTAAATAACCACCAGTAATCACAAACACACTCAAAATCAACGCAACATGCTTAACTAAAATCAAAACATCCAAATCAATGAAAATTTGTCCTACCAAATCAAATGCAATGAAAATAGACCAAGTAAAGGTAGTGCAAACACTTAATCCATGAATCATACACCCATACAGATTTTGAAGTTAAAGCTGAAAACCGCTCGTAAATAGGCACCGTCACTCAGGCACTTGGTATATAAACCCTTCGATTTCGTTACACCCGATTGCACACCTGAAACTCATGGCCGACATGTAGTATTCCTTTCGTCGTCTTTGTATTTTAAAACTATTTTATGCATTTATTTCTTAAACTATGTGCATATTCTGTTTGTAAATAATGAATTGACCAATTTATTTGATATTAGTATTCTCTTATCTTGAAAAAAGTGCATAAAAATTTATTAATTTATCATAGGTACTAGAACACATGTTGTATGTTTTGGTTTTATATATTTAAACCTGTAGCCATTGGCTACTATTTATAGCGTATAACCTGTAGAACAGGTATTCAAGTTAAGCACGATTTTCACTCATTCGAAGGCTTTTCTTTGCCGCATTTGCACAATCCCCACCCACCCACCCACTTATTTAGTGACATTTAAAAATCAAGGACTGTGCATTATGTAAAATGTTTTCTTTCAGAAAGAAGTTTGAAGAATCTATGTATTTGTACGTGTAAATAAATGCAGCAAAATAAGCGCTTCCTTCACTAATCATGTGTTTTGTTATTATTGTAAATAATTTATGTTCGGTTGAGTGGAACGAATAAGAACATAAGATAATTTCATTGCGACCAAGTAATACCGCAAGGCAAGATGTACGTTCACACAGGTGAGACCTCTACAGCGAAGTACTTTGAACTGTTTAGAGGTCTCTGCCCCTTATATAAGGGTTGTAGGGACAGCAGTGATGAGAGAGAAATATGGCAGACAGTGCCTATTTACGAGTGGTGTTCAGCTTTAACAATAACACGTTATAACTAAATACAAATAGTCCAAGTAGAGGTATTGCACATAATTAAATAAAGAATCACCGGTAAAGAGATACTGAAACAATTAAATTCAATATCAAACAAGCAACAGCTGCACTAAGCTCTCACCTGTCGCCCTTGGTCCTACGAATCAGACTGAACCAGGTTCTGTAGAGCAGTCGTTTGAATTCTATCTCATCCTTAGGAGCCTTGCCTTTCTCTACTAGATAACGATGGGCTTCTTGCATCACGTCAGTCTCCATGATGGCGTCGATGAAGTCTCGGTTCTCCTTCCTTTCTTCATCTGTGACCACTTCCTGTTCCCCACACTCCAACTCATAGTTGTCCAGTAAAGCTTTAAAGGCTACGTAAAAATACAGTCAGAACAGTAAAGCTTTAACGTGTTTAAAGGCTACATCAGATATAAAAACCATCACTGAACAGTAAAACTTTAACGGCTACATCAGATATAAAAACCATTACTGAACAGTAAAACTTTAAAGGCTACATAAATTAAAAAAGTACATTACACACTCCAGCACAAATTTGTCCATTAAAGCTTAAATGGCTACAGAAATTCATTAATTAAAACCATTACACACTATACATTGTTAAATACTTCAAGTACTGTGTAATTATTTTTATTTGTGGGGTTCAATGTTCGTTGGTTGCCAAAATTTTCCTGGTTCATGAGGACGTAATTTCGTTGTTAGCTAGTTTGAGATAAATTTTAATAAATATTAAATAAATGCTTGTATATACATTCGTGGGGATGTAAATTTGTGGGCAAGGGTTACCCACGAATTCCACGAACATTGGTCCCCCACGAACAATGATGATTCCCTAGTAAACTCTAAACCAACTTTTATTCGTGACAGCTTTTTTTGGTGATTTATTAGAGATACACTCGTCTGGTTGAAGTTACTAATTTTCTCAATCAAGGTGTAGACTATCTGGAAAATAGTATAACAGGGACATTTGAGGACTGTATCTTGTTAAGAATTATTTGCAACAAAGAGGCTCTTACGAACCTTGGGAAAATTTCTCACGCTGAATTAAAACTTGATTTACAGTACACTTTTCCATCAAAGTTTCAAACCCTTTCACTGCCTCTTTAGCACTAAGCCACTAACCAGATATGTCATATTACAATGTACAAGATTTCTAGTTTCTCTCTGAAAGGTTTTGTGCTTTGCATGGATTAATGAGAAAATAGGATACTACTGTGTTTGATTAAATCCACACTTGTCTTATTTTTTATTATTTGTAACGAATATTTGTAGCTCTGTATAGAGGCAATATACCTGATAATCAGCAAATAGATCTGCGGAATACTGTATAGGCACCAGTAAAAGGTTCATCACCGATTAATTAAATGTTGATTAATTAAAGTTGATGCAAATAAAAGTACCTGTAGATATACCAATCAAATCACTGAGGATGACAACCAAGGGACATAACTCAAGAGGATTTGATTTTAGTGTAAAAGATATATAAAGTAAATCTTTGTGATGACACATTATATTTACTTTTATAGGTCTTTCGTTCAAACACATTTTCTTCATCCACCCAGGCAAACAGTGTGTACTTGGCCCTGTCCCTCTGGAGTTCCCTGCCGCTTGTCACATATCCTGGAAAAGAACATGTACAGGTCAGTGTTGGAATGACGTACAGCAAGCTTTGGTAGTGGATAGATATGTTGGGGAATTAAACAATGAAATGGGAAACCATTCCTTCAAAAAGCATTTAATTATATCTTGATTAAGAATCCAAGTTAATACTGTGGAATCTTTTTTATTCGTAAGGGGTCAATGTTCGTGGGTAGCCAAAATGTTCCTGGTTCGTGGGGACGTAATTTCGTTGGTAGTATAATTGGGATAATTACAATAAATATTAAATAAATGATTGTATATAGGTTTGTGTGGATGTAAATTTGTGGGCAAGGGTTACCCACAAAAGCCATGAACATTGGTCCCCCACGAACAATGATGATTTCACAGTATTTTCCTCACTACACTCCAACTGTAATTTAACTATTAAAGATGAAAAACAGTCATCAAATTACATTTGCTGTAAGTATGTTACTTTTGAACAAAGTTTGAATAAATTATATTTATTTCATTATTAATTGTTTATAATATTTCATTATTACTTGTTATTTGAATTGTAAAGAAAAAATGAGCCCGTGTCAACTTGGGAAATGCCAACCTCGGATATAACGTGTATCGGTTATAACAAGAAATAAAATTATGTCCCCTGCATCTCGTTATACCCGGAGTCCACTGTAGGAATAACTGCAATGATTACTATCACTACAGTTTGGAGAGAAGAAAAATAAACAACTCATAAATCAATGTGCAATATAAATCTAAATAATTCTAATTTCAAACTTTGATGCTCTGAATTTATATGTCTGATTCCAATCAGGTTTACACATGTATAGCCTAGCTCTGTTTAGGTTCAATTTCATTTACCTTCTATTGACTTAGATAACTGAAAAGGAAGGATTAACAAATAACAGAATGAAAATTAATGTCTGCATGGACTAAGTGAGTCAAACTCTGGGTTTTAAACTGCACTTCTAGTACTGTTAAGCTCTCCAAGGTGATATTCATAGGGTCCATATCTTCCAGTCTTACAATATTTAGCAACAGTCAAAGGTATGTTTCCCACTGAAACTTTTTCAAAATTTCTTGATAAATGATGCCCACAGAAGCTAGTGGTTGGAAGACCACTGCTTATACAAATTAATACAAATTAAAGTCTCTTTCCTACCCTGGAGATCTATATCAAAGTCCTGCCCAGCGTAGCATTTGTTGGTATCGAGTTCCCACAACTTGCCCAAAATCTCAGTCAGTTCAGGGTCTGGGTGAAATCTGGAATGTACAATTTAATATTAACATGTTATCATAAAAAATATAACTATAATACTGAAGTTTTCTTAAACAGAAGATATATTATATCACAAATAACTGCATTGAAAGCAATTTGAACTTTTACTTTACAAAATATTGGTTTAAATAATTTGGCACATCAGCATCATCGGAAACCCACGGCCAGTCTCGCAAACGCTTACTGACTGTCAATCAATAGGTGCGTATGTGAGACTGGCCGTGAGTTTCCGACGATGATTATAGTCGGCTACCACACCCACTTCTTTTGGTGTCTATGCAGGTATCAGGGACGATCATTTTCTAAAGAAATAATACAATATACAGTGTGAATTCATAGCTGTTTTGATGATTTTGTTGATTTAATGAATTTTATACTTTACTAATCCCAGAAGTTTTTTTCAAGCAAGTTAAATATCAGAAAAACGTAAGACATTCCGAACTACCTGTAATGTAATGAATATTAAGAGAAACTGGGTTATTGTAATTGAGAGAGGGATTCTTCTACATACAAGCTACAGGTTAATTTTACCACTATCGCCAGTTGCCACGCCCACAGTTGCAAAGCCTAACTTTATAATGTTATTGCTTATAATACATGTACCTACCCTCTACGACTATCGGCCATTATAATACGTGGACTCAGCTTTTTTGACACAATACACTTTGTACAGAGATAACTATGACAGGTCGATATGCCCCCGGGCGGTGCACAGACAAATACAGATAGATTCCGAACAAGCAATGCAGACGACTCTTGACGCTTATGATACAAATGCTTTGATTGGACAACTGAAACGAAAATACCAATGAAAAATGTTCTTCTTTCATTTTTAGAAAGGACGTTCACACAGCAGCATGACAACATACCTTTCTTCGGAGGTTTTGGCCGGATTTGACAAATATAAGGTAATTTATTCATTAATTTTTTACTTTCTGAATTGTTTAACTTCAGTTTACGAGTTAAAAAGACTAAGCATTTTAGGGCTATTGCGAAACATGCCTAAACCGGTCTTGTGGTTTGATCAGTGACGCTGACAGAAGTGACAATACAGAGTCCAAAAGTGTCCAATGTAGATCATATTCAGTATATGTCGTTTTTTAAATCAAATTTTGCAGTTTGGGTTCTACGTTGTATAAATTCATGTATGCTTAGCCGTATTTCCGAACCTCCTTATTGCGCAACTACTTTAACTTTTGATAAACATTAAATTCCTGTATTGACAATCAATTATAGTTTTACCCGATTGTACATATTTTTTGTTGATTTTTAGCTCACCTGAGCTATGTGATTAAGTGAGCTTTGGCATCATAACATGTATGTCAGTCATCAGTTGTTCTCATTTTCTAAAAATTTCGTTAAAGATGGTCATCAATTTTTTTTGTAAGAAGCAATATTACTACATCATCCTCTTTCTATATGTGTACATCATTCTCTATCTATATATGACTTGATGTGTACATCATCCTCTGTCTATATGTAACTTGATGTGTACATCATCCTCTGTCTATATGTAACTTGATGTGTACATCATCCTCTGTCTATATGTAACTTGATGTGTACATCATCCTCTGTCTATATGTAACTTGATGTGTACATCATCCTCTGTCTATATGTAACTTGATGTGTACATCATCCTCTGTCTATATGTAACTTGATGTGTACATCATCCTCTGTCTATATGTAACTTGATGTGTACATCATTCTCTGTCTATATGTAACTTGATGTGTACATCATCCTCTATCTATATATGACTTAATGTGTACATCATGGGATCCGCCATCTATATGTGACTTGATGTGTACATCATCCTCTGTCTATATGTGATTTGAAGTGTACATCATTCTCTGTCTATATGTGACTTGATGTGTACATCATACTCTGTCTATATTTGTGTACATCATCCTCGGTCTATATGCATGTGTACACCATCCTCTGTCTATATATGTGTGCATCAACCTCTTTCTGTATTTGTTTACATCAACCTCTGTCTATATTTGTTTACATCATCTTCTGTCTATATGTGTACATCATCCTCTGTCTATATATGTGTACATCAACCTCTGTCTTATTTGTTTGCATCATCTTCTGTCTATATTTGTACATCACAGTCTTCGCGAAGACGTTATTGATGTTATTGATGTCCTGTGAAGAAAAATCATCACAGGACATTTTGACAGACAGTTTAAAACATTTTACAGGACCAAACAAATTTTCACTGATCCAAAATTTTATGATATAATGATCATTACGATGTGAATTTATATTGAATGAATCAATTAACAAATAACACATTAAACAATTAACAGAATTTATTCTTCTCTTATAAATATGTACAAACAATTTCAAACTATTTATTTTCTCTCAGTGGTAGTCTTCAAAATATTTATCTCAATTTTCCCCCTAAACACAGCTAGGATCGTATTAAAGAATTTCCTCCAAAATGTTATTGTTTTCTTTATCTGTTGTGCATTGCCCTCTTCATCCTGTAATGACTACTGTTTTGCTCTGCTCGGTTTCGATTTATTAAGACTCCATCTTTCTTCAAATGCTTGAAGTTGATGAACTTCTTCCTACCAAAGTCACATGTACTCATTGGCTAGCTCATATAAGTTGAGGAATAAAGTCACTGATGTGAACCGACCTGGCATATGAGGCGTCTACACTCAATCTTTCCAGTCGAATAAACCCCCATCAAAATATTTTGGACCTATCATGGTGGAAGTATGTTTAGAAACAATCACGATCAACAATACGTTTTTATAAATGAGTTTTGGTACTAGTTAAAGCGTCTATACGATCAAAAAGAAAATACAGAATTTAAAACCCAACCAAAACAAACCTCAGACAAACGGACCGATTTTACCAGTAAGTGCATCGGACCAATTAGATTTTCACCTGTTTTGTCCGACGGTCCGGTGCTTTTGGGATAGACTGACATCATCCTCTGTCTATATTTGTTTACATCATCTTCTGTCTATATGTGTACATCATCCTCTGTCTATATTTGTGTTTATCAACCTCTGTCTATATTTGTGTACATCATCTTCTGTCTATATGTGTACATCAACCTCTGTCTATATTTGTTTACATCAACCTCTGTCTATATATGTGTACATCATCCTCTGTCTATATTTTTTTACATCATCCTCTGTCTATATTTGTACATCATCCTCTGTCTATATATGTGTACATCATCATCTGTGTATATTTGTGTCCATCAACCTCTGTCTATATTTGTTTACATCATCTTCTGTCTATATGTGTACATCATCCTCTGTCTATATTTGTACATCATCTTCTGTTTATATTTTTTTACATCATCCTCTGTCTATATTTGTACATCATCCTCTGTCTATATATGTGTACATCAACCTCTGTCTATATTTGTTTACATCATCCTCTGTCTGTATATGTGTACATCATCTTCTGTCTATATTTGTGTACATCATCCTCTGGATATATTTGTGTACTTCATTCTCTGTCTATTGTGCTATTGTGCAGTGCTGCTTCCCTTTGTTATGAATTTAAAAAGTAAACGTTTTATGCAGTTTAAAAATATATTCATCTTCCTGAGATTTGAAAGATCATTAAAATCTAAAATTTTATTCGTTAAATGAGACAAAAATGAGACAAAACAGGAGATTAATTAAGCACGTATTAAACAAGTTTTACAACTATGTCATCTATGTTGAAAAAAAATTCTGTGATGGCTAGATAGGACAAACTCTTAATAATCTGCTTTCATACGATCTTCTGTATATAAGAATGCTTAGGCTTATTACCACTTTGCTTGAGTGAATGAGGATAATTTATGTATTCTTTAGACTTGACACAATATAAAGAACCTCCTGATCAGACACATGTTCATGTAAACATGCACTGTAAATTTTTTTAAAAACCTTAATTTAATCCCAATTGCATTCTGTGTAGCATATCCACAAGATTCAATTAAATGTCTTGTTTAACAAGTGTTGTGGTGCTTAGTTAGTAAAATTGTAACAATCATGTTTTTATGCATTTACTGTATACAGGGAAATATTTGCCCCATTTAATTTCCGCCCTTTTCGTGTCTTAAAATTATATCTCTTAAAGAGACAGTACGGCGCATCTTATTAAAAAACCGACTTGAAAAAAATTTCCGATCGGGTTCGGTATTTTTGTTCTACTCATAAATGTATAAACTTTCAGAAAATTACAAATTTCTCCGTGAAATAAATCTAATTATTTCATTAAAATTAATAATTAGGTATAACCTATACATATATACATCGCCACGTGTTACAGGGTTCCACTTTCTATACCATTACGCATGCGTATTTACTATAAACAAACCAGCATGGCGAGTAAGAGACCGGGTAGGCCTGCTTACTTGAGTGAATTGGCAAAGAAAATAAGGTAATAATTGTTCAAAGTTTTTAAAATAACCACAGTTATTATTTTGTAAGCATGTATTTTGCGTGTTTATCATATGAGTTGCTACAACCTAAATTCATTTTTGTAAATGAGGCCCCTTGAGGGATAATTTGACATATTTATGTCTGTTAATTTTAAAATGAATTGAAATTGGTAAACGTTAATAAATTATCGAGAAAGTGATGATGTTTTCCGTTTAGAGAGTCCCTTTTATCTCGTATACCATGATGACCGTAGTCGGGCAAAGATATTGTAGTTTTCAGCACGTGTCAATTACTGTCAATCAAAATCCACGTGGTACAAATAAACGCTATTAGATTATTTCGGTTTGTTCGACCCTTAAATTTCCGGAAGCTCATAATTACATTAATTAGGTATGTAAAAAGGATTTTTATGTACTTCAACTGTCACAATCAACGTTATTTCGTATTTCCTAACGATACAATGGGTAAATCTGAAGTTATTCACACATGTGTTTTCAGCTGTACTGTCGCTTTAAAACACAACTGTGTCTTGGCGAATTCAAGACGGGGCAAATTGTTTGCCAGTGTAGAAGGGCGAAAATTACACGGGGCGAAAATAACCCTGTATACAGTCATTCTTCCACTTAATTTCCTTTAATGATAGTACGTACATTTTCATTGTCTCCAATATTTTTCGTCACATGATAAGCATAATGTAGCGGGCTACAAACCAGACTTTTTGCTTTCAGTACAGTGCGGTTGATACCAGCCCGGTCAGCAAGTACATCACTCACCCCTTCTGGAACTGGGTGGTGGAGGTAGGCAAAGCTAATCCACTCCTAGTCTACTTATTTTTATGAAAGGTTCTATTTTGTTCAATTTAAAGGTTATTTTTGATACTTAATGACAGATACATGCACTCTAATAATATTATTAAAGGTCGAAAGCATTAATTGATTAAATTCTTGATAAGTGAAATGTTTAATTAGGTTGAATGATGGAACTTGTATGAGGGAAACGTACAGCGTCCAGATAGCGTTACGAAAATATATACCTGTACTTAGAATAGAATATATAAGTTTATATCAAGTTTATGATATGCAATCATATTTTATTTTGCCCAAGCCCCTAAGACTTTTCTAGCTAAATGTATGAAAATTGAATGGAGAAGAAAAAATTCACATTCAGTGTGATGATAAAACGCACGTTATAAAAACGAATTTGCATCAGAGCTGAATCTCCTGTGATTTTGTAATATAATAATGAATGCTCTTTTTTTTCAATAATGTGTGTTTTCTATTTCTTCAGCAAGGCTTAGGGTTCAAAAATCTTCTCTTGGTAGAAAAAAAATAATCCTATTTGAATGCAGATCAATGAAATATCTTAACTATTCATCTCTGTACATGTATTAAGAATATTTGTGATATGTTCAAATCATTTTAATCCTTTTGACTTGCATTGCAGTTTGTACCCAAATGGGTGGCACCAAATCTATTAACTCTGACAGGATTTTGTCAACTGTTGGTGAACTTTGCCCTGTTGACCTACTATGACCCTCATTTCTTTGCGGCCAGTAGAGACTACCCCGAGGCCCCTCCCATCCCTAACTGGGTGTGGCTGGTCTGCGCCTTCAACAACTTCATGTCCCACACCCTAGGTAAGTGAGACACCTGGCAGAGACAGACACCTGTGACAGGTGATCTGATAGATAATGGACAATAATGTAGTTAGATATTCTGTGTGGGGGTACCAATCGACATGAGAAATCTACTCTATAGTATAGTAAACATGTTGTGCTACAAAATTTACTATAGTAAACATGTTGTGCTACTGAATTTTATGTTGTAAGATTTACATAGAGTAACTTTTGATATTTTGTACTTGAACAATCTTGCTATTAGTAAAGACAACTTCTTGGGTTTAGTTTTTCTGTACATTAATCGCATTACTTGTATATTTATTTAATGTAATTTAATAGTATATGTGTATAAAAAATTGCAAACTTTTAAACAGAAATATTTTGCAAGTATGCAACGTGTTAAAGTTTTCAGTTATTGATAAAAAGAAAATCTATTGATAAAAAAAAAAATTCATTCCATGAAATGAAATATGATGGCTAAAACATCAACTAAAAACATATCTTTAATCATACTGTTTGCTCTTATAAAAAAAAAGAAACCAAAACTTTTATAGTAGGGGGTGGATCAGATACCAGTAAAATGATTGAACAGTGAGATTGGGGTAAATAAATAAATGAACAGCTTAAAGTATATGAGTTTGTTGGTGTGATTGTAGATGGTTGTATGAGTTTGTTGGTGTGATTGTAGATGGTTGTATGAGTGTGTTGGTGTGATTGTAGATGGTTGTATGAGTGTGTTGGTGTGACTGTAGATGGTTGTACGAGTTTGTTGGTGTGACTGTAGATGGTTGTACGAGTTTGTTGGTGTGATTGTAGATGGTTGTATGAGTGTGTTGGTGTGACTGTAGATGGTTGTATGAGTTTGTTGGTGTGATTGTAGATGGTTGTATGAGTTTGTTGGTGTGACTGTAGATGGTTGTACGAGTTTGTTGGTGTGATTGTAGATGGTTGTATGAGTGTGTTGGTGTGACTGTAGATGGTTGTATGAGTTTGTTGGTGTGATTGTAGATGGTTGTATGAGTTTGTTGGTGTGATTGTAGATGGTTGTATGAGTTTGTTGGTGTGGTTGTAGATGGTTGTATGAGTTTGTTGGTGTGATTGTAGATGGTTGTACGAGTTTGTTGGTGTGATTGTTGATGGTTGTATGAGTTTGTTGGTGTGATTGTAGATGGTTGTATGAGTTTGTTGGTGTGGTTGTAGATGGTTGTATGAGTTTGTTGGTGTGGTTGTAGATGGTTGTATGAGTTTGTTGGTGTGATTGTAGATGGTTGTATGAGTTTGTTGGTGTGATTGTAGATGGTTGTATGAGTTTGTTGGTGTGATTGTAGATGGTTGTATGAGTTTGTTGGTGTGATTGTAGATGGTTGTATGAGTTTGTTGGTGTGATTGTAGATGGTTGTATGAGTTTGTTGGTGTGGTTGTAGATGGTTGTATGAGTTTGTTGGTGTGGTTGTAGATGGTTGTATGAGTTTGTTGGTGTGATTGTAGATGGTTGTATGAGTTTGTTGGTGTGGTTGTAGATGGTTGTATGAGTTTGTTGGTGTGGTTGTAGATGGTTGTATGAGTTTGTTGGTGTGATTGTAGATGGTTGTATGAGTTTGTTGGTGTGATTGTAGATGGTTGTACGAGTTTGTTGGTGTGATTGTAGATGGTTGTACGAGTTTGTTGGTGTGATTGTAGATGGTTGTATGAGTGTGTTGGTGTGATTGTAGATGGTTGTATGAGTGTGTTGGTGTGATTGTAGATGGTTGTATGAGTGTGTTGGTGTGACTGTAGATGGTTGTATGAGTGTGTTGGTGTGACTGTAGATGGTTGTACGAGTTTGTTGGTGTGATTGTTGATGGTTGTATGAGTTTGTTGGTGTGATTGTAGATGGTTGTATGAGTTTGTTGGTGTGATTGTAGATGGTTGTATGAGTTTGTTGGTGTGATTGTAGATGGTTGTATGAGTTTGTTGGTGTGATTGTAGATGGTTGTATGAGTTTGTTGGTGTGATTGTAGATGGTTGTATGAGTTTGTTGGTGTGATTGTAGATGGTTGTATGAGTTTGTTGGTGTGATTGTAGATGGTTGTATGAGTTTGTTGGTGTGATTGTAGATGGTTGTATGAGTTTGTTGGTGTGATTGTAGATGGTTGTATGAGTTTGTTGGTGTGATTGTAGATGGTTGTACGAGTTTGTTGGTGTGATTGTAGATGGTTGTACGAGTTTGTTGGTGTGATTGTAGATGGTTGTACGAGTTTGTTGGTGTGATTGTAGATGGTTGTACGAGTTTGTTGGTGTGATTGTAGATGGTTGTATGAGTTTGTTGGTGTGATTGTAGATGGTTGTATGAGTTTGTTGGTGTGATTGTAGATGGTTGTATGAATGTGTTGGTGTGATTGTAGATGGTTGTATGAGTTTGTTGGTGTGACTGTAGATGGTTGTATGAGTTTGTTGGTGTGACTGTAGATGGTTGTATGAGTTTGTTGGTGTGACTGTAGATGGTTGTATGAGTTTGTTGGTGTGACTGTAGATGGTTGTATGAGTTTGTTGGTGTGATTGTAGATGGTTGTATGAGTTTGTTGGTGTGATTGTAGATGGTTGTACGAGTTTGTTGGTGTGATTGTAGATGGTTGTACGAGTTTGTTGGTGTGATTGTAGATGGTTGTATGAGTTTGTTGGTGTGCTTGTAGATGGTTGTATGAGTTTGTTGGTGTGGTTGTAGATGGTTGTATGAGTTTGTTGGTGTGATTGTAGATGGTTGTATGAGTTTGTTGGTGTGATTGTAGATGGTTGTATGAGTTTGTTGGTGTGGTTGTAGATGGTTGTATGAGTTTGTTGGTGTGGTTGTTGATGGTTGTATGAGTTTGTTGGTGTGGTTGTAGATGGTTGTATGAGTTTGTTGGTGTGGTTGTAGATGGTTGTATGAGTTTGTTGGTGTGACTGTAGATGGTTGTATGAGTTTGTTGGTGTGACTGTAGATGGTTGTATGAGTTTGTTGGTGTGACTGTAGATGGTTGTATGAGTTTGTTGGTGTGACTGTAGATGGTTGTATGAGTTTGTTGGTGTGATTGTAGATGGTTGTATGAGTTTGTTGGTGTGATTGTAGATTGTTGTACGAGTTTGTTGGTGTGATTGTAGATGGTTGTACGAGTTTGTTGGTGTGATTGTAGATGGTTGTATGAGTTTGTTGGTGTGCTTGTAGATGGTTGTATGAGTTTGTTGGTGTGGTTGTAGATGGTTGTATGAGTTTGTTGGTGTGATTGTAGATGGTTGTATGAGTTTGTTGGTGTGATTGTAGATGGTTGTATGAGTTTGTTGGTGTGATTGTAGATGGTTGTATGAGTTTGTTGGTGTGGTTGTTGATGGTTGTATGAGTTTGTTGGTGTGGTTGTAGATGGTTGTATGAGTTTGTTGGTGTGGTTGTAGATGGTTGTATGAGTTTGTTGGTGTGATTGTAGATGGTTGTATGAGTTTGTTGGTGTGATTGTAGATGGTTGTACGAGTTTGTTGGTGTGATTGTAGATGGTTGTACGAGTTTGTTGGTGTGATTGTAGATGGTTGTATGAGTGTGTTGGTGTGATTGTAGATGGTTGTATGAGTGTGTTGGTGTGATTGTAGATGGTTGTATGAGTGTGTTGGTGTGACTGTAGATGGTTGTATGAGTGTGTTGGTGTGACTGTAGATGGTTGTACGAGTTTGTTGGTGTGATTGTTGATGGTTGTATGAGTTTGTTGGTGTGATTGTAGATGGTTGTATGAGTTTGTTGGTGTGATTGTAGATGGTTGTATGAGTTTGTTGGTGTGATTGTAGATGGTTGTATGAGTTTGTTGGTGTGATTGTAGATGGTTGTATGAGTTTGTTGGTGTGATTGTAGATGGTTGTACGAGTTTGTTGGTGTGATTGTAGATGGTTGTACGAGTTTGTTGGTGTGATTGTAGATGGTTGTACGAGTTTGTTGGTGTGATTGTAGATGGTTGTATGAGTTTGTTGGTGTGATTGTAGATGGTTGTACGAGTTTGTTGGTGTGATTGTAGATGGTTGTACGAGTTTGTTGGTGTGATTGTAGATGGTTGTATGAGTTTGTTGGTGTGATTGTAGATGGTTGTATGAGTTTGTTGGTGTGATTGTAGATGGTTGTATGAATGTGTTGGTGTGATTGTAGATGGTTGTATGAGTTTGTTGGTGTGACTGTAGATGGTTGTATGAGTTTGTTGGTGTGACTGTAGATGGTTGTATGAGTTTGTTGGTGTGACTGTAGATGGTTGTATGAGTTTGTTGGTGTGACTGTAGATGGTTGTATGAGTTTGTTGGTGTGATTGTAGATGGTTGTATGAGTTTGTTGGTGTGATTGTAGATTGTTGTACGAGTTTGTTGGTGTGATTGTAGATGGTTGTACGAGTTTGTTGGTGTGATTGTAGATGGTTGTATGAGTTTGTTGGTGTGCTTGTAGATGGTTGTATGAGTTTGTTGGTGTGGTTGTAGATGGTTGTATGAGTTTGTTGGTGTGATTGTAGATGGTTGTATGAGTTTGTTGGTGTGATTGTAGATGGTTGTATGAGTTTGTTGGTGTGATTGTAGATGGTTGTATGAGTTTGTTGGTGTGGTTGTTGATGGTTGTATGAGTTTGTTGGTGTGGTTGTAGATGGTTGTATGAGTTTGTTGGTGTGGTTGTAGATGGTGGTACGAGTTTGTTGGTGTGGTTGTAGATGGTTGTACGAGTTTGTTGGTGTGATTGTAGATGGTTGTACGAGTTTGTTGGTGTGATTGTAGATGGTTGTATGAGTTTGTTGGTGTGATTGTAGATGGTTGTATGAGTTTGTTGGTGTGATTGTAGATGGTTGTATGAGTTTGTTGGTGTGATTGTAGATGGTTGTATGAGTTTGTTGGTGTGATTGTAGATGGTTGTACGAGTTTGTTGGTGTGATTGTAGATGGTTGTACGAGTTTGTTGGTGTGATTGTAGATGGTTGTACGAGTTTGTTGGTGTGATTGTAGATGGTTGTACGAGTTTGTTGGTGTGATTGTAGATGGTTGTATGAGTTTGTTGGTGTGATTGTAGATGGTTGTATGAGTTTGTTGGTGTGATTGTAGATGGTTGTATGAGTTTGTTGGTGTGATTGTAGATGGTTGTATGAGTTTGTTGGTGTGATTGTAGATGGTTGTACGAGTTTGTTGGTGTGATTGTAGATGGTTGTACGAGTTTGTTGGTGTGATTGTAGATGGTTGTATGAGTTTGTTGTTGTGATTGTAGATGGTATCGATGGGAAGCAGGCGCGGCGGACGGGCTCGAGCTCGCCCCTGGGGGAGCTGTTTGACCACGGACTGGATAGCTGGGCCACCCTGTTCCTGCCGGTGGCCCTGTACTCCATATTTGGGCGTGGGGAGTACGGGGTGGGGGTGTTCAGGGTCTACTTCATCGTGACCGGGGTCATGCTCTGCTTCATTCTGTCTCACTGGGAGAAGTACAACACCAAGATTCTGTTCCTGCCCTGGGGATACGATCTCAGCCAGCTGGTGAGGCAGTACAAGACATTTAGTCCATAAATCTATACAAAAGTTATCATCAGGTTTTTTATTAGGTACAAAACATGTTGTCAAGCAGATTTATACAAAAGTTATCATCAGGGTTTTTATTAGGTACAAAACATGTTGTCACAGCAGATTTATACAAAAGTTATCATCAGGGTTTTTATTAGGTACAAAACATGTTGTCACAGCAGATTTATACAAAAGTTATCATCAGGTTTTTTATCAGGTACAAAACATGTTGTTAACGAAAGTAGATTTATACAAAAGTTATCATCAGGTTTTTTATCAGGTACAAAACATGTTGTCAAAGCAGATTTATACAAAAGTTATCATCAGGTTTTTTTATCAGGTACAAAACATGTTGTCAAAGCAGATTTATATAAAAGTTATCATCAGTTTTTTTTTATCAGGTACAAAACATGTTGTCAGATCAGATTTATACAAAATTTAACATCAAGTTTTTTATTAGGTACAAAACATGTTGTCAGATCAGATTTATACAAAAGTTATCATCAGGGTTTTTATTAGGTACAAAACATGTTGTCACAGCAGATTTATACAAAAGTTATCATCAGGTTTTTTATCAGGTACAAAACATGTTGTTAACGAAAGTAGATTTATACAAAAGTTATCATCAGGTTTTTTATCAGGTACAAAACATGTTGTCAAAGCAGATTTATACAAAAGTTATCATCAGGTTTTTTTATCAGGTACAAAACATGTTGTCAAAGCAGATTTATATAAAAGTTATCATCAGTTTTTTTTTATCAGGTACAAAACATGTTGTCAGATCAGATTTATACAAAATTTAACATCAAGTTTTTTATTAGGTACAAAACATGTTGTCAGATCAGATTTATACAAAATTTAACATCAAGTTTTTTATTAGGTACTATAACATCAAATAAAAAGTTGACACGTTTATCAGGTACAAAACTCTTTTAAATGCCAGCTGATGCAGCCAATGAAGCTGATGTAAAAACTCTTGACGTTTTCTTAGTACAGTCATGAATACACTTTGCTTTCTTCATTAATTTCATTATAAGATATTATTAAATATATGCTTTAGACACCACTCTCTTGTGTTAAGTTGGCAGGAGGATAAAGAACAAAATGTTTATATTTATTAAAATCTGTAGAACTCTTTCAATACATTTGTACTGCAAGTTGTTATCCTGTTTAATGCATGTATGTCTAAGGAAAGCCATTGTGTGTGTTTCCAATCTCATGGTCTTGATTTGAATTTGAATTTCTGTACAGGCAATGACCGGTGTGTACCTTCTGACCTTTGTGGGAGGTCATGACCTCTGGAAATTTAAATTCCCAGTGATTGACATGTACTGCTCAGAGGTCATAGAAATTGTCATGTATGGTGAGTAACCCCTTTGACATCAATAAACTTGCTCAGAGGAAAAAAAGCAAATAGAATTTGAACCCCACCAGCTTAGAGGTATAAAGCAAATAGAACTTCCAAGAAAAATACTAGTACTAACCTGAATACTTGGGTAAATGATGCAGTTACAAGCAGAATCAATGAGCAAGCAATAAGATGTACTAAAAAGGCCATTGGGTTATAACATCTCAGGGAAATTTTTGTGACAAATACAACATGTATAAAAGGGAAAAAGGAAGATAGCTGTGACATACTTTACATAAAGTGTCTGTGTTCATTGTATTCATTGTGTGGTTTCTGATTGTAAAGCTTTCTCTATTCTTTGTGTTTCCAGTTGGGTTTTTCATTCTTACCTTTCCTGCTACATTTTGGAACATATACAAGTAGGTACTTCACAGAAACTATTTAAATCCAATGCAATTTTCAATACATGTTATTATCGAAGCATATCAAGATACAATGTCCATATTTTTAATTTCGTCTGTCACCTTTCAAATTTCCTTCCAACTAATTACCCACAAGGCAGGGCAATGACTCACTGATTGTTTGTCTGCAGGTCGTACCGGGATGGTACAGGTAAGCTGTATGGCCCGTGGGAGATGCTGCGCCCCCTGGTGTCCACGTTCCTGCTATTCTCCCTGATGGTGGTGTGGGCGCAGGTGTCATCCTGTCAGGTGATGGAGCTACAGCCCCGCCTCTTCTACTGGACCACCGGCACCGCATTCTCCAACATCGCTGTACGTATCCTCTACAGGAACATTGTACATGATCAAGAGAGATAAATAACAAAGTTAAAAATTTGGCTGTGATATGAACTTGATTGGTTACATGATCAAATCCTGGTTCATATCCTTGTGAACTTTACCGCATATTATATAGGTACCCCTATTGTACAGATAACGCCTCCAGCAGTTTTCAAGATAGGAAGTTTTTGTTTTGCAGATCAATTGTACATACATTGTATATCAGAGATGTGCATATTACTTGGATTTTGAGTTTTTATCATTTTTGTGAAAAATACCAGCTGTTGAATTTAGTCATATTTTTGCAAAATACTGCATATAGAGTACCTTATTTTTCTGGATAGGTAGTGTTTATCAATTCAGGGTTGACAAATCGATACTGTTCACACGAAAGAAAACCCAGTTTGCTGTCACATTGACAGCTTTTCTTGTTTTTTAATTACTTTTGAGATAGTAAAATCGTTTAGAATACTATATAGCATAACCATATTCTTATGTTCATGATAACGCAACCATCAAACCTAAAGATCATTGTGAAGTAATAAGTATGACCTCTTTAACACATTAAAAAGATCATGCACAAAATGAATGTGTTTGCTTTTAAGTAGGTTCACATAAAAAAAAATGTGTACTGGGTAAATTGCAATTTTTAATACATCTGTATTTGCCATTAACATTTAAATAAGTACCATAACATATCTAATGGTATATGTTCTGTAATTTTCAAGTTAGCATTGTTTTTTTTAAATGATATAGAACATACAGCCATAAAACTCAACACACATGCAAGTATCAGTAGGAAAACCAATAACATACTTGTATACAAGTAGGAAAATGATCTCAGTTTTAATACCTTACGTTTGATATTATCAAAGTTGTTTGGGGGACAGTTTGTAAGATTTCATTGAAACCATTTCCAGCCTTTTTATCCTTATGATCATTCATTTGATAGAAAAGTATGAATGATAATATAATCAAGAAAATTATTTGATATCAAGAATCTGTGCCCAAATGAGAAACACTTGTTGACTTGCTTTGCATGCCTGTATTGCAGTGTTGGTTGATTATTAGCCAGATGAGCGATACTCGCTGTGAACTCATCAACTGGCTCATACTACCCCTGGCTGCCATAGTAATGGCCTCATCACTCCTGTCACTAGGGCAACTAGAGGTGTACCTACTGTGGGCCTACTGCTGTCTAGTCACTGGTGCTCATCTACACTTTGGTATCCATGTGGTAAGTCCTTACATGTTGATTTATGTACCATCCACAGTTCATCTTTATGTCAGTAACTTATAACAGTCCTGACACATATTCATTACCGGGTAAGTATAAACATATGGATGTATATGCAGTTTTAGCCAATATACACAGGATATGATTTCAAATTGACTCCCTGGGAAGAGAGATGTCTGAAAACTTCTATATAACTTTTGTATTCAGCCTCTGTGTGATTCATTAGCTGTACATTTTCTTATCTCCTTGCTTTTGTTTCAGGTTCAAGAAATGTGTGATCACTTCAAGATATCGGCACTCACGATAAAACCAAAACAGTAGAGACCTATATCACTTTGACCACAGGCAGCTCAGTGTTACAGCATTACAGTGTATCTGGGGCCGGGGACACTTGTGTGAGCCGAGGAAACGGGGATCCTCTAGTATTATGGAGACAAAGACCAAATATATTACATCTGATTCAGTTAATGTATTTTCATAAATCATTTCATTGTGCCATTTCATGCACCTCTCCTTCAGATGAGGGTTTCTATCTAATTAATACATGTCTGTTAATCCATGAGAGTCCAGGTACTACAAGTAATACAAGTGAACGTGTGTCTGTGTGAACAGAAATGTGTAGGAGCTGATCATTGAGCTCAACCTCCCCCCCCCCACCCCCCCCCTTTTTTTTTGAATTGCATGAATTGATGCTGAATAAGGGGCAGTTAGTACATGTATTTTTTTGTATATTTAGCTTGAAACATGTGTACCTGTACATGTTCATTTGTGAAAAAAAGAAGGAAACTTGATTTTTGTTTAATATACTACTGTAAACATACTACATTTGGCTGTGTATCTATTTAGCGTTTTTGGCGGATTGTGGCTTCCGCTAAATCAAGTACATTGCTAAATGCCATACATATATGTTTAAGAATAGTCACATTCAGGAATACACTAATTCAAATCCACGCCAACTTGTTCCAAAACTAAATTCCACCAAATATCGCCTCGCCAAATATAATATGTTTACTGTATACATATAGTAAAATTGACAGACAAATTTCAAAATCTAAAGACCTTTAGAATACCTATATATTTCACAGAAAATAATGTTGAATTACTTGTGTGTTCAACTGTTGGTATACTGTAATCCAACTTTTATTTGTGTGCAAGAAATATTTGTGATAATACCATATTCCTGATTATTTCTCATCATAAACCAAACCTTATTTTCTATATTATTTGTACAAGATTACAAAAATTAGTGGCCACAAAAAACTGGAGCTATTTATTTGGCAAAGCAAAATAAAGTTGTTGCATATAAAAGATGGCTGGTTTAAAATACTGTAGTATCTGTGTGTTTGATGGCAAGAATTTCTCTGGTGTAACTAATTGTTGACATGTTTTATTTTGGTTTTTTTACTGTGATAATAATTCACTGATACTCAACTTTTATTAAGTCTAATTACTCATTGTTCTCCTTCTTTTGCTTACAAATAATTAAACATGCTTTTGTTGATTCAGCCATTACTTGATTATTGCAAATATGCTATTCATACAATTTCATGTATGTGTATTAAACCCCATTTAAAACTGAAATCCAATATTCGACACTATAAGAGCAAAATGACAATCCAATGGCATCCAGATGCTGGCTTAAAACTGTTTTACATGTAAATCCGGAGCTTGTGTCTTTGTATATCCTCTTTGATTCACTTGTGTGTCATTGTATATCATCTTTGATTTACTTGTTGGAACTTGTGTATCTTTGTATATCATCTTTGATTCACTTGTTGGAGGTTATTGACTGATCATTTCATACAAATGTCTGAAACTTAATCTGAATCTTAAATCTTTCTTGATTACTGGTAATGTCAAAACAAATCAATTATGATTACATTAATTATCTATTGTTGTAAAAAATTTTCTGGCTAATTGTTCTTGAATGGAAAATGGGAAACTTTAACTCTTATTGTTTCCCTTTGATTTTACTGTAAGTGAATCAAATGGCAAGGTCCATATACTGATATTGCACAGGACATCAGAAGATATCACATAGGACATCAGAAGATATCATGTAGGACATCAGAAGATATCATGTAGCAATTGTTGACACATTTGATGTAATCATGTGATATCCTTTAAGGAACATTCCAATCTGTGTCGGGCCCTCCAGGAATGTTGATTGGGGGACCACGTAATTGAGGCTACTGTATCATGTATTCAGTGACTGGGTGCTGACAGAGTTGAGAGGTTGAGTGGCCAAATGCTGAAGGAGTTGAGCCGTGTATGCTGTGTGTTGTTGTTTTTTTTTTATCACAAATTAAGTCATATTTAGTATTTATTTCATGTACATTTACATTCGGTGTAAGAGGATGCTATTTATCTGTGCTTCAATAGATATTGTATTGTAGGAGGGGTACAGGAATTATTGAAGCATCATATTTCAATAGTGGTTTTAGATAAATTTATTGTCATAAAATGATAAAATCCCCTTTTTGGTGAATATTTTATTCTTCTTTAAACTAAAATCTCCAACCTCTCTGGTTTCTGTCCTTTTTGTGGAGTTTAATTCTTTATCAATTAATGCATGACACAAGGTACTTAAGGAAATCTTTGAGACCAATTGGTTTTTTTAAAAACTTAAGCGGGTGATTATGTACTTATTTCGTTGGGACGTTCCTGTTCACATGTATATTTTATGTGCTGTATGTCAAAATGTTAGTATGCAGTACATGAACTTCTATTAAGTTTTTACTGAATGTGTATGCTGTTTGTTTAAATTAATTACTGAGAATGGTATTTACTGTCTATCAGTAACCATTACTAGTTTGTATGACTATGATTAGAGTGCTTGATTGTACATGTTTAAATGTATTTATAAATAAAGCAATATTATTTTAACAGATTTCTTTAATTAAGAGGTATAGTGCCTTTTCCCATTATTTTGCCTACACCTGTGTTTGAACGGAAAATACCTGTTACTAAAAATAGCTTCAGGTACCTAGCTGTTTCAATATGATTTTCAAAACCTCGATACTGGTTTTATAATGGTGTCTGTAACAACTGATTTGTCATAAATTCGGGAAACTGTGTATATTAGTTGATATTCTGAACCGTGATAAGTTCAAGCAAAATGCAATGGATCTAAGAGTAAATAGAGTACATATATAGTGTAAATGAAGAGATCTATATTTATTGGGTGTGCTCATACTCAGACTGAATTTAACAAGATAATTTACAAAAAAAAAACCCAGAAGAATAGATACATGTAACTAAACCTCTCTATTCTTTTCATGTTTCAATTTAAGTGAAAAAAAAAATTTACTACTTGGTGGATTCGATCCAGCGACCACAAAAACAAAAAGACTTCCGCGTTACCACTAGGCCAGGCATCATTTTTGGAAGATGCATTTTCAATATATATTGCTATATATACATGATTAGAAAAGACACTAATTGAAATATTTGTCTAATTTTCAGTACGAAGACCACGTTAAACCAAAACTAATTCTATGTAAACGTGTACTACAATACCTGTAGAACATAATTTTAATCGGATGTCTTTGGTTTAGAGTGGTTTCAATAGTCAAATATCCAATTTTTTATTGTATACTAACTACTTTCCTATATATCCCTAACAAAGCCTGAATATTTTAATGATGTCCTGTAAGATAATTAAGACTCTTAGAGCATGGTGATTGTGTAATTTGCATTTCTTGTAATATATTTAAACTAAATATTGTATAATATTGAAAATGTCTGATTTTGCAAAAGTGCTCTATTTGAGGCCAAATCGTATATTAAGTGCGCTATACCTCTTTCTAATTTTCTGCTAACACATGAAATGGTTGGTCCCATGATAAGAAGTCTCGCATATTGACACCAAGGGAGATACGTCTATTCTCATTCAGGAAGAAGTACTGCACGAAATTCTAATTACCAGTACCGTTTTTTGCCAAATAAAATGCGCACTGGTGTATAATACGCACCACCCACTTTGGGCCTGAAAATTATAGGGAATAAACAAAGTTCAGATGTATTATACCCACTACCCTTTTGACAGTTTATCCCCACTTAGCTGAAATTCTGAAATTCTTATTCCCACCTAGCTAAAAATTGTGATTTTCACACCGAGTGAGCACTGAGTATAGTCTGTTTTAGGTGTGAACTAACTGTATGAAAATTACCATTGATATATTGTTAGATATTTTTGACAATATAAATTAACACTGTTAAAATTTTAAATTTAAGTACTATCAATTCTTGAAAGGTTTAATATTAAAAAATTGAGTAAATAAAATAAAAAAAATAAATAAAAAATAATAAAGTTCAATTGGCCTGGCAAGCAAAGCACACCACAGTACATGTATATGATATTCAAAATAAGTTACAAATGCTAAACAAAGTTTGTTGTTGACTATGATTGTATTCCGAATAAATTTTTTGGGAGCATGGTCACGATTTTGGTCCAAATTTTACTTTTGTCGATTTTAAAGTTTACAATGCTTCAGTAAGGCATTTCTTAAACTGATAGTCAACCAATTTGAGCGTCAGTTGTCGAGTTATAAGTGAGATACAGAGCTCATAATTCCTTGTCATGTAAATAAAGCTCGGGTAATGTTTTGTTTACATTTTGAATTTTCCAGATTTAGACCCAAGATCAATGTGACAAATGCTAGTAACTGTTCGTTTATGTTCAAAGCTAATTGACATATAGAAAAATCAGCCTGAAAAAGAATTTTTTACATATATTGAACCAAAGTAAACAAAAACATGACACAAGCCTTGTTATCATAACAAAGATTTGTAAGCTCTGTATCTTGCTTATAACTCTACAACTGACACAAAGTTTGGTTGATCATTAGAAAATGCCTTACTAAAGCATTGTAAACAATAAAAAAGAAAAAGAAAAAAATTACATATATTACATGTATTTAATTATTTTTTTTATTTTAAACATAATCTTAAATTTTTCTTAAATTCAGAATTTTAGCTATGTGGGAAGACACCCTTTTGACCAAAGGACTTTTAAAATCATGGTAATGCAGGGATCGAAATTCAACAAGAAGCTTTTTATGTTCTGAAAACTTTACAATTACGATCGTAAAATTTTCAGAACATAAAAAATTTTACGATCATAAAATTTTCAGAACATAGAAAATTTGTTTCTGATGAAGATTTTTAAAAATCTTGACTTTAAACGTAAAGGATTAATCTTCAACCAGTTCAGTAAGGATGACCAATCACAGACAACGGTGATTCTGGATGTTGTGTTATGACTATTTCTTAGCCTTAATGGTATGTCCGAGATAATAAGTATACCGGTACATTAGACAACTTTTACTGGAAAAATGCACTATAGAAAACCAGAGCTTCAAGTGCTGACTAAAGAAAAACAACTAGTGCTGACTAAAGACTAAACAACTAGTGCTGACTAAAGAAAAACAACTAATGCTGACTAAAGACTAAACAACTAGTGTGACTAAAGACTAAATAACTAGTGCTGACTAATGACAAAACAACTAGTGCTGACTAAAAAAAACAAACTAGTGCTGACTAAAGATTAACAACTAGTGCTGCTAAAGAAAAACAACTAGTGTGACTAAAGACTAAACAACTAGTGCTGACTAATGACAAAACAACTAGTGCTGACTAAAAAAAACTAGTGCTGACTAAAGACTAAACAACTTGTGCTGACTAAAGACTAAACAACTAGTGCTGACTAATGACAAAACAACTAGTGTTGACTAAAGAAAAACAGCTAGTGATGTCTAAAGACTAAACAACTACTGCTGACTAAAGAAAAACAACTAGTGCTGACTAAAGACTAAACAACTACTGCTGACTAAAGAAAAACAACTACTGCTGACTAAAGACTAAACAACTAGTGCTGTCTAAAGAAAAACAACTAGTGCTGACTAAAGAAAAACATCTAGTGTGACTAAAGACTAGACAACTAGTGTGACTAAAGACTAAACAACTAGTGCTGACTAATGACAAAACAACTAGTGCTGACTAAAAAAAAAACAAACTAGTGCTGACTAAAGAAAACAACTAGTGCTGACTGAAGACTAAACAACTATTGTTGACTAAAGAAAAACAACTAGTGCTGCTAAAGAAAAACAACTAATGTGACTAAAGACTAAACAACTAGTGCTGATTAATGACAAAACAACTAGTGCTGACTAAAAAAAAACAAGTGCTGACTAAAGACTAAACCACTAGTGCTGACTTAAGAAAAACAACTAGTGCTGACTAAAGACTAAACAACTAGATCTTGCTTCTGGTGTTTACAATTCTTCTCAGGTTATCTTGAATCTTTTCCAAAATTATTGTTTATTTAATCTTGCTATCATACTTTAATTTACAAAACAAAGAAAAAAACTTTCAGACATCAATAATTGTGTTTATTCTTATCTATATATTGCACTAGCAAGAAACATCTGGCCTCATTTACATACCACTGTACAGCAAATATTACGGTACATATCCCATGTCAACCCAGAAATCACATAACCAGGAAATCACATATACACGATTTTACATTTACATAGTCAAACCAGTGAGCATATTGGATACTTGAATACATAAACGCATGCTACATCAATTAGCAACCAACAAATGATTTTTCTAATATGTATGCTTTTGCAGACTGTTAAAGTTAATTTATTTATAGTAAAATATTGGCCAATTAAAGAGGGACTATGGAATAACATAATGTGTGAAACACAGATGACTATATATAAATTGTAATTGTATAATAGTATAAAATCTATTGGTCCATAAATAGTCAATATATCACATTGTCACCAGTTTTGCTCAGTTAAACCAAGAGAGCACCAAATCTTTTGACACCAATAGTTGTGGCAGACTTGCCCTCATCTCAGGGCGAAAGCAGGAAATATTGCCCTCAGCTTGGGGCAAGGACAGGAAGAATCACCTTCAAGGCTTCTGTGTAGTTTTCAGTATTGCACAACGGATTCCCTGATATATTCACATCCTCTAACGGGAGAGAGGAGAGAAGGCTGAAGGCTTGCACTGTTCGAAATGCTGTAAGGGAAAAAATTGTACACATCATACATTTAAATAGACATCTAGAGGGAGACTGAAATAATTTTTTTAAAATTTAATTTGACTAATATTAATCAGTGCCCACCATTTTTCTGAAGGTGAAGCTTTCTGAGCTGTTTACAATGTTGAAGACCCTCAACTGAGTCGATATCATTGTTATTGGCAATTAGGACTACGAGACAAGGCAGGTTACTGAGGGGTTTCAGGGAGGTCAGGTGGTTCTGTGACACGTCAAGCTCCTGAACCAGCACCATCCACTCAGTGTGACACAGAGAGGTCAGGTCAAGGCCACTCAAGGTCATGTCACGGGTGTTCACATCCTGCACATCAAGAATCTTCTCCATCATGAATTTACTCTCTGTAAAACCAACACACATTGTGAGAAAAACAAGTCAACTCTACACCAGTCCAAGGTTGATGCATCAAACAAATTGACCAATACTTCACAGTATTTGAAGCATAACCTTACAAATAAATAAAAGAAAACAAGACTTCACAATACAATGAAGCATTGACATTGCAGGTACAAATGCTGGTAGATCAAAAGCATAGCGGTATATGGAACTTGCAAAGACTTTACAATACATGATGCATAAATCTTAATAACACCGTTACATCAAAAGCATAGTGGTACCCTCTAAACTTGCCAAGACTTCACAATATATAAAGCATAGACTTTACAAATACTGATACATCAAAAGCATATTGATATATGGAACTTGCTAAGACTTCACAATATATGATAAACCTTACAAATACCTGTACATTAAAAGCATAGTGGTACATATGGAACTTACTGAGATCCCGATAGAAGGCCTTTCTCTTGGAGTCCACTGCCGTCAGCTTCTCTATGGCCTCAGTGATGTCATCCTGGTACTTCTCATGAACTGGGTCAATGGCCTTCATTAAGTAGAGCAGGGTCAGCAGTACCCCTATATAGAAGAAATCACTAGTGTGTAACAGGGCACTATAAGGAACCACCAACTATTAATAAAAAGTTCACAGACACAGTGTATATAATAAAATATCAAGAACATTTGTAATCCTTAAATGACCACATACCAGTACATGTACTTATCAAATGAATGATTGTTTTGGATTCACCAATTAATTAATCAATTAAAAGAAATACCTCTTTTTGAGAGCTGATAAACCAAGAGAGCATCAAATCTGCAAACATTGACCTACACTTATTTTCTGGCTCCACCGAGTGAAGTTCTTGGATTGCCTCCAGTTCTTTCTCCATGGTTGAGCTCGCCGCCGCACTCAGCTCGATGCTGAACCGAGTCCCTGCCTTGTAACTTGCCATAGTCCACGCCTCGTCCTGACCCTGGGTGAGCTGTAGGCCCTGAGAGAACTGAGTGCAGTCAGACTCAGTGAGCAGGGTCACCCCTATAGACAGATCCTCACCCCCAGGGAAACCATCCTTCACTGTCAGGATCTAGATAACAACATATCGGGATCTACATATATAACTGTGTGTCATGATCATCAGATATCAAAGTGTGTCAGATATCAACATGTCATGATCTACAGAAATGAATATGTCAAATATCAGTATGTTAGTCAACATACAGAAATGAATGTGTCAGATATCAATGTATGTCAGAATCTACAGAAATGAATGTCAGGATCTACAGAAATGAATGTGTCAGATATCAATGTATGTCAGGATCTACAAAAATGAATGTGTCAGATATCAATGTATGTCAGGATCTACAGAAATGAATATGTCAGATATCAATGTATGTCAGGATCTACAGAAATGAATGTGTCAGATATCAATGTATGTCAGGATCAACAGAAATGAATGTGTCAGATATCAATGTATGTCAGGATCAACAGAAATGAATGTGTCAGATATCAATGTATGTCAGGATCAACAGAAATCAAAGTGTGTTAGATATCAATGTATGTCAGGATCAACAGAAATGAATGTGTCAGATATCAATGTATGTCAGGATCTACAGAAATGAATGTGTCAGATATCAATGTATGTCAGGATCAACAGAAATGAATGTGTCAGATATCAATGTATGTCAGGATCAACAGAAATGAATGTGTCAGATATCAATGTATGTCAGGATCAACAGAAATCAAAGTGTGTTAGATATCAATGTATGTCAGGATCAACAGAAATGAATGTGTCAGATATCAGCATGTCAGGATCTACAGAAATGAATATGTCAGATATCAACATGCCAGGATCTACAGAAATGAATATGTCAGATATAAACATGTCAGATATCAATGAATATATCAGTGTAAGGATCTTCAGATATCAATGTCAGGGTATACAGATATACACATGTACCACCTCATATATAGTCCACAAATATCATAATCTGGTTTCTTTATGTAAAGATACATGTTACATGGCATTCTCTTTCTCTTGTAAAACCTATCTATCACAAAATAACTTTCGGCATTCACACAATGCTGAAATGAGAGTTATTGGTCTATATTGCTACACTCACCCATATAATACTGTAGCTATTGGTTTGTATTGCTACACTTACCCATTTAATACTGTAGCTATTAGTTTGTATTGCTACAATCACCCATATAGTACTGTAGCTATTAGTTTGTAGTGCTACACTTACCCATATAGTACTGTAGCTATTAGTTTGTAGTGCTACACTTACCCATATAGTACTGTAGCTATTAGTTTGTAGTGCTACACTTACCCATATAATACTGTAGCTATTAGTACCAGTGACATTCCTCCATTCCCCTGTGACGGGACTACTGTTGATGTTGACTGACAACTGATGGCCATGATTAACCTGGTAAAGGGCCCAATAATTCAACAATAAAACAAATGTCAACAATATTTCTTTTCATGGTATATCTCTGCAAGACTGTAGGTTATTTAATAAGAACAGCCAAGTTTGTGACTCAGGATCTATTCTCATTTATCAGAAACTTTATTAAAAACACACACACAGAAAAATCGTTGCATTGAATCATGTATCAGTTGGATGAAGAATGATTTTGACAATCAGAGAGTCGGGAGTTTCTGGCACTGTGAACATGCATTCATGTACCTTAAAGGTAAATGTACTTGAGCACACAATGTATGTGTCTTTTTACTAACTCATCAATATAGACGTGAGCCAGTCTGAGAGTTTACCTGTATGTAGTTGGTGAGCAGCACTAGAATCTGGTTGGTTTTACGCGATGCATGTACACAACTAATCTGTAGTTTTTTCCTCCCTGCAAAAGTTCAATAGAAGACTCAATACCAAATTAGCAGAAATTAACTTGAAGATTCAATTTTATTTCAGTATAAGATCTTTAAAATAAATATCTCAAACAAATCATTTTGCATCAGAAGTAAGAGTTATCTTTGAGTTATATCATGAAATTTTGAAAGAATAAAAAGACTTCCCCAAACAGCGTTACCCCTCCCTTTCAGTTTTACCCCTCCCCATCAGTTTTACCTTTTCCCAGCAACATTACCCCTCGAAAGAAACCTTACCCCTCTCCAGCAGTCGAACCCCTCCCCATCAGCCACAACAAACTCTACCTCTCCTTATCAACCTTACCCCTCCACAACAAACTCTACCTCTCCTTATTAACCTTACCCCTTCCCAGAAGCCACCTGTGGTAGAACCAAGCACTCTGGTCATCAGGATCTGTGAATATGGCATTCTGTACTGTCTCATGTTCTGTGATAAAAAAAACCCAGCAAAATTCATCAGCACAAGATATGTACAAGTTAATACTTTACACAATTTTATGTATACTTTCTGTACTTACAAACAAAAAATAAGAACCTAAAGAAAGAGCTCCACAGAAGATTTTTACCACCTTCAAATCGGTACAAAATTTCATATCTCAATTTTTTTTTTTTACCGATGATTGGTTTCTTACAATCAAGTGCAAAAACCAAGAATTTTTTTATATTCTCTTTTTAATACGTTTTTGAACTCTGCTTCAGTTTTATTTTAATTTACATTTTGACATCCTCAATGGTTCAATGGTTGAATTAAATGTGAAATTAACATTGCAGTGGACTAATCAATAATAAGAATCTTTTTTGTTGGATTGAGATAAGACTAGCTTACCCTGTAACAAGATGTCCTCCTGCACTCTGACTGGGTGGGTGGGGTCAGGGAAGATAACAGGAAGCAGTTTACTGCGGTAATGCCATGACGAATAATTGGAAAAGTTGGTCTGTATTTTCTCTGTTGTGTAGGCAAGCTCCTGTTCTAAATCTACATCCGAGGTTAGGACCACAAATCGTCGATAATCCCAACAGTGAACTATAAATAAAACCAAGAAAGTCAAACATAAGCACTGAACTATTGTTAATACATGTACATATATTTATCTTGTGGATATGAGGGGTTCAATTTTGTAAAGATAGACAGTTACTCACAGTTTCTCTCATCATACTCCAGGAAGGTGTTACAGAGCTGGAGTTCTCGCTCCCAGTCGGGGTGTGGCATGTTCTCAAGGATGAAGCTGCGGTGGTGCCAGGCACCGTACGACTTTGGATTGACCTTGAGGCAAGACTCGAGGAATCCAAGCTCATCCTGCATCAGCTTCTGTACAAACTCTGTCTCCCTGTAACACCGCAATCACCACAAACTCAACTACAGTACTGTAATGTGGATAACACCGCAATCACCATAAACTCAACTACTGTTAATGTGGATAACACCACAATCACCACAAACTCAACTACTGTTAATGTGGATAACACCACAATCACCAAAAACTCAATTTCTGTTAATGTGGATAACACCGCAATCACCACAAACTCAACTACTGTTAATGTGGATAACACAGCAATCACCACAAACTCAACTACTGTTAATGTGGATAACACAGCAATCACCACAAACTCAACTACTGTTAATGTGGATAACACCCCAATCACCACAAACTCAACTACTGTTAATGTGGATAACACCCCAATCACCACAAACTCAACTACTGTTAATGTGGATAACACCCCAATCACCACAAACTCAACTACTGTTAATGTGGATAACACCCCAATCACCACAAACTCAACTACTGTTAATGTGGATAACACCACAATCACCACAAACTCAACTACTGTTAATGTGGATAACACCACAATCACCACAAACTCAACTACTGTTAATGTGGATATTTCTGCATGGCATGATGTAATAATATGCTTGTGTATTACATCAGCAATATAATTGTGACTCTATATAAGAAATGATAGTAAGTTAGCTTGTTTACTGGTTATTATTTACAAAAATATTTAGATTTTGGTATATTCCTTCAAGCAGGCAACTCTCTATGATAACAGTAACACGATATATATATGTACTGGTATATGGAATTTTTTAATTGTATGATAGCACAATACATAAAACATGTCATTACTGTCAGGTAATTATTATGTAAAATGTCTGCTAACATACCGTAATTCCTGAGGAAGAAGCTAACTTACTTGTTGTCCTTCATGAACAAGAAGATTTCTTTGCGGTAATTCCATAGTGAATAGAAGTCTGGATTCACAGACAGAATTTCCCCTGTAAGCTTCAGTCCCTCCTCATCAAATTCTCCATTCAGTCGCTAGAGAAAATATTTTTATATCATATATCATAAACTTTCCCAAGGAAAGATAATCATCCATGTATCATAGTTATGATTTTGTTATATTAACAGCCGATACAGTTATTCATAACACACTTTTTGTACCCAAAAATGATGCAAGGTTCATGCCACTAGCAAAGATGTCCAATATTGAGATAGTTCCCTCCCTCCTTTATTTATACCCATACACTGCCCCCCCCCCAAAAAAAAAAAGAATACATATAGTTGTAAAGAAGTGTCCAGAAATTGATAATTTTAATAAATGAAAAACTTATCTTTCATCAGGCCAAAATAAAATTACTTTTTTGTTTGGAATTGCCTCCCGCCTCATTGAAATACCCTCCGCTGCCTGATAAAATTTTATTAGCAAAAAATAAAAAACTTTTTTTTTTATGTGGATATTTTTATTTTTTACCAATTTTTAATTAGTTAAACTTCAAGTTTGAGAAATAAAAAAAAAATTCCCTCACTCCTGGGTCTAAAAACCTCCAGGCGGCAATTCCAAACAAACATTTTTTTAAGGATGGCCTCATATCACCTAGGCACCTGATCCTACCTCTATCTTGGAGGTCCGTGTTGCTCTGCTTTGAAATTGTATTTTGTTTTATGGATTTTTGAGATGGTTGACGGTTTGTTATTGTCATTTTTTCATCAAATACAACACTGTTGTACATGTATCTGAGTGTGTGTGGCACACAATTCTATATTGCAAGAAATGATGACCGATTAAAAACAGAAAATACAGCAGTGCTGTATATACAGGTTATCTTGATGGCTCAAACTTCAAAGCTCTTGATCACTCGAAGTGAATCTCCAGTCCTGATTTTTTCCCCTATGTAACTAAGCAAATTTACTCTTGATTTCTCGTACTCTCAATCTCTCGAAACCCTTGATCCCTGAAGTCGAAATGCAGTCCCATTATACATAATCTTTTGTAATTAACCCCAATACTTCGAAGTGTCTATGTGTAGGCAAGCATTACATAATAAACACCTATGCCTGGGCATTTCAATGGCTTCAGGCCTAGAAGAGTGCCCCTGTATCAGGATGTTTGAACAAGGGACACTTGTTGTGCAGGGTGATAATTGACCATATTGTTACCTGCTATTAAAATGATTAATATCAACAGTCCTACGATAATTTTGAAAAACTATCGCACATATTTTGAGCCAGCTTAAAGTGAAAAAATATCTAACCGCAGATATTAAACATAGCAGCATCAATGTCATTAAATTTATTAAAAAATTTGTGTGCCGGTACTTAAACAATCAATTTTTTCTACATTACATATAAAGTGTCTTTGCTACAACGATATTAAATGTTGTTTTCATGTCGCGAATGCTATTCGTCTAACATAGAATGATAAATATCATGAAACTTGAAGGTTTTCATTTTTAATCAGTTTTAAAAACATCCAGATATGTTTTTTCACCTGAAAAAATACAAACGTGTATTATTCAAAGCATGTGACGTGTGTAAGATTAGCACTAGAATGCCTTAATCATAACATCCGGTCATATTACATGTATTTTAAAACTTGTCATTTAACCCAGAAAATTCCAAACTCTTGAAAACTCAGAGTCTTGATCCCTCAAAGTTTATCCTTGGTTCCACAGACTTTAAGGTTTCTTGAATTACCTGTATAGTGTGTGTATATTATATATGATGCTGTGACTGACCTTTTTAAATGCCCCAGATGTTGCGGCAGTATAAAGCTTAAGTTTCTGCTCACGCTCTTTCCGCTTGGCTTCCTCCTGTTGGGCAGTGGTCTTCACCTTGAGTCGTCCATGCTGAAAAGACCACAAAGTAAACTTAGTGTACACATTGTATCATGTTAAGCATTGAATGCAAATAATATCATACCACGCTAACATGCGGGATTCAATTTGTCTGCACAGCCTTGGTGTGTTATACAGGACCGACGACATCCAAAAATAAGCATTCAATGCTTGTATTTATATTCATATTGTTGGAGATGAAAATACACTTTGACTAGTTCCTATATTTAACTTTTTATATATAATTACTTTGATATTTTTAATTTTAAAGATACCTCATCTTATGTCACCAGAAATAGCATGAATTTCGAGATCTTTTTGTTTTAAAAATTCTCCAACAATTTGGGAATCGCACACGAAAAATCCCAGATTAGGGGATTCCATAGATTTATAGATCCTTCACTGATCTGGAATCCCATCATATTAAGAATGTCCCAATTAGAGATTCCAGTGAAATAGAGTTCTAGATAACATCTTTCCATATACTTGTTGGGCACTGTATATTATGACCAGTGTACATGTCGTATGAAGTGTAGAGAGTGATTTGTTTGTCAACAAAAGCGTGTGTATGTGTATTACGTAATCACTGACCGGCAGCTACCGAGGAGCTGCCGGGTACTAGCAGCTCCGGCGGAGCTGCCCCGGTTATGTATATATATGGTTGAAAGCGTGAGAGAGGAAGAGAGTAGTTTGAGAGCCAGTTTTAGAAAGTGACCTATGTTTGTGTAAATTGTTAATATGTAAAAACGGAATAAATTTGTTAATAGATAATTAGACTTTTATTTACGCTACCAAAGAAGGAAATTAACAGTGAATTAAAATGGATTAATTTATAGAGAATATTGGAGAAATAAGACCGCACGCTCGGTCGCGCTACAACTGGTGGCAGCGGTGGGATACTTTCTAAATTCTTGTAACACGGATATTTATTTCGAACTGGATTATTTGTTTGTGAAACTGTGACAATAATTATGGATTACGGGGAGAACTTGTTCATAGAGTGACTCAAATTAATTTGACTGGATTTATAGATGAAATTTGTTTGTTCTCTTTCATGTGGTTTTAAACTGTGAATTCTTATTTACTTGGCATTGTGATGGATTCCTGTGGAAATTCTAGCAGATTTGTGAAACTGTATGACATAGATAGCAATGGAAATTATCGGTTCATTCAAATGATTGACTTGGAATTACGCAAAGAATGTCCTAACTGTTACGTGATGTTTTTGAAAAGTGAAAATTCGTGTTCAATTCGCAATGAAAATCAAAATGAATCAAGCAGATTCTACAAGTGTCCGTCATGTGGATGTAGAATAAAAACTTATGAGTGTTAATTCAAAACAATGTTTTCCCAAGATAGTGCCTATTCGTCACGGAAAATGGATTTTACGGACATTGATAATGAACCAGCGACGCCGGAAACTCCTCGATTTCAGCGGAATGTTAAAAGATCACTACTAAATTCATTCATAGAAAGTGAAGATGCCACCCCAATAGCAGAAAGAAATACAATTGAAAATACGGAGCCTATGATTGCAAGTACTCCTATTGACGACGATAGTTATAGAGGGGAGATGAATGAAACACACGGTCCTCGGGAAGTGTTTTCTTGGAACGGATTTATTACCTTCTGGATTCTAGTGTTTTTATTCGGATGTGCAGTTGCTTATGCCATTTACACCTACTTCCCGCGATATATGGTACTTTGTTTGACCAAGGAATTCATGATTTCTGGAATACTAGGATTAGTATGCCTTATTTTGTTTAGCGTTGTTCTAAAGTTGTGGAATCGTGAAAATATAGTCTGTGTACCACCCTCTCCAATTATACATAACACAGATCAATCAACATCAAAACGTAATGTTAGATTTACTCCAAGTTTAACGACGCCAACATTTACCCCAAGAGCCAGGAATCAAGCAAGCAGTTTTTCAAGTACGGCATCCGGATATCAAATACCAGTGAAGAGAACGTTCAAAGGAGATGGAGAGGATATTTGGACGGAGTACATACGGTATTTTGAGAACATTGTATCGATAAATGACTGGGACGAGAATAGGACGAGGAGAGTATTTTTCACTGTACTGCGAGGACAGGCAGAAACATACGCCTATGGATTGACCGAGGAAATTAGAAACAGTTGGACAGAATTAAAGCGAGCTATGGAAAATCGGTTTGGCCATAGAGTGATGAAAGAAAGTTATATAGCGGAGGTCAAAATGCGAAGGAAACGTACCAATGAAACCTTTAGAGATTTTGGTCAAGCGATAGAAGATTTGTACCGGAAGGCATACCCAGATAATAGAGAGTACATTAAAGAGAGCAGCCTAAAGACATTCTTGGATAATTGTAGTGAAGACAGTGAATTTCGTTATGCTGTTAAAAGAATTCGTCCAAAGACACTACAAGACGCCATTACAGCCGCTATGCAGGAGGAGTGTATTAGACTTGGAGAAAACTCTCGAGAACATTATGCTAGAACAAACAGACGCACAGTGTACGCCGTTTCTGAAGACTTCCGAAATGCGAATGCCAACAAATCAACACAGCAGATGAAACCAAGATTTGAGGGAAATAGAATACAGCCAAAGAGATGTTTCCAGTGTAATTCTACTGATCATTTATCATATCAATGCCCAATTAACAAAAGAAGTGGAGGAAAGCAGAACAGTTTCAACATTAGGAAAAATGTGGATCAGCAGTTAAACAGTTCAGGACCGAGGCAGTAGGCCGTGCGCCGGTCGAGAAACCTGAAAGGCCTAGTACACCAGCAGAGCGTGATCTTCCCTTGGATATGGCAGCAGTAGTTAGTAAAAGGGCGCAAGAGAAACACAGCAGTGTTATTCGGACAGACGATTCTGGAGAATTGCAGCTCAACGAAACTGACCAGGTTTTAAGGACAAGTGTATCTATGAATCCCAGTTGTACTGAAAATGTTAGTCCATGTACTGAGAGTTTAGAAGTGCGAATTCCTGGAAAAAGTGGTTTTCAAATAGAAGGACTAATACAGGGAACGAAGGTGATTTGGAAAGTAGATACAGGTGCAAGAAGATCTTTTATAAAAGAGGAAACCTATTACAACATCATCCCTGAAAATAGGCCCGTACTAGAACGAGTAAGGACAAAATTCCTAAGTGCTGATGGACAAGAAATAAATACTATTGGAACTGCTAAAATGACTTTAACACTGGGAAATGTGGATATAGAACAGCGAATATTTGTGGGAGGAGTGAAAAATAATTTGTTAGGTGAAGACTTTTATGTGAAATATAAGTGTGTATGGGAACATGATACCAATGAACTTTTAATGAAATGTGAACTTACGGAAGGGAAACGAACTAATTACGTATTTTGTACAGAGACCGTACAAGTTCCTGGAGATCACGAAGCTATTATACCATCCAAGCTGACATATACAGAGGAAATCAACGGACTACCACTACCTATGCAAAGTTTTGTTGTATCACATCAAGTGACTGTCGCAAAAACATTACTGAATGCAAAAACTGGCGTTGTGTTTATTCGTGTTTTCAATCCTGGAGCGAAACCTAGATTGATCAAGAGGGGTACATTGATAGCATCATTCATACCAGTGGAGTATGTTAGTGAAGCAATTGATAATTGTTGTGACAAAGTTAGCACTGTAAATGAGGAAAACAGTGAAATGCCGCAACATTTAAAGACTGTCTACGACGATGGATGTTATCACTTGACTGCTGAGGAGTCAAGGAAGTTCAAGGAATTCCTTATACGGAGAGAACGTGTATTTGCTAACCCAGAAAGAAAAATGGAACGGGTTAGAATTGGAGAGCATCGTATAAAACTTATGGACGAGGAACCATTTAAAGAAGCGCCGAGAAGAGTGCCAATCTTTAAGAGAGAAATTTTAGATGCTGAGATACTAAAATTAGAGAAACAGGGCCTGGTCGAGAAATCAAACAGTCCATGGTCCTCACAACTAGTACTGGTGAAGAAGAAAGATGGAAGCTGGCGTGTATGTGTAGATTACCGCCGTCTAAATGCAATAACAGTTAAGGATGCTTACCCCATTCCCAGAATAGAGGATGATTTAGATGCCCTCGCTGGATCTAAGTGGTTTTCAACGCTAGATTTAAATATGGCGTACCATCAAGTGCCAATGGCAGAACAAGACAAAAAGAAAACAGCTTTTGCAACACCTAGAGGAGGTTTGTTTCAGTATACCGTAATGCCATTTGGTTTATGTAATGCCCCTGCGACATTTCAACGGATTATAGAAAAAAGCTTGAGTGGATTACAATGGAAAATAGCTGTGCTATACCTAGATGACATAGTGGTGTTCGGAAAGAATTTTGAAGAACATATCTCCAACCTTGAGAAAGTATTTGATCGACTAGATGAAATGAATTTGAAAGTAAAAGCAAAGAAGTGCTCATTCTTTAAACCGGAAGTTCAATTCCTGGGACATGTAGTAACAGCAAATGGAATAAAAACTGATCCTGTTAAAACAGAGGCGATTAGAAATGCAGCAAGACCAACAAATGTCAGTGAATTACGAAGTTTCTTGGGACTGATGTCATATTATCGGAAATTTATAAAGGATTTTGCAAAGATAGCAAAGTGCCTACATGGGTTAACAAGCAAAGAATCTAAATGGAACTGGTCTGATGAATGTGACCATGCTTTTCATACACTGAAAGAGAAACTTGTAAGTGCTCCAATCCTTGGATACCCTGATCCAAAAGCTGGACAATTTATCCTGGATACTGACGCTAGTAATAACGCCATTGGATGTGTTTTATCTCAAGTTCAGGAAAACTGTGAGAGAGTAATAGCTTATGGTAGTCGAGCGTTGACCACAGCAGAAAGAAACTATTGTGTTACACGTAAAGAAATGCTGGCAGTAGTTTATTTCATGAAATACTTTAAGCATTACCTACTGGGAAAAGAATTCATATTACGCACAGACCATGGATCTCTCACTTGGCTACACAGATTCAAAGAGCCCGACGGACAAATGTGCCGATGGTTGCAGCAGATAGGACCATTTAATTTTAAAATTGTCCATCGCCCAGGAAAAAAACATTCTAATGCAGATGGTTTATCTAGGATCTTAGTAAACTCAAATGAGACAGTGTGTAGACAGTGTAAAAGAAAACCTGACGATGTATACGATGGAGCCCTGAAAAGTCACGTTAACGAGTTGCGCAAACACAAAAGCGAGACAGACTTGTGTATTGATCAAGCTATATGTGATATACATTATTTGTTCAACACCACTGAAAGCAAGAGTCACAACAAACAATCAACGGGGAAAGGACGAAAGGAGAATAGACCCAGACGAGCAAAACCGCAACCTGAGCCTGATGTTGATTTAACCTACTCTGGAATTAGAAAAATACAAATAGACGATGAAGTTGTAGGATTTATCCTTAACTGGATTGAAAAACATGGAGACGGAAATAAGCCAAAATTTGAAGAATTATTTCATATGCACCCCGAGTGTCGATTCTGGTATGGAAGATGGGAACTGTTAACCGTACATGAAGGTGTGCTATGCATTAAATGGATACATGGAAATTCCGTGCGATTACGGATATGTACACCAAAAACTTTAAGAAATGCTGTATTGTGGCACTTTCATGATTCGCCTATATCTGGACATCAAGGAGTTTTAAAGACAAAGAAAAGAGCCGATCAAAGTTCATACTATTGGCCCAACTTTCACCGAGATATCAGCGACTATGTAAAATCATGTGATATATGTGAGGAAAAAAAAAATCCTTCCAAAAAGAAGAGACATTTTATGAAAAGTTATGTGTCGGGAGGACGATTTGAGAGGATAGCAGCTGATTTAGCAGGACCATTCCCTAAATCTGGAAACGGAAATATGTATATTCTTGTAGTAGCGGATTATTTTTCTAAGTACACGGAGATTTATCCATTACCTAACATGGAGGCTGAAACAATAGCTGATGCAGTATTTCGCGGATGGATCAAACGTTATGGATGCCCGTATGAAATTCACACCGATCAGGGAAGTCAATTCGAAAGCCAACTATTTTCTCAACTTTGTGAAATATTATGCATTTCAAAAACTCGAACAACAGCTTTTCATCCGAGATCAGACGGGATGGTGGAACGACTTAATCGAACCATTAAAGAAATGATTTCGAAATATGTGAATTTACCGCAAACAAACTGGGATAAATATATTGATGCTATAAGCATGGCATACAACACGTCTGTGCATGAGACTACCGGATTAACGCCATACCGCATGGTATTTGGATGTGAAATGACAGTTCCAGTTTCTTTGTTGTGTGATTTCAGTGATTTTCAAACTAAGGATATAAAGTGTTATTCGGATTATGTAACAAAGTTGTGTGAAAGTTTGGAAAAAGCTCATGATTTAGCCAGAGAGACAATTCGATCTTCGGTATCAACGCAGAGAAAGCTGTATAATAAAAACATTACTGAACAAAATTATGAAGTGGGAGATGTGGTCCGACTATACCAACCTAAACAAAAGAAGGGAACGAAACTGAAACTTTCGCGAAACTGGACTGGGCCTTGGGTGATAATAAAACGCCTAAGTAACATCCTTTACCAAATTCAGCATTCAAAGACTTCAAAACCAAAGATTGTACATGCTGATAATTTAAAACCATTCCGCACTAGAAAAACAACACAAAGTCAACTAAAAACTTTAGTGAATACAAACGCGGAAAATTGCGAGCATCAAAATGTCCAAGAGCCTGATACCGTCCCTGTTCCGAAGAGCCATGCAGATAAAAGAAGCATCGACAAGTCGCGAAAACCCGAAAAAACAAGATCAAAGGCCCTTGCCGAAAGTGACCGCGCTGCAGCTGGGGAGAACCGCGACAGTCGCCAGACGCGCAATACACGAACTCCAGACAGACCCGTTACACGGACCAGGGCCGGGCGCCTTATAAAAGTACCGAGCAGATTCAGAGACTGACCGTATCCATTTTGGACTTCTAAATGAACAGATGATTTGTGAAACGTGTGGACTTTTATTCAGAAATAGAAAGACTCTTCATCAACATATTAAAGAAATTCATAGTGAGCGTGTAAATATATATAAATGTGACTTTTGTGGACGACCGTTTTCCCGAAAATTTAATTTGAAGAAACATTTGAAAGCCGCACACGGAACAGACACAAACGCTATGTCGAGCTCAAAGCAACTTACTAGGGATAAACTGAAAGAAAATCAAATAGCGGTGTACGTGCCCCTATACGAGGACATTTCTTCAGATGAAGAAATGATGGAGCCGGAACGCAACTGTAATTTGATTTATGCGCCCGAAGTGGAAGACATTTCATCAGACGAAGAAGTGTTTAACAATCCAGATGACGATGAAACATTGGATTTACTCAGTCTAAATTCAGAAATGATGGACAGCATGTTAAATGATAATGAATTCCATGAGGATTTCGTTGACGACATTCTTAAGGAAGCCGCGTTTGAAGAGGAAACGATACACGAAGACAGTGCGCCGAGTGAAAATGGTGAAGTTGCGCCAGAAGAAGAAAATGAGCCTGACCGCGGCAGTCCTGCTCAAACAACTACGTGTATCACGCACTCGATAACGCTATCTCTAACGCGAACCACAACAGTGATGCCCAACGGGAATACGGAAGTAGAGCGTCGAACCAATGTGTGTTTAAGCGAGAACATTATACCCGGTGATGTAGACATGGAAGCCCTTATTCGTGATATACTGTCCGAAATTCCGCTACACTTTCAAGCACAGAGACACCGCCAGTGCCACGGAAATTATTCCGTGTAATTATGAATTGTTAAAAACTGTAAAGTTATAGTTGTTGAAGTTATCTTGATTTTGTTTGTATTTGTTTCATGTGCATATATCAATTTGTATATATTTTGTGTGTGTGAGTATGATTTTAAATTTCGATGTTTTGAACGGAGCCAAAATCTTAGTCGGGGGGAATTGTAGAGAGTGATTTGTTTGTCAACAAAAGCGTGTGTATGTGTATTACGTAATCACTGACCGGCAGCTACCGAGGAGCTGCCGGGTACTAGCAGCTCCGGCGGAGCTGCCCCGGTTATGTATATATATGGTTGAAAGCGTGAGAGAGGAAGAGAGTAGTTTGAGAGCCAGTTTTAGAAAGTGACCTATGTTTGTGTAAATTGTTAATATGTAAAAACGGAATAAATTTGTTAATAGATAATTAGACTTTTATTTACGCTACCAAAGAAGGAAATTAACAGTGAATTAAAATGGATTAATTTATAGAGAATATTGGAGAAATAAGACCGCACGCTCGGTCGCGCTACAGAAGTCATAAAGGCATAAGTCCACATTTTGCTCTCTTTTGAGGATTGTAGAACATTGATCTGTGATGATGAATTTTTTTTTTTAGGGTGGGGGGGGTTTCAGAATCGTTGGGAATCTACCAAAGCAGAAGCATGTCTTTGTAAATATTTAAATAAGTTTTACAATTATACCAGAGGCTTACAATGATATATCCTGCACACCTTATCATATTGGTTTGTTTGTTTAGTGTTTGTCTTCATGTAAAAATAATCATTATGGAAAAATTGACATGTAATTACTAAATATCCCATCCCCCTTTTTATACTACATAGCAACGTTCGAATTTCCTCTACGATAAAATGGGATTTACACTGCAGTTTAATGAAAGAGTCAATACAGTGGTAGGTAATCATGAACTGAACATCGACATTTATAAATGTTTTCATTAATACTACAATAATGAATGATTTTACCCCAAAATAATATATTTACCATATCGAGTGTTCTTTGACAGCGGAATTTGCTTTTTTGGCGCCTCTTAAACACAAAAGAGTTCCGATATTAGACTAACCTTTGAGCTATTCGATATTGGAAATAATTAGTTGTAAATAAGACACACACTAAAATTATTAATAAGAAGCAAAAATCAAAGTGTAAATAATGCAAAAAATAAGGCTTGCTATGAATTATATTAAGTTTCCAATAAATAACCGTTAGGTGTGTTTTACTTTTCAAGCAAAGCCTGGAAAAGTAAGAAAGTTCATATTGGCTAATATAAATTTGATTCAACATCCCGTTGATTGTATTTTATGTACATTGTTATTGAGAACGAGAGAGATAATTGTAAATGTGAATTGCAATGAATTTATGAAATTATTTTTCTCATAAGTTACATTTCTGTCTTATGCAAAAAGGCGGGTAAAATGCCTAAAGTAGAATGGATAAGACATGAAAATGTCAACTTATCTGATGATTCTTTTCTACTAAAATTTATTCCAAACGACGTATATTTAACATAACATCGACTTATAAGCCATACATAGGGTCATTTTTTAATTATATTGATTTGAACCGGTGTTTGCGTACCAAAATCTTTAAATAGTGTCATTTTTAGAACTTAATTCAGTGCCTATTATTTCATAGCTCCATATTCTTTGTCAAAGGTCTAACGGAAAACGAATCAATCTAAATCAACAATACCTTGGAGTAATAACACACTATATATTATACATATCATTTGACGGACGTTTTAGGAAAATAATAGAAGTCCGTTAACTCGTGGGCAAAGTCGCATATAAGACCGCGGAACATTTACTGGGAAGATTGGAAATATACAGCTTACGTCAATTTCACCTGTTACAGTCAAACATTTGAAATGGGCGGGGACAAATTGACGCGGACGTCTGAGAAAACATTGGATTGAAACTGTAGTTTTATAAAGTGTATTTTCAAACCACCGGTTCTAACTTGCTATATAAGTTAATTAAAGCGATCGAAAAACGTGTGCAAAGTTGGTGAATTTTTTGAAAACTTTCTTTAAGAATAAATATATTTTACTAATAATTATACTATAAAATATTTATTATAAATAAAGTTGAGTGAAGTTAACGTTAAAAACTACATTGTATAATGTTTCGCGGTCTTAATATTAGTAACGGAATTTTCATAAAATTTACGTACCTCAGAAATCTTCAACAATATGTCGATATAAGTGATTTTGTGTTAGTGTATGGCTAGATAAACAATGAACGCGTATATCTATTCGTATACATTAACTTAGCGAAAAAAAGAAGAAATTTTTAAGTATAATTTTAATTTTTAAAATCGGAATTTGAATAATTCTCTTCTTTGAATAAACCCCGTTTCAACAATGGCCTCACTTGATTTCAAACTTGTGAGGACTGATTCTGTAAAGTCACCGGACCAATGCTTTGTCTTGCGTATAATCTTGGGATCTTATTATATTTGCTGATTATATACTTATTGATGAAATTAAATTATTTTCAATCGCTTTGCTGATACGAAATAAAATGTTTTTTCATCGCTCTAACTTTAATAGCATTAAGTTAGAAGCGCTGATGTGGATTGAAAATACACTTTATATAACTATAGTTTTAATCCAATGTTTCCTCAGACGTCCGCGTCAATTTGTCCGCACCCATTTCAAATGTTTTGACTGTTCAAGCTAAGTATAATTATAACAATTTTGCGTTTGCAAAATTGTATTATATCAATGAAAAATATATTTAAAAGAAAAAAATTTTTAATTTGCAATTGTACTTTACGATTTAACCAATGGGCGGCATTTGTGTCATCCTGTTCCTCCATCTTCTTTAGAAAATGCAAGACGATGAGACCATCTCAGTGGTTTAAGAGGTGATTGCAACCTTGAATGACCGAGGCTCAAATTAACATGGTAACCGACATTTTGAAGACTTGAAATGATTGAAAACATTAAAAAACTATAATTATGCCATTAAATCAGAAATAAAGATACACTATCGCAACTTCTAGGGTCTGTCCTGCATAGTTCGGGAAAACAGCTGTTTTTTCGGTTGTAAAATATATATATACATGTATAAGTATCAACTGCATAATCAGTTCAATGATATAAAAACAACAGACGCTGATTTATACAGAGACTCTGTTTGACGTCAAGTTTCATTCATTTACTCTTGGCATCATTGATGTAAAAAAAAACATTCACTCAAGATCTGTAGCTAAGGCCATCTATGGAGCGTTGTAACCAAAACAATTTAAAGTACGCACATATATGAGTGGGTGATACTGCATGAAATGGCTTTTTTATGAATGCATGTAAACAAACACACGCCTGTTATTGGGTCTCATTTAAAACACTTTAATACTGTACCAAACACTTGACCTTTGATAAATACAATTTACAGATTCACCACAAACTTTACAACAATTTGCATTTTATACGTCATTTATTTAAACAATAAAGTGCATTCTTTGTAGTACATGTAAGATTAGACGATTACGCGCATTGCCATAAAAGTGAACATGAACATCAAGATTACCCGTATGAAACACCGAAGAAACCATTTTATTTTTAGGTAAACTTCCAAAGTATTAAATAAAGGACAATTCACTAGCAACAGTAGTTTTAATAGGTGTTTAAAAAGATAAAGAAACAGGAAAACAAGAAAACATATACAGTGTATTTTTTTAAAAATTGTTAGCAAAAGTCTTATCGTCAGAAGGTAATTTACCGGATGAAGATTCAATCTGTTGTTTATAGACGGGGAAACTGCAAATAGAATCATTAATTGTTAATTAGTCTGGTTAGATCTGATTATGTGAGGTTGCACGGACTTCTAAATGTTAGAACTACACATTGTAGTAAATTCAATATGTTTTTGTGTATATATATTTTGTAGTAACTGCTTATTGGTTTTTGTTAAGGAAAAAGAGGATGTATGTAAATAACGAAACTATACAATAAGTTATCGTCATGATTATATGATTTTGCTGTAAGTTCTACCTACAGTTAACAATAATTACATTGCTAAATGATGTTATTTTATACCTTATAGAGCAACCGAACCCACACATTGACATCAAACGAAGTTCAAAGGTTAAACCCTTCTTCGGCTCTTCTATCTATGCAACACACAGTTTGGTACCTAGTACGACGTCCTTTAGACTATAATATTTGTTAAATCTAATATTGAGTCAAAGGGGGGGGGGGGGTTGTAAATCATATATTCACTTAAAAGAATAATATCATAGCCTATAGAAATAAAAACTGAAATATACCAGAAATGGCCCTAACCCCAACAAAACAACAGGAACATTTGAAGTCCCATGGGTTCGTGCTCTCAAAGAAGCCAAAGTTTTGATCAACTTTTCTCGAAGTAATCTAAAGTTAAGTTCTGATACTTAGTTAAAAAAGGACATCAATGAACGATATTAATACTACCTATTAAATTATCTTAAGTAAATTACTTCAGATAATTTAATAGGTAGTATTAATATAATTTACTTAGTAAATGTATTATTCATTTTTTATAATCAAGGCATTTGAAAAAAAAACGTGTTTAAAGTTAAAAGGAAGGCGTATATTCATAGCGGACAGAGTATTTTCAAACTGGTTAAAACTGGAACGTATAGATTTTTGTCTTGTTAATCTTATGAATCAGAATCGATTTTCTTTGAAATTGAGATGAGAATAACGGATATTATTTTTATTATTCAACTTAAAAGATTCACTTTAGGTTGTGGAAGCCCTTCTTATAAATTCGACAAAACCACGGGGACCTGACGATATACATTTCTCTCATAATGAAAAATTTAACCTCCTGCCTACATGTAATTATACAATTAGGTAGGAGATAACCTTTTATTATGAGAAAAGTGTCGGTGCATCAAACGAGTATATCAGGATTGTGTCTAATATCTTACATTACAAAGTCTTACTATAGAGATTATTTATTTATTTTAGTTATACAAATGTCATATTCCTAAAAAGAGAAAGATCACAACATGTGAATACAATGAAACAATAACAAAGGGTAAACTAACAAAAATCAATAAAGAAAATACCACAAAAATGACAAAGTATGCTGCATTGCAAAAAATCACCAATTGGGTGACATAAACTGTTTCCTCTGAGCCTCGTTCTGAGTGCATGCACACTGTCGTAGTGATCACATGACAACCACTGACCAGCTCTAGGTCTCTACCGTTTGTGGATATAAGGTTTCGTAAAAATTGAGCATTCACATTCTAGTATCCATCTTATCCTTGCCGGACTCTGGGTTGTGAAATCCGTTTCTCTGCTCTTTAGGAACTTCTATCTCGACTTCCGGAACTTTGACTATATCGTTCCGCGAGAGATGCTCCACTATTCCCGCGCCATAGGCGTCACCAAGGACATTTACTGCTGTCCTAAATCGATCTCTGTAAATGGCGGGTAAAAAAAATTGGATTTTTGAAATTCTGATTAAAAGTGGAAAATCAAAGTAGGAACTACTACATCTATAAAAGAGTAACAAGAACTGTTAAACACTTACAAGAACCAGTCAATAGACAGAATCAGCGTGATTTCATTGATTGGCAAACCGACCGCAGTAAGCACGATCGTCATGGTAACCAGTCCGGCTTGTGGGACGCCGGCGGCGCCAATGGCGGCAGCTGTTGCTGTGAGACTAAAGTAGGATGAAAACAATGTCAACTCATAGTACGTCTGTTTGTAGCAAGAATCAGAAAGGAAAGTATGAAGATTAAAAAGTTTACATCATGTTCACTTAGTGACGTCACCTACCTGACAATGATAACTTCTCCAACGTTGAGTGTCTGACCGATATATTGAGCAATGAAGATGGAGGCGACGGCTTCATATAGCGCTGTGCCGTCCATGTTAATGGTGGCTCCAATGGGGGTCACAAACATAGTAACACGGGGGTCCACGTTATTGTTCTCCTCCAGACAGCGCATGGTCAGCGGGAGAGTAGCCGAGCTGAAAACAAACATTCAAACCATGAATTTTATCCATCATTTGTCATGATCATATGAATAATTAGAATTAGTATTACAATTTTAAGCATCACAAAACTAGGGGTAAATCAAAGAAAAAAATCATGATGGTAATAAACTTCTGTTCTTCTATTGACTTCTCTCGACATGGAGGCGGGGATGACCTACTTCCTCGAAATGGAGGCGGGGTTTACCTCCTTTCCAAAGAAAGAGGTCGGGCTTACCTTGATAAGCTTCTCTTCTTCTCTTGAGTTCCCTGAGATAGAGGCGGGAATGACGTACAACTTCCCCGAAATAGAAGCGGGGTTAACCTACTTCCCTGAGATAGAGGCGGGTTTTATCTTCTTCCACAAGAAAGAGGTGGGGTATATACTATCACGAAATAGAGGCGGGGTAATTACTTTCACGAGAAAGAGGCGGGGTTAACCTAGCATTTCCCCGAGATGGAGCGGGGCTTACCTGGATGCTGTTCCCCAGGCCGTCAGAATGGCCTTGGTCATGCCCACCATGAAGCTGAATGGGTTCTTCCTGGTGAAGACGGCGTAGATAAGCGGGAGGACGATGAAGGCGTGGATAAAGAGGCCGGCCAGCACCGTCACCATGTAGTAGGCCAGCTGTTCAAACATGGCGTCCAGATCCTCCATCTCCACCAGTTTAGCGGCGATTAGGAACACGATACCCACCGGCGAGTACCTACAGAATGAAAGAGGGTTATAGTGTAGTAAAGGCAGAGCGAGTACCTGCAGACATAGAGGGATAAAGTGTAGTACACACACAGCATGAGTGTGGTGGTGATGGTATGGAAGTCTATGTATAACCTTCCTGTAAACATTGATCAGGAGCACACTCTAACCTTCCTGTAATCAAAGTAAATGAGTAGGAGAACATAGAATGTATGTCAAAGAAACTATAACCTCCCTGGAAACAGTGTGATGTAAATGATTTGGAGTACAAATGAAATGTGTTTCCGTCGACAAAATTTTATAATTAATGTCAAGGCTTTGGATGAGGACGGTTTTACAGTGTGGTAATACCATCATCAGCAATTGAGGTCCTCTAGCACGATCTGTTAATGCAGTTGCACATAATAATACAGTGTTAAATCGCACAGTTGCTGTTTAAGTGTTCATTTGAAAGAAAACACAACAATAACTATTTGTAGTTTTAAAACCAATTTATTTTGTTGAGTAACGGTTGCGAGCTTGACATTGGGTTATATAAAATGTTTTTGCAATAATACAATTATATTCCTTATGAAGCAACAAAGGATGAGTGAAGGAGAAAATAATCAGTGGGAGTAAAATACACATATACCGGTATATCGTTGTCTCGAACGCAATATTTATGAGTTTAAATAGTAATATTTACATCTACCGGGTATGATTCCCTCTATTTTTTACGGAAACTATAGTATGTCCCAAGATATTTATGCAGCACATTTGGACGATTTTTAATAAAAATACACATACCTGTGAAAGGAGTGCAATTAAAATCAATTAAAGGGAAAATTTCCAAGATAACTTCATTCACACATTATCATTTTTCCTTCGTAAAAATTCACAGGAACGAAAACAGATTTCTTACGGAGATTTATAATTGGGAATGTTGACATCCTTTCTCCGTTCGGAAGTCACTCGGAATACCTCGCACAATTTTTCAACGTTATCATCCGGGTACTTTTATCTCTTTTGTAATGCAAAATCCCCGTAGACTTTTTATTCTTAGCCGTGTATTGAAATCTGACAAGCTAGGGGGGGGGGGAGGGGGTTTCAAAGGGGGAATCTTGGGTTTTTTTTTCATACTATTGAATGAACATCGTCTGAACCCAGAGGTATTTATAAATGTAGAATGATTTAAGAAAATATGCGGCAAAAATAACTTGGGACAGACTATAGTAGTTAATTCATAGCTCTATAGAAACAGCCAGACTGAAATCTGCACGCCCCGTTTATCGATTGGTCGTAATATACAGCGACTGAAACTGACAGGACTGAAAACTGCACGCCCCGTTTATCGATTGGTCGAAACCTACAGCGACCTAAGAAAAATCACGGACTGCACGAAATAATCATGATGATGTCAGACTCAAATTCCCATAGATTTGGCTGGTTCTTTTAGCTTACGTACTGATGTACATTAACTGTAATTTAGTGAATTTTACTTACTTTTTACAATCAATTTACAATTTATTAAAAGAAAGATGTGTATTAAAATATTTAAACAATAAAATGCTTTCTTTGGTGATTCATGCAGGATATGAAGGTGGCGACATTGCAGAAAAAATACATGTATTTTTTGTGCAATGTCGCCACCTTCATATCCCGTATTTTTTCTGCAATGTCGCCACCTTCATATCCCGCATGAATCACCAAAGAAAGCATTTTATTGTTTAAATATTGCATCTTAAGAGGTAATAAAAACCATTATTAGTTCAGTGAAGGTTCATTCAAAACTCGATTACAGTGGGTACTACTTCTGGTAAACTATAACTGACATTTTGGCCACTGAACAGCTATAGCCAGGCAGTAAGAGACTTTACAATTCAACTTGTCAGAGTCGTAAACCTTGAGTAAATATTTCCTCCATCATACGGGGTAATAAATATTTAACACTTCACAATATTTACATTTGTACATACAGTTTAAGGTGTTTAGATTGGGGAAGGCTTCTGTAACAAGCTAGAGAAATACCGATTTAAAGTCCTTTCTATGCGGCTTCTGTTTACATCAAAGCAAAGCAATGCCAACTAAATAAAACGTAATTAAAGTAAATCGAATAAAAAGGGTAAAACGGAACAGCGTGTGTACTTTGTAATGAATATGTAATGTAATAATATCACCGCGCTTCTCTCAAAATAAACGAAAGAGAGTGTTGAATTTTAAAAATGATTAAAATGATTATAAAAAAACCCTTTTTTAATGGAAGTGTTGAAAATATGCAGTCATTTTTTCGCATCGATAACTTAACGGGTGCAAATATTTGCATTCTAAATTCCAAAAAGTTTTATTTTGCAATAGCTGAAATAATGACACAGATTTTTTAGAATTAAATACAAATTTTTGCGGTTAAGACGATACCACAGCACTCAGGAAAACATATCTTCAGCAGTAAAATCCAATTGTATTTTGTTATGTTTTGCTTTTTATTTTAATTTTAAGACATACGTACCATATGACGAGAGTGACCAGTTTCATGGTGGCGACATGGAGGCACTCAAAGAACTTGACGAGGGGGGCGCCATCCTTCCCCATCTTAGACAAGACGCCCCCTAGGAACAGCGAGAAGACCACGATACCCAGGATGTTCATGCCTGACGCCTTGGTGACGCTCATCGTGTCCACCTCAAACATCGTGACGCCTGTAAAACGATTAAACTATTGACGCATGTTGAAAATACTTTACGCCGATCATAGACTCTCAACTAAACAATCAAGCATTTTTTTTTTAATGGCGACTCAAACAGTTGACGCTTTTTCAAAATACAATAACTAATTTGTGCTAGCAATTGGCAACAACCAGCTTTTATGCTAAACGTTGGGCTTAGGAAAACACCTCATTTACAGTTATGTGTTGATTTAGTTTGTAATGGACACGAATTAAACCGGATTTGTCTGTCCTACACGAAGTGGTCTATTCAATCATGTGGAAGGATGGGCAATGTAAATGACTGTATCAGAAACTTCAATAATCTGGAAAGCAGGTGGGTTGTAATTGCCGGTGTCATAATTAAATCATCATGCAACAAATCTTTTGAAACAGAACGAGACTGAAAATATATTTCGGATACATTACAATCAATAAAATTTATTTTCTTAAAAGGGAAAAAAAGGTATAACTGAACCTAGAAAATTGAAATCAGTGCTCACTACGATAAAACGAATGAAATCAGTGCTCACTACGATAAAACGAATGGTTAGTCCGACACAATACTGATTGTGCCATAGCAACTAATTTAAATTATAGTCTCACGATACAAGATACCGGTATGCGAAAAAAATGTTATTAAGTAGGGCTTAATGCACTAGTTATCACAAACTCGGCTACAATTTTTGCATAATATATACTTTTAACATATGTGGAATTAAAGTGATCTTAGCAGTTTTGAATTGGGTTCAATTACACCTACATTAGTAATTATATATTCGCCAAGCAAAATCTTTAATCTTTAAACGTCTAAATGAAGTTTAAACGACATAAAAATTACACACTTTTAAAAGATTTCAATCTGGCGTATCGGTAATAGATTTTGTTGAATTCGCAATGACGATCATTAAGGCCAAAATTAAAAATATCTATGTTTCCCCTAACGCGACCGACCCAATTAAATCCCGCCGACTGAATTGTTTTTTTCACCACATTGAAAAGACTTTTTTTTTTTTAAAGAAACCTAATTTTACCTAAATTCGTTTTTAGAAGACCCACATCTTTTTCGTTTTACAATCATTTTGATAGCCTCGATCATCAACATGGGCGAAATACTCGCTTTATGATCGGTAACTTCGCCGGAATTTCCTCCGAAAGAGAAGTTGAAGTTGCCCTGTATTCTGAGTTCATGATCGTGTAAATTAACCCCAGAGACATTAAAATGATAATCATTTAATTCAAAAGACGTTTCCACAGCCTCAGTTAACCAATGTTGTGATTAATTGATTGTCTTATCTTTTATGGGTATAAATACGAGTGATGCAACATGTAGCCAACTGTGCATTGAAAATTACAACCGATGTTTATTACTTTTAGTGTTGATATTAAAATTAGTTGGTAACTTGTAATTAGTTAATAACTCTGCCAAATTAATGCTAAAACAATCATAAAACCATCTGCCAACAGTTATCAGTTATCAATTAAAATGATCCTCTACACAATGGTTGTAATTGGGTCTAAAGGTTGGACTAATACCTCCAAAATACACAGAAGTACAGAGACTGATTTTATTTGTCATTTAGCTAACACAATTACAAAACATGTCATCTATAAAAAGTATAAATACATCAAATAAGTTAAATTTAATAGATTGGATATTAAGTTTTTAAAACTTTTAGAAGCTGTTTTATTTTTTATTAACTTGCTTAAATTTTAATCCAATTTTAATTAAGGTTGAATCTGTGTATATCATTATTCCTGTAGGTTATGCTGTATCAAATATTGACAGTCTCCCTGATGTCAAACTTCTTTCTACTTTTCTGTTAGGGAGAAATAATTCTCCCAAAAATTAGGTTGGTACCTGTGAAATGAAAGACTATTTATGTTTTGAAAAATTTAAACAGTTCTCTTAACTTCGTCAAATTTCAAATCAACAGGTTTTGGTTATGACTATAATTAAAGTGAAATTGGGTAAATTTACAAAAATCTTTCGTATCTAAATATATTTTTTGTCCCTAGCATTATGTTTCATTAGGTTAAAATTTTCTTGTCAAAGAAGGACATTCTCTGCAAGTGTAGTGATTTTGTGTAACCTTACTATTGTAGAATCATTAAATATGACTTCACAAATATTTACATTTATTACATTACCTTAAGTTTATCAAATATTATTGTTTTAATATAGTTTTAGGCATTTTATAAACCAAATTTTGAAAAATTAATTGATACTTTGAAGTAGGTACATTATGATCATTAAAATGATATTAAATATAGGTTTACATGTACATCAACATACAAATGATAATGAATGTATTCATGCACATCTAGTCATTGAATCAAACATGTTTAAATTTTAAAAGATGAACAATATCAAATTGTGAATTCGATATTAAATTTGTTTTACATTTCATCGGGACAAGTATAAAAATTTGTTTTACAACTGGTCATATTTTTTTTTAGTTTTGTAATTAATTAAAGAATTGATTTATTGTTTTCATTTTTAATCTATAATGTATTTTATATTATGCCCTGGCAGAAAAAAAAATTATTTACCTACCTACCTACCCAACTTCAAAATTTAGGGTCGGGTTAGGGGAAACATAGATATTTTTAATGATGGCCTAAGCTTTGCCTTTTGAAAATTATCAAATTATGCCAAGAAGAAGATTCCAAGAAAATACAGTTTTAAAAACAATTTGTTAATGCAATGAAATTTGAACCGTAAGAGAAGTCATCTTCACCTCATCAGACGTCAGCCAGACGTTTACTCGACGTAAATTATGTCACAACTAAATATAATTATACTTTACAACGCCGAAAAGACGTGTCGTGCCTGCTGGGAATAACAGTAATAGTAGTACGTTGTATGAAGGCTTTTACAATAACAACAGTTTGTACCTAGAACCTTTCGACTTACCTGTATCAATGGAGTTGTTTCCCGTGTTATTGCCAGTAAGGTTCATGGCCAGAGTAGAGACTGAAGGGAGAAACACATCGAAATTAATAGATTGGAGACATTCAACATTCTTCAGTTGAAGTCAGCGTTAAAACAATAGATAGTTTAGTTTTGTAATTGATTGAATTAAATGGTGTTTGGGATGTGGGCCGGTGTGGTGAAGGCCTGGGGTGTTTGATGTGGGCCAGGAGACAATAGTGTGGTGGCGTCTTCGACAGTAACAGATGTAGAATCAAAATGAAAAAGGACGCCTTAGATGATGATTTATGAAGGAAGTATGTAAGACAGGGGGTGGGGGTATAAGTTTAGGGTCTTACCAGCCTCAGTGATATTGGATGAGTATGTAAGACAGGGGGTGGGGGTATAAGTTTAGGGTCTTACCAGCCTCAGTGATATTGGATGGGGTGGGACTCTTCCTGAGTGTAACATTCTTTTTGCCGACAGACGTCACTTGCTGAAGAAGACAAAATGGCCGTCAGAGTCACATACGACTTCGCTTTCTTGTCAGCTGACAAAACTTTTAAATTTTGATCAATTTGTAATTGCTTTTTCATTTTTAAAAAGTTTAATTCCAAAAACTCAATATTATCTTTGAGTGAATGCAACAGATGTACATGTATCTGCCTGTTGTGAATGATGGTACGAGACCGAGTAAGGTGTGACAGCGGGAATACACTCACCTTATTGAAAGCGCTCTCTATCAGATTGTCAGGGAAACAATTTCTAGAAAGGAAGAAAACCCATACAATTTTTTTTCAACATCTTTGTTGAGTATTTGAAATGGACACAGTATTATGAAATAAATCAGATGAGCAGTCCTGTTTTCAATAAGTAAACGGGTACGATTTTGATTATTCCGTGGAGATAGCAATAGTTATATTTTACAAACAAAGTCAAAAAGCTTCTTGAAGTTTTACAAAATATTTTGAATAACGACACAAGATTTTCCCAACGAACACCACAACCAATCGGCCATACCTAATCAGGTCAAACAGAGCGTCCAGTGGCTCTGCTTCCTTGGGGCTCCCCGCCTTGGTGATGTTTTTGGAGCCCTTGTGCCCCGGCTCTATGGTCACTACCAGTATGATACCCAGAATCACAGCCGAGAACGTGGTCGTCATGTAATACACCACAGTGCGCAGGCCCATGCGACCGGAAGCGTTTGTGTCGAGACTTCCCATGGCTGTGATGAGGCTAGACACGATCAGCGGAAGAATCAACATTTTGAGCATGTTCATCAGGAGATCCCCGGGAAAGCGGAGGTAGAAGATTTTTCGGGTTTCGTACGGTGTCCAGACGCCTCGCATCCCGAACCCGAGACCAAGGCCGATGATGACAGCGATGATCATGAGGATGATGAGGAGGTTGGCCTTAAGGCCCTTCACTATCTTGTTACCCATGCTGTGTGAGTGGTCAGGCTTTGTCGTCATCATCAATACGTGATCTGAAATAACGAAGACTAATAAGTTAGCAGGAACACGTTCCTGTCGCCGCCATAGATTACATCTAATGCGGCGGCAACAGACCAAAAATAAAGCAATACAAAAACAACAAGATAATACCACAAGTTGAAATGTGGTAATTTTATAGCAGGAGTGGATTATCATGTACAATGTGCCTAATGAGAAGAAAATCCGGGTTCCAAAATACTTCAGTATTTGTCACATGATTAAGGAGCCGCTGGCTTGAGTCAGACAGCAATTAAGCATTGATGTCATGCTGTTGATTATACAAATGTCAGATTTCAAATTCATTGGAATATGCTTGACAAAAGCCGGGGTCAGGACCACAGCGCCTCCTCTAAACTGGCAGTGGAGGAGGGCTTCCACGGATCAGAGTCTGTCTGTTTGTCGCGATAGAAGACGATAGTCGTCCAAACACGTTTCCCCCTAAATCCTTTAAGTATATGCACAATCAAACTTTGTATGCTGCCTGTATGTAAATATTGTTTAAAAGCGTCAAATTTCGTTCAAATGTATCGAACATTCAACTCTTTATACAGTAGTTTAATACCCTTGCCAGTTCACAGTCCGTAGCCAATGAACTGGAAAGAGTTTGTTTACAATGTCCACTAATGCATGAAACTAGAAAAGGCATTGGGTTTACACAGCATGGATGCCACTCATGTCCTATCAAATCGTATACAGAGAACTTTTCTTAATCTTTTTGCAAATAATGAAGTGCCTTTCAACCATTATTTGCTAACCCATTCGGAACCCCTCCGGTGACATGTACATAAATCACGAACCAAAGTCAAAGAGTACCGATTGTTTGCAAATCATTTCGTAAAGGGGCATGGTCACGATTTTGGTCAATTTTTTTTTCTGATTTTAATGTTAACAATGCTTCGGTAAGGCAATTTTAATAGACAACCAAAATTTGAGTGTCATTCGTTGAGTTATAAGCGAGTTAAAAATTTACAGAGCTTACAATTCTTTACTATGTAAACAAAGCTTTTGTTTACATTTTGAATGATAAAGTGAAATTTCCAGTTTTTGACCTAAAATGAATGTTTTAAACGTTAGGAACTGCTTATTATATAAGACAGACTAATCAGCTTGAAAAAGGTTTTTCACGGGTATATTGAACCTATGTAAACAAAAACAGTGCACGAGCCTTGTTTACATGAAAACGAATTGTGACCATGCCCCTTTAATACATGTACGTCATAAGTGGACGGATTTTAGGGGATTTTTTTCAGCAAAAGACATTTGCTAGCAGGATATGTTTGCGTTTGTCAAAACGAGGGCAAGATAACCTTCTTATGTGTGGGTGAAGAAAACAGGTATTGACTAATTCATTTGCCTAGAATGGCATGTTTGCGCAATCTGCACCGAGAGACCGTTTGTTTTGATGAGAAATATCTTATCTTGAAATTCAAAACAATAAAAAAAACCACAGATGATTTCTTTCCTGTCATATGAAAATATAAAAAAAATCTTAACGTATATTATTTTTACCTTTTCAAAATACGCAACAATTAAAAAAAACCCCACCTGGGGTCATCACAAGGAATTTTTTTGCTTTGGACTACAGTATAAACGAAAACCATCTTTTTTATGTAGATATAAAAAAAAGGGGGGGGGGAACCAAGATGTCATGTTGATTTTCTGCGTTGATATGATCAACAAACGTAAAACAGTCGGATGTAACAGCTTAGATACAACAATAAAAGTACACCACGTAGAAACTGAACATATTCCGAAGTTATATAACCTCCTCGAAATAAAAATAAAAAAAATGAAGCACATACAAAATATACCCCCGATCGATCATTTTGAATTCAATGGTGTCAGTACAAAACAAGGTCTTCGGAACTCTTAGAAGTACTGACGTCTGCCAACAATAAATTTTCAGAAAATCATTGATTCAGATGTTTGAATAAAAAATTAATCTATATCTGCTAAATGAATAATAATATGAAAAATATGTATTCCCAACTAAGTTATGCCTACCGCTCAAAGTTTTCCCCCGGCAGATATCCGACAGTGGCGTGGGTCCAAAAGTTTACACCTGTGCACGTTTTACAGGTAAGAGTCGTTATTATGCTACACACAGGGGAGAAAGCGGGGCAATGAACGCATGCCCCTGAATATTAGCTTCCTAGTTGATAAGTAACAGGATACACACAGACAAGGTGCAGTCCTCTTCTAAACTACGTCGCTCTTCTTCTTATTTATCTTATTTTCCCTAAAAATAATACTAATCCGTATAAACACACATTTCTTCCTACGTGCCGTGTGAACCACCTGTGAACTTATTCTATGAAGCGTAACTGAAAACAATTAAAACATGTATATATATGTATAATATGCAAGGGTGCTAAATGCCTACAGAAACAATCTTCATCCGATGACTATGACGGATCTTACTTCCTTCCACAAAAAGAAGGCTGCAGTTGATACAACAATTGTCATCGCTTGTGTGCGTCATTGATGAAATTTGCTTGTCCCCAGGAAAACTTGATTAATAAATAGCCATTTGAAATGTCCGTCACTCTACGGTAAATTCTGTAAATACTAATTTGTTCTTTTAGTAACTGACCACACGCTAGCCGGGGACAATATAATAAATCAACAATATTGAGCATATTTCATTGCATAATTAGGTTAAACAAATAATAATTGAACTCCATGCCTACAAGTTAGTAATAAAGGGACTGTCATAGGTACATGTATCTACATGGTAAATAAATAATATCAATATAACGATAAAATGCGATATTATTATATTGCATGATAGGATCTTTTGCAACATTTGACGTCACCGGTTTTGATTTACATCTTTCAAGTAAATTAGTTACAATTTAAAAAAAATATTATGCTACACAGTCCGCGCGTCGCATGAGGAAAAAACATAAACAAAACAAGAAACGTATCTTTTTTATCTCACAAAAATATAAGGGAGTAGCTTTCCTTTGTGTGAATTGTGATCAAGTTCTACAATTCTTCCTCCCAGTTGTGTTGATGAAAACGGCTTCAAATTCCTAGTACTACGTCGGTCAGAGATTACGAGTTGCAAAAGACCCGCTATTGTGCAAATCTTGTGATGTATTTGAAACATGGCTACAGATTACTACGCTGGGCAGACAGATACAAGTTGTCATAGCCCCGCTACTGTGCAATTCAAGTGATGTATTTGTGACATGGGAGCTCTCGTTACAAAAATCGAACAAGCAAATATTTGTAGACTTTATACTCGCATTTCGTCCAAAAAATTATTGTAAATGACGTCACTTGGAAACTCTTGGTTTATACTAATTTAATAATGGTAAACATGCAAATTATGTACTAAATTTAAATTCAGAGTTTATGATCATTGTGCCATCAACATCAAATATAAACATACACCACGAGAAGCTGCTAACTTTAAGTTTGTGGATAAACAGTTAGAATAGCAAATATTTATACATGTAGTTTCCTTTCTGTTGAATAATAACTCCGCAGTTTTTGAATGGGTCAAGATGTCCAGCTTGACCTAATTATGTTTTATTAAATTGCCCGACTTTCTCTAATGTAAATATGGTATAAGGAAAATAGTTACACAGTTGACTGAAGTATGAACTCTGTGAAGACCGGAGGGTTTGACTAGATCACATACCACCCAGGTTCACGCCTCAGTGAACATTGTCATCGTTATCAGTTTATTAAAAATAAGACAAGAGGCCACATTGCTCACCAGAGCGAGATTTCTCGAATTCCCGCGGTTATTCCACCTTTTTCTTGTATAAAACCCTCATAAATTCCAATTTAGGCAACTTTCAATATCCCACCTTAAAATACCCCACAATTTTAAGTGGTTGAATGTGAAGCGTATAAGAAAGGGTTTCTAGGAAAATATTGGTTAGCTAATTATATGTGAATGTGCGTAAAACTTAAAACCAAGTTTGGTTGAAATTGGTTTAAGGTGGAATAACACATCATCACAAAATGGCCGACCTCTGATCGAAACGACATTTCGTTTTATTAAAAGGATTTTATGTAACATATAACCTTTTCTCCATGGCCGAGTGGATAAAGTGTCGGGCTAGTGACGTATATCCAAGGTTCGAATCCAAAAGAGGATTTTGTTGTTACTTACTGAGTTGAATTTTTTAGATATTCATATTTTATCCCCAAACCACAAATTGTTCGCTTATTTGACATATGCACAGTTTATGTATTATTATATCTTTCATAATCAAATAATTTAAGGGATGACAATCGGTTATAAAATTGCTAATCGGTTAATCGCATGACGTTCCGACAGATTAACAGGTTAATCGCATCAGATTATTTGTTTGGAAACATATCTTTTTTTTTTATTTCATTCTCATATAAACTATATTTTTACGTGCAAGAAGACTCAGACTATGTTAATAATGTGTTAGTATGGTCATGTTCAATGAGAACATTTCATTTTTATTTTTAAATGAGAAATACACATGTATCGAATGAACATGCATTAAATAGCATTGACAAATATTTTTTCGATAGTTACGCTGCATTGTCACTATCAACATATTATTCAGACCATTCGTTTCAGTTTTTGTTCAAAAATACTATCTGATCTATAACGACAGATGATAATTGGCCTTTAAATTTGTTAACCATGATGCACCTTAAAATACCCCACAATTTTAAGTGGTTGAATGTGAAGCGTATAAGAAAGGGTTTCTAGGAAAATATTGGTTAGCTAATTATATGTGAATGTGCGTAAAACTTAAAACCAAGTTTGGTTGAAATTGGTTTAAGGTGGAATAACACATCATCACAAAATGGCCGACCTCTGATCGAAACGACATTTCGTTTTATTAAAAGGATTTTATGTAACATGTAACTTTTTCTCCATAGCCGAGTGGATAAAGTGTCGGGCTAGTGACGTATATCCAAGGTTCGAATCCAAAAGAGGATTTTGTTGTTACTTACTGAGTTGAATTTTTTAGATATTCATATTTTATCCCCAAACCACAAATTGTTCGCTTATTTGACATATGCACAGTTTATGTATTATTATATCTTTCATAATCAAATAATTTAAGGGATGACAATCGGTTATAAAATTGCTAATCGGTTAATCGCATAACGTTCCGACCGATTAACCGGTTAATCGCATCAGATTATTTGTTTGGAAACATATCTTTTTTTTTTTATTTCATTCTCATATAGATGATAATCGGCCTTTAAATTTGTTAACCATGATGCCTGTCGTAGAAAATATCCTTTCAGATGGCATTGATGTACCTTGTATTAATAAATACTTCTTGCAAGACCAGCAACACCCCTGCGAATGTTATTGTCATTTAAATTTAGACCACGTGGTTTCAGTTTCGCAGTAAAAATCGTGCCTCGTGTTTATAGTCTATTTCCGAGAATATATAGGTACTTGTAGTCAAATGTAAAATCTAGACGTTTATTGATTTTAAACATTATCTTCAATAATTAGTGGATAAAATGAGTTATAGAAATAATTGTGACAATAGAAAATATATTTTGTTTTCTGTTGTTGCAATAATTAACATGCTTAGTAGCGACCCCCGTAAGGATTAATTTTCGATCTGCGCCTGACCTAGTAATAGCACCAATAGTGAAACAGACTATACTATTTTATGCAGAATGTTACTTGAAAATGGCTCGATATACTAAGTTTTTATACAAAACATACACTCATTCTTTTTTTAAAGCATGATATTGCACACCAAAAGCGTCAAACATTGCTATGATTTTATTAAGCAACCCAATGTTTATATTGTAGAGTGGTTGAACACGAACGATTACTCTGTTCTGAATATCATCGTTTAGTTTAATTAACCGCTAGATGATAAAATTAGAGATATAACTTAATAGATTTTCATGTTTTAACATATATCAAAGTAATATATGATATGAAAAACGACCAGTACTTATGTATTTTGTGAATATTATCCGAACACTCATACTTCCGCTCGAAATTTCACAGGAAGTGAACAATTCTCGGGGAAGTCTTGTGAACTTTTATTCGAGCACCTCTGGATTTATTACATACTTAGCAACGATAAAGAAAACATTCCGAACACATTCGCAGGGGTGAGCAAGATTTAGAAACAGTACTTAATCAGTTTCAGACCACCATTTCAGAGGATCAACGTTATGCGTTCCTTTTATTTAGATATGTCGACACTTCACCTTCCGATTCGATCAGCTTGTCCTGAAACACTGTTAGAAAGTCCAACAATTGTTAAGCTTTGCTCTGCGCTGATGGTCTCGAGTCGCGCCCGTTTGATTAATGGTAAATCATCCAGCAGAAACGGGAATGTGAATTTGACACTGTCAGTATATCTAATGCTCCTTTCACTCGTAGTTGTATTATGTGGTCTATATGTACAATGAAGACTTGTTATATTTTAGGATTTCGAAAATGAAGCTTACACATTTCTAGCATTATCAAGTACAAAAGCAACGACTTCCCCATCAAAACGGCGACAGAAAAAATGTGTATTGTACCAAATAGCGATTTCATGATCATTCACGCATGATTAAAAAAAAACCGGTGGACAGTAAGGACAGTTCCGAGTCGTTGTAACAGTAATTAGCACCTTTAACTCCAGTACACATCCTTTTAATTAAGGTAGGAGAAAATCAATTACACCCAAATTAAAGCTCTTGGCGATGTTTGAAAATGTTAAATTATGAACGTTCATAGTTCTAAGTGTTGAATTTTTATCTAATTCGGCCAATTTCATTTTTAAATCCAGCTAACCGATTACAAAATTTGTAACCGGTTACCATCGTTCCGACCGATTAATCGGTTAACCGGTTAGCAATTGCCATCCCTAAATAATTTACTGTTAATTTGAGTGACTTTTTCCAGGTATGTTATTCCACCTTAAAACGTAGTAGTTATAAATGAGAAGTTTATACCTCTTATGATGACAAACACCGGACAGTTAATTCTTTCAGCCCGCGGCTCAGGTGAGCTATAACAACAGTTGATATTTGATGATGTGGATCGTTGCGGATATGATCTTTTATAATCGGTGTTCAGATTTTTACTATTAATACCACAGACTTTGAATTTTTACGGTAATGTGTATTAAATTGACATATATGTACGGAGATGCACACATTCGACAATACGGTCCGTCCTTATTATATTAATTTTTTCTTAGGCATAAAATTAATATTATTACAAATAATAAGATTACTATTATATACCTTTGTAATAACTTGATCAGTAAACTGCTGGAGCCCCGAGTCTGCGCCGTTGTTTATGGGACATATATGCTCATAATCACAAACTATATATGCAGTGAAAGGAAAAACCATATCTTGTTCCCAAATGTCATATCCCCAGACTATACAAGTAGTTTGTGGTTACATAATTTAAAGTATCACGTCTTTTCCTCTTAACTTTAACAGGTAAAGTGGTGACAAGTTTTTTTTATAATCAATTCTATGTAACTTATGAAAATAAGGTTGATTTTTTTTCTTCAGAAAGCAACAAGTTGCTAATAACTGTCAAAATTAAGAATGCCAACCTGTCAAAAAATCTTTTGATTTTTCAGTTCTACTTAGCTTTGAAACTGTAGCAAATGTTTTCAATAATTATATATAATATCATTACATGTATTGTAAAGATATTGATAGGGATGTGAAATTAAAAAAAAGTATCCTTATAATTGATATGAAATTTGGCAAATAAACAATACAATACAATGCAATCCTACTGAAGTTAAAATAGAATTAAAACAAAAATCAAAGAAATTTAAGTGGTTTCCATGGCAACATTTAAAAAAAATGGTTTCTCTACCAATTTTTTCTATAATATGAAAATTGACAACCGAAAAAAGGTTGCTCGCCATCTATAAATCGATGTTCCCTTCATACCGTGGCAATTAATCTGATAACCTCCTATTCCGTCTATCCAAATGACCGATGATATTTATTTAAAAGAATTTTGCAATTTAGGTAAATATATGATGAATGTTTTTGTGATCAGAAAATTACATGTATAAACTTGCTTTTTTTTATTTCAAGTGACACGTTTACATGATATTCATATGATTATGTAGTATGTCTTGTATATGTCTATGAGCTGTACAGCTGTTGATTAATAAACAATACAATATCCATACAGTATGGAGCTTTTATATATATATAATTTGGAACCAAGTTAACGCACTTCGAAAAAATTCTTGAAAGTGCGTTACGAAATTACAACGACATTTTATACCATCGAAAAAAAAAGTATAAATCACAAATTCTGGAATTGAATTTCTAATTTGCTAACACTAGTGAATCTAATTTGACGTCTCTGATAACTGGGGTAAGTGGGGGTAAACTAACGACACAGGTCAATGCAGCAGTGTATCATTGGTTACATGAAGAGGGTCCCCTTCCCCTTATCTTTCCTTCCACAACATATCATGTTCAGCAAGTTGGAGTAAACGTATAAGAACGAAAAAAGAAATACGCTTTGTTGCATTGTTCATTAAGGTGGTATGGGACACCTCCATGTTGTGACGTATTGTTTATCGGAATAAACAATAAAATGAAGTGTAATTATATATAAGTAATTTCTTTCCCGATATTGTCACCTAACAGCGTAGCGCAATGGGTTAGAGGGTTCACTACGAATCTGCAAGTCATCCCGCTGGGCCTTTTACATTTTTTACGTCTCCAAATATTTTCAAATGCTATTTTTTGGTTAAATATTGTAAAATTTTAAAATTCTAAACCGGTGAAAGCTAGTATTCTGATTATAATGTAATTTAATCCACATTAATATCGACAGATGTCCCATACCACATTAAGAGCAGTAATATTGAAAAAAAAAACGAGCTGGCCAAACAATAAGTTCTCCAATGGTATGTTGATTTGAAGATATTATATTGTTTGCTGGTATGAACAAAATGATTGGGCACAGGTTTTTAAAACTTAAATCACACTTTCCTAAATAATTATTGCTAACACAAAATGATGTTCATTATTAATCACATGTCAAAGGTCAGATACAGATACACATTATAATGGTTGAAATTATAACAGTAGATATACAGGCTAAAAAAAAAAAAAACAAATTAAAAGACAAAGTGTATGTAGCTTAATAAAGTCAATAGATATATTAATAAGTCAAAACAGCCCGGATCTCATTTTCAATTTCTGCAATGCTAATAGAGTTATCTCCCCATAACAGAGCATGGGTATCTACAATATATAAATTATCTATTCTAAAAATAGCATTAAACAATCCATTTCTCGGAGCACTGTATTTCGGACATAAAAGAAAGAAATGGTAGTTATCTTCTACTTTTCCACAAGAACCTAGAGGACTATCGATAATATTACATCTGAAGATATCTATATTCAAAACGCAATGATATCCTTGTCTTGCATGAATTATATTCCAAGAGAAAAATAAGATGGTCATGAAGTTCTAGTATGGGGGAAACTTTTCTTAAACGAGCCTAAAGATGAGGAATTTCTAATTTCTATGGGTATTGCCTTCCATCTATCAATGGCTGTTGGTAGGAAAGATGATTTGTAAATATTCAGTCTACAGTTAGGAATGTTATAATTATGAGATTGTCTGGTAACATAATGGCATGTTAATGAATTTGTAAGTGTTTCATTATTGTGCGTCAAGGAGACAATTTGAGCCCCACATTATTTAAAATATTTATAAATGACCTGCCATCATATTTACAGGGTTGTATCGACTCTATATCATTATATTCAAAAAGCATAGACTGTTTAATGTATGCTGATGACATAGTAATTTTTTCATCATCACCAGAAGGACCTCAGCAAAAATTAAATGCTCTAGAGAAATACTGTGATGACTGGGGTATGCAAGTTAATTCCAATAAAACAAAAGTTATTATATTTAACAAAGCTGGAAGAACAATAAAACATAAATTTTGTTACAAAAATTTCAATATTGAATGTGTACCAAGTTACAAATATTTAGGCATTCATTTCACAGCTTCAGGGACTTTCTCATTGGCCAAGGTTGAATTACACAAAAAGGGATTGAAAGCTTATTTCAAACTACGGAAAGATTTCCTAAGTCTAAACCCTGGAATATCCACTAGCTTAAATGTATTTGATCACACTATAAAGCCAATTTTACTTTATGGCTCTGAAATATGGGGAATCTTTAATGTCAATAACATAAAAATAAAACAGTCTAATGATATATTGATGCAACAGTGTTATAACAACTTAATAGCTGAAACTTTACATCTCAAATTTTGTAAAACCATATTGGGTCTGAATAAGAAAAGTATGAACCATGCTTCACTTTCTGAACTAGGAAGATTTCCTCTACATTATGATATTGTCAATAGATTACTAAAATATTGCTACAGATTAGAAAATTTAACAACAGAGTTTCCTTTATTAAAAGATGCATTTCTATGTAGTAAAGAACTTCATTTCGCCCAAAATACAACTTGGTATTCCTCTATCGAAAAGTTGCTAAAAATTCTTAATATTCAAAACATTATGACATATTCTAAAAATCAGTTTGTTACTTCTTTAAAACAATCTCAGAATAAAAAATATTTGATGGATTGGCAGTACTCAAATGAAACACTTAAAGACGGGAAACTTGTTACTTATATATTTTTAAAAACTAACTTCAGACTGGAAAAGTATTTAACTATATTAAGACCTGAATACAGAAAGCCAATCTGTAGGCTGCGGTTATCAGCGCATAGACTTTTCATTGAATTGGGCAGATATAATAACACACCTAGAACAGAACGAATATGTAAAAATTGTACTCTAAATAGAATTGAAGACGAAGAACATTTTCTTATCCAATGCAGCAAATTTACAATAGAAAGAGAGGAACTATTTCAGTTAATTTCATCTAAAGTTAAACATTTTCCTAGTTTGCAAGATAAACAAAATTTTTTTTGGATTTTAAACTGCGAAGAGTTAGATATATTAAACTATCTTGGTAAATTTTTACAAAAGGCATTGCCTTAATTTGTATCCCCTAGTCAAATAACTTTTCAATCATGATAAACTATATCAGATTTGTATATACATTTGTATTTTGACATTTATGTATGGATGTTTAGCATAAATATACAGAAGACATTGTATTGAGTATATAGAAACATACATATGTATATATATTATATACTGGTATACTAATTAAATGTTCATGTCTGTCCTAGCTCTTTCAATCATCCAACTCTTTCCCTCTTGTATATGTAATGCTTATTGAATGTCTTGTTTGTACATTGGATGTTCTATGTACAATCTTCATGTTGCCCCTTGAGGGCCCTTAATTGGTTAATAAAGAAATTGAATTGAAATTGAATTGAATTATAAACCCTCTTTTAAATTTTTAATCAAATAATACACTTCGTTATTTAAAAAAAATTACATTGACAAACATTTAATTATTATACTATAAATAAGCATTAGGGTGTGTTTTTTCCCGCACTGATGTTCTGAAAAATCCTATTGCTTTTGATAAACATAACAATTTATTAACTAACGTTAATATCCTTTTTTCACATCATGTTTATTTAGAAGCATGTGCAATAGAAGCCAGCCGAAATATATTATACATTGATCTTCATTATCAATATATATAAATCATTATCGTTTCTGGCATTGCCCAATGTACCAGATAAGAATTAAATCTGATGCAAAAAAAAAAAAGAAAAAAAAAAGAAAGGAAAAAGCAGTTGCTTAGGGAGGCAGTTAATGTCATAAAATTGGAATACTCAAATCTCCCGAGTTGTTTTTTATGTGTAAATTGTCAAATTACGTAGGCTTATATGGAAAGAGAAAAATTCTAATTGAAAAACTGTTTATCAAGTTAGCAGGGAATGCAGAGTGTTCTTTCTTAAATCTATCCTATTTAGCTAAACAATATTAAAACAATCAATTACAATGTATTGTATATAAAAGTATAAATTATTTCGACCAAACCCTGAAGATTTTGAAGTGCGTTAATATCGACGACATCAACGTACTTTGAAAAAAATTCAAAGTGCGTAGACTTTGTCCCAAAATTAACGCACTTTGATTTTTTTTTCAAAGTGCGAAATTTTTTTAAAGTGCGTTGTAACACCCCTTTCCATCGCATCTTCACTTATCCTTCAAGAGAGAGAGAGAGAGAGAGAGAGAGAGAGAGAGAGAGAGAGTTGTCCGTGTGACTGAGTCTGACCAGGTTTTGGCGGGTCTCCCGTCCCTATCAGTGGTGTCCGGGAATGGATCATATTCTCCACGGCCTTGGGCGTTTCTAGCATCTTTACTCTCAAGTGCTGTAAATAGTACACATACAATGTAAAAAATAATTTTTTGTTGATTCTTTCCGTTTTGAACGGAATAGCTGAAAGTAAGCTTTCTCAGTTTGAATAGGACACCGGAAAAGTCGAACTCAGGAAGGAAGCACATATCAACATTGATGAGGTAATTAATAGTTAAAAACAAGATGTATGCGCCGTGAATCTTTTTATTGTTTAAGGATCTTCCAAACCTTTAGGACAAGATATAAAACAAATACAAACTGGTAATTTGCAGGCACGTAGCATCGTTTTTGAAAGTGGGGGGCCAGACTCATCCTTAAAACCTTGACAAGCAAGGTGTATATGGGGACAGGGGGGAGGGGGGGGGGGGGGCGAGTATGGGTTTACCTTCAACTATAACTTCAATTTCACTGTTAATTTTTTTAATATTCGCTTTCACTTTTAACATGCCCCCCCCCCAAAAAAAAAACCCCCAAAAAACAATGTGTGGTGGGAAGGAGAGGAGGCAACTCCTGATAATTCGATTTTTCATATGCAATTTTAAGAAATATGTTTGATGCGAGAAAAAGGGGGAGGGGGCAGGCCACCTTGCCCCCCCCCCCACCGAAGCTACCTGCCTGATTTATACTTTTCTAGCGTGTATCATATGAAACATGGTTTTAAAAGATAGCATACAATTCTATTTTAATTCAATTCAACTTGCTGCGGATTCATACACTGTATTATATTATCAATTGGAATAAAATAATATTTACACTAAACATATAGAAATTTTTAGTTGGAAACCATATATATCTTGAAATATTTTTGTGCAATACAAAAAAAAACAAACGTCCCTGCAATACTCGGGATCTGCGCGTCAGTGGTCTGATTAAATATCTACTGAACTGACCAACAAACGTCAATATTATTATCAAACATCAATATTTTTGATTTTTTAATGCAATCTAAAAATCTTCGTGTTGAAACTTACTGTCGTTAAAATGACTGTCAAGGACTGTCACTCTCAACAAAATAAAAGAGTGAAAGTTCTTTTTTGTAAAGGAAAGGAGGACATCGTAACAATTTTAAAAAGTTGGATTTTTGGGGTTTCCCTAGACAATTTTCTCAATCAGATTTTACATCTATATTCACAACTCAAGAGGTGTAAGTAGCAAATTTTGCTAAGCAAATCTGCAGTATTCTAGCATTCACAAGTAGACTACAATTAAACTTTAAGTTCAGCGCCAGAGAAAAGCACTCATAAAATACCATTCCTAGAAATTGACGTCATAAATTCAATGACTCTTTCTATGAATTCCCAACTATAATATGAAAATGGGACCTTAAGTACTTCTGCACTTTTATTTAAGCGGAGTATATGATGCATTGATGGGAGTTGAAGTCTTATTATGTAACACTCACTCAGAAATAACAAAAATATATAAACCCTAATTTTTCGGTATAAAAGGGGTCGGTGTTATAAAAAAAATCTTGACACTTTCCTGATTCTAATGTGGAAATGTCAAATGAGAATTTTAATTAACAAAATCATCAATTCATCTATATGTCAAACTATGACTAATTCCTCGTGTCGAGTTCTTTTTTCACATCTAGAATGTTCAATAATCGTAACTTAGAATCTGTATAAATTAATAAAACATTGGTTTTCGATTGATTTCTTCGCCTATTCAAAATATCACGGTATATATAAATTAGAATTCACTACATGTAGTATAGTTAGTCGCGTGGATTATTAAAGGGATTTACTCCAAGAGATGTCACATTTATTTTTACTGTTATATACTGGTTTCTCCGTTAAACATGCACCACTGTCGAAGATTTTACTCGACTTAGTATAAATTGAGCAATCGCTTATTGGCCAGATCCATTTCGAATTTCGGACCTAGACTTCGTTGAGCATTGGAGAATATAGGTACAGTGCATTTATACGTGTGCATGTATATCGCGGCTCACACATTAGAACAAATCGACTTAACAGAAAATGTCAGTGACTGTCGAAATTTTGAAACATGATTCGTACTTCATTCTGATAAGTACATGTATATAAATTCAAAATTAACTCCAACAAAGACAAACTCCTTACAATATGTAGTAACTTATGATTCTCATCAAAAGCCCAATAAATACAAACTCGAATGTGATATACTTCGGATGGAAAATAGAGATTTTCAAAAATGTGTTCAGTTTTTGAAACCATAGATATAAAACGGTACCTGGTATGGGTTTCTCTTGCCGGTCTTTATCGTTCATTTCGATAAATACACAGTGGGCATTGTATATATAGCCGTGAATGAGTTTGCATGTCCCTAATATTGACACGCTAATTTTTTCTTCAGGGAAATGGCAAAAATTGGGGCAAACATACGGCATATCGTTAGACTGAAATAAATTAACCAGAGGTAAAGAGAACCGGGCAAAGTTGTTTTCTGCTTTGGACTCTATGGCCAAGGAGGGGGGGGGGGGGTTGGGTGGGCTAACATTGAGAAACCAAAACAAATGTATCATAAATCGTTATTCTTTTGAAAATCATAGCGAATAATAATAATAAAAAAGAACAGCATGTTGTTCAAATTGACATATTCACGCAAATGTCAGGCGTGGATCCGTCTTTCACGAAAGGCTGATCGACATTTTAATAAGGGGGTATGGAACAAACTCAATGATATCAATGTCAACGAAAGTAAGTCTATCAAAAATATAACCACCGTGTTAAAATTTCAAAATAATACAATATCTGACTATCACAAATATTTCATAATTTTTTTTACTAAGAAAAAATTGTTACAGGCTTGCTTTTCAATAACTGTACGTAGCTTTAATTAACCTAATTTGTTATGCTAGAAGACACAGTTTGTGAAATGAATTAAAAAATATGAAAATAAAAACATGAATAAAAAAAAGTTAATTCTATAATTTTTCTGACCGAAAACTCCATATAGAAGTGTTCAGTGCCTTTTTTAATAATAACAATCAAGATGTTGTTACAATTTTATTCGCGAATGACATCGGGTTCGAGAGCTCATAGAGGAAGCAGGTGCCCCAAGAACTGTAACTCGTGTTATCCTTAGAAACGTAAACAGTAATGTCGACGATGGAAAGTGCAATAGAGGATTTAAAGGACGACAGCGTCCCGCCCTGTTTATACTGGTCCGTGGATAAAGTGGCGGAGTGGATAGAAAAAATAGGCTTTCCAAACTACAAAGTATGATGCTTTAAGTTTTAGATAACAACTTTAAACAATATGAGAAAAATCCAAAATTTTAAATACATTGAAGTAATCAGTTACATGTACTTTATTTTAAGAGTTTTAACGCTGATGTTTGGATAGAAAAATAAGGCATTGAAATTGTTTAGGTACAATATTCCGTTCCGTATGATAAAATCGATCAAACTGAAAAAAATATGAATTATGTTACTTCAATTAAAGGCCTCCGATTTCTTAGATAAACTGATTGTCAATTTAGAGTGTCCAGATCAAAGTCATTCAATCCTAATGACAGGGGAGAATGTGTCATGTCCAAGGGGAACGATGTTAGAAACACTACACCTATTCATACTTTTTGTAGAGTCATATGCAACCAGCTTTCAAACATGCATCAAAATATATATATATATTAGGCCTACGATTTAGTCGATAAAAGAACATTGTGGCAAAAACTTTGTGAAGGATTTTTTTTTACTTTAGAAAAAACGTTAAGAATCCAAGGTATACGATGCTGATTACCTTTTTTATATTTAAAATCTTCATAAATTATTATAAATTGACATTCTCAGACCTGCATGATTAAGAACAGATAGAAATCTCAATACATTTTTTTTAATTATTGCATCTATGACATTACTTTTGGATAAACATTCATAATTCTCGACATGTAGAACCTATAGCTGTATTTACCTGTCAGTTTCGTGGATATTGGAGAAGACAGTATACTCCCTGTTAGCTGTGACACTCTATAAAAACATATTACAATTAACCGAGAGAAATGCTTTCAATTAGCAGTGAGACTTTTTTTTTAACATTGCAGTCTTGCATCACTAGTAATCGGATTGATGGGAGGAAACTTATTACCCTGGAGGCCTCACAGCTGCCAAATATCGGCATCACAGACTTTAAACACATCAAGGTATGAACATCACAACCCATTGAACAAAATTCACACACGAGGAGAACCTGCTCATCCATGAATCAATAAAGTTGGAGGAGTAGGTTTAAAAGGATTCAAATTTAAACAAATTTACTTTAAAAAAAACCTTAAAATTAAATGACAGAAATTAAAATTTGTTTACGGCTAAGAGATTGAAAGGCATGTACAGATTAATATCTTTGCAGGATATGATGCCTGAATAAAGATTGTGGTAATTATAAGTCTTGTCAGTCATCCAAATCCACCTCTTTAAATTTTTTTCAACAATGACATCACATATATTCATTTTTGACATCGTGAATATTGACTTTTATAACTATATACGTTGCTTATATGCAGGGAATTCTGCATCTTTGCTAGCCAAGGGTGACGATCCACAGTGTTTCTCAAATAGAGAAACACCATGGATCATCACCCTTGGCTAGCGAAGAGGGGAATTCCGTTTCACAGCAAATATTTTGCATATTTTAGAAATGCAATAAAAACTAATACATTTAATGTGTAAACAAATTTAATTGTAAAAACAAGGTACAACTATCTCTTTATGACAAGATAACTAACTCATATTAATTAACAAGTTAGTATCTCGTTATAGCGAGATAATTAACTCCTTATAAGGAGTTACAAGCTTTTTATACTTCAGTTTTTATCTTTTAGAATGAACCTTATCAGCTTTTGTTAAGAACTCTAACATAATGGTCAATTCTTCAATATTTTGTTTTGTAGACAATTTCTAAAGCTGTGAGAGAAATGTTGTTTATAGAGGAACCGGACTGGAAGAGAAGCATATCACTGCCTCCCCGCGAGAATCTCGGTGAGTC